>OY998176.1:196662773-197862773 GCA_963921935.1 Galeruca laticollis | reverse complement strand
AGAAACTGGAGTTGAGGGCAAAATCAGACGATTGGTTGAAATAGAGAATAAATACATTAAGGAATCCTAGAGATTTCCATTTACCAATACGAATTAATTCTACTGCGCCATCATTGTATACCATACGTGACGAAAGTGTATCTCAAGTTGATAATTGCGTTCCTTTGTTTGTTGTTTTTTTGTTGTTTACCTGATTGTGATATAGGCATATTTATTTGTTATCTACCTAGTCTGTTTTCCTTACTCCCGACAAATCCCCCTAAACACATGTGGACTGGACCCGTGGACGTACGGGGTCCTGACGATACGGAGAACCTCAGAGCTCAGGCTAGGCATATCGTTTAAGACTAAGAGGGCCCACGAGACCCTTCAGCTCGAGCCAGGAAGCTACCCTCTCTCAAGGTTTAAAAAAAGGGGGGAGGGAGAAACCTACTCTCTCGTGCTCTACGGAACTGGTGATATCAATCGTTGCAAACAAATTCCAAACCATAATCAGCGCCCAGTTATTACACTGGTGACAGCGGTTGTCCAGAACCATTTCCCCGTGAGATGTAAAACCGTTTGTCTGAAACCACATCCTACGAGCAGTGACAAGCGGTTCAGCTACCATATCCTGGAGGGGCCAGAGCTTCTACTAGATGAAGACCAGTGTGCGTGGTGAATAATCACATCCTGCACGAGGTGTCACTGCTGGCATAGAACACACTGGATCTAGACCAGAGAGGGTCGAGAAAAAATCCATACTCGGGTAAGGCGAATGACCTACTGAGGTAAACATGCCAAATGGCGTAAAGGTGGAAGACTTTTGTCAACGAAGCAGTGAAACGGAGTTTTCTCTAACCAGGGTCTAGTAAGTGCGCAACACAGTACCTTAAGTACCATAGCATCTGATAGACCAAGACCAGTGTGCGTGATGAAGAATCCGACCATGCCTGACGTGTAGCATAGCTACTGCAAAACACACTGGATCTAGACCAAAGAAGGTCGAAAAAATAATCCTACTCAGGTAAGTGTGCTGGCCGACCTGAGTTGATAACGGCTTCACCAGCAGGTTAGTACAGGAGACACAAGTAAGAACGAGTAGAGGAGATCGGTTCATGGAATTTTTTATTAGTATGGAAAAGAGAATAAGGGGAGATATGAATAGTATGAATAAGAAAATGGACAACATAACTGGAGATTTGAATCAGAAAATGGACAACATGAGTGGAGATTTGAATGGGAAGATGGATACAGTGAGGGAAGATATTAGGGAGATATTTATAGGATCAAAGGAAACGTGAACAGGCTGGAGAAGAAAATAGATGAAGAAAAATTGAAAATATGAATTAGATTAAGAAAATTGGGGAGGAGAATTAAGAAAGCAGATGGATAAAGTTAAAAAATATATGGAAGATCTAAATACGAATTTTAAAGTAGAAATCCAAGAAAATAGAATTAAAATCAGAGAAAAAAATTAAAAACAGGGTGTTGAGAAGTTCAAGAATTAGGTAGATGCCTAGAAGAAAATTTATCTGGAGCAATTGAAGTTGAACTAAAGAAACAAAATGAAACTATGACTGAATAAATACATCCTATAAAAGTACAAAGACAAACAAATAAGTAAATAATGGAAATGTATCAACAGAATTAAATTAAGAAATTCAATTATTTAAATGGAAGGGTAGAAGAACAAACAGGAACGCGGAAAAAAGGAATAAAAGTATGAACAAATTATTTAACAGAGAATTACAGGAAATGAATAGAAAATTGCAAGACTGTAGAAAAAATAAAAGATAACCTAAAACGAAATGGAGGTGGAATTATGTATACAGGAAATATGGAGTAAAATTTGATGGAAATATAAATATAATCCATCCAAGAGCTGTTATTAAAATTATGAAAAGCAGAATGAAGGGAATAAGAGATACTGTGGAGAAGAAAATATTTATCACAGGAATGTTATCTGGACATGCATTATTATGGTTCTGTCATAAAGACGAACAAATAACAGATATGGAAGAACAATTTTTAAAATATTCAATGGGGGAGATACAAAAGGCAAGTTTCAGGGATAAACTTTATTATGGTAAATTAGACTACAATCAAAGTGAGAATTTCAATGTATACGCAATGAAAATCTATATCAGTGCACAATATTTGGAGCCAATTATGCGAGAAGAAGAAATGGTATTATATATAGCAAAACCTTTTGATCAACATGTGTCAGAAACTATTGGGATACGAAATATGAAGACAAAGGAAAGTTTATCTAATTATTTACTGAGACTAGAAAGAAGTAATAATGAAAAAATGAATGAAATAAAAAAATTTAATGGAATAAGAAGGAACGGAGATGGATATTACTGAAGAGAAAGGTATAATACATATGAAAATAGAAGTTATTGGAATAGGGATTTTGACAATAGAAGAAATGACAGACATGTAGATAGGGATTATGGAAATTAAAATAGAAATTACAGAAATAAAGAAAGGAAATATGGAAATGGAGATAAGAATAATGATAATAAGTATTTTGAGAATAGAAGAGACTTTAGAAACTTTGATAGAAGAAATGATAATAAAAATTTGCGAGGAAAAAGAGGGACAGGAAGAACTCATTACAATGATAGAAGAAATTTTGGAAGAAGAAATTATGATAAAGGAAACTATACTATAGAAAATCAAGAAATAAATTATGATAGAAGGAACCAAGAAATAGAAGATTGGAGACAAGTAAGTATCATACAAGATCAAGAATGGTATCATAATGATCAGAGTCAAAACTCTGATAAAAATTTTGTTTAAATCTCTTTCACGTGCAAAATATTATTTTTTCTAAATATGAACATCCTAGAGAATTTATTGATATCGGAGAAATTGGGGAAATAAATGAAAAATTGGGTGTAATAGTTATTGAAGGTAAAATACAAAATATAGTATGTAAATTATTGATAGATACAGGATCCGAAGTAACTTTGATCAGTCAAAGAATTGTAGATAAGTGCATGGAAAATGATATTATGGTGGTAAATACTAATAAAATAACATTAGTGGGAGCGAACAGTAAAAAATTATATGATACTATCAAAATGATTATCGAAGAATAACAATTGGGAAATAATATATTTAAAACCCAAATTATGAAGAATTTAAATTGTGATGTAGTATTAGGAACAAATGAAATAGACAATTACAAAATGATTATTGATTATAAACATGAATTGGTAAATTGTAAAGGAGAAGATATTAGTTTTGTTGAACAAAAACCTGATAAAGTAGATGAAGATAAATTTCATATAATGAATCAAATCACTGACGAAAATCAAACATGTTTAATTGTGTGAACAAAGATATATAAAAATAGTAATGGAATTGATTAGACGACTTAACAAGTTATTCAAAAAAAAGTACAAGTAGCAACTAAATATGTCATAGACTTGAAATCAATAAAGATATATCAAATTTCAAAGATAGAACATATCCAATTCTGTAAAAATTCAATGATGAAGTTTACCAAGAATAATGGAAAGATCAAATTCACCATATATTAGTGCAGTTAATTGTGTACGAAAAAAGTCTGGATAAATAAGAATTTGTTTACATGCAAGAAATATTAATAGTGACACTAAAAGACAACATGAAAGTCCAATGAGCATGAATAGTATATTTGGTAGAATTACAAGTTCAAAGATATTTTAAAAATTAGATATTGAACATTGCTGTTGGTTTATTGTATTGGAAAAAAAAGTCGAACATACACAGTTTCTATGGTAGATGGAGTGGTATATCAATTTGGATTGCAGAGTTCATGTGCAGCTTAGGTAAGGACACTTCACACCATTTTAAATAAATATGAACATTTCATACTTCAATATATAGATGATATTCTTGTATATTCTGAAAATGGAGGAAAATATCAAGAAGAACATTTGAATATATTTTTTTTGAAGAACTAGAAATTGTTGGATTAAAGTTGAACATCGAAAAACATCAATTCTATCAAGAAGAAGTGAAATATTTGGTTTGTATGGATCCTGATCGAATTTACACAATATTAGAATACAAACAACCAACTAATTTAGAAAATTTTAGAGGGTTTTTAGGAATTTTGAAATATTTCAAAAGATTAACACCTGATTTAAGTAGAAAATAAATTCCATTAATTGAATTACTAAAGAGAGGTGTAAAATGGCACTGAAACGAACGACATGAAAGAGCATTTAGAGAACTGAAAGAAAATTTCACACATAGTCTCAAGGTATATAATCCACAATATAATAAACAATTCATTTTAAGAACAGATGCATCAGTTGATCGTTTCACTGAAGTATTCATGCAAGAACGGGAAAATGGAGAAGTACTCATCAGTTTTATATCTAGGTTCACTAAAATACACGAAAGAAAATATTCTGTAACGGAGCTTGAAATAGCAAGCGTGGTATTTTGTATCACAAAATTAAGATTTTGTTCAGTAGGAGCTAAATTTATAATAGAAAGTGATCATTCAGCTTTGACAGCTATGCTTAAAAATCGATATGCCAATAATAGAATATTATTTCGAAATCAATCATATTCCAGGAAAACAAAATATAGTTGCAGATGCTTTAAGTATGGAAACAGAAAACATATCTAAACAGAGAAAGTATAAAATATGTATAAATACAATATTACAAGAGGAAGGACTGTATTAACTGGACAAAATTAGGCAAATTTAAAACCGAATTATAAAAATAACGCTATTAATATTGAAGAAATATGGTATAGATGTTTAGATGATAGAGAGGTATTTGTAATTACGCAAGATTATGCAAAGGAATGTCAACTAGCAAAAGAGAAAGATTATCACAATAATTTTTTTTATTTCATTACAATCATTTAGATTGTTGCTTCTTTTTTATTTATATCTGCCATTTTCATAAGAATAATACTTCATTCATGATATTGAATTACTCATTTATTTAAATTATGTACCGTATTCTTTTAACTTTATTTGATATCATAATAATGCGTTTTATGTATAATTTTTCTATTACTTTACAACGTATATAGACTTGGATTATCTGAATTTCCTAAAATATACTCTTCTAATCATATCTTGACTAAAAATCACATTTACGTAAAAAAACGACTCATAACCTTTTAAGCGCCGGCCACTTAAATATATTTATTCACTTAGCTCCTTTGTAACGTATTCTATACATAGGTACGCGCTAACATTACTCATTGACCGCTTCAGAATTATTTTGTTAGAATATTACGTAGGGTAACGAGCACAAAAATCAGTGTTGATATAAAATGTTCATTATTTGGAAATTCTGTTTGAGCGTTTACTACTAAAACCTTAATTTTTTCAGAACAACGACAATATTTGCAATTAATTGTGCCCTCTTGCCACTGGGGTATATTATAGGGTTTAACAATATTTGAGGTTTGAATGAGATATTATTTTTAACATTTCTTTTGCTGAACCATCCAAGAGATTGAATAAACACTAATGCATTCGATGTTTATACTTTCTGCTTGAACATTCGGTCGGACAAATAACATTGGCATGAACCTTTTCAATAGGGCAAACGTCCGAAACAAAGCCGAAAGTTTTTTGCTGAAAATGTTTCGAATTATAAACGGAACAATACAAAAGGCACGTGGAAATGAAATTGATTTCACGGTATACAAAACCGCAAACTGTAGTGTTCATTTCTACCAAATTTCAACAATAACATTTTTTGTATTCCCAACATGACGATACAATGGAGTTCAAAGCCAACTACTACGAAGTTGTGTTTGTCCGGTGGCGTTTTTAGAATGTTAGTAACTAATTTCCATGTTTTCCATTATTGGTACTATCAATACATTTTACAAATAAAAATACACCAGTGTCGAACACGCAAAAAGGGTTAGATACATCCAAACACAAAAAACATAACGACCAGTTCAAATTGGAGACGAACAAAATCCACCATGTTATGGAAAAAAATAGTAACTACAGGTTCCAAGAATAGTTGAATAAGTCAAAAAAAGCAGAGTATACACAGTTAGGACAAAGACACATCTCTGGTGACCATATTTTGCATCTGCCACAATTATATTTACATACAGGAAATATTTATAATAATATTACAAAGATAATATCTTTATCAACGAATACAACAATTTATTTTGAAACAGAAAGTAACGTAAGTACAAAATTGGTAAATGTTAAAACGAAAATACCAACATTAAAGAAGTCAGGTATATATAAACTCAAATGTCCATAATGTTATGCTGTCTATTTGGGTCAGACCCTTAGAAATTTTGAAATCCAATACAGTGAACACTTACGAGCATACAGATTGAAACAACCAGATAAATCCCATTACGAAAAACATCTACTTGACACCAACCATTCATTGACACCTAACATAGAACTAGAAGTAATACATATTTGTGATAAGAAACAAGAACTGGGTTTCCTTGAAGAGTCTGAGGTTAGAAGACACTGAAGAAGCCCACAATATGCAGTCGTCAATGAAAAGATGAATCCAGGGAGTTTTCCACTATTGTACTGTCTCCTTAAATGATAATTGTAAAGATCAGCAGATAGAGTTTTCCTGGTTTTCTATATCATTGCACGGTTATACTGATCTTAATTGGAAAAATTATATCCAGGATACCACCATAGGGCTAATATTATCTAAGCTTCAATATTTATAATATCATATCTTATTTTTTCTATTAACATATATTAACTCAATCACAAGGTAGGTCACTTCTTCGCCTAGCCAAAAATAACTACCAATCATCAGGTAGGCATCAAATGAAATGTAACTTCTGTCATTCTGACGATGATATTCAGTTATCGAAACAATTGTCAATTTTTTAGAATTTTCGACATTTTTCATTATATTGTGGAATTAACTAGAAACGTTGAGTTTCATTTATAACACAAATATGAGAAGATTCCACGAAATAAGGGTCGAGACAGTTAATTTGAACATTAGTTTGAAGAATTTAATGTTTTACTTATTTTTTAATTGTGTTGGTTAGATTAGATTAGATTAAAAATGGTCTTTATTATTTGCTCATAATTCCCTGTATACAATATACTACCAATAATTTTTTAGTAGTATTGTGTATATCCTGATGACATACATGGCTCCTTGCTCCAGGAGTATTATCCATAAATTCTGGCTGTTTGAACAACTTTGTCCCTAACATGCAGTTTTGATTCCTAGCAAATTTTGGCTCAGGTATTCCTAAGAAGCAGCTGGAAAACAGCACAGGGTGATACAGCACAGTTGCCTGTGCGAGTGTTACTCCCCATGATGAAAATGGGTTTGGAGTTTCATACAACCAAGTTATGTGATTAGCGATCCATACAGAAGCCTACACCCACTGAGACTTTCACGAAGATCTTGTGGCAGACAGTAATTGTGAAAGTTAGCCGAGATTTTGTTTATGAAGTCTTTGATAGTACGCTTTTTCATGTAACGAAGTGGTTTTTGGGAGTTTCGGATAAATTGTGTTGTGTTTGATTGCCATTCTGAGACACTTGTTTTGTATTACCTGCAGGAAGTGAAAGTTATGTTGTGTACCGGTGTAATAATATATTGGGGCTGCATAGGTTAGTATGGTACGAATGATTTGTTTGTAAATAAGTATTTTGTTTTGAGTTGTGAGTTTGCTGTGTGTGCAGATGAGAGTGTAGAGTCTACCCAATGCAATCTTGGCTTTTTGTATTTGTTGTGCAATGTGTGCACTTGCGTTCGTGTAACTTTGCATCGTGTAACCCAAGTATTTGATATGGATACTTGGGGCAATGACATGACCGTCTACACAAAGCTGAGATTGCAATGGGGTGGCCTTTCTAGCTATTCTCCTATGTAATAAATACTCTGATTTGGAGGAATTTATAGCTAGTTTCTGTTTTTTGAAATAGGGGATGATTTTGGTATTTATGTGTGTTTGTATAGTGTCTAGTGCGTGCTCTGGTTTTTTTTCAGATGCTACAAAACACGTGTAATCAGCGGACATAGCGGTTAATAATTGGGGTGCGGTTGGGCGATCGTGGATGAAAATGGAGTATAACAAAGGTGATAATACCGACCCTTGCGGAACTCCTGCTTGAATGGAGTATGGGCCCGCTGTATGTTCTTGAATTCTGGTGAACATTTTTCTGTTATTCAGATAAGTATTAATTATTTTTCACTAGATAGTTTGGTGTGTGCAAATTTATTAGTTTATATATTAATCCCTCGAGCCATACGGAATCGAATACCTTTTGTATGTCTTAAGTTGCCATAATGGCCCTATTATTTTCTGTATTTTACTGTGGTCGCTCCTGAAACCGTATTGCTCTAGAGGAATAATATTATTTTTGTCGACAAAAGATTGTAGTCTTTTTAAAATTCATTTGTCCATCACCTTTGCTATATTATTCAGAACGGATACTGGCCTATAACTATTCACATAACAAGGTTCTTTATTCGCTTTGATAATGTGTATGATGTTGGATATTTTGAGCATATCGGGGTATTTCCCAGTCTTAATTATGTAATTTATTAAATAAGTAAGTTGAACAATTGCCTTATCTGGTATATTCTTGAGTAGAATGTTTTGAATACCGTCTAACCCTGGAGCTATTTGTTTTTTAATCGTTGTATTGTATTGTATGACTCTGTACAAGCTGCTAAATTTTGTGTGTTAATTTCTTTTAATTGGTGTATATGTTTGTTGAACAATTTCAGTTATATTTTGATGGTGTTGTGTATGAGATGAATTATTTATGAAGTTATTTTAGAAGTACTCTCCGAAGTTTTCTGCGATAATTGTCATGTCGGTTATTGATTGACCGCTATTAACAATTGTAGTAATCGTTTTCGATTGGTTTCTCAAACGACGAGAGACTCTCCAAAGCGAGTTTTGTTCTGGCTTCAGGTTGATAAGAAATGTTTCCCAATCTTCATTTTTATGTTTTTTCATTGCCTCGTTTATTGGGTGTTGGTGATGTTTTAGTAGGGTGTGGTCCTCTTGTAGTCTTGTTGTTGGTTGATGAGAAATTTTTCCCAATCTTCCTTTTTATGTATTTTGATTGCCTCGTTTATTAGGTGTTGGTGATATTTTAGTAGGGTGTGGTCCTCTTGTAGTCTTGTGCGTGGCCATTTTTTTCTAATTTTATTCTTCTCCTGTATAATTTTTATTATGTAAATTGGAAGAGTGTTATGATTTCGTGTTTTTGATTTGGTTGTTGTTGTTTGGTTTCTCGCCTCTATAATTATGTATTAAAGATTTTCTATTATTTTGCTAACGTTTCCAATTTTATCATTTATTATTAGATGTTCATTGATATATTTTCACAAGAGAGTCCAGTTTGTGGTTTTAAAGTTATACGTTTTATTATCTGTAGTTTGAGTGTTGTGTGTTGGTTGTAAATGAATTAGTGTAGGGTCATGATCCGAGATAACATCTGTTAACGTTTTTATTTTTTTAAGGTTATTAATGTTTTTCCCTATCGCAATATCCAGTGTGTTGGATGAATGATTTGCGAAAGGGGAAATTGTAGGGGTATCAGTATGGAATATGTTACGGTCAAAATTATCGCAGAAGTTCGGTAGAGTACTTCTGTTTGTGTTGGGGTGCGTCAAGTAGGGATCGCACTGTGGACGTTTACAGTTGAGATATCCTACTACCAGCACCCTGTTATGTGTTTTTATTATATTGAAGAAATATTCATCTTTTAATTTTATAATAGGAGGATTATAAGCCCCTACAATTTCTATTTTATTATCAAAAAGTATGGCGATATGCTCAATTGACGATTTATTTTGTTGCAAGGGTTTGGAATTGATGCCTTTTCTGATTAGTAATGCGATACCGCCCCCTTTGGCATCGCCGGGGCGGTCTTGTCTAAAAAGACGATATTCAGGATTTCTGAAGTTGATTGATGTGTTTAGTTTAAGGAACGTCTCGATTAGAATATATCTGGTGGGTGAATGTCGAGAAAATGTCTGATTAAGTGGAGTTTGTTGAGTACTCCTGGTACATTACAGAAAATTATTTTGAGATTGAATCTTTTTTGAATTCCTATTTTCCACCTACCTGCTTAGATGTCATAGTTGTCGATGTTAGTTACAACGTTATTATATATTGTAAATTTCTCCAATTTATTTGTAGCTTCTCTCATCTCATGTAGGAGGTCACGGACTGTTCTCGTAAGTTCTTCCAGGTTCACTAGTGTTTGTAATTATTTGAACATGTTTAGTTCAGTGAATTGAAGTATGTCGCTGTTGGAGTTTGCGGGTGGATTTGTTGTTTTCTTTGGGGGGGAGGGGGTTTGAATTTTGAGTGGTAGTCTGGGAAGAATGTTTGGAAGAAAGGCTGAGGAAAACGTGCGTTTTTGTTGGTGTTTTGTGTCCATGGGATGGTGGTAGGTATGGGGACGGGGATGTATTTTGTGGGGGTAGGTTTGGTTTTTGAGCTGACAATCTTCTTTCTTCCATCCATATTATTCTTTTCTGGAATTCCGGGTAGATTTAGGAGTTTGACGGGTGGTCCCCGTAGCAGTTTTCGCATCTCGCAGGGGTTGTCCTCTCCTCCGCGCATTCCGGGGTTAAGTGTTGTCCTGCACACTTAAGACATCGGGGAGCCCGGCCACAGATGGAAGTGGCATGACCCCACAACTGACAAATGTGGCATTGTATGACTGGTTTGTTTGAGCGTCTATACTCCCATTGTATTCGGGTATGTTCGATTATTTTCACGTTTTTGTTGAGAAAATCTAAGGTTATTTTTGCGTTAGTTACCACTAGACACAATGGTCTTCCCTTTGTTTTCATTCGATAAATTTCTTTAGTTTCAATTTTGTATACATTATTTAGCTCCTCATGCATGTCCGTTATCTGGAGTTCCTCCGCTAGGCCGCGCATGACAAATGCGTGGGACTTCTCCTCCCGTCTTGAGTATGAGTGGAATGGCACCTTTTCACTTCTTAACGCTGTTTTCAGCTTTTGAAAGCCTTCAACATCCTTTGTAAAGACGATTGATGAATTGTTTGTATATTTTATTCCAAACTGTTTTCGGATTTCTGCTTTAAGTTTGGCGGCCATGTCTTTATGTGCCGACTCGTTACCGTCTATGACGATAGGTGGGCACATAATATTGGCTTTTTGGCAGTAGTTGGTTTCGATCTTTTTAAGTTTGGTTTGTCGCTGATTTCTTCATCCGTACTAATGTCGGAAGCTTTTAGTTTAAGACATTCGATTTTTTTTCCGTTTTTTGCATGATTTTCTGTTTCTGTGCCGCGTCATCTGATATCTCTGATAGTGAATCGAATTAATTTTGAGTCTCCATCGAGTATGGTTTTATGGTTTGATATAATATTGTATTAAATGACGTGACTTTTTTGGTTTCATGAAACCTGGTGGAGTGATTTCTCCAACTTCCATATGTTGGGATTGTGGAACTATGTTTATCGCGTATATATCTCCTGTTTGTTTATTTTTTTCCTCATTGGTGGTAACTTTCAGTTTTCGTGCGGTGATGTTTTGGTTTTTATTTCATAATTCCTCGTACTGGGATATACATTTATCAGCGGATTGTGAATTTATGTTTTCTATTTCTTCGACTTCTTCCAACCATGAGGAATTTACCGGATTATGAATTAGTACGTTTGTGATAGTTTTTGCCGTTTTCGATATTTTTTGGCTGTCTTCGGATTCATCTGATGAGTTATTATAATTGGGACCACTCGTATCTTCCTGCTTCCTTTATCCGGCGTCGAAGTATAATTAATGTTGTTTCGGCGACAAATTGGGAAATATACTTCAGATTGATTGGATTTGGAGTGTAAAAACTCAATATCTGAAATATCGTTTTTATTGTTTGTGAATGTCTGTTTTACACTTGTATTGATTATATTGTCTAACCTCTTTGTTGTGTCTTGATTGTCGCAGTTTTGTTCGTTTTCTCTACAGCTTTTGTTGTTTTCTATACACTTTTTTTGATTTCTTTACACTTTTGCTCTTTTCACAGACACTTTTTGTCTAGACACTTTCTACGGCTTTGTTGATTTGCTAACTCGATACTTTTTGATAGAGTATCGATGTCAAGAGCGTCTAGACACTGTCTAGGGATATTTATAATTTTATCAGAAACTTTTTCGAGATTTAATGCGTCTTCGTCAATGTAGACTAAGTTTAGAAATTCTTCGTTTTTGGATTGTAGTTCCAATGTTTTATTTTGGATTCTAGTTCTCTCTCGAGAATATTTATCTAATAAATGTTTGTTTACATTGATTGAGGGGGGGAGGGTGTGATATTTTGTTCACATTCCCTATCGCTTTTTCCAGATTAATTCTTTATTTTCTTTTGATAATCTTTTTATATTATTTTTTGTAATTGGTTTTTTTGACGTACCTGTAATTTTTGTTTTTGGGGAGGTTTTCACTGTCACGATGGGTTTTTTCACTTGCACATTGTTGTCACTAATAAGGTTTTCATTTTCGAACAGTTCAGGTTTGAGATTGCTTAAATTTTGTATTTTTCTACATAATCTGCGGGTGTATTCCGTAGGATACGGAGTACCCGTGATAGGAGGAGAGGGTAGCAGAGAAAAATCAATAAGTTTAACTCGATTGATTGTTAACGAACAAACACTTTCGACTTTATAGACATTTGAAAAGAAAAGAAAAATTTGATAATTATTATTATTCTAGTTGATGAAAATTGAACTCGATCGCTTCAATATTAGCATGGAAGTGATTTTCGTAAACCGAATATTGTAAGAGAGCTGCTCGGTGTCTATTCCATTTTTTTGTGTAATATAATGTATGCAAAATATATTGTTGTGAATTTTCACACAAATCCAGACATATCCAACTTGCGTTCAGACAACATCAGACATATAATTTTTTAGGTTTTCCGTGGTGAATATATTTCTATTATATATGAGTATTAGCAACAACATTATCATCCGATGCCCTGTTATATTTCGCAATTTGGGAAATTTCACTTTTACGGCTGGGCTAGGTTATGAGGACATATCTAGTTTTAAATGAAAGCTACTCAAATAAAGTTATTACTGTAAGTTATTTTCGTGTAGATATTTACCGTCTAAAATGTATATTAAAAATCTAGTAGGGACCGATTTTGACGGCCTAGTTTGGTTAAAATTTTGCTGGAGTGTTTTCGGGACAAGAAAGTAAATTGAGGAGCAATGGAGTAGTACACTAGAATATTTAATTTGGGATCCGAGGTTGCTCCGATAAAGAGATTGAAACGTTTCAATTTTGTCGTTGTGCAGATTTAGTTACAGAAACTTCAAAATATAAATTCAATTCAATTTTCATTATTTTGACTTTAAATGTATATTAGGAAATCCAGTGTCATCTATTTTCGGATTTTACTTATCATATCGTGCAACTATAAACAAACGTCAAAGTATTTATTTTATCCCCGTGGTGTTACATTGAACGCACTACCCCTGATACATATCTTTGTAACGCGTATATGCGTATGTTGATCTGTGGCGTATACCTATCGCAACGATATTGTTTAATGAACGTTCTGACATCTCGAGTGTATTCTGATTGGCTGGCTGGATTTAACATGAGGTTTTTAGTTTGTCAGCGGACAGGCATTGTTCGTTGGGTATTTTATTATGTAAGCCGTTGAAATATGTTCGGATGAAATAAGTAAATATTTCACCTTATATCAAGGGAGGACCGACGTGTGAAACATATTTCCCCGGTATCGCTGAAGATTTTTTCGAATTGTTGGAGATTATAGACACGTGGAAAACCAATTCTTTTGGGAACAGAGATTTCAACACGACAAGGGTTTTTTTCATGGTGTAATTCCAGTCAGTTGTTAATTTGCATACAAAAATTTGTGAGGGGAAAACATAATTCAAATAAGCCTTAATTACCACATCTAGGGTGATAACAGCCCTATATTAGGACCCGATCTGGCCAATTGGTAAGACATATTTCAGTTTTTTTGTATAGAGTTGAATATTCTAGTAATTTCGACCATATTTTCTTTGGCTAATGTATTTTTATGTTGATTGGAGGTCAATTAGTTTATAGCTAGGTACAGTTATTTTCTTCATATAAGTTGTTATTTTCTTTGCTAAATGTAAAAAAAGGATAGTAAAAATATTAAGCTCAAATAGCATGATAATTTTTTTTATTAAATATGAAATATATCAGGTTATTAGGTAACTTTTGTCAGCAATATTAAGTAATATGATTATTAATCGATTAAGCTTTATAATTAATAGAAGTCTCACTCGTACAGGGTATATGATTGTCAGAGTAAGTTATTCGATTAGGGGGATAGATATTTCATTTTGAGCATTGCGACTATCAGAAAGTGTATAGATTGCTAACATATTTCTCGTTTTAGGGTTCTCTTCTTTTTCTTCCTCTTCGCTTCTTTCTCATATTTCTTTCTCATCGTTCTTTCTCTTCTCTTTTCTCTCCTGGATTTTGGCTTGTTATTGTTTTAAATAACAATGTGGGATACTGTATGGGGGGAAAATTTGTATTTCTACCGTTTACTTGAAGTGTACGATATGGGTTCGTAAAGCTTTTTACAGGAATAGGAGTTGGTAGCCACCGCTAGCAATCATCGAACAACACATTGTGGATTTCACGCTAGTTTTACACTTTGATATGTTTATGTAAACTACATTTTGCCTACAATATCAGTCGGTGAATGTTGTAGATCATTGATTTGTCCGTTACTGTAAGCATCTTGTGGTAGTCAGTTTTGGACCATACTTGTGTTGATCAAGTATCAATCACTATGATCAACATATAACATTAGATAATAGCTGTCATATCATTCATAATTTGCGAATGTGGATTGGTGATAACTACACCCATTGTAATGTTATGTAAACGTTACTGTGGCTATTCAATTTGAATATTTTGAGTTATTCAAGTTGGTGGTAGTAAGTGTAAATGTAATATTTTCACGTTTCATATTTATTTCCGTAAACATTATTCTGTGCCATAGATACGTATGGTATACTGTATTGAATAAACCCTATACTATATTCGAGACATTTGTTTTATTTTCATGAGGTAATTGAGTACTCGTTTGAGAAATTTCATCTGTATGTAAATACTGGTTTGTACATATTTGTACCCAACGAACAATCCAGGCTGTAACGTAGGATTTCAATTGGGGGGAATTATTGGATTTTACTGGGGGGATTATATAGGATTTTACTAGGGGGTTTATAGGATTTTACTTGGGGGGTTTATAGGATTTTACTTGGGGGGAATTATAGGATTTTACTAGGGAGGTTATATAGGATTTTAATAGAGGAATTTATAGGACTTTGAAGTGCCATTCATTGGGTACTTTAGGGTACAGCCTGTCATAAATATTCGTACAAATTGTGATACTCAAGGATTGAGTTACTACTGGGGAGGGATACATTGGTTTTAAAGGTACAGGATATATATTTTTGCTTGGGATATTCATGTATATATAGTTGTAAATATATTTTTTGTATATCATTCAATCGAGGGGGATTACACTCACCTATGAAAAATTGTTGTTAGGATTTATGGGACTTTAGGACATTTGGGGAAATTTCTTGTAATTTTTGTGATGTTATGACACACTTGTACGTAGTAGTTGTACTACCTTGACTTTATAAGGTTTTATTGACAAAACTAAGTTATTTATTGAACTCAAACTTGGGTAAGGAACATCTGTCTTCTATTTCTCCATCTATTTGGTAGTCTTAGGGCGGGTAAACTTGTGTAGGTAGTTGCCAGGAGGCAAGATTGCCTGGCGCCCTTTTACATTTTATTTAGTCTTCGAACAACGGCCCCCCGTCTCCGCCAGAGGTAGAGGCAACGCCTAAAAGCGCACATATACCATGAGTTTGAGGTTGAAGAATCTTAGTGTGAATAACGGTAGGTGGCAGAAAAATATTTCCCCAGTCTATCATGAATACATTCTAGATTAAATTTATATCTATAAACAATTATTTCTCCCAATTTCACTGAAATCTGAGTCCGTTATTTCTATTGAGCCTCCTGTTACAAGTAGAATGAAACTGCATAGCTAATTTTTTTGTTACATTTATCGAATTTATTTCAAATAGCCTTCATATATTTTGCAGATATCGAATTTCTTGTATAAATTCTAGTATGCGTTTGAAAGAAGAAAACAGAACCAAACGTTGCTTAGATTTTACTTGTAAAGCGTGTGAAAGTGAATTTTCTCTCTCTTTGGAAAACGGATGTGCTATCACCATCCGTAAATCTAATACGGAGGGTGTTTATCAGTGCAGGTCGAGTGTTTCATTGCAATTATTGAACCAAATTACATATGCAGGATTGATGTTAGATGAAACTCCGATATTATCTAGGCAGAGTTTTCAGTAACCGCTCGTTAGCACACGGTAAAAGAGATAAATATATGCTTAATACTCTTTTTTTATAAAACCACAGTTAGCGCAGTAGAAAAGATCTCTTTTTCCAGTTTTAATATCGGTAGAGGTAGTTACCAATTGTGGAAGTGTGAATTTGTAGAACATTTAAATTGTCTAAATTGGAAGGCGAAGATAAATAAATGGTTAATGTCAAAGGTCTCTAAATAATTGGAATTTTCTGTGAGGTGGACAATGTGTAAGCAAGTTAAATAAACTTTTCTCAAAGTATTTTTTCCAAATTGGTCAATAAGGTCTACTGTTTCTACTATTATTCTCTATCTAACCACCCCACATGAAATTGTAGGTTCGATATTTGTCGAGTCATGATTATACTTTGATTTCATTAGGAAATACTTAAAGCAGGCAGACAAAACAGCCTTTTAGAGAATTTTTTGGAAGTCGAACTTAATATTATATGAAATCGGATATTGTATTCCCAATATGCGATGTAAATAGAAAATGATGGAACTTTAATGTGGCCACTAACAGTCCTAATTGACAACTTCTTATACAGGGTGTTCCGGGATTTGATGCAAAAAATTCAGGACTGATTATATGACGTGAAAATAATCCTGTGACAAAAAAACATTTTTTTCATAGGACCCCTCGTTTCTAAGTTACAGGCCTTTAAAATTGCGAAATCAGAACTTATATTTAACACATTCATGGACAGTTACTGCTATAGCAGTAAAACTCTTTGATATCAAGGGACAATACTACTATTAGCGTATATATTAAGGTCCCTCTAAACAACATTACTTCTAAAGAAGTAGATTTCTCCATAAGACAACGTGTAATTATAACCTTACTATCCCATGATATATCAATGAACTATTGGGCACTGTCCCCGTAGAGTATTGAAAATTTCCGTTATAAAACGTGTTTCGCATGAAGTGGGGGTATATCCTGGTGCGCCTACTGCTATCACAGTGATCAGTTCGTAAGTGTTTGTTGTAATGTCGACATAGTGTCCTTGTATATTTGTTTTGTGCACGCATTTATTAATATTTTTATTACGTGCTTGGTGATAAAAGTGAAGTTTGATTTTAGATCCAAACAAATAGGATTATTTTCTAGGTTAGTAATAAAACTTACACACGCTTTATATTATAATGTATTCTCTTATAGACTTTTCATCAACGCAATATTTTTTTGTCAAAATATGTAATTAGCTACCTGTGAAATATTTTGTGTTTTTATATGTTCTAAAGATGGACCCCATAGAAGAAGGAAAACTTTTACGGTATTTTGATGAGGTTGACAGTGAGTGTGATGATCCTGATAGTCTTAGCAGTAGTTCTATCGCTAGCGACCCGTATCAAGATAATGAGATCCTACATATGAACCCGGCAGCGGCAGTCCAGAAAGTGAAATTGATATATCTGAATATGAAGCAAATGAACCGCCCAATGAAGATGACAATGCAGGTTGGTTTTTATACTTCATAAATTATGGCTATTTTATTGGTCATTTGTCTGTTTGTTCTACTTTTTATTGATTTTGATTCCTCATATTTTGGATTGAAAAATTATTCTTTTTAGGCTTAAATGTCCCCAGTGAAGATGAGTGGGTGGATGACATCGCAGATATTCCAGACCTAAATATTGACCACGGTTTATCTGGAATAAAGCTGAACATAACCGCGGAAAGTACACCTGAGTATGTTTTCAAAATGCTCTGGACAGATGAGGTGACAAATTCAATTCTCAAATATTCTAATGCCTATGGACAACAACTGTGTCTCACAAATACACCACACAAGAAATATTCACGAAGTTCTTACTTCACTCCCATTGATACTGAGGAGTTGGATATGTTTCTGGGTTCATCTTTACTTCGAGGTCTAATGAACTGCCCCACATTTCGTTTACCATTTTCTACAGACCCACTTTTTCTTGCTACCATGTCATGTAGGCGTTATGAACAAAATCTCAGAAGCTTGTGTTGTAGTGGTGATGGAAAAAGTAACGACAAATTGCATAAAATCTCACAACTTCTCAATATACTTTTGAACAATTTTCAAGGAGCTTGTTATCCAAATGAATCCTTATCACTGGATGCATCGCTGCTACTATTTAGAGGACGACTAAGCTTTAGACAGTACATGAAGGGCACAGCTGCCAAATATGGTATAAAAATTTTTGAATTGTGCTCAACTGATGGATATGTCTTCAATGTTGAAATTTATAAAGGTCATTAGAAACACTTGGAAGGTGCTTCGGAAATTGATTCCTTGGTTCTTAGACTTATGAGCCCCTACTTAAACAATGGCCATCATTTAGTAATGGACAATTACTATAACAGCGTGAGCCTATCAGATTTACTACTTCGAAAACATAAAACTCATACAACAGGTACTTGAGGGCGAATAGGAGGAATAATCCCAAAATTGTAACTCTACAAAAATTAAAGGGAGGTGAATATATTTGGAGAAGAAAAGGCTCTATCCATGTGTACAAATGGAAAGACAAACGGGATGCTCTCATGATTACCAAAAAGCATCATCCGATGATTATAGATGTTTCAAACCGATTTGGCCAGGTAAACTATTATCTTTTTTCAATATTTTTTATCTTTGATATTAATCCCAGCCATTATTGTAGGTAAAAAGGAAACCCGTAGAAGTTTCAGAATACAACAATATCATGGCGGGGGTGGACCGAACTGATCAATTGACTTCATATTATTCTTGCCCTAGAAAAACCATACGTTGGTATAAGAAGATCATATTTCACTTGCTAGATCTGACAGTCGTTAATTCTTATATATTGTACAAAAAACCGACAAACAAGAAAATTCCGATGCTTGAATTTTGAAATGCACTTGATAATGTCATTGCTGAAAATTCCAGAGTCAGTTAAGTGTGGAAATGAACTCAAAATTCCAAGTAAACTGCACGATAATCGACGCTCTAAAAATAATCCAAATCTTCAGACTATGTCTCATGCTATGCAAATTCACTTTCCCGAGAAAATCCGTTTGCCCCAATGAAAATTATAGAAGGAAAACATATTTCATGAATTGTCGATAATGTACAAAACATGAGAAAAGGGTTCAAACTTTTTGGAGATGCAGGGGATGCGAATCTCTCCCTGCTTTGTGTCCCGGTTGTTTTGAAAGCTATAATTCCAATGAAACTCTTGCTTTGTAGCAATTCACTATGGAGTTGTTCCACTATGTATTACAAAAATAAATTCATTGGTAAGATTCACTAGAGTTTTTTTATTGGTAATAATGCATACTTCCATAGCAGACAAGTGTCCTGCATAACGAGAAAAGTTGTAATGGGACACACTATTGTTATAGCAGTTACTTTCATAGCAGTTTACTGTCCCTGTAGTTCAAAATATGTCGATGCTATGGGGTGCCACTGCTATAGCAGTACTTACTCAGAAATAGCTCAGGAGCCTTCAATTATCTATGTTATACCACCAAAAATATTTGATAAATTTTGGGCTTCTGGTTCTGAAGTTACCATACTGCGTTACTGAGGCTACCTCAAGTTTTCATACTGTCCGCAAACGTGTTAAGTATATTTTCTAAATTATACACTTAATTATTATGAATTTTCATTGGATGATCACGTATGTCCCTGTAGTATGTTTGACGGAATAAATAATTCTACATTACTATCTGAAGGCCAGGAGCGGCTCATGCCCAATGGTTAACAATTCGTAACTTTTACGGGGACAACCCGTACACTCTGAAGATAGCAAAAATTAATTTGTCAATCGATTTTTCAACAAAATGGTTCTCTTTATTTATCTCTATAAAATGTATGGTTTAGGAGATATGTAGATTTTTAGTTCGTTGTATATGCCAAGGAAACCTTTTTGAAGAAAATTATGATAAATTGTAATTATTTATTGAAAATACTTACATGAGGTATTAAGAAACAATCAAACATTTTTTGGAGAACTGAGGAATGAATGAATAAACATTTGTACTACGTGATGTTCAGTAAAAAATTGCAAGCGACTTAATTTGTTAATGTCAGTTTGCTGTCAATCTTTTCAAAATCTGTCATCAATAATTATCACATCGTATTTCAAAATTCAGTATGGTAGAATTTACCTTTAGTGAATATGCCGACATGCATTTGATGTATGGTTTGGCTTGTGGTAACTCGTCAAAAGCCAGAACGTTGTATACTGAACGCTTTCCGGGCAGAGTTATACCCGACTGTAGAAATTTTGTTAGGGTTGATCGCAGCTTACGAGAAACATGTTTGGCTACATAAATTAAGTAAACTAGCTTCCATTATTTCTCATAAATTGAAATTTTAAGAAGTTTCCTACAAAAAAAAGGTGGCGAAGGTCAGCACCAGCTTTAGAGCAAGATGCATTAGATGAAGTTGATGCTGATCCCACAATTACACCAAAAATCTAAAATATTACACATTATTACAACGGTCTTGAATGGAGCTATAAAAAATATGGAGGGGGGTTTGTTCTCTTTCTGGGATTAAAAACTGTATAAATTGGAAAAAAACTTGAAAAAACGGAGAAAAAATCAAAGTGTGGACCAGTTATTTTCGCTATATCTCCACAACGCTACATCGAATGTCTCAAATATTACACACTCCTAGAAAGGTCTCGAGTAGGGCTTCACAAAATATGGAGGGTTTTGATTCTATATGCGGTTCAAAACCGTATGAATTGGAAAAACTTGATAAACTGAATAATATCAAAGGGTGGACCATTTATTTCGGCTATAACTCCACTAGGCTAAACTAAGGGTCTCGAATATTATACATTATTAGAAAGGTCTTGAATGGAACTACAAAAAATATGAAGGGTGTTTTGTTCTCTATCTGGGATTAAAAATTGCATCAACTGGAAAATACTTAGAAAAATCAAAGGGTGGACCATTCATTTCGGCTATAACTCCGCCAGGCTAAACTAAGAGTCTCGAATATTATACATTATTAGAAAGGTCTTGAATGAAACTAAAAAACATATGGAGGGTGTTTTGTTCTCTATCTGGGATTAAAATTGCATCATTTGGAAAAAACTTGAAAAAATCAAAGGGTGGACCAGTTATTTTGGCTATAACTCCACAAGGCTACATCGAATGTCTCAAATATTATACACTCCTAGAAAGGTCTCGAGTAGAGCTTCACAAGATATGGAGGGTTTTTATCCTATGTGAGGTTCAAAACCGTATGAATTGGGAAAAACTTGATAAACTGAAAAAAATCAAAGGGTGGACCATTTATTTTGGCTGTAACTCCACTAGGCTAAACTAATGGTCTCAAATATTACACATTATTAGAAAGGTCTTGAATTGAACTACAAAAAATATGGAGGGTAATTTGTTCTCTATCTGGGATTAAAAACTGTATGAATTGAAAAAATGTTTATAAAACGGAAAAAAAATCCAAAGGGGGACCAGTTATTTTGGCTATAACTCCACAAGGCTACACCGAAAGTCTCAAATATAACAAACTGCTAGAAAGGTCTCGAATAGATCTTCTCAAAATATGGAGGGTTTTTCCTCTATATGCGGTCCAAAACCGTACCAATTGGAATAAACTTGAAAAACTAGAAAAAAATCAAAGGGTGGACCACTTATTGTGTCTATAACTCCACTAGGCTATAATAAAGGTCTTAGATATTACACATTATTAGAAAGGTCTTTAATGTAGCTTGAGAAAATATGGAGGGTGCTTTGCTCTCTATCTGGAATAAAAAACTGTATAAATTGGAAAAAAACTTCAGAAACCTAAGCAAAAATCAAAGGGTGGACCAGTTATTTTGGCTATAACTCCACAAGGCTGCATCGAATGTCTCAAATATTACACACTCCTAGAAAGGTCTCGAGTAGAGCTTCACAAAATATGGAGGGTTTTTATTCTATATGCGGTTCAAAACCGTATAAATTGGAAAAAACTTGATTAACAAAAAAAATTAAGGGGTGGATCATTCATTTTGGCTATAACTCCACTAGGCTAAGCTAAGGTTCTCAAATATTACACATTATTAGAAAGGTCTAGAATTAAAATACAAAAAATATGGAGTGTGTTTTATTCTCTACTTGAAATTAAAATTTATATAAATTGTAATAAACTTGAAAATCGAAGGGTGAACCAGTTATTTTGGCTGTGACTCCTGAAGGATACACCGAAAATCTTAAATATAACACATTACTAGAAAGATATCTAATATAGCTACAAAAACATGAAGGGTGTTTTTCTCCCTATCTGGCCTTGAAAACCGTATAAATTGAAGAAAAAAACGTAAGAAAAACAAATCATATGGTGGTCCACTTATTTCGGCTATGAGTCCACAAGACTACACCGAAAATCTCAAATAATATAAACCACTAGAGAGATGTTGGGTAGAGCAACAAAAACATGAAGAGTGTTTTTTTCTCTATTTGGAATTAAAAACCATACAAATTGAAAAAAACCTAGAAAATGAAAAAATAGCAAAAGGTGGATCACTTATTTTGGCTGTAACCCCACAAGGGTACACCAAGTACCTCAAATATTATATACCGTTGTGAAGGTCTTGAATAGTGCTGCAAGAATCATTAGAGGTATTATCTCTCTATCTATGGACAAAAACGAATAAACTGGAAAAAAACTTGAAATACCCATATGAATTTTAGATGGCCATTATGACCCCTTAAGGTTTTTTCAGGGTTACTGGTATGATACGATCGTAATAACTTTTTTAGCTCTATCATCCTGCAAAGTTTCATCTAAATCGTTAGAGCCTTTACAAAATTGCCACAGATATGTACTTATATAAATATAAATATATATTTCGCGATAGCGGTTGGAGTGGAATCCGTATAGATTTGTAGTGCAGGGGCATCCCTCGATATACACAATATGTATATAGAGCATTCCCAATGCATCGAGATCACGCACAGAGTGGCTTCTGATTATTTGACAACACTGGGACCTTGATAGATTATTAGTAGGTACATTTGAATTTGTATAAGAATTGATGCGTCCTGTATATTATCGATAGATCGCGTACGAAGTGACATCCAGTGAATATGAATTTGTTTTTCTTTTGAGAGAGAAGAATTAAACACATATTCTAGTAATTGGGATGTTGACGGTTGTTACCAATCCATGTGAAACTTCATTTTACACATGAAAGACAGTTTTTAGAAACCCATAATGACATTTTTAAAACCTTATCACTCGTCTTAAATTATATAAAATTAATTTAAATTGCGTTATTCCTAACCCATTAACACGTGACTACGAACACCAATCAAAGCGCGATGACGACACTGCACGAACAAGTGAACTTATTTCTAATATCCCAGTTACAAGTATGAATTATTTTTCTTGATAAGTTGGAAGAGCAACCATAATATTTTACGATGTTCATCACTATGGACAGTGGATCCATCAAAAGAAATAATTGTAACTCACCGAAGATTGATTCTATAAAGGTGCGAGTTCCTTTGCTAGCAACATAGTTTTTGTACAGTGGAGACGAACGTGAAAATGTCTTTGTAAGTACATATTGTTCATTGACATATTTTATTAGAAATGGCAGATACACCTTACTCATTTTATATACACTTTTATTAAATAAAGAGCTACCTAACATCTTCATCAACGAAATAAAACTTGAAATCAGCTCTGTAAAAAAATAAACTACTAGTGCACTTATGAATAATTGACTTTTTATTTTCACCACAACCAAAAATATCTAACATGATTTTCAATTTATATTTGTAGTTTATCAGAGATTGTAACTTACATTAAACTAAATGATAAAGACTCTCCATTTCAAATGTAGTCTGCAGGCAAAAAGCAGTAAGTAAAACGCAAACTCCTTACTACAGTATATATTATTCCAAGTTGAAGGGGCAACTAGTTTCAGGCCTTAAATGTATATAAAAATATTAATAATAATAATATTGAACGGTTTTATTAAATTTCACTTAATTGCAAAATACTACATGTAATTACATAGTAAGGAAAATGACATAAAATCAAGTGAAACTAAAGGGCGAAGTTCAGTTCCTACGATAACAAAAAAATTATCGAAAACCTGCTCTTCCACTTAACCCTGTCGCTACAAGAACAAAAATGACAGTAATATATAGATAGCACGAGTAAAATATACATGGCCAAACCAAGACTCGTCACAGTATATGAGACATTGTAAAAAAAAATTAAGTAGGGTTTGTATGCTGCTGGTCCAAGAGAAGCTTTTTAAATTCAATTCTAAAGCGCTGTACACTGAATGCTTTTAAATGTTCCGATATATTGTTATACTTGGCGGTGATCTGGTAACTAAAACTACGGCGAAATATTTCATGCCGAAATGAAGGATGGGTTGAAAGACCCCTATAACGAATATTTATATTATGCACATCGGTTCGAAATCTAACTTTTTTGTAGAGGTAGATAGGTAATTTATTTTCTATTATTTTATGAAACAAGGTAGTCATGTGTAAGTTTCTCCTATACTCCATGTTCAGCCAGCCAATATCCTTTAGCTTGCTTGATATTCTGTGGCCTCTACGAATTCCAAAAATTAGTCTCAAACAGGATTTTTGTACTTTTTGAATTTTGTTGCGGAACCGGCTGGTCAAACAAGGGCCATAAAAAACATCAGCATAGTTAAAGTTAGACAGCACCTATTGTTCACATAAAGTTGTTTTGACAGTGGCTGTTAGATAATGCCTATTTCCATAAATTAATTTTAAGGCGGAGTATGCACGTTTAATTAACTGATTAACGTGTTTTTCGAACCTCAAGTCACCATCAAGAATCACCCCCAAACTCTTTGCATGCTGAACCAGATTAAGCGATTCATTATTTACTTTTATATCAATGGCATTAATTACATTTTCCCTCTCAACTTCAGTCCCAAATAAAATGACGTTCGACTTTGTGCAGTTAATATTTAAACAATGATCAGATGCAGCATCAACAAATCGTGCCAAATCGTTATTTATCAGAGTACTAGCATCCTCAATCATATCAGGGTAAAAACTATAGTAAACCTGAGTGTCGTCTGCATACAAGTGAATATTGCAGTGTTCAAGTGAATTCACTAAGTTTGACGTATATATCGCAAAAAGCAAAGGGCCCAAAATGGAGCCCTGTGGCACACCACGTTTAAGGAGGGAAGACTGCCACCTAATACCATCCACCTCAACCAATTGTTGGCGGTCACCCAAATAAAAACTCAATAATGGAACAGCTTTATTGGAAAGCCCAATGAAACGTAATATTGATAATAATAAATTGTGATTTTAAGTATTAAACGCCCTACTGAAATCTAGCAGAACTAACATTGTACACATTCCAGAATCTTGAGATTTAATAACGTCGTCAACAATATGAAGAAGAGCCGTCGCACAACTGTAACTCTTACGAAAGCCGGACTGAGTTATAGGTAATACGGAATTTAAATCAATATATTTTTTAAACTGACACTCAATGACTCTTTCAAGTATCTTTGATAATGTAGGCAAGATGCTGATAGGACGAAGGTCCCTATACTCATCTGGCTGAGGTTTTTTAGGCAAGACCTTTACTACAGCCCTCCTCCACACTGCCGGAAAAACATTATATGTTAAACAGTAGTTAATAATATGAGTAATATAAGTAACAATATGAGGGCAGTACATTTTTATTAATCGTATACTTAAGCCAACCTCACCCACGGCATTTGATTTAATATGTGAAATAATTTGTGATACAAATAAATCATTTACTTCACTAAATTCAAAATTTGAGTTAGTCACATTATTATTGTAATATGTAAATAGATCATCAGGGGGATCTCTCTGCGGAATGGAGTTTATAAAAAAATTATTAATTTCCTGTGGATTTTTTAAGTTTCCTGGTATATTACTAATATTCTTATCAGGTATTATTTTAATTTGTTTATGAATCTCCCAAAAATTACGCTTATGATCACTATTAAATTTGAAAAGAAGATACGCCTTCTTTTCCCTTTTTATGGCCGCATTAGTATAATTGCGCATTTCTTTATAGTGTCGAAAATGAGCATCTGATTTACTACGCCGGTACCTAGCAAGCACGTTATCTCTTAAAAACATCATCTCTCTAATAGCCCCTGTTAGCCAAGGAGCTTTAGGTTTTGTGACTCTAGTAGTTACTAACGGAATGTGCCTATCAAAAAGATTATTCAGAAAATTCACTAACAAACAAACCTTTTCATCAATATTATCTTGATGAAAAATGCGAAAAAAAGGAGTCTGATATAAATCAACTTTAAAATTATCCTCATTAAAAAATCTAAAGTTTCTATATGTAATAATTTTAGGTGTTTGTCTTTCTGTTAAAATGTTCAACGTAATATGCGCTAATTTATGATCAGAGACATAGATCCTAGAAGTTTATATAATACACATGAATAGTATTATGATAGGAAAGCTGTCACATGTCCGTGGCATCCAGCAGAATCCAGGATGTGTCAGTAGGTAATATGGGAAATATACTATAGGCAAATTTTATAAAAAATAGTTAGGAAAATTTACATAATTATGCAAACGTCAAACAAAATTAAAATTGTATAACATTAAGAGAGAATCAAATTAATGTATAATTAAAAGAAAAAGAAAGAAATGCTGGACTTCGTCGTACGATAGAATCCGTCTGAAGCAAGAAGTCCAGTTTTTTATTATTCGTAATAGGGAAAAGGGTAGTGGAGGGGTCGGAATGCGGACTAACGAAAAACAACTTTTGCTTTCTGTTAGCCCGCATGATATCTGTATCTGTCCCGCATGATAATAATTATATACTCACAATTCATATTTTAACAGTCATAATTCACACAATTTGTATATTCATGGTCCTAGGAAAAATAGAGTACATAACTGGTTAGAAATTGTATTTCATGCAGTCGTACGAAATATGTCACTTTTAACACTTCTTATACAATGCTATTAAAATTCGATTCCATGCATTGGAATCATGGTAACGGTAAGAGATATAGGGATTGTTAAATGTGGGCAATGTTGTGTATTTCAGAGGTCATTCATTTTATTCAAGACAATCTGGCTTCTTTAGTTCTAGAGTTATACCGGAAAAATTGGAAATTTTGAAATTTTTCTTTTGCCTACGTCTTTTTAATTGCGGGGGTTTCCCAAAACGTTGCCATAGCAACATTTTGTAGACCATCCAAGAATGTGAATAAGAATTGTATAAGAATTAGGGTACACATTAGACCACCCTCAACATTTTATTTTCAAATACGGACCTGTATTTTTCATTGCAATTTTTTGAAAGCCAAGAGTTATGTTTTATATTGGCGTAGTATTTTCATCTGAACTGAAATTTTTTATTTATTTTTTCTTTCATAAAAACTTGAAATAATTCTCAATAAAGATTCTTACCTGTCCGCTTCTCAGCATCCCTGAAAGTAATTTCTTCCAATACAACTCCACTACTTCTTCCTTTGACATTGGTAGCAAAAATTACAATTCGGAACGTTACATCAGGTTCTAAATTATCCAAGAAGAAATACGGTTCTGTATAAGAGGTCATGTTGAATCGAGCTACTGCCGAATTGGAGGAATACAATTCTAACACGAAATGTTGTGGAAGTCCACCATCGAACCCCGAAAGACAATATACCTCCACAGAACTGCTTGTTTGGTTGGAGAGAGTACAATTTTTCACAGGAAAGGGTTTTCCTAAAAAAACCATAAATTCTTTTACATCAGCCTGTTAATAGATATTTCAGCATAAATATAATTCCACGAAATCAATGTCGTTATAAATTTTATATGTTGAAAGCAATGGAAATCTTCGAATTCATTTAGTATTGTTGATATATAGGAATTGAAAAGCCACAATATACCAAAATATATAGAAAATATGAATTAGTTGTGAAGGATAATTTGGAATTACTTCAAACTTCAGAGACTATCGAGAGAAAAGTCTTATTGTCAGCCTCATTGCTTTATTTATTTCAAAGTACTTCAAGAGTTTTAGTTAACCCTAGAATTTATACTGTACTGTGTTAAACAAAGGTTAATACTGGTGTTTTTTACAAAAAAAAAAACATTTTCATAAAAAGCGTTTATTCAATACAGTACAAAGGTAATATTAATGATCGTGTAATGTTATTCACATAAAACAACAGGCTTCAGGTAGAATTTTTTCAGACTCTTTCGCAGATATGGCATATATCCCCTCGGTTTACTCCACATATTGGTGGCTTGCACTGGTAACAATATGTCGTGGTTCTATACCTCTTCTTTCTAGGACGATAAAAACATTTTTTTTCATCTTGTAGCGGTCCACTTGTCACTCCTCTTCATGGGGAGATTATGAGAATAACTCGTATATATTTTCTAATTCTGCGGTTACTATTTAGCCGCTCTTTTACCCATGGTTCAGCAAGACTATGACAGTTTGCTCATATACTCGTACCTACGTAACGAATTTTTCCATTGTTTTAGCGTATTTGAAGTATAAATGACGTATAAATTTATGCTTGCAATATTAATCATTTAATAAAAAATTATCATCGGCCATCACCGAGTTTGGGGATTGAAATACACATCTGGTCGAATTAGTCAACTCCGCCCTTGGTTTTGGTTTCATTATAATTGATTAGCGTTGCAGGTTTTTTTGATGCTGATATTTCTGCACATTTTCTAAGAGTAGACAGCAGTAAGACTATTTTTTCTTTTTTTGTTGAATATGATACTAAGGTTTCCTTCTAATCGTGACAAAATATGGAGTTGTTTGATTTTCTATCTGCTATATCTAATAAGTCGCTTACTTATTTTTACGACGAATCCCTAAGCCGGTAAGTTTATAGAGTTCTTTTAGTAATACATCAGCAAATTGAACCAGTTGTCCATGATAATCCTCCGATTGATAATACAAACTGATTTAGTCAGCTTTCGTACATAGTATTCACCCAATGAGAATCCATTCATTTTTGTAGATTTTCCCAAGTAAGGACTGGCATAGACCCTATATTTAGCACAAGAATCGCGCACCATGACAATAATAATACCATGTTTGAATGGTTTATTGGTTATGTACATGCGGAAGAGACAGTGTTCGAGAATTCCAACCAGTTGTTCGTGTATACGAGTACCCATAAACTGTTTTAAAAATATCACAAATCTCATGAATATGAGCGAATGAATCTTCTTATCTCATTCCTCTCTTGTTCCTATGACATCAAACCTTGGAATGAAAAGGGTTCGCTACTGATGCACGCTCTGTAAAGTGTTCCTGACATTTTAGTGTCGGAGATATATTTAGCAGGCAAATGATTCTCTTTATTTGCTGCCTATATTATGAGGGAGGCTAAGAGTGCATATAGCTCATTTTTGCCGGACAGGATACGTTAGAGCTGCACTGATATTTTCGTGCTTGCCTAACAATTTCGGCATTTGAGTGAAAACCAATAATATGCAATATATTTCACAGTTGCTGTGCAATTATTTCTAGGCATTCTCGCAGACCAATTATAGTCATTATTTCCTCTTAGGCTTTATTATGCTTGCTAATGGGATTGGAATTTCTTAACTTATTTCGTTTATGACACTTTCATCGTCATCTGAAGAATTTCCTAATTCATACTCTACATTTTCCTTCTCCGCTAGAACATTTCCGTCACCTGAACGCTCTTCAATTTCATATTTTACTTTGTCATTCTCCCAATCACTACCGCTGTCTTCAAAAGGAACAACTACCTGTCGTCTCCACGCATTATACGCTCTACTCATACTATATCTCTTTGTCAGTTTATCTAGACATTTTCTGAAAAGAAGTGAATATAGTTATACTGAACTTCAAAATAATATAATGGTAACTTCATTAAAAAAAACATACTTCCTATACATTTTATAACCGACGAAAATTATCAGTTAATAGGCCGAAAACTGTACTTGACTATTACACTCTCGTAAAATTAAGGACGCCTCGCCCAACTATCATATTTAAGGATAAGATATCAACCATCTGTACATGCCACCTGCTAGGCAGTGAATGAACAAGAAGGTATTGAGAGGCCCCGGGCGATGCATGAACCAGAAGTAATAAAAAATACATAGTAGTAAATGCGTAGTAACATTTACGAATGTCCAGAAGTCTAGGGTTAAAATTTGGAAAAAATTAATATTATTGTGTTTTGGAAACGATATTTTTCCTAATAAGATATTCATGACATAGTTTTCTGAACATTTCTTTATGATTTGATTTGAGGTAAAATCTGTGAATATATCTTCCCTAGATACTGCCAATTTTAATCTCTTTGTGTTTAACTAGTCTCCTGCATATTACTATTTTGAGAAATTTGTATACTTTATTGAGGACAGATATTGGATACAATGGGTTGAAGTTTTTTACAATTTTATATTATCGATCCTATCGTTCCATTCTCGCTTCTTCCATTTTATTATTAGTCTTCCTTGCTACTTTCTACTTTCTATATGCTTCTGTTTTACTCATTTTCAGCCATTGGTTTATCCTGTCTCTCGATAACTATTTCCTAATTTCTATCAAAGATTCCATTTTCCTCGTATGTGTTTTTCTTTTTTACATTTTCCTTTGCTTCTATGATTCATTCCACTGTGTCCCATCTCATCCCAGTTCTCATCAACAGGCTCTTCTATGGTGGATTCCAATTGGGTCTTTCTCTTATCGCCATAACATTGTCTCTCTACACTCATTCTTGTATTATTGCCTTCTCTTGTGTATATACTCACGTGTTCATTCATATTTTTATTATTTGAATCGCCATCTGCAAGCTATCAAATTTCTTGTAATTTTCTCCAAAATGCTTCTCATATCATGACATTAATATTAAACACACCATCCTTCTAGAGAATCTGACTATATTTTTTCGCCAAACTTATAGCATTGCTATGATAATTACGGAAGGCCCTTTTTGTATATTTACGTTATTCCAAGAATTAAGGCTTCTCAAGGCGAAAATCAAGCGTGAACCCCTGATACAGTCCACAATATCGCTTTCAAGAAGGATTGCAACCCCGCAGATCATACGAGACCTTCAGGTAAGAATGCCATCTTGCGCTATTTGCTTGCATCTTATTTTTTTATATAATTTGTAACATTTGTAATGTTTTGTAACATTTTCATTATCCGGAAACATTCTTTGGTCACTTCTCCCGGGATGTTAATTTCCAAACTTGGCTTTCTATATCAACTTTTCATTCATTAGTAGTTCTTACTTTCTCCAAAATTTGACTATTTAAACATAATATACTTAGTTTAAATAAAAATAAATTCCCTTTAATAATACAGGTTGGCCCATTTATGCACTTTAAATAGATACATTCTCAAGTGTACTAAACATTTATAATTTATTGGATTCAACTTTAGTTACTCAATAAAAAATAATTAATGAATTGAATATTGAATCTTCCCTCTCTATTCACTTATTATTATTAGATACCTATTACCCTCATGTGTATTGTTCTTATGATTTAGTTGTCTCAGATTATTAAGTAGTATAAAGATTGAGTGGAATGTTCATTAGACGCGTTAATTTTAATTTCTCAAATCAGGTATTTTAGCTTGAATTGTACAACTTTTATTTGTATGTACCTATATAATATATTTATCAATTGAAATTCATTATGTCTGTGTTCGTAAGTTTTATTTAGGTGAAAGGTTTGGCATTAGAAGTTATCTCTGATCAATCTTATTATTGTATCACAATGGCGGCTAGATTACGTCAAGCAAAAGCTCTTAGAGACTCAGCCTCTGATAGAATTTCGATACTGCATGATCTTGCCATACAGGCAGAGGGAGATCAAAGTTCTCATAACCATTTCAAAGTTAGATATGCTGAATTGAAAACATTTTACAGTGACTTTAACCTTCAGCACTCTACAATTATTACTGCTCTGGCTGCAAATGAGGAGGCAGATCTAAATACTGAAACATTGCTCAGACAGGATGTAGATAATAAATATTTTCATATTATGATTGTTTATTCTGATTTGTTTCATACTAACTCCACCTTGTATTCCAAGAACAAAGGTTCAAATGTAAAGGTGCCAAAATTGAATATAACGGTTTTTTCGGGAGATATAAAATTATGGCCAACATTTTTTGATCATTTTATGTCTCTTATAGATACTAATGAATCTCTTGAAAAAATTGAAAAATTTAGATATTTAATGACGTCACTGTCTGATTACGCTTTAATTATCATTAAAAATAATGAACTTACAGAAGCTAATTATGACTTAGCTCTTAGTTAATTGATCAAGCATTATCAAAATACGCGTGCGTTAGTCATATTTTATTGGGAACAACTTTATAATTCTCAAAAATTAATTTCGGAGAACCCAAAATATCTTAGACAGCACTTTTTTTTGATAACTTGGAAGCTCTAAAAAATTTGGAGTTACCGGTCCGAGTGTGGGATTTTGTACTATTTCACCTTTTAATAAAAAAAATTGATTTGGAAACTTTAGAGCGATTCGAACAAGAAACTTTTTCGTCCGAAATTCATAAATATGATGATTTATATAAATTTCTTGAAAAGCAATACGATGCTTACGATTCAGTACAATTCTGCATGTCTTGCTAATGTTGCAGATCTAACTGAATGTGTGATTTGTGAAAATAATCACTTGGTTTTCAAGTGTCCTGCTTTGTGTGCCAACCACCCAAAGGAAAGATACGAGATATCCAAACAATACAAATGGTGTACTAATTGTTTAGGAACCAAACATACTTCAAATAATTGTACTTCTAATGGTGGTTAAAGAATTTGCATTAAAATACATTGAACTCATTTATATTTCGATCAACAACCTTTAGTAAATAGTAATATGACTGATATGGATACTCCTTTTTCTTCCAATTCAACTCAAATTTCCAGATTAGATCCTATTGATCCTTAAATCGCCTGTCTTGCATACGTCAGTACGTTCTACTAATTTACTTCATACTGCCCAGGTTAAGGTACTTTAATTGAAAGCTCTAGTCAAGTTTCTTTAATTACTGAAAAATGTGCCAGCAGATTGGGTCTTCCCAGATGTAACACTCCTTCGCAAATAGGAGGAGTCGACGATATTGGAACTTTCTCTAACAAGTCTCTAAGTTGTAATTTGAAACATTTCAATAAGTCAACTCCCTTATTCAATTTGGATGCTAAAATAGTGTCAACAATCTGTAACAATATGCCCGTCTAATCGTTTTCAGTCGATACATTTCCCTGTATTTCTAAGTTGTAATTGGCTGATAATATGTTCAAAATTTCATCTCCTATAGATATGTTACTCGAATCAGATATATTTGCAAATTTTTTTAAACCTGACAAAGTTCAAACAGAAAAAGGGGAACCAATTGCTGTTAACACTCAATTTGGTTGGATTTTAATGGGCAAAATAAATATCGCTAATAAACCATTAGTCTCACGCTCTTTTCTTTGATCATGTTCTACGTCCCTCGACAATACCCTTCGAACATTTTGGGAACTTGAAAATATTCCTCGGTCTTCACCTATTTCTGATGATGATAAAAAATGTGGAATGATATTCCAAAAAACTCATAAAATAATATCCACGGGTCGATTCAGTTTTTCTCTTCCTTTCAAAACCGTGGATCCATTTTTTTGAGTTTTCAGAATATCTGCTCTAAAGAGATTGAAAAATATGGAAAACCGTCTTTTGAAAAATTCCCAGCTTTACAATGAATATAACAGCGTTATGAAAGATTATTTTTCCAATGGTCACATGGTTGAGACCTCTCCTCCTTTTTCATTCGACAAAATCTATTATATTCCACATCATTACGTAATAAGTCCTAATAGTGCTAGAACCAAGCTCAGGGTTATATTTGATGCTTCCTGCAAATCTTCTGCAGGTTTCTCGCTGAACGACACTCTTTTCATAGGGCAAAAGTTGCAAAAGGATATAATTCAAATTTTAATACGATTCATATTTCATCCCTTTACTTTTATTGCTGATATTGAGCAAATGTATAAATGTATATCAATATCGGAAGAGCACCAGAATTTCCAAAGAGTTTTTTGGCGCTTCGCTTCGGAAGATCCCGTTCAATATTTTAAGCTTACTACTGTTGTACTTATGGAGTATCGTCCGCTCCTTTCCTGGCCCATCGCATAATTCAGCAGTTAGTACAAGAGGAAAGGGAATCTTTCCCTCGAGCTGCAAAGTGTTTATCCTCTGATATATATATATATATATATATATATATATATATATATATATATATATATTGACGATATTATCACGGGTACCTCAACTCTACAGGAAGCCCAACTTTTTCAATCAGAATTAATTTCCATGATAGAAAGGGGAGGATTTCTTCTTAATGGGAATGTAGTAATCCCCAGTTAATGCAGAGTCTCTTAATTTGATTCCCATGACTCTGTGGTGAAAGTTTTGGGATTGCGGTGGAATAACTTCTAAGATGTTTTCACTTATGATATTCAACCTCTTGACAGATTCTGTTCTAAACGCATAATACTCTTAGAAGTTGCTCGAATGTATGACCCTCTTGGGTTCTTAGCTCCACTCTCCTTCCTAGCTAAACATCTCTCACAACGACCCTGGAGTTTGGGTTTATATTGGGTTCAAATACCCCTTTTGGACATAGTCGACAAATGGAATCAGTATAAAACTGAACTTCCGCTCCTCTCACATAATAATATGCCTCGCTGTTTACCTAATACATTTATTTCTTGTGAACTGCATGGCTTTGCAGATAGATCAGAGAAAGGGTACTTCGGTGTAATATATTATAAATTCACACCAGAGAATAACACCTCCAAAATCTGCCTAATTTCTGCTAAATCTAGAGTGGCCCAACTTAAAACACTTTCAATTCCCCGACTAGAACTGTGTGCAGCTGTTCTACTCCCCAATTTAATAGAATTGGCATTCCGAGATAACCTCGAAATTAGTGAAATTTTTGTTTGGTCTGATTCAATGGTAACTTTATCTTGGATTAAATCACCTGCTTCCCGCTGGAAAACTTTCGTCAGTCATCGTGTAGCTCACATACATGAAAAGTTTCCCCAGACCGTTGGCATTTTGTTGAGAGCTCCGATAATCCAGCCGTTTGTGCCTCTCGTGTTCTTCTGCCCAGTCAAATTCTTAATCATCCGTTGTGGTTTGAAGGGCCTCCTTGGTTAGTGTCACGGAAGCCCCTATGGCCGAATCCTAAATTTTTTCGAGTTTCCTGTCCTGAAGAAATACCCTCAGTCCTCGTCACACTTAAGTCTTTGGACACATTAGATCTCCTATTGGACAAATACTCATCCATGAGTAAAATTCAACGAAGTATTGCATATGCGCTACGTTTTGTAGCCAATTTGAGAAATGCTCAAAATAAATTACTCAATTCTTTTACTGACCCAAAACTTCCCAAAGCTTTAATGGTTCTCACTAAACGAGTGCAACATATTTGTTTCGCACAATAAATTGAAACTTTGGAAGCAGACACCACCTTATCGAAACTTTTTAGAAATTTTAGTCCTTTTCTGGACAGCGAGGGTGTTTTGAGGATGGGAGGACGCTTTAAGTTATCGGGATTGTTTAATGATACAACATTTCCAGCAATTCTACACCGTCAACATCGTTTGACAGATTTAATACTTGAGTCCCTTCATAAAAAATATTCCCATCCAGGTTTACAGCATTTACATTTCCTAATTGCTCAGAATTTTTGGATTCTCTCTTCCAAACGCGCAATTCGGAGTGTGTTGAGCCGCTGTATTCGATGCTTTAAGCTGAAACCTGTGGCCCACGAACCTTTTATGGGAAAATTACCTCCTACCCGCATCTAACAAATTGAACCATTTCCTTGTGTTGGTACTGATTATGGAGGTTCCTTCGTGGTCACTCCCATCAAAGGACGTGGAATTGAGTCACAAAAGACCTATATTTGTATCTTTGTTTGTTTCGCCGCAAAAGCCCTACACTTAGAATTAGTATCCAGTCTCTCTTCGGTTGCATTTATTGCTGATTTGCATCGGTTTGCTGCCCGTCGAGGCAGATGCACCCATATTTTTTGTGATGAGGCAACCAACTTTGTAGATTTTTCTCGCATTCTCCATGAATATATGCAAAAGGCTTGTGGATCAGAAAAAATTAAATTTTCATTTTCTCCTCCGTCCGGTCCACAATTTAACGGTCTTAGTGAAGCGTGCATAAAGTCTGTTAAAACTCATATTTTTCGAGTTGTTGGCTCTTAAGTTTTAACTTTTGAAGAGTTCTACACCCTATTAATTCAGATTGAAGCTATTCTCAATTCCAGGCCGTTCTATTCTTCAAGTTCAGACTCCAATGACTTATCCGTGTTAACCATAAGTCATTTTCTTATGTTAGAGCCGCCAACGGCAGTTGCCGATCCGGATCTTTCCCATTTAAATATTAATCAGTGGCGTAGTGAATATTTAAATACACTCCAACAAAGGAATTAATGGTTAAATCAACAAACTCCACTCAAACATAACGACCTAGTAACTATTAAAGATGACAATGTTCCATCTTTAAACTGGAAATCGGGAAGAATTATAAAGTTATTTCCGGGTTCTGATGGTATTGCAAAAGTTGCTAATGTCAGAACCACTTAGGGTCTTCTTCAAAGACCAACGGTAAAGTTATGTCCTTAACCAACATGTTCTAAATAAGTTAGTTAAAATACTATGTATTTTGGTGGGGGGTATGTTAAGTATTCATTCATTTTATTTCAATTTGTTATGATCCTTATTTGATCTATATTTAATATGTAAGCTTATTTAAAAATAAAATTTAGATGTGAAATTCTTATGCAAATCGTTGATGGTATTTTTAAACCTAGTGGACATACGCATACATACATTATGTTCAATTTAAAACCGAGCTCTCCATGGGGCGAGAAAAGGAGAATAACAGTTGTCGAAGTTAACAGTTCGTAGTTAATATTGACCGCGCTAGTGCCAGGAACTTTAATAAAACCCGTTCAACCCCTGATACAGTCCACAATATCGCTTCCAAGAAGGGTTGCAACCCCGCAGAAGACCATCCGAGACATTTAGGTAAGAATACCATCTTGGGCGATTTGCTTGCATGATATTCTTTTTTATATATTTGTTACCTTTCATAACTTAACGAAAACATTTTCATTCTCCGGAAACAAATGTAAACCGTCTCTTGTATGCGAATGATCCGAAAAATGCATAGCAAAATCAATTGAATTAAGTACTGGCACAAACTTTCGCTCAATCTCAATCGGCGGGAAAACTGTTTCTTGGAAAATAAACTGACTCTAAATGCAAATAAATGCACTCTGAATACAAATTTTATTGTAGCTAAGACTACTCCATAAATGATATTGTGCTTGACCGTCCTCGAGTTATATTAGACTTCAGGGGAAATTTGAACCAAGCATCTCTTTTGCATCTCAAATTGAGATATTATAGTTTTCAGCTGATAAAATGAACGCATTACTGGAGAGAGTTTTTAAAGAATTTGTTCCGGATAATACATCAAAAATCCTTTTATTATGTAAATAAGGTCGAAAATGGAGTATGCATCTCCTGTTTGACGTTTTTTCTATCAAGTTCACGAAAATTGAATCAGTACAAAGGTGATTCTTAAAACTTCTTTCATTACGAACAGACAATATATATCCTCTCATTGCTGTATATAATACTGAATTATTGCCGAGACATATGTTTAATAGTTCATGTTGGTATCGTGATTGTCACTGCAGAACATTTTTGTTTACATTTTTTCATAGTACATTGCAATGTCCAGGACTCTTGAGTACATTTTACTTTAATATAACTACAACTGCTTCTAGATCTGACAAACATTTTAGCTTGCTAAGCCTCGTACAAATTTAAAAAATATTCAGCAATACAATATAATATGTGTTCTGAGATATAGCAAGTATATTATCACCTGCATATTTTCAATTGTAATAATAATTCTCTATCATGAAATAAAATTTAAATTCGCGTATATTCATTTGTTCGATAAAAGTGAACTTGATGATTGTTTCAAATATAAGGTAAAAGTATTCGAACATTAACCTAGTTTCTGCTGCGTCAGGAGGGCAAAAAATTTAGATAAGAAAGAAGCATAATGAGGGCGCCAACCCTTGATATCCCGCTATTATTACTATCTTGATGACAGCTCATTTCACGCAACCGTAATTTATATAACAGTTGTAAAGTTACGTGCAGTGCTATATGACGTGGGTTTTGTGCAAGAATTTGTTATTTTAATTCCATCTTATATGAGCCTTCATATTTTACTAGACATACAAAACTCAGAAATAATAGAAAACAGTTGTTAAGTCTTACAATCGATAGCAAATTCTGTACAAAATTATCGCATGAGATTAAAGGATATATTTAATATCAGCATAGTTAAAGTTTCATCATTATGATGGGTGTGAGGTAAATAGAAAAACGGGGAGTAGGATAGGATAGGTATACCTATCTAGTATCCCATAGACGTGATCATACCATTCTAATGCCTTATATTTTCAAGCGTCCTTGTCTTAGAGCATTCGAAGTCCATTCGGTGTCATACTTCTTGTGTTACTATTTTGTCATTTCTTGTGAGTTTTAAACATATTGCGGAAATAGTTTAATTGCACGGTTATTATTTTGTTTAAAACGGTTGTACTTACTGGTCATATTTTTGCTCCATATTGAAATGAATTGAACTTAGAAAAATTCTTTTTTATTTGTTACCTACACTCATCTATATGCTGTTCTGTTTTTCTGATTTTTTGTTATCCTTTCTATATATATATATATATATATATATATATATATATATATATATATATATATATATATATATATATATATATGTATATATATATCAATCATAGATATCATATATATATATATATATATATATATATATATATATATTTATATGATATCTATGATTGATTTCATTGACTAACAATTATTTCATCAAAAATATAGAACAAGTCTAAATATAAAGCTGATCTGTTTTAATCACAGTGCATTAAATTCATTTTTTATTCATGTTAACATAACTAATTATGAGAAGTAATTATCATTTGGTATTCATTCTTCTTCTTATGGTGCCGTCTCTTTATGGAGGTTGGCTATCATTACAGCTATTTTTACTTTGGATACCGCGGCTCTGAAGAGTTGGAGGGATGTGCATCCAAACCATTCTCTGAGGTTTCTTAGCCAGGACATACGTCTTCTGCCTATCGATCTCTTTCCTGCGATCTTTCCCTCCATTATCAGTCGTAGTATACCGTATCTCTCTCCACGCATAATATGACCGAGATATTCTAATTTTCGGGCTTTAATCACGTTCACTAGTTCTCTTTCTCTTTTTACTCGGCGTAGAACTTCCTCATTGGCAATCTTTTTTGTCCATGATATTCTTAGTGCCCGCCGGAAGATCCACATTTCAAAAGACTGGAGCTTTTTCATTGCGATTTTGTTGATTGTCCATGATTCCAGTCCATACAGAAGCACTGGGATTACGTAGCATTTAATCATTCTCAGTCTGAGTTGGAGATTTAAGTGGGGATTAGTGAATAGTTGTTTCATTTTGAAGAAAACATTTCTCGCCTTTTCGATTCTAACTTTAATCTCCATAGTCTGATCATGTTTGTCGTTGATCCACATGCCAAGATACTGATACTGCTTAACTCTTTCGATCAACAATGAATTGACTTTGATGTTGGTATTAGGATGGCATGATGGATTTTTACTTATGACCATGTATTTCGTTTTCTTATAGTTCATTTTTAAACCGTACTCCCTGCTGACCCGATCGATTTCTTGAAGTATTATTTGAAGGTCATGTGTGCTGTCAGTTATGATTAGGGTGTCGTCAGCGTAGCGCACGTTGTTAATGATCTTTCCATTTATAATTATGCCTTCTTTTCTGTTCCCAAGAGCCTCTTTGAAAATGGCCTCTGAATAGTAGTTAAACAGAAGTGGCGATAAAACACATCCTTGTCTCACTCCTCGTTGTATTTTGATGTCTTCTGATGTCGTTCCTTCGGAGCTGATCACAGCAACTTGATTCCAATAGAGATTCTTTATTATTCTAACATCTTGCTCATCAAGTTGGCTTTCTCGTAAAAGATTAATTAGTATTATATTAGTATTAATGGTATTCATAAAAAGTTCAATATCTATAATAATTGAATCGACTCACCTGCAGCAACTAATTGGAACATACACGGCTCAACTTGATGCCCCACTGAGTTAGAAGCCCAACAAGATAGAGATCCATAATCCAATTCAGATACGGGCGTGTATCGCAAAACGCTATGAGTTCCATTACTAGATTTTGCAAATCTTTCAGCAGCAACATCTATAGTTTCACCCGAATTATTGAATTTCCATCTATAGCTTCGGGCTGGTGGATCAGATTCTATTTCGCATAAAATGTCCACACTCTCTCCTCTTGACGCTCCGACTATGATCACTTTATCATGTTTACAGGTTGGAGCGACTGAAACAAAGTAACTTATTAGAGTCGTACCAAATTTGAAAGAGAATGGATCAAGTGATAGTATTCATTTGAATACATTGAAAATAACTTAACTCAAAATGTACATTCATCATTCAAATAAAATTATATCCGGGCGAGAGAACAATTTTATTATGAACTGGCGGAAGGGATGATATACTGCTTAACCCATTAGTGCCTGAGTAATTTTAGAATAGATTTTTGCCACGTATGATATATCATACGGTAGGCATATGGGAGTTAGCATTATGAGGTATGAGTGTAAAATACGAAATAATGTATAAATGCCTGAAATAAAAGTTTTATTGATTTGAATTATTAAAACATTAATTATTGCTACAAATGGGCCAATTATTTTGATGGTGTATGATATAAGCGGAAGCAGCTGTCTGGATTTAATCCAATATTACACTTGACACAGGAAAATTTGGTAGATTTCTTACAACAACCACATCGTCTTTGTGTAGCCTGTTTATCAACTAGATGGTCGACACCGTCAAATCTCACCTCTTGCAGGATGCTTCTAGTGCACTTGGGCTTAGGTCCTGCTAAATACATTGGAGAACTCAGCAGAGAAAGCTCAATCCTTCGTATGAACTGAATAAGGCTGATTTTAGGATGAGCACCGTTGAGGTAAGATCTAATGAATGGCCAATACAATTTCCTTGATCGAATTCTGATACGATACAATTCCCGTATTTTGTGAAATAAGTCGACACCTCCCATTCCTTGGTTATATAGGTGTATTATGTTGGGTTGATCGACATCTACATGTTTCTTTTCTTCTTTTGGCCATCTATTGCACAATCCTTTGGTGAAGCATGTACCATTTTTCACATAATAATTAGTCCCGATCGTAACTTGACTATAGTCATGCCATCTGATCAGAACTAAATTAGCTTTCGTTTTCCTCAACACATGCGATGTACCTCGTTTATGTTGTTTCAGATCAGTTAGTGGAGTTTTTTCAATTCTATGTGATCGCAGATTACCAATACAATAAATGTCAATTGATGTTAGAGTTTCCAATAGTGAAAGCGAATTGAAAAAGTTGCCGATGAAAACTGTTGACTTATCAGGTAAATAGCCAATGCAAAGAGTTTCAGTAACACTAGAACCTGAAGTTTTTCCTCCTATTCTGCCTCCTTCACCACAATATGGGAGGAATTCCAACAAATATCCTTCTAAAGTAGTTAGGCACCAAAATTTGAAACCATATCCAATTGGTTTTCCTCTGATGAACTGGTTCATGTGGTGGTTCCCAAAATATGGTTCCATTGCCTCGTCTAGTGAAAAGGACTTTTCTAGAGGCTGGGCTAAGTCTTGAGATACCTTGTTTATCTGATCTAGTAGTGGTTTTTCTATTTGGATCTATGGAATTATTATTGTTGAAATGTTAATAGCGATGAATTGTTTCAAATCTGTCACGAGATATGCTTTTACTTACTAGACTATTATATGTGCCTGCTCCAGTCTCCCAGTACATTTTTCGAAAAGGTTGTTTACAATAACCAGAAAGAAGCAGTATGCCAAAATATAAATACATTTCCTTAGTAGAAACAACATTGCAGGTTTCCTTGATAAACTCTTCTGTGGAAAACATTTTGAATAGATCTACTGGTGACATATTATCATCCATGATTTTCTGTGCTATAGCAGGTTCTGCAGTTTTTTCTATTTTTGGCCTTTCTTTATTACCGTTTCCTTTCAACTGCTGTTCTGTCCAACTTCTAATGATTTTCTTTTCTTTTTTCTGTGTACTCTTCATATTCTCAATTTTTTGTTTAGGTTTCTCTTTACATGGTCCATTAAGTTTTTTTTTGCCAACATATCTAAAGGAATAAGGAATATCGTCGTCACTAGTATCTGCATCAAAAATGATCTCTTCTTGTAGCTCGTTCGTACCTACATCATTTTCCTCATTGTTATGAACTGCAGTGAATTCCAGTTGTGTATCGTCATCACTAGTTTCTTTATATATTAGTCTTTTTTCGATTGAAACGTTCAGACCCACGTCATCTTTTTCACCATCACGAACAGCGATAACTTCCATTGGCTGTCTCAACACACATTTTCCAATGTCACAAATACTGTGGCCCATGTTATCATCGCTTAATGCATAATCCACGTCACTTTCATTGCCATCTGCTGGTGGAAATGTTACCAAATCTAATCTTGGACAACTATTTACTCGTTCATGATCTTCGCCGCCCCAATTGAGCTCTTCTATGTAATTTTAAAGCTCTTTCGCATCACGACTATCTGATGTATCATAAAATGTTTTGCCTACCGCATGATATATCATACGCCATTTTTTTTTCAGTGAGCGTTAAGTACAGGCCACATCCAATCTTTCTGTGTATAATAGTCATATTTTGATGGCTTCACTCTTGATAAAATTACAGACAAACCAGATAAAACAACATAACCTCACCTGTTACTCATTTTGTCGAACTGGAAAATACACTGCAATGTAAAACTCATTCCGAATGCAACAAACTTTGATGGAAACTGTATTAACAATTATTATTGTGTTAACAAGTGATTATTTGTATATATGACGTAATTAACGACTGTTTTTATCACATGAGATGCACACGCCGTGAATTCAAAATGGATTCTAACCTCCGTATGATGAATCATACCATAGGCATCAATGGGTTAAGGCATAAGAATAGTCTGGAAAAACCTCAACAAGAAAAAGTTCAAGAAATGGTGATTTACCTAGATAAGAAAATTTCCTTCACAAGAAAGAACGTTATGAATAGTTTTGGTGGAGTGCAGAAATATAATGGAAATCACGATTTTTGAGGAGGAAGATATACGCAAAGGTGCGCGAAAGAATGAATCAAATCAACCACGACTTATTAGGAAAAAGTGGATTCCACAAAATAAGGGGCGACTTAGTAAATTTGTAAAAAATAGTAATAATAGACTATAAAATATAGATACCATGGATCAAGAGAAGATAGTGAAGTTGAGGAAATTAAGAGAAGAAGAATATGTTTGAAGGATACTTAATACAAAGCCAGAAAAAATTAATGAGTATATGTGACGCTCATAACAAAGCGTAAGTATCTTCAGAATAATTCTAAAAAACTTTTAAATAGTGAAATAAAGAAGAAAAATCCATATTAAATGGAATTGAAAATAGACCATACCTCAAAATTGAGAATATCAAAGAGCCGCAAAAATAACGGATTAAGGGGAAATAGATTAACTCAATTCTAAGAAGACGGATAGATGATATGTGGCAACAAGAGCAGTCGACTGAGAAATTGAGGGAGGCGGTTTTATATGTGTGCTAAATAGAAGCGGAATACAAAAAAAATGTATAACTACTATATTAAAATGGCCAACGAAATTTTTTGATAGAAGAGTATTAGTCTGGGTTTCGAAGTTGAAAACTCGATGAAATATTCAGGCACTTAATAGAATTAGTAAAGAACAACGGTACGGTACGAGAGGAAAATACCTCTCCGACAGTCTAATTAGGCGTCAGTCTAATGTTACATTCTAGAGAAATCACAGGGGATCTATCAGGATAATCCAAATTAGAAGAAGTCCTGAAATAATGAGATTCGTTATCATCGATTATATTTAATCCAATTTTAGGAGAAGCGATAAGACATAATAGGAATCGAAGACAACAGAATCTCAAAAAGAATGTTGGTATCGTGTGCCAGGGAAAAACGGCCGAACATATTAACAAAAAAAAATATAGAGATGTGAGATAATATGAGAGAATCACAAATCACACAATCGGAAGAAAAGGTAATAGTGACGGTTTGATGAAAAGAGATTGTATCAATCCAAGTTGGTAGTGCCATCCTTCTTCCGTAATGATATGCATTTTTTGCTGATGAAAGTTCCCTTACAGTACGTAATTGCTTTTAGAAATATTTCTAATACATAGCGTTAAAAACGATGGGAAAATGGTATATCTGTGATTACCTTCTATCGGTAATCAAAATAATAATGAAGTCCATGTTATGTTATGAATTGATAGATGTTCCCGTAGAGGTTTATAATTGGTTAGCTTTTGAAATATGGTGCCCTCAAAGCAATTTGTCGTATGGATTATTGTGTCTCAGTGCGGAATTGAGGAAAATAATTTGTTCATCAAATAATAAATTATATGCTCGTATTTAATTTCTAGGAAGATACCTAGAAAAGCTGCGTACCAGTATTTTGACTGTTAATTTTAGTCCTAAGCTTTTATCAGCATGTCATTGGAACTCAAGTCATCATGAAACGCAATAATCTGCGTTTGTGTTAAAATACCTAGCGACGGTGAGGTAAACACATCCTATATTCTTCGAGGTATGTTTTGCACAGCGAAGTTCATTCTAGATTTATGAATTGAGCATTCACTCTCAGTTTGTGTACGCTGTCTCTCGCCAGAGACAATATTATTTTCAAATATTCAGAAAATAGGAGACGTATTTCGAATTTTGATGCATCTGTTTTGGATATTAAATGTGTTTAATATCGCACCAAACCTAAAAAGGGTCTTTCTCATCGAGCAACCATTACTACCTAGTATCTAAATTAATAAATACAGCGTGTTCACGGATGGGGTATCCTATAAGCGAAAAATGTTTAAATATTAGTTTTAGTGAAAAATGCCATTCTTCATGAAAATTTTACTTATTCTGAAATCCAATAAAATGAAAAAAAATTCAAGTTTATCAAAACCCGTCTCATTTTATAGCCAGTTTTATGAAAACCGTATGAATTTTTGCACTAAGTTCGAAAATAATTTGTTATTCTAGTGGGTGACGTTCACGATGTACCAAGTAACTTTCAACTTTTATAAATAATTTTCGAATTGTCATTCTTCAAGAAATATTTGACAACAATGTTAACTATTCAAGAATTATAATCACTATCGAAATAATAATACAGAATAATAATGTAAGAAACACTAAGTAAACAAAAATCATCTATTCCCCAGCTTCAAAACATCTCTCAATTCTCTTTCTAAATTCTTTGTAAGTATTCCGCAGCATTTCTGGGGTAACGGCATCAATGATAGCTCGTTTCTAGTCTTCAATATTATGGTTTAAATTATTTACGTAAACTTCTTGTTTTAAGTAGTGAACGAATCGGTCATGCATAAGTTTTACTTCCAATAATCGCACAAAAGTCTAACCTTGTGTTATAATCATAATCTTGTGAGATATGAATAAATTTCGGTTTGAATGGATGAATTTTGTTTTCCTTAAATATTTTCTGTAAGTGACTTTTGGAAAACCAACCTCCACTGCTCTTTTTCGAAGACTCAACTTTCCTTAACGAATGCATAGCTAGTGCACTAGCTGCATCATCCTCCTCAACGTATGCCTTTTTCAATTTCTTTTTGTCTTGAACAGATCCTGTCTCATCAAACTTCTTTTTAATTTTTTTAATCCACACCGCGTAATGGATATTTTTCGTCAAATTTTGCAATTGCATACTGGTACGAAACTTCCCCAATACCATCACACTTAATAAGATACTCTTTGTTGAATAGTTAACATTGTTGTCAAATATTTATTGAAAAAATACAATTTGGAAATTATTCATAAAAGTTGACAGTTACTTGGTACATCGTAAACGTCATTTACTAGATTAATACATTATTTTCGAACGTAATGCAAAAATTCATACGATTTTCTTAAAACTGGCTATGAAATGAGACGGGTTGTGACAAACTTGAATTTTATTCCTTTTCATGGGGTTTCTGAACAAGCAAAACTTTCTGTCAGGAATGACATTTTTTACTTAAACTAATATTTAAACATTTTTCACCTATAGGATACTCCATCCGTGGACACGCTGTATATCTAACTATATCTAAATAGATTTAGTGCGACCTATTTCTAATTTAAATCAATAAGTACAACGGCCATTTCAAATTAAAGCTCTGAACTATGGATCAGATTGATAACTTTATTATAAACAAAATGATATAAGGAAGTACTGTTCTAATGTTAACAAAAAGAGACTTATATATGTACTCAAATGAGTAAGTACACTAGATACTACGACAACATAACTGTTAAATTATTCAGAATAATGAATCTTGAAACAATCACGCTCAATGCATGAGGTAACTCCACATTTTGCGCAAAACCATCTAGCTCTCATGTGGCACTCCTTACATCTCACTTGTTTATTTAATTTGGAGGGAAAATGGCCACCTTCTTGAAGTCTTATGCTGTCAGGTACTAAGCCTAAGGGTCTAGTTCTTGAGAACTCTCCCTTTTGAAATATTAGCAGGTAGTTCCGTGCTATGTCTCCTCGAAAAGCCAACAGATCCAGTTTTTCTGGTGAAGACAATTGATGTAGCCGTCAAGCGTTAACAATTGCCACATTTATCATGTGTGTGAACAAAACACACCACCATTTCTGTCCTCGAATGTTGATGCGATAGTTATTTACAGTTTGGTCCTGCAAATCAACACCACCCATACCACGGTTGTAATTTTGAAACACTTTGGGCTGTGAGACTTGAACTTTCGCTTTTGCAGCTGTCGGCCACCGTCTGACTTGTCCCATTGGCTTAACAGAATAATAATTTTTTGCCAAGGTTAACACATTGTTATCTTTCCAACGTACAAAAAGTAATAGAGAGTCGCTATCGTGTATGTGTTCGAAAGACCCTCGATCCTTTTTTTGAAATGATTTGATTGGTAAAAATGGACATTTTTTTGTTCTGCTTCCTCTTACTGTGCCTGTGGCTCTTTGACGTCTTCCTTTTAGGGTTTTCAATAAATCATGGCTGGTAAAGTAGTTGTCGAAGTAAACAATGTGGTCAGATAGAATAGCCACAGTTTCCAACAAATCCAAAACCACTTTGGAACCTAAAGGGAGATTTTCGTCTTGTGTATTATTTTTTGGAATTTTTGCTCCACAATAAGTGTCAAACGCGCAGCAATAGCTCGTGGATCCGCACAACATCCAATATTTGTACCCAAACCGGACCGGCTTTCCTCTAATGAACTGCTTTGCTGAGTGATGGCCAAAATATTCGACCTTGGCTTCTTCAATAGAAAGTTCTTGATGAAATACTTCATACTGTTGAAAATTTTGATTCAGTAACTTCATTAGTGGTCGAATTTTTGCCATTCTATCGTCTTTGTCCAACTCATCGTTATTTGCCAAGTGAATGTATTTTTTTATTTCTTGGAATCTGTTGCGTGTCATAGCGTTTGAAACAAAGTGTACACCAAGATCTTCGTCCAAGCTCTAATAAAGTCGTTCGCGTGGTATCTTATGGTATCCACTAAGCAACAAAATGCCGAAAAAAATCTTCAAATCTGCCGTTGACTCAAAAAAACCATGATTATTTTTCTGAATAGAGTACAAGTTTGTTTGGTCTCTAATATGTTGAACAATGACATCGGCAAACATTTTTTCGAATATTTTCATCCGACCTGAATGTTCAAGATCATGCTTCATCATTTCAAGTCGGTCTGCAAATCCGTTTGTTTCTGGCATATCAATTTTAGTAGGGTGTTGAGCCCATTTTAGTTCGGGAACATTTTTGGCTAGTTTTATAGTTCTGGTAGATTGGCTTGAAGGCCGCTTCTGCGGAACTGCCAAAGGAACATTGTCTTCCGAATCATAATTTGAACCATCCGAATAATTACTCCCACTATCGTTGTCTTCAAAATGTAATTCAACTTCTCCTGCTACATCCATGGGAAGTGTATTTTCCCTTCCTTAGATGTAGTCATTGTCTTCACCTTCCTCGTCCGTTTGAGGATCTACATAGGGTGGCAAGACAACAATGTCTACAGAATCCTGTGTTTCAGATGCTTCTAAATCATACAAAGTTATATCCAAATATTTATACCTTTTTACTCCATAAAAACTCTTCGTTGGTATGGGTTCAAGTTGATCAGAATCCATTATTTCTATAAAAAAAAATTGATCTGAAATTTCCAGTGTACTCAATCGAGTACGATCGAAAGAAAAGGCTTCTACTGTTTTGATGAAACACTTGCATAAGATCTAAATAGTCTAAAATAGTATAAGAACACTTAGAAAAGATGAATATATAGAATACATTTACCTAGAATCGTCAGCACGTAGTATAATATATTTTTAATATGACACTGTAATCATGCACGTATTGTTGTTGACCAAACAATTTTTACAACATCAGAATTTGTATAGAAAACTGTACCATTCATGAATTGAGCAAACGAAACCTACCACCGCACGAGTAGATAGTCAAAATTCTTGAAATTTCGGTATAGATGGTACTAGGGTCATTTTATTAAAGTGTACCCAAATAAGTACATTGGGAATTAATGGGTTAAAAAGTATATTCAGTTGAATGGTAAGTTTATACATAGTTAAATCTGTTTTAATAACTTATTTCCTTCAGTATCTCGCTTGTCTATCTTTCGTATTGTTTTTTTACTAGTATTGAAAAGTTCCAGTTGATACGAAGCACGTTTTTTCCAGTTTTTTTTGTGTTTCTATTTTAAAGTTTACGAAAAGAAATTATTTCTTTCTACTTGAAGAATTTCTACCCATCTAACTTTATAGTTAAAATAACTATTTCATTTATACATTCGCTTTTTTTATATAACATTTAATTTTTCTCTTTTAATTATTATATATCTTACCTGCATAAAAGTGCTTGAATGAAATTCTATCTAATTTATTGTTCATTTATCGTTCATATAGTAAGATACAGGATGATTCTAAATGTATCAACCACGTTATTAAGTACTTTCCTTCATTTATATTCCTAGATTACATTTTAGAGCTCGTGCATTTTACTAAATGATACTTTTATTAGTTTCTTACACAATTGTAATTTTTAGCACTTTAAGAATGGGCAAAATTGCCGAATGAATTTATGTATGAAAACTACATGGTAGATAATAAACTTTATTATAGTGCATGTAAGAGATATAGTGAGAACTTTAAAGTTTCGGCTTATCCTTTGATTTGAATACTGTCATAGTCCAGTCATTATTATAATTTGAAATGCCTATTAGACGATATATTCATTTAATGTTATAATTTCAAACAACAGTCGTTAACATGTATTTAATAATTTTATAGTTATTGAATACATCTTAAACACCAGACAATTAACACTACCTTATATCTCGTTTTATTAACAAGAATTAGTAATATAATTTTCAAATAACTTATTTGTTGCCTATTCTACAGAACTACTAGTATATTTTGAGATAGCAACTTTTTCGAACACAGCAGGTGCCCACCAGCGATCGGAAGCGCTCAGTATTTATAACAAAACATTAATACCTTTCAAAGTCTAGCTGTGCAACATAACTTAAAGGGTATATACCATTACATTTCTGCACTATATGTGTTGTGCGTACTATACCAGACGAACTGTACTGTATGCTGTATTGGTGGACTTCCTGCTCAAAGAACAAGAAATTCAAGGGAGGTAACAGTTATCACCTATTGAATAGTTATCACCTATTGAATAGTTCGAATGCCTTTTCTATTTCTTCTATCGCCGTTTAGTATTCACTTGGGTTATATCTTGTATTTTTGGAAATTTATTTCAACTAATATTAATTATTTGACTTTGACTATTTTTTATATTTTATAATCAACATTGATTACTTTTTGTAGATATATTTCAACTATTGTTAATTTTATTACTTCAACTTTCACTATTTTTTATTTCAACTATTGTTATTTTTTTTCCATTTCAACTTTGACTATTTTGTTTATAGTAACTTTGATTTCATTTTGTAAATTTATGTCTATTATTGTTAAATTTTTTCATTCCAACTTTGATTACTTTTTTATTTCTACTCTAGTTCAGTTTCAAGTGAAACTTGCTTGTTAAACGTATACTTTTTACTTTTATTAATTCACATTTGTAAATTTAACAACGTGATTCATATTTATATTCTTTCCAACCCTCTTCACAAGGTTTATTGACTTTGATGTTTACCAACTACAAAGCTGATAATATTCTAGGTGGCGCCCACTTATCGTATCTTATTTAACTTACTTTTTTTTCTTACTTTCACTACACAAAACGATTTGTCATTTATAATAAAGTGAAGTAGTATTACCCGCGAACCGGTAAGACCTACTCCTAGATTATTATTTAGCTGATAAAAGAATCCCGCCTGAGGTGCTATATAACTGAGTAGCCGCTACAAAAAAATGAGTAACATAACAACAGGTCACATAGTATAAGCTTTGTGGTAGCAATCAGAATGATCAGCAATGAACCGTCCACTTAATATGTATCTGATCATTTAGTTCGGAAATTAACATTTTCAATGTTCCCATTATACATTTTAAATATGTAAGATGTTTGTCTGATAATTTGAGATCTTCAGATATACTTCAATTTGTAATAGATATTTGTGATATGTAATGGTAAGAATTCAGTCCACGTGAAAAGTTGCTCGGCCGCCAGAAACCTAGGTTGGTATACATGTCACGAACGATTTCACATATTGGAGGTGGGGCCCGTTATTTTGCTCGAGAAGCAGTCCTATCAAAATTGTCCTTCGAAGTAGACGTGTCCCTTCGCATATACCTACCGGCGGCAATTTTGTCGTGGGATTCCTGCTCCTGGAAAGGTATAGATATTCTAGTATCCTGGTTGATGGAGAACTTGTTTGTCTCGTGGAGTAGTCAATTATTGGTGCCGTGGATTGGTGAATTTCCGAGTGCTTCTTTTTATCTACTGATTGCTGGCCTTGAGAATTTTTGCAGAGCTGGAATTTTATCAGACGTTTGCACCTTTCTACCCAACTGGACCAAGACCATGAGGCCGAAATTTTGAAAGCGCCGGCATCAACGGATTCGACTATTGTGTATAGTAACTACCTGTGAAATATTTCATTTCTATCGATTTTTTTTAATTATTTATTTATATCCAAACAGACCTTGCGGTCTAATTACAAGGATAATATAAAAACAAAACAAAAATCCATAATTAATACATTAACAAACATAGGTAAGTTCAAATCTATGCTATAACCTAAGTTACCAAAAAATAAACCTATGACAGATAATGTGAAACACATCTAATCAAAATGAATGACAGTGATGAGACGAAAACAGCTGCTATATTGATAAATTAACAATTTGTCTCAATACTATCATACGAAAAACATTTTGAGAAACTGACCAATCTAAGTCCGTAAGGGTATTAAAATTATTTGCTAATCGGCACATGGTCACAAGATGGGCCCTGGTGGTAGTCAGCAATAATGGAATATTGAACATTACCGCAGTACGTGTTCTTCTTGATAGAACATTAAATCTTACTAAAAATAGAATTTCAGGTGAATTTATTTCATTATTAACAATTTTGAATAAAAAAATGAGTGCTACTAGTTTTCTTCCGTCTTCTAGAGATAATATTTTGAATTCATTTCTAAGGTGAACACTCCTAACTACATTATGATCTGGGCGAGTATAATTCTTTTTATAATAAACGTATCTTAAAAACTTATTTTGAATTTTCTCCAACATGAATAAAGTAGTCTGATACTCACCAAACCATATTTGAGCACCAAACTCTAATTTTGATCTTACTAGGGTATAATAAAGAGTTTTTAGTGTATCCATATTCGTAAAATTGAAAGTTTGTCTTATTACAAAACCCAACAGACGGTTCGCAGACTTTGCTATATTTTTTAAATGTTCAGTGAAAGACACCATGCGATCATATGTGATGCCTAAATCCCTTACCTTTGTACAGCGCACCAAATTTTCCCCTTCCATTTGGTATTCAAAAATAATAGGATCCTTCAAACGTGTCACAGATAGAGTGACACATTTTTTCACATTAAATTATAGTTCATTTAGAGAACTCCATTCTAAATCACTATTTAAATCTCTTTGTAACCATATACAGTCCCGAACCGTCTGTATGCGTTTGAAAATTTTCAGATCATCAGCGAACAAGAGACATTCTGAATATTTTAGAGCTGTTAGTAAATCGTTAATAAAGATTACAAATAAGAGAGGCCCCAGGTTGGAGCCTTGGGGAACCCCTGAATTGGCTTCAAATTTACCAGAAGTGTTTCCATTATGTTTTACAATCAAAAATCTATTTTGCAAATAACTCTTTATTAATTTAATCACTTTGAGGGATAATCCAAGCCTATTTAATTCCGTCAATAACACGTCATGATCAACCGTGTGGAATGCTTTACGGAAATCTGTATACACGGTATCTAATTGGGACTTACATTCTAAAGTTTCATATGCATAATTGGTGAAAATAACTGAGTTTGAGATGGCAGATTTATTGGCCATGGAACCGTGTTGCTGAGATACTATGTACTTTTCAGCATATTGATATAAACTTAAATAAATGATTTGCTCAAACAACTTGGATGGTGCACACATTATTGATATAGGCCTATAGTTTTCCAGATTCATTTTATTACCAGATCTAAAAATATGAGTTACTAAAGCTGTCTTCCACATTGTTGGGAAGTTATTAGTAGAGATTATTAAATCAAATATATGTAGCAGTGGATGCACCAACCAATCACTACAAGCTTTAAGGACATAAGGTGGTATCTCATCCACGCCGGCTGCTTTTTTGGGTTTTAGTTTTCTCACTGCGGCTTTTTAAATCTAATTCAGTAATGGAACTTATCAAAAAAACATCGTTAGGAAAAGTTTTTTCTGCTGTACAATTTTAATTATAAGATGCTTTTACCGATGAGTATACGGAAGAAAAAAAATCTGCGAATACATCAGCAGTTTCCTCCTCCGAGACTTGTTCTCCGTTGTAAATGTAATTGCCAGAATTAGAATTAATTTTTCTTCTACTATTCATGTGATTCCAAAAACTATTGATATCTGTAATTAAGTTTCTTTCAATATTTCTTATATGTTTACGTTCTTCTGACTTAATTAAACTATTCACCTTATTCCTCAAATTCTTATATCTTAGGCAGTAATAATCAGACACTGATCTCAACCTTCTAACCCTACATTTTTCTTTGAGCGAATCCCTAATTTCCTTGGTAAACCAAACCGGAAACTTATTTACCGTTCCATTAATAGAAAATTTAGGAACACATTCGTTCAAAACTTCATTCCAAATTTTATAAAATTCGTGTAAAGCTCGGTTTACGTCAAGCTTCTCATAAATAACTTTTTCCCAATTTGCATCTATAATGCTCTCGCTTAATCTTAGGAAGTCCGCTTTTTTTAAATTATACCTACTTTCTCTTGGACTTATGTTTCTCAATTTTACACCCGATCTAATTTAAATAATAATATCTAGAGCACGATGGTATACAACTTCCTTAAGTCCATAAAATCTTGAAATTTGTCATAGATTTCATTAGAAATGTTACTATCAAAGTTAATTCCTGTTATACTAGATATATCAAAATCTCCAAAAAAGTATACTTTTTCCACATCCTTCATGTGAGACTGCAAACATTCGAATACAGTCTCGTATACATTTCCCACACTTCCCGAAGGTATGTATATAGCACAGAATGTGTATTTAATACTATTCACCTTAAAATCTACTACAACGGTCTCAAAAGAAGTGCTATACCTTGTGACATTCAAAAGTTTATAATTTTTTCTGTGTGCTATAAGAACCCCTCCTCCCCTAGATTTCCCTGTGAATTCAAGGTCCCTGTCAGATCCCACCAAATTGAATACTAAAGTATCCACAATTTCTCCATTCAGAACGCTCTCCTGCAACCTCGTTTCTAAAGCAATAACAATGTCATAACTACCATTAAGACTATTATTAAACAAATCATTCAATTTACTGTTCAGTCCTCTGCAGTTCTGAAAATATACGTTGAGAGTAGATATGTTGAATGTGTCATATTAAGAGCTCCTAATGCCAAGATTCAATAATCATTAGTGTTTGTTTTTGTCTATTATGCATCATAACAATATAAAACTAGAATAAAAAAAGCCATTTCTAATTGTATAATAATCCATTTTGCCTGTACCAACTAATGCGAAAGATAAAAAATTAAAACTTAAAAATTAAGGAAGAAACTACAATATAAATATACTCAAAAAATCCAATGAACGAAACTCCAATATTCCTTAAGTGTGAACAGATCCTAATAAAATGGTATTAAGAATTACAGTGAACATATAAAAACTAAGTTATACACACATTTTATCAAGTTTTTGTAACTAAACATGGGTAGTACCTGCTAAACAGCTCATCATAAGTCGCTTGTATCTTTAATCGCCAATACATTGCTGTCATATCTCACAAAGATTTTTCCGTTCTTCGACCAAGCAGATCGATTACCATATTTTTGTTTAGCAGCTTGCAAAAGCTGATACGACTTATTCGTTAAATTTTCATTTGAATAAATACCTGAGTTCTTGAGAATTTTTCGTGCCAGAAATATTTCATTCCTTTTAATTAATGCTACAAATTCCACAATAACTGTTCTAGGTTTTGGCGCATCACCACTGAATTTCCCAATTCTAAAAACATTATAGATTTCCCAATGTGAACACTTGATTTTCATGGCATCATCAAACACTAACAGTATCTTGGCCAGCAGGTTTTCTTTATTTTCTTCTTCAATTCTCATTATACTTAAAGAATTTCCTTTACATTTTTGATCCATTTCCTCCAGTTTACTTCTGACTGAATCCACGTCACTCTTATTAGATTGTACCATAAGCTCTAATGTTGAAAGTTGTACAATAGCATTATTTGACTTAACTTCTATACTGTCCATTTTTTTCAGTGCTTTCATGAATTTTGGCAGTTAATTTGAGCAGTAATTTGTTGATTGCATATTCAATCATACTCTCATCAGATACCGACGCACCTCTAGTTTTGCTTATGATTCTTTGTTTTCAAAAGTGAACTGGCAACTTTGGTTGAAAGTATACGATATTAAGCTTTGACTGTTGATTTAATATTCAAAAATTCAAGAACTCACCTGACTAACGCCGGGATAAACATGTTAAAATGCAATTCAAATAATTAACAGAATCGCATAATAGAGTTGGATGCGTCCTAACTACCATATTATCATAGCTACATTTATTGAAAATAACGAAATGGTGTCGAAACAATAATATATTGACATATTAAGAACTATCCCCGGCCAATGAATAAACTGAAAAAAACTCAATAAATAAATAGTTTCTACCTCTATATTTACCTTTGTCTGTTCCTATGGACTTTGTTCCTCTTGCTTTCTCTCTTCTATAACTAGATAGAAGACTTTCCATTTGTTTTTCATCTGATGCGGTGCACCCAATATTAGTGGCAATTGCCACCCAAACATCATGCCTCTTTACTTTGTTATAATATGTCCCATTTGTCGGATTCCATTAAAAAGGATACCTTTTAAACTCATCAATTAACTCTAAACACTTTATTCTACTCCTGTTACTAAAACCGCATTATAAATACGGGTTTCACATGCGCATAATGACTCCTTAAACAATAGTTTTTAAAATGCGAAAACTCACATCTCATTTATCTTTTGTCTGTGTACCTTTTGAAATTTAAATTTCATATTCCGGAATAATTTTGTTGTTCTGTCATTTGATTTGTCAGTCAGCTGTCAGCCATCGTCCGCAATGTTATGAATAAGGCAGATGTTGCCTTAAATGACGAAGGAATAAGAAGATGTTATGAATATAATTAAGACGTGATATAATTAAAATCTAGTTTTTTATTCCTGCAGGCGTAGAAGAATAGTAAGCACCTCATGTTAGAAACATCTTTAGTCACTCGTTTCATGAAGCACTCGTTCGGCTTTGCTCCACACGTGCCCAATAAAACTAGTGACTAAAGTAACGTTTTTGATACTTGGTACTTAATATACTATTCCCTGCTCCTCTCCATAGCTAGGCACAGTTTTAAAATACCACAAACGCAAAGAAAGTTTAAAACTGACGTATTCACTGAACACCGGCGAACGAATAAATTCTCTTTAAGCAACTCCCGTTTACCGACAAACCTCCTAAAATGTTTTGCGCGTCCTGTTCTCCACAATGTACTGACTAAACGAATTTGATACAGCGCGCTCGGCGCGTTTGGTGCGTTCGGAGTGTTTTTGTTGCAAGTGAATACCCACTTTGTAATAAATGTATGAGAACCTGGTTTATATTCTAATTTATGTTCGACTACCAATCGTCATAAGTTTAAGGGTTTTTTGAAAATATGTGACAGGGGTTTGTGGTCAAATTCCACTGTAACATCTTTATGATAAAAAACCAATTTATTAAATCGTTCGAATCCAAACAAAACTGCTAGTAATTCACATTATATCGAAGCCCAGTTTATTTATGGATCTAATGCTTTTGACGCGTAATAAACTGGTTAATTAATCTACATTAAAAGTGCTGCAACAGCTGATGTGACGAATCAACAAATAATATTTTTGGCTTATTGAAAACTACAAATTGCAAAACTGGTTTAGAATACAAAACACTTTCCAAATCATTAAACGCTTTTTGTTGTTTAGGCTCCAAATGTCATAGTATATCTTTTCTTAAGATTATTCTCAATTTTTCAGATAAATTTCGAATGAATTTTGACAGGTATGATATCATTCCCAAAAATCTCTCAATATCCTTTCTATAAGAAGGAGTTTTAATATTTTTTCACCAATTATTCCATCGTAAACGGGTTCAACCCCATTTTCAGAAATTTTATGCAGTAAAAAAATATTTTTATTTATTCCAAATTCACATTTTCTCAAATTTGTTTGGCGGCATCTTTTTAATCGCTCGTGTTCTTGCTTTGTTCTTCCATATACTAATCGTCTATATATGATTATACCCCTTCTACGGAAACACAATTTTTACAATGTCGTAAAATATGAGGTGAACATTTGTTATATTTAGATCGTGTATTGATGTTAGTCTGGCGGATATCTTCCATCGAAGTGTCAATAATCGCTTATTCCAAATCAAGAGAAAATATCCATTAAGTACACGAAATATATTACATCAAATTCTATTTCAATTACATATTGTAACAATTAATTCGTATAACACAAAAATTTATGATAGATAGAATAAAATTCTATGTGCTATTCAGAGAAACATTTCAAGAAGGTATATTATTTGTTCTGACTCCACGTCCCAATATTATTTACAAACCACTTTGTATGTACAGTGAAGTATGCCCAAAACGTTACCGTAGTCGATTAGGACTCTAAATCAACTACCCCATAAAATTCACAGTGTTACCATAATGGTCGTTTAAATACATAAGAGCGATACACTGTAGGCTTGTATCTCTCTGTCCTAACACAACACAATTTACAACCACTTAACGTGGCCTTTTTTTCCTGTAACGACTAAATTGAGTACCAGCTGTTCGTACATTGGAAATGAAAAATAGAAAAACATTTTGATGGCTGTAATGGTGAATTTAATCGTTTGAAAATGTATCAATATACGTTTAAAAAGTAACGTATACATCAATTATTAGCTAAATGAACAGTAAAATTGAAAAATCCCGAAACAGGTCCTTTTTGTATTTTAATTTATAATTTTTCAGAAGAAGAATTATTGAACGTAGATAATGAGTGTCAATTATTGAATTATGAGGAAGGAATCATTGAACTAGATGAAGATAATATGCACAAGAATTGATAACAACGCAGAAAGTCAAAGATGATATACAAACACCCAACAGAGAGAAGGCTGCAGGGCATGACAATATCACCACTGAAATGTTACAGAACTTGGGAGAAAAGGACTTCGAGTGATAACAAAAACTGGAAACTGGGAGAAGTTATACCATTATTATTTGAAAAATAAGTATGCAGTGACTGTAACAATTATCGTGGAAAAACGTATAATGCTAAAGAAGTGACTACGGAGGACAATATATCGTCAATTGGAACAATCACCAAAGCAGCTTCAGAAAAGAGTGAAGAACCTTTAACCACAGATTTCAAATTCGACAAATTATGAAGAAAAAGCATCAAAGATGGGAAATATACTTGAAATTTATAGATATTCATAAATCATTTAAAGCATCCCCAGAAATTTAATTTGACAAAACTTGCACTAAAATGTTATCTTCGATTGTGCAGCAAGTTTTAAAGAATTATACAAGGAATAGAACTGAAAATATTTTGTCCAAAGTGTAATCTATCAATGATAAATGAAACGAAATCTAACAACAAAAGAGTTTAATAATTAAATTTTATCAAATGTATTCGCTAACAGTTGAAACTTATCTGCCTTTTCCGATTCGTATCAAAAAAAGTATTTCAACATTCCTCTGTTCTGATTAAATGCTATGAATCACACGAGGCAATATATTATAGTTGTTCATATTCCTCTATTAGAAATCTTAGTATATAGGGTGTCCCTCAATGTTGACCGTGTTACAGTCGGCTGCCTTATTTCTCTTCACACCCCTGTGAAGACAAGTTTAGCTGAAATAAAACAGAAAACATTCACATTATACATTATATAAGAACGATTTTTTTTTCATTCGTTCTAATCGTTACTAGTTTCACTATCCAACCCTCGTAACAAATGGTTTCAGCTTATTTTAAGGACATATGCCCGTATAAGCAGTCCTACTTCGTTTTGATCCTGGTAGTTCTGTTACCACGTAACGGTCCTTATCTAAGCCATCAGCAATTACGAAGGGACTCTTATATTTCGGTTCAAGCTTTCTGCTCTGTCCGTCATTAGAGCCTTCATTTGCTTATACCAGTACGTGTTGGCCACCCGTAAACTACTTTAAAGGAGCATGTCGTTTATCGTAATATTGCTTTGGCCGGCGTTGTTGTCTTTCCGTGGCTTTAGAGACGTTATATCTCAATGACTCGAGGTCCAGCCGTTCACTGCTTACGACCTCGGATGTAATAAATGCATCGTTCATACCTCTGGGGCGATACCAAAAGAATACCTCGTGAGGAGTCTTACCAGTAGTAGAATTAACGGTTGAGTTAATTTCTAACCTAACTTTACTCACCGTTTCGTCCCACCGAGTCTCATCCTCCGTTGAAGCTGTTAGGATTGAGCGGTTCATTCGAACGACTTGTCCGTTTCCTTGAGGAGTAGCGCTTGCGCAGACTACCCGTTTAATTTTTAGACTTTGATGAAAGTATGTGAAAGCCTTGCTGATGAGAGCCGTTTCCCGATCGCATATTAGTCGACGAGGTACATCAAAGGTCTCCATGACTTCTTCCAGATATCCTATAACTGGTTAAGTTTTGGTGTTTGGTACTGCTTCCATGAATAAAAAATTCGTAAAACCGTCGACCACTACTATTGAGTAGGCGTGTCTTTCTACACTCGTAACAAATCGACCCAAATGATCGATGTGCAACGTGTCCATAGGAACCTTTCGTTTTTCTATTGGATTCAGCCATGTTGGTTGTTTTCCTGAGGGTGCTTTGTTGTAAAGACAACCCAAATACGACCTAATATAATTTTTGACCTATGTTCTTATGGCGGAGAATCAGTAGTTAGAGCTTGAAACTTCCAAGGTTTTGTCGACGACAAAGTGGCAAACTTCTTCTTGATAATACATAAATATTCTTCGTCTTACAGTTTTAGGAATAACCCATTTCTTTCTTGTATTGGTTTTGCGGTATAGGCGATTGTTTATTATGCAGTAATTGAAATGTAAGTCTCTTGACTCCCCATTGTTTGCTGGTCGTAACAGCGTTTCAATGATGTTTCGTCAATGTTCGTCTTGCAACTGAGCTGAGAGTATCCAGTCTTCCTCGGTAACATTTACAAGGCGTCAACATGAGCCATTTTGGAGCCGCATTTGTATTCTATGTCCAAATAGTGTATTTTAGCGAATTGTTCTCAGTAAGGATTTTGAACTTTATGTCAATGAGATACACGCGAAACTTTTTCAAAGCTTCCCCCACAGCTAAAGTTTCTAATTCATAAGAGTGACAATTTTGTTCTGCCTCACTATTAGTACGACTAAATTATTATACTGCTTAAGGGTACCATCCTCTTCCCATTGGAACAAAATAGCGCTAAGTCCTACTTTGCTGACGTCACGGTGTACCTCCGTAGTAGCATTTCTATTGAAAATCGCCAGAATAGGTTGTTCGGTAAGTTTCGTTTCTAGAATCCCAAAAGCAGATTTTTGTTGTTCCCCCCATGAGAACGTTCAGTCATTTTTGGTCAACGAAGATAGAGGTTGCGCGATACCTGCAAATCCTTTTACAAACTTTCGAAAATAGCTTGCTCGTCCCAGGAAGCGTCTAACTTCATGTAAGTTTTTGAGTGGTAGAAATCTCGAAACATCTTCTGTCTTATGGCTTCCTGGTCTTATACCTTCACTAGAAACCTCGTGACCCAAATACTCTATTTTGTCTTCAATGAAATAACATTTGCTTAACATTATAGTGAGTTCTGCGGTTCAAAATACTCCTAAGACGCATTCTAATCTCTCCAAAGCCTCTTTGGTACAAGGTGCTGGTATTAGAACATCATCTAAGTAGGCCATCGCTAATTCAAAACGTAGTGGTCCCAAAACTTGATGTATGGTCATTTGAAACACTGCAGGTACATTAACAAGACGAAAAGGCATTCTCATAAAATCATATTGTCCAAGTGGCGTCACAAAAGTTGTCTTAGGTATTGATTCTTCGTCCATTAGAATTTGGTAATATCCCGAAGACATAAGGCAGTGAAGTATTCACTGCATTTCAAAGAGTCCAAGAGGTCATCAAATCTCGGGAGAGCTTGCTTATGTTTTAGCGTTTTTCGATTTAAGGCCCTATAATCAATGCACATGCGCTGTACTACTCCATTTTCCTATTTAACAAGCAGAATCGGACTTGAGTACGGGGAAGTCGAATCACGAATTATTTCATTATCTTTTAGTTCTTGGACAATCTTTCTACTTACTTTCCGTTCACTAAATTCAATTCTGTAAGGTCCATAAATAATAGGCAATTCATCTGTTAGGTCAATTCTCATTTCCGTAACATTAGTTTTGGCAACCCCTGTAAGCTCTGTACCAAAATAGTCGCGATAGTCGTTTGAAAGAGTCAAAAGACTATTGGAATCAGTTTTCGATCAATCTGGATTCATTTGATTTTCAATATCTTCAAAAGTGAAAATTTGAAAATTTTTAACATCTGCTGATATAACATTTGTAGGATTTTGCAGTCCTTCGTAACACGTCCACCCTCTAACAAAAAGACGAAATTTTTCGTAGCATAGATCGATGTCTAAGGAATTTAAAACCGACAGGTAGCCGCCACGTTTAAAATTAGTCACAAACCAGGGTATAACATGAAATGTTGCCGGTATAGTTCTATATTGTAAGTCAACATCAACATCACCTACGTCTTCATTAGTGTAAACCGACATATAGCCTACGTGGTGTGCTGGAATCACAGTTGCCGCAGAAACATATAAATTTACCTTTTTGGAGGTATTTGGTTCATGCATGAATAAATATTATCCTTACCAATTAGCCTAACTTGGTTATCATGTATAATAACAGTAACATCTCTATTTGTGACAAAAATTTGTCTAACAATAATAGGAACGTTTTGAATATTGTTAGTCACAATTAATACTTTTACATCAGCGGCAGCCAAGTCAACTATTAAATGACTTTAGAATTTACGAAAACAGTTCCACCGCCGAAGCCACGTAACCAAGCTCATATCACCTCACGCCTCAATCCAAGCCTATCAACCTCACATTCTCGAATCGTTACTGCACCACAACCTGAACCGACGTAACCTCTCACAGGCTCTCCATTTTTAACACAATCGATAAAATAACATGTATTTACATCATTGTCGTCAGGAATTTTAGGAATTTGTAAAATGTTCAAAGACTTATCTGTAGGGGCAACATCTGGGCGGTGTCGAGACGTTCCCTCGTAACACTTACTAGCCTCGTGACCTAGTAATTTGCATTATGCGCTTTCTACACGTCGTTAGGGGCATTGGTTTTGGAAATGCCCTCGTAGTTTGCAATTGAAACACTGTATTTGTTTAGGGTCCATCTTCACAGTACTTTTTCTTAGTTCCCCTCGATGATCAGGTCGGTGAGGTGATTTAGGTCTTTCAGAGCATGTAGTGGTTTGTGGTGTACTAGTACTAGTCTCATATAAATGGTCATCTCGTAAAGATGAAAGATATTCCTCGTAGAGGACCTCCAGTGAAACGTAACGACCAGTCTGTGCGCCATCTTGTATCATAACATTTGGTATACCATCAATAAGGCACGACACTGCATTTCGGCCAGATATTTGACACGTTCTGAGAAGTTCGATTTCCTTGAAATAATAAGTTGTCATTGATTCATTACGTACCTCTATTTTGTTAACATTTTACGTAGTCCCATCGCGTAATCGACATGGTCGGGAAATGGTTTGGAAATAAGGACCTTCCATTCGTTTCTGGAACACGGATAATCGGTGAGACTGTGGTACCAGTTTCGTGCCATTCCAGATAATCTTGATTGAATTTGGTATATTGTGGTTGCGTCATCCCAGTTAATCATTTGTTTAATGTGATCCACTTTTTCCAGACACTTAAGAGCTGATGAATATTCATAAATTTTTGGGTTGAACTCCGGTATGCAATGACTTCTCAAAGACACGGGTCGGCACTCCTTGTTTTGCCATTGTTCCACTAGAATTTCTAAAATATGCTCCAAGCGATTGACTACTGCTTCAACCGATATCGCGTAGTTTGCACAAAAACGGTTCCAGTGCTTTCGCTTTCTATCGCTGGCTCATTTGTATTTTGCGGAGTTGTAGAGCCCTCAAGAATCGCAATTCCATGTATTTGAGGCGTACATAACTGCCTATCATTGTACCTTTTCTTTTTTGGCGAATGCTCATATTTGTGTTTTTGATGTAACCACGTCAAAAGGTTCCCTACTCAAACGTTTCCGTCCCAAATTGCGAGATTTGTATCTGGAGAACAGGGAACAGAGAGGATATGTTCGGTTTGGTGACACCGTATCGTCAGAAATACCAATAGGAAGGGGAGTACGACAGGGCTGTGTTCTCTCGCCTCTTTTATTCAACATTTACTCCGAGTGAATATTTCAGCAAGCGTTAGAGGACTGTGAAATTGGCATAAAGGTGAACGGTGAAATACTTGACAATACACGCTACGCAGATGACACTGTCATATTCGCAGACACTCCAGAAGGCTTACAGGAACTAGTAGACAAGATTATGAAATCAGGTGACGAACACGGCCTGAAAATAAATACAGCGAAAACCAAAACGATGGTCGTCAGCAGAAATCAAAATCCACAAGCCAATATACGAATATATGGTACTCCAATAGAAGGGGTAAGAAAATTCAAGTATCTCGGGTGCTGGGTTACCCAAAACCTGGAACCAGAGACCAAAATTCGAGCTCGAATTGAAAACGCAAGAGCCACGTTCGTGAGAATGAAGACATTTCTAACGAATGCCACCCTGTCACTCGATACTCGATACCGTTTCGTGAAGTTATACATTTATTCTGTCCTCTTATATGGTACGGAATCCTGGACAATGGAAAAGAGGATAACGCAGCGACTGAAAGCATTTGAAATGTGGATCTTCCACAGACTTTTGAAGATACCATGGGCACGAAGATTGACAAATGAAAATGTTATAAGAATGATGGGAACAGACAGGGAACTTTTACAACATGTGAAACAGCACAAAACTGGTTATCTGGGACATGTATACAGAGGAGAAAAATATCAACATTTGAGACTGCTTATGGAGGGAAAGATAGAGGGCCGAAGAGGACCCGCCAGACGAAAATGCTCATGGCTTAAGAATATAAGAAAGTGGACAGGATTAGACACATGCATCCTATTGAGAGCAGCAAGAAATAGAGAGGAGTTTGCTGGTATTGTCGCCAACCTTCAGTAGTGAAGAGGGCACTTGAAGATAATTTATAGCTATCTGAATCGGAGTCACTCGATGTAGAATTATAACGCTTTCGTCTACCCGTGATAAATGGAACACTTAAACTATTCACTGATTACTAACATTTAACGAGAAACACTTAAACCAAATATACTAAATTGTTCACCCCACACCCCTTTATATATGTTCCTCAATATTGACCGTGATTCAAAAGTGGAATGACAAGAACGTTATTCAGTAATCGGCAAATATATTGCTCAAATATAAGTCCTCTTTATTATTTGTGGAAAGAAGTTATCTGTGAGTTGTCTACTGTTATAAATTGAAGGAAAAAATGTGTGATATTGATAGTAATTGTATTCAAAACATTCCGATATCGAAGAAGCCATGGCTAAATAGTATCATTTGTTAAAGTAGACATTTCTGTACATTGAAAAGAATTCGACAAATCTGTGCCATAATAGTATATTACATAACGAGTGTTGTAAGAAGCATTTTACGCACGAACGGAAAAGTTACGCACGAAGCCGCGTAGCGGCGACTGCGTGATTCCATGAGTGCGTAGAATGCGTTACAACACGTGTTACGTACTATACTTTACCTACGACCTACTTGTATTGACAATCTTATTAGGGGATTTAAAGTACAAATATAACCGTACATCCTCGATGCCCAGCCAAGTTGCATTTCATAAAAGTCCATCCTCGATGCCCAGTCAAGTTTCGTAAAAGTCCATTTTAAGTAGTATCCATTTTTATGAAAAATGTATGTAGAATTACCGGAATTGCAAAAAATAGCGCATACACATCTCAACTATAGTGACGTTAATCCCTTAGGTGGATTACTTCTCTCAGAAATCACCGACCGCCACATTAAATGGGTCACTGTAATCACTTAGTGTATATTATACTAGTTGTTTACTAATATGATACATTAAGACAGCTAAAAGATGCGGATCGAATGAAACGGAACCAATTATCATTTAATTCCAAATAACTCTTAGTATTAAATGCAATCTCATATCCAATAAATGTTGTCCACCATTTATATATAGAGTAACATTCAACGTCAAATATATAAGTTATACATTTAGAATAAAATGGCTACGTCTATTGACAGTTGCTAAGTGGTTTCTATGGAAGCCGTGCGATTTACTTTACAGCCGTGCGTTTTGTTCTACCGTGCGTAATAGACGTCTTACATTGATTGCCGACTGTCTGTTTTTGACTACTTACAGGGGTGGTCGTAGGTAAAAACATGAAACACACTGGTGTTATAAAAAGGGCCTACTTTTTCACGAGATAAAATATGTACGGCTAATCATTGGATATATGAGTGGATATTGGTAGCGCGCAGTGTAGTTTTGTTTGGGTGAATTGGAATGAAATGAATTTTCCAAGAAAATGGATTGATCCGGTCATGTCCTATTGTATTTATTCCGGACAAATGTTTCTCACGAAAAAAGATTTATTTACAAATTATTATTATTTTTTTAAATGTAGCTGCAACCGTTGTTCTAATATTGACAATAAATAATAGGTGTTTTGTAAATCAATATTTCACATATGTGAGTATATAATTAAGTAATTATAATATCAATCATTCACCATGGGTACAAGTGTAATAAAGCGTTAAGCAACAAGTTAAATGAACAGAATGAAATGCCGCGATACCCGTAATTGACACTCTCGAGCGACGTTAGCTGTGAAAGCGCATCAAGGCATTTAGGGAAATGTAGGGATCGTGGTATTGGAATAAGGTCAGGCAGCTGACCTCACACTTTTTTTTCTTGAGAACTAAGATCATTGATTGAGCGACAGCAGAGAACTATTGGTTTTATTTTCTCTCCTTTCCTTTTTATATTTTTTCTTGATATCTGGTCAATTTTAATAAATAAATAATTTTGTATAGAAATGTTTTTGACGTTTCCGATCAACTTTGGTCTTTATAAAAATATTATTCGATATCGACAGACCTTATGTATAAATATTTCACTCAATACATGAATATAAAAATCTGTTTTCTTTATATTATGAAGTCTCCTATAATAAATATTGAGATGATATGCTCCATAAGGAATAATATATGAAGATAAAAATTATAGATTCGAAAATATCGCTAGATATCAATAACCCTTAAAATAACATATGACAAACAAATCAAGTTTTCTCTAGAACATTCAATCGTAAAAGGAAGAAGAAATGTTCTCGTAGTAGGTCGTAACAGACTACAAAATATAATTACAAAATTCAACTTGATTAAACAATCAAAGGTATAAAGTCTTGTAGTAAAATTTCTTTTGAAAGACTAAGTTCATTTTAAGCTCAAAGTTTCAAGATATTTTGACTAGATCATAAAAGGTAATGAAATAAATTTTGATTATGAAAAAATTTGATGCAATTGAAATGTTACTTCTAAAAATTTTCATATAGTTTCTAATTTGAAAGAGAATTTCAAAATTATAGATCATTACAACAAAATTTAGTGATAATGAAAGGAAAATTATATGTGGAATAGAATTACAAAATTTACATAGCGTATGTAGAATAGACAAGCATATAAATAATATTGAATTTATTATATACTATAAAGAAATAATCATTTTGTTAATTATACTTTCTCTAAATTTCCTCAATTCTATGTATTTACAAAAATATCAAATAGTTCCATAGTAATATAATCATGAATATAAATAATAAAGTCAAAATAAGTCATATCAATAATCATTGCAAATCATCAATAAAATAATTTAACGCCATCTGTAAGATGAGACAGAACTTTAACAAGAAACGGAGCTCAACTAATTAAGTTGACGCAAGCCGTAATATTAGACACGGAAATTAGGATACCAAAAGACAATGATATGATTTAAAAACATTTAAAATTGAAACGTAGAAAATTATATAAAACGTAATAAATCAATACTCAATGATTTAAATTTTGAAAGGGACATAAATTTATAGAAATCTGTAATTTGTATGTAATGTCAATAAAAGGAAATTGAGATATGACGACAGCAGTACCAACTAACAATGCAATGATTAATAACAAATGAGATTATAAACTATAAAAAAATTAACCTATTGAAATGTTAGGTTTAAAAGTGTGGTGAATGGAAAACAAATATATAATGAATTGTATACATATGCTTCGTACTATTATTGGTGTTGAAAGAATTGAGATTTATCAAAATTAGGGCTGACCAATCAGAAGACTTTGATAATATTAAATAATGAAAAAGACAATTATAAACAATGATAATAAATAATTTAGGAACATTGATTAATATAACACGTGGAATACAATAAACTACCGTTACTTTATGCCAGAAATGTAGTGAATTTTAAGTAATAATATAGTGACAAATAAGACGCTATGAATAGAAGTTCTAGAAAAGCGGGAACTTCCGGTCAACAACAAAAGGTTTTTGATAAAAAAAACGGTGGAAGGCGAAAGCGAAAAGGGTAACATCTCTATGAAAGTTTAAGTGAGAAATTTAATAAAAAAGGTTGAATATCATTAAATAAGTACGTTATAGAGTAAAAGTGATGAAGTGAATACTCCGTAATCTGTATAAATAGTTTTTCCTGAAGGAGACGAAGAATTTATTGAGTTATCTGGAAGTATTCAGTTGCTACTAATGGATGAGTGAAGCGTGTAACTGCGGACATGTTGCGAGGAGCAATTTCACAGGAAGGTTAGTGATATTTAGATATTTTGGATCCAAAATAACAAAACAAAACCTCTAGTGTACAAAAAAGTGAAATGATCATGATAAGCTTATAAAAACATTCAATAAATTTAATGGCCATATAAATTTTAAAATTAGAGTAGTATAAGAATTATAAAGTGACCTGTTATTTTGTTGTATGAATGTAACTGTCATGTCTCTAGTTGATAAGAAATTGAACCTTTTAATAATTCATAAAATTTTACAATTTCACACACACACACATATCATATGTACTAAGCATGTGGTTCTTCTTATCAAATATATGAACTCTACTAGCTCCTAGTTTACTGGGTACCATCTCAACATATGGGACATGTGTCTCAGAAATTAAAAAAAGGGCTGCAAATGTTGACCGAAAGAATCGCAGAGATAAAAGGACAAAAATGACTGATACTAAGGTAAAAAATAATTAATAGTAGTCTTTTTTTATGTATATTGTCTCAAGAGCTAAATGACAATTGATTGGGATATGTGTAACTGATCGTCCTGGTCAAGAAAAGATACTCGATGAGCATGTTCTGCACACTTTATTTTGATAAAAAAATGTGAATTTTTAGTAATAGCAATGTTAAATTATGTATTGATAGTTGCTGAAAATTGTTATAATTAATTACTTTGTCAACAGGTCATGGATATTGATAAAATGCCTCAGTTTCAGGATGATCAAATTGAATTTATAGAGACGGTGGTGTCTATGATGCTTAAGTATTTATGTTTAAGTTTTGAAGCTAAACATTTAGTAAATATTACTTTGCAACTTTTGTTATTTCTCAACATTTAATGAATGTTTTATTTTGATTTGTACTTAAATTAGTAATAATTCTTGTCTCTTCATAATACGTATAAGGTTTATGTACTAAGTGTTATTATAGTAACATATTTTTAAATAGCTTTGCCAATAAGATCAAAATATTTGAACAATGAGGCTGAAGTTCATTGATTTTTCTCATGTTAATATTAGAAATACGAGTATGTATTGTAATGTACACATATCAAAATGGAATACAATTTATATTTTGCAGTGTAAAATAATTGTTTATCTAATGCATTAAATGTCACACACTTTAGAGACAATAAAAAGCAAAACCCTTAAATAACAGTATATTTTTTCCAAAGACAAAAAAAAACTAGATAATAAAACCCCTAGGGTCATTAGAAACAATTTCACAAGCCAACATCGACAAAAAACAATCATTTATAAACTCATTACATAACTACAAATACATATATAATTCCTTCAATCATTGAAAGGCTAACTTAGTTCTACATTTATTTACAGAAAATGAAATACAACACTGATTTAATAGCAGAATGTTACAAATAATATATCTATTAGCTAAACTATTTATGTTTCTCCAACATCTGGATTTTACACTACTAACGATTTCAAATGAGCACGCTTCATCTTAAAATAGAAAAATTGTCCTTTTCAAACACTACAAAACACCTTAAGCATGTGGTTAAAACAAATATTCCAATATTCCTTTTCCACATAAAGAAAAAGTTTGCTATGAGCAGATGTTTAAAAATATTCAAAGTTGAAACGATATGGAGATTTATGCAAATTAGTTTTCATAGGCGTCGCATAGTTTAACATTTTGTAAACATTTGTTAATATAAATTTCATTCTAATAATCATTTAGTAAATATAATTTGTTCCGTTGCACAATTATCTAATTTCCGTTTTGAAACTAATCGCCCTGGGATACATTTATGTTTTCACAAATATTTGAAGTGAAGGAAACTTGAGAAAAAAAGATAAGAAAATCAATTGTTTATTCATATGAGCAAACATCTAAACTATGAAATATTAATAATAAATAACAACTCAAATTTGGCGTTTAACAATTATGAACATGACAATTAAATGAAGGTTTTAGTAGCAAATAAATAAGAACTCTTAATCATATCATGAATAGAAACTTGAAAATAAATAAATAAGCATGTAAAACAAAATAAATCAAAAAAACAATTTAGCGTTACCAAAGTAGGGAAAATAAAACTATAATAAAAGTGGTTCCCAACGTGGTGCTATAATAATATTTGTTTTTAATTGCTCAAATCAAAATCTAGTTGAAACATATCAACATGTTTCATGGTTACCTTTCAACAACATATTGGTAACGATGTTCTAGTCAACACCGCTAAGGATACGCCTTTGGTTCGAACTAATCCAGTTTATACTGACACCTGATGGATATAAAAGCCGACCGACAATTCCAATTAAGCAGTCCGTTAGCGACGTGTCTGTACAAAGAAAGATTATTGAGCTAACTGCCTGCTAAGTGTCTGTTTCTTCACACATTTTGATATCTTTGAACATTTTCAGTAATTCATCCTAATATATGAAATAAACTGTGTTTGTCAACACAAAAAAATTTATTTTAAGGAATTTATTCTTAGAAATACAGCGATCCAACGAATATAAAAAGGCAAATATGTAAACTCCGTGAAACGTGAGATTTAAAATTAGGCCATGCACTGAATACATCTGAAACTATAAAAGGTAAATTGAATACTAATATTTATTTTTTAGCGCCTGTAGAGGAACAGGAAGCACCGAAGATGGACGAATCTAAACGCAATTCTTCTCTGGAGAGGAAAAAGAGGAAAATTAAGCTCGAACAGTAGAACCAGGAGCTGGAAAGAAAGTTCACCGAAGATCCAGCGACGCTTACCGAAGCTCAAGCGACAATCTACAGACTTGAGAAAACCGTCAACGCGCTGGTGAATGACCTCACCGAATAAAGGAAGAAAAATGTCATTTTCAAGATGAATTAGTTGATAAGCCCACTGAGAAAAGAAAGAAGCAGAAGCTCGATAAGCCCAAGGAGAAAGAGTTCCAACGGTCCAACCCAGATCAACCAAGCAGCAACGACAACGATGACGACGAAACAACAGGATGAAATCCATTCCTCTCTGCCATTGATAGAAATCCAACTCCAGCAGAGAGCAGACAAGAGAAAGAGCCCCAAGCTCTAATCCAGTCAGTGAAGACGCAACCAACAAAAGAAAAGTGGCCACCAAAGATAATACTAAAGACGACAAAGGACTTCTAGAGGATAAGGAGAGAAGCCCAAGAAAGAGTAGTCAACATGAAGACCACCCACGAGAGACTGCAGATCAAGATAACCCTAGAAAAATCCGATGACTACAGGAAACTTGGTAAGTATCTAGAAGAACTCCAAGGCCAAAATGTAAACTGGTACTCATTCACCAACCCAGAAGTCAAGGTGGCGAGAAGCGTCATCAAAGCACTATCACCAGATGAATACGTCGAGGACATCAATGAGGAACACCAGCGAACTCCACGTCAAGAGGATCTCCCATCTTCACTCCAGGTACGGAGAGAAAAGAAGACTCCATATCTTTATAGTGGACTTCAACAAAGATGACACAGAAAATATGACCAAAGTGGAATACATCCTCAGCGCGGAGATATGACAGGAAAATCCCAGATGAAACAGTGGGTCAACGCAATGCTACAACTGCCAAGGCTACCATCATAAACAGTCGACCTACCATATGGGCACAACATATATCAGATGCTGACGTAGCCACCGATCCGGAGACTGCGAAAGACCAAAGAACAGCCCTGCAACTTGAGCAACTACAAAGGGTTTCCCACAGCGACCAAGAAAAATACAGCGCCAGAGAGGACAGAACCTTAAACAACACCTAAAGCGACCCCTCACAGGAAACAAAGAAAAGCCAAAGAACCACCATGAGAACAGCAGAGAAAATATACTCCGGTGCAGCCAAGAAGTCGTCTTTAAAGCAATGAAGATGTTCTCGACGCACATGCAACAGATGTAGGACATCTTCGTTAGCCTGATGAAACGTTAATGGATCCACAACATCCCGGACCAAACCAGCTGAAAATATGAACCTGGAAATGCAGAGGACTATGAGACAACAACAACCTGATGTGAACCATACTAGAAGGAGAAAACTTAGACGTATTCGTCTTATATGAAACGAAGCTACCAGGAGAAAACTACAAGATCAGATGGCCAGAATACAGGATCCACAGAGACGACAACAACGTCAGAAGCAGATGAACTGCCATCCTAGTGAAGACCCGACTAGACCACCACAGAATAATCACACCGAACCTCCTGACGAAGGAAGCCGCCATCATTCCAGTCCAAAGAGGTGTCGGCAAAATACGGATCGTGTTAGCCTACAAAATACTTGCAGACGACCTACACCAAGAAGATGTAGAAGTCCTCCTTCTAGACGGCAACCAAGGAGTCCTGATGGGACACTTCAACACCAAATCCAGAGCCTGGAAGAGCAGAGACCTCAACACAGCAGGAAGAAATCTGACAGACGACCAGAGCTACATATCATAGGACCACCAATACCAACACACATCTGCCAGAGGAGAAGCAGACGTACTGAACATTGCCGTAATACAAGACATCTCAGAGGTATGTGACATAACCAACAGAGAAGGAGGTACCGACCACGAGCCAGTCATCCCCACGTTTAAAGAGGGCAAGAGAAGAACGGGAACTGAAGCAAAGAAGACCGACTGGAAGAAGTTCAAGTACAGAGCCGGACAGCTGATTGGACCAGTACCATTCATTACCAATGCAGCGGAACTGGAAGATCAACTGAGACAGCTAGAAGAAGCTATCCAATAAGCAATGGAAGACCGCACGACAGTGAGACGGGTGGACAACTACAAGAGGCTCTCTAACATCAGCGGCGAACTACGAAAGCTTATTAGGGTAAAAAATAGTTCCAAGAAGAAGAGCAAACAACACGAGAAACCCAGAAGACAAGAGAGAAACGATCAGACAAAAAGAAGAGGTCAAGATGCAACTGAAGCAACATCGATCCAAGGACTGAGAAAAAAGACTGGAAGAACTGGATCCGGACATACCAGGACTATGGAAGCATGCCAAAATCCTGAGCTAAGACAGAAGAGAGAGACCCCAACAATACACGGAGTCAAAGAGAACTAGCCCATACGTACGAGGAACGTCGGCTCACCAAGAACGAGCACCCAAACGAGGACATAGACTTCTCAGACCAAGTTGAAGAAGAAGTCTAAAACCAAGATGACGAATACAACGACCGCGGGAATCTAGGCTACACCACACCTGAGAAAGTAGCCTACATCATCCAAGATAGAAACAAGAGGATGGCACCAGGGAAAGATGGCAACACCAACAACGCCTTGAAGCATCTCCCAAGAAAAGAAGTGATATTCCTGACCGCCATCATCCATGGAAGACTGAAGACAAAGCCCTTCACAGACGTATGGAAAGAAGCGGAGAACATCATGCTAAGGAAAAACGGGAAGTACCCGATGTTCCCCCAAACCTATCCATCTTCTCGCCACGATGAGCAAGCCGAGAGAGAACAGACTTCAAGATAATCCATCGGAATCCTGCTAGATGGAAAGTTCGGACTCAGGAAACAATGCATATTCGAAGACCAAGTCCTGAAGATAGTAGACGCTAACAAAGGATTCAACAGAAGCTGCCGCACAAATTTCTGAAGAACAGAAGATTCCGAATGAAGCTCAACGACGGACATTCCCAAGGAAGACATCACCGTGGGGGCCCTCAGAAACACCCAGCCAGCCATGGTAACGAGAAGACTACAAGAAGCCGTGGAACGAATCGACGACTGGTGTACACCGTGGAAAATCAGCCTCAACGCATAGTAGATATAAGCCGTGTTTTTCAGAAAGAACAGTAAGAGTCCCGAAGACAACCTGGACATAGCGGGAGAAGAAGTCAGCTGGAGCACTAAAGCGAAGTACCTGGGAGTCATTCTACATCCATGATTGACGGCCAATGAACATGTCGACTACCTGGTTGACCAGACGAAAAAGGCATGAGGACGAATGGGGTGACTCATCGGAAAAAAATCCAAATTATGACTGAAGACCAAGTTCCGGCTCGTTAGGGCCATCCTCATCCACAACATGCTGAATTTATCTACAGTATGAAGATACCCTCTAGAGAGCCACCGAAAGAGGCACCAAGCCCGGCAGAAGAGCCTGAGGAAAGCAGTAAACACCCCTTGATACAACAAGAGCTAGAAGATCAACCGAGAGTTGGAACAAGAGAATATTCAGGACATCATGGAAGAGACAGCCAGGAGAAGATTTGAAGGGCTAAAGACTCACCCCAACATCCAGATGAAGGAGCTGACAAACTACAACAGAGAAAACTACGCCAGGTATCCAAGGCCAAGAAAATAGCTGTACCGAGTCCAGCAATGAAGACCACGAAGCACAAAACAAAAAAGAAAGAGGGCCACCAATTAGAGGGGCCTGCCCATCCCCAGAAAGATGAGCAGGATCTCGAGTAGTGACATCTTCAGCAAGTGGATCTACTCTTTAAGATTGTTCTTAGAAGTAGTAAGCTGGATAAGACCCAGGGAAGTAGAATTGATGAGTCTATTTATATTTGATAAGAAACATAGCATACCATTCAGAATTTAACATGTATTGCCGTATGTCACATCATATAAGAAATAATCCAATTCAGGTTCCAAGTGTAGCGCAGGTATTGTGTTTCCTTGGATATTGATTGATATTGTTTTTAACTGAAATAATCAAATTTGTTTATGAGGGAACGTTTCTTCGCACGACTATAATGTTTTTTTTGTCTGCCTCTTTCTCTGTCTCTGTTGCTGTTGTTTTTAAGAGCAAGTTGTCTGCCCGGTGGTCTTCTAGTGTAAGGTTTGTTGTTCTTGCAAATGTAACCAATTCTGTCAAGTTCCATTCTATTTACGTGATCGTCCCATTATTTTTTCCGTATTATACCAAGTTATTGATATTCTAAATGTTGCACGGTTCGCGTATGCTTTTATTGATTAGCTTGTCCCTCAGTGTTACACCCTTTATTGATGGAATGCCAAAATCGAAACTTAACTCGCGATGAATTTGCTCAAGCCATGGTTGTTGCTGCTACCGTCGAGTTAATATGTCTCATACAACCATCATTCACTGGCACTACAAGGATTTGTAGAGACAGGTGATGATGCCACTAGAGCATGTAGGGAAGACATCGAGTAACAACACCAAAACACGATCGGATTTTAATAAATTCGGTTATTCGACAACGGTCTAGCGGTCTGTTCCTTCTCCAATTGACTTACAGTTGAGCGGAAGACAGACAAAGCCCAGGGGATAGGTTTTGTACGGAGAGTCTTAGAACATTGAACTTCCTCAAATTATTCTAAGACTGTTGGATACTTCCAACATAATAAGGAGTGTGCGATCATAGATTGTACCCTTCGTGTGGGGACTCTGATACAACTGAATTTAGCGGATCTAGACCAGGAGGGCGATACATATCCCCCGGAACTCTGTGAGACTGGAGTAGTTTCCCAATCTGCTCGTGGAATAGAAATAGACGTAAGTAGAAAGAAAAAGAACGCTTAGTACCCAAAGAACAAAGGCATGGAACTCGGAAAAGAATGAACAGGTTCCTTAGGCTGTAGGGTAGGGAACATCTGGAGATAACCCGCAGGCTACAAGGCCAGGGTACTTAAAAGATGTCTGCCAAACTGACAGGCCAGAGAATATAAATGCTATCAGTGTGACACGAGTAGAAGACATACACCGCGCATGACAGATGAAGAAATTGAGACTGCAAAGCTATACAGTATCTCTAAAACAAAAATAGGCAAACTGGTGCAGGAAGGACAGGATTACATACAATCCAAAAGGGCTGCAATCGGAGCCAAATTTATCAGATTCATCGAGAAAGCAAAGAGCTATCAAAGCCCTGTGCATGTGTTGTCTTCGTATCAGACGCAGAAAAAGAACAGATTCACCCGAAAATGATCCTTACTGCTTAAGGATAACTAACCTTGGTTTCAGGACAAATCTCTAGACAATTTTGGGAAGTGAACCTCCTTACATGGGGGTCTTTTGGATCTTCTCGATGGTTCCTGAATCCAAAGAGCTTCACAAGATAAATGCAAATTCTTTCTTTGGGTTGGGAAGGTTAACTTTTCGACCTAAGGAAGGGAAGGAAGGGTTCCAATGAAGTAGGGGAAAACACCTCAAGCACAGAGGCTCAGGAGGAGGAGCAACCTACCGGAAGTAGGGTCAGTCCGTTCAAAAGGTCATTTGTCCAAGAACTGACAATCCTCACAGAGGAAGGAGAGCCCAATGAGCCGGAACCAGAGATATTTTCAGAGTGAAGAGAGAGATGAAAATAATGCAGACCAGCCTTCAGCTTGCAAAAGCTGCATTGGCAACGTTTGTAAGAATACTGGAGCAAGCAGGCATTGATGTGTCCCTCCTGAAGCAACCATAAATGATATGCTAAAAGGTTGCTGGCCTGTCAGCCAAACAAGGTGAAGTTTCATATTCACCGAAGGATATAAGGCCAATAGCAAAATAATTCACAGTAACAGTGTGTATACTAATACCGTCAATGCAATCAATCATATAGCTTCAATAACCAATTCAAAATGAATATAGCAGGTGAGCTACATGGTACCGGATGGTTCCAAGAGTACCAAAGATGCATGAAAGGAGAATAAGGCATAAGGCTGGAGTTTGTAGTCTAGATTTAGAGAACCACAACCTACAAATTCAACTGCACGAGTTGCGTGGTCTATAAGTTAGTGCTGGAACTGTTGGATTACGCATAAAAGAATCTAATTTAAGACCTTGGATTGCTGCCCGGTATCCTATTTTAATCGTAGTTCACCTAAGAGAAAGAATGCATTTGCCAGAGATCATGAAAATTGTACAGTAATGATAGACGTATTTGTATATTTCGACGAACAAACCATATAAAATGGAACTATGACAACTTACAGGTACATACAATACACCTTACAACAGCATGTAATACCTTCGGCTCCAAATAATTTCGAGCAGTTCTTATTATTGCAAGATAATGTCAGGCTGCATAATGCACAAGTTGTAGGAAATTATTTGAAAGAGGTTGGAATTGAAACTATGGAACGCTCATCAAGTAGTTTAGACCTCAATCCCATAATAAACTGGTGGGGGTTTTCTGGGCCAATTGTAGAGGAGAATGTATGCTTTAGATTATCAATTAATGTGCTGGTTCAGTCATCAACCCAGTGATTGAGAATTCATGGAAGTTTTCTTCATATAGGTAGGTATGTGGAGAAAATATATAGGTAAAAAACACTGACTTTTAATTTTACATTTGAAATTTCTTGTTCTTAATACTCAAATTGAAACCAGTAAAGTATTTACGTTGCTTTCCAGTAAGATTGATTAGGCATAATGGCCTTTTTATGAGATTTAAACATTTATTTCATAAGATAAGATGGACGTGTGTTTTCTTTAAAGGTTGATGTTGGAGATAGAAGATTATGAGGTAAGAAATTAATATTTGAGGTGATATTAAGAAATTGGATCATTATTATTGGGGTTAGTGGGATTTTTAGAGTAAGAAATGAATGTTCAAGGTGAGAAATGATGTTTAAAAGGAAGGTTTGCATGATTTTAAAGGTAAGAACGACATGTCGCCGCGGTATTTATGTGAACTGTGTTGAGAGGGGGTTGAGCGTTGATTTTTGACAGTTAATTTTCTAGAATCATGTGTGGGGCGTTGTCGGCTGTACTTTAGGATGATACAAGGTTATCAAGTAATTTTTGTATGATTGAGGAGTTGCATAATTGTAGGTTACTTCCACACGAAAGATTATAAATCCGAACAATATCCGTAACAGGCGATCAAGGAATTCAATAACCTGGGAGAGAATAATTCAAATTTGGGAAGAATTGGACCAAAATGAAATAAGGCAATTTATTTTAAGTATGGGTTAATGCTTCCAGTACGTTATTCGTGCGAGAAGTGGAAACCCTAATTTTTAAGAACATTTTATTTTCATTCTTAAGTTATTGTCAATTTCGAATTTTCCGTTTATTTGTTCCAGCAATTTTTCGAAGCCTGAATTCAGTTTGTAGGTTCACAATAATAATGATGGTAACATAACGTGGAATAACTCTGAAGAAGTTTGATTTTTGATTGATATTTTTGAATATGAATGAAACTGATTCAATACCCAAACAGCACTGTACGTATTAAATACGTACATATTAGGTCTTATATACGTCCTGTACGTACAGTACCTAAAATGTACGTATTTAATACGTACATTATGATTCCTAAACGGTACGTACTTTTAGGCACGTACCATGTACGTACTCAATACGTATCGGCTGTACGTATTTTCTGATACGTATAATGTACGTACTTAATACGTATCGTATGTACGTACTTAATACGTATCGTATGTACGCATTTTCTGATACGTATTATGTACGTACTTAATACGTATCAGCTGTACGTAATTTGTTATACGAAAAAATTGTGTAGGTACACATTTTTATAATATATAGTATTTAGAGGTATATTCATTTCAAAAATAACATCTATTTGTTGTTAGCGATGGTTTGTTCATCAATAATATTTTTAAACAGGTATACATTTTGTCGCTAAATTAGCACAAAATTCGACCTACATCAGGTGGGTGATTTGTGCCTACATCTTTACAAAAACATTCCAAATTTTTTCTCAGTTTAAGTTCATTTTGTTGGGAAAATAAATTATTAGTAAGTTTAGACTGTGACTGGAAGTGTGCACTTGTAATATTTTTATCACATTCTAAACAATAATAATAATAATTTGACTTAAATTTATTGTATTACACAATAATTGATTGATACTGTGCATATGGAGTTTTTCACAAAGTTTCATTCGTTAAAATGAAAACGAAGATAACAATTTTGTTTCTCATCCTGTCCTTGTCAAATAACCGAAAGTCGAATAATTCTGTCTTCCTCTGGATGTACACAAATATTTTGAAAGTGGTAAGTAAATCGATTTCTGGTAAGGTGTAAGGGTCTTCGGCCCAATTGTGTTCATTTACCACACTTGCAGAAGGAAGATTGACATGTTAGGCGGGAATTGTAAATTTTCAATATTCTATTCTAAGACGTATTCTGAAAGAAGATTGTTTTCCTGTTACTAATTTTAATTTTTTGACAATGTTTAGATTTCTTATGAAATATTTTTGTCATCTCGCATCGGACATAATCGATCGAGATTCAAGAATATACAGCCGCCGGATAAATAAAATTTAAAATTCGCGCCTATAAGTGTTACTCAACTTCGTGAATTGTCAGAAATGTCTTTTGTAGTTGTGTCCTTGTGTCAGTTGTTTGTAAAGAAACAAACAAATCAACCATCTCTTTATAATTTTTAAACATGTGTTTTGATGTTATGCTAACCAGATGTCTATGGTATCTGAATAGAAATTATATATAAATTCTAGGAGTATCTGTAGCATTGGTGTTTTTATTTAGTTTAGAGAGTGCAATAGAGAAATATTTGGTGGTATTTATCTCAATATTCCACACATACCGATTGTGCTTGTTACTTTTGTGTATACCCATGATTAATTGGTAAGCTATTAACTAATTTCTATAACATCAACTTTTAATTTTATTTAGTCTCTAGTGTTTATTTAATTTATATTTTTTAAAGTAACAGACTAGTATAAAGTAATATTAGGTACTTTCCATAGTTGTTTTATTATAGTTTGTAGTGTTGGGACCTTTTGTAAACAGTTTTTTTGTTACAATCTGTCTATTTGCAGTTTATAAAGACAAGTATACCCACCTATTATTTATTATTACATTAATCTACTAGTAAAAGATATCTTATAAAGTTAGTAAACATTACAAAAAAGCAACACTATATTAATTTTGGATTAGATAATTGTTTGCAAAAGGTACTTTCACAACATTCTAAATTAAGTGACGATAGTGTTATTGAAATTTTAATTAACATTGATGGACTTCCACTAACAAAAAGCTCTACAAGTCAATTCTAATCCAGTTTAATGAAGTATAAATCAAAACCGGGGATTTGTTGAGATTGTGGGTGTATATTATGGCTGTGCAAAACCCAATGAACCTAAATTGTTTTTGTCAGATTTTGTTGAAGATGCCACTAATATTATAAATAATCGAATTCAGTGCAATGGCTCCAATTTTATGCTGTTAAAATAGAAATATTTGTGTGTGATACTCCAGCAAAAGCTTATATTACATATGCTACAGGTTATTTAGGTTATATGTCACGCTCTAAGTGTCATGCAGCGGGATCTTATGATAATTGAGTTTATTTTCCTGATATGTCAAACCTTCATTTACATACTGATATTGATTTCAGAGCAAAGACTCCAAAACATCACCATCCAGGTACTTACTTCAAGTCTAGATATGGTCAAATCTTTCCCTCTTGATTACATGCATCTTGGTTGTTTAGGGGTTGTAAAAATGTTACTAGTATGTTTGTGGTTAACTGGAAAGCCTTCAGCAAAAATTTCATATAGTAAAATAGAAACATTATCAAAATGTTTAATTGAACAATCTTGTAACATTCCAACAGAATTCAATCGAAAACCCCGTAGTGTCAGTGAAAGTAAAAAAGGTGGAAAGCAGCATAATTCAGGCAATTTCTGCACTATACAGGACCAGTTGTTTTAGTTAATTATTATCAAAGGAAAATTTTGAACATGTCATTGTTTTATACTATGCAATAACAATATTATCATACCCACAGTTTTTAAAATACACTTATTATGCTAACAAACTTTCAACATATTTTGTAGAAATGTTTATTTTAATTCATGGTGAAAATTATGCCTCAGATAATATACATAATCTACTACATTTAGCTGAAGATGTTTGAATATTTGGACATCTTAATAGTTATAGTGCTTTTGATTTCGAAAAGTATATGCAAACAATAAAGAAGTTGCTAGAAAACAAGACAACCCTCTACAACAATGATTAATAGAAAAACAGAACTAGATAATGCAAAACAAAGTGAACATATTGAACAAAGTGAATATTCTCAAAATTTTCCGATACTCCACAAACCTCACTACAATGGACCTGTGCTAAAAAATTATCCAATAACAGATCAATTTAAACAAGTGAATTGCAAAAACTTTGATTTATTGCCTAAAGAACCTGATAGTTGTTGTTTATCCGGTTGAGAAATAATAGCAATCAGTAATTCAAAGATAACGGGCAAATCCTAATTTTAGGATAGAATATACAGAAAAAGAAATTTTTTACCTTAGGCCATGCAAGTCATCAATATTAAATATATGTTTAGTTGGAAAATGACTAGTGAATGAAAAGCATGGAAAATACAAAATGTTTCATTTAAATGTCATGTCATGTTAACATTCACTAACAAATTTGTTACTCTTCCGTTGTTACATAGTTTTTGAGACAACTTGTTGGTATTTATTATACATAATCTAACAATATATTAAGAGTTGGCTGTGTGCTGAATATATCGAACAACTTGCTTTGAGAGATGTTCAATATATTTACCCATTTTTTAGTGATAGACTTTTTGAAACAAGTTTTTAAGTTGCTCTAAATATATTGAAAATTAACTACTCTATTAAAAAAATCATGTGTTTATATTTTTTTTTTGGATTCAACTTTTCAGAAAAAATGGAAAATAATAATATTCGTGAGTTTTCTAAAAAGACTTGGATAAAAATGCAGTTTATCAATGACACGTCGGTAGCAGTGGTGCCCATCCACAAGATGGATTAATGTAGACAATTGTTTGTGGCCACCAGAGAAACTTATCGCTGCTATAAGGTCACATCAATTAAATTTGTGTTGACCTTCACTTGAGGTGAAGTTGTTTAGGGATGGGACTTACGGTAATATCTACAAATTCTGTATAAATTGCAAACTAAATATTAATATTCATTTCTAGATTCATATGAAACTGCTCGTCTAAAGTGCAGAAAGGCGGAGGTGGAGATCTCAATACCACATATGTGGACGAATCACATCCAAAAATAAGGGAATTTAAAACGAGGTTCCATTCTTCTTCAAAGTCCGACAGTGAGGTTAAAGAACTTGTAAGGCAAAAGAAGGGCTCTAGACTGTCATCACCGCTAAAAGCTGCTCGCACAATCATAATAGGTAATTGATATAAAAATAATGATTTTGACCTTCCCCAGAAATATTTCTTTTTTTTTTTTTTTTTTTTTTTTATTTTACCGCATCAACCTCGAGGGTTATGAGCGGGGTTTCAGAAAAACATACAATAGGTACTTATAGTCAAAAAACATACAATAGGTACTTATATTTTATGATAAAAATTGGAGTCTTTCAGAAATTTGAGCACTTTTTCACAGTTTTCACTTAACGCGCGGTTCATGTTAGACGGAATGTTGTTAACTGTTCTTGTAACACTTAAATTTGTACAATCCAATAATATATGTTTTGTGGTTAGAGGCACATGACACGTAAAACACTGCTTTGGTGGTTCTTGATTTAACAAATGCTGGTGTGTGAGGGCTGAATGTCCTATTCTTAACCTGTTTAAAACAACCTGGTCTTTTCTGTTCTGTGGAAGAGGAAGTCTGGATTTTACTGATGGCATGATTTCTTTAAGAAGCGTATTGGTTTCTTCCCATCTTTTTTGCCAGATATCCCATACAAAATCTTTTATAACTGATTTGAAATCGGCAGCTGGAACTTTTTCAAAATATGGTAGATTTTTGTTGCCTATAGAGTGTCGTGCGATTTCGTCAACTTTTTCATTGGATGGTATGCCTACATGAGAAGGGACCCACAGGAACTCTATTTTAACGTGTGTCAGCTGAAGTCTGTGAAGTTCTTCTTTAATGTCTATGAGTATTTGGTGAGAAGGAAATAGTTGTTTTATTCCTTTGAGAGCACTGTAGGAGTCCGATATTATTAATATGTTTTTGTCTGGCTGTTTGTAGCTTCTCAAGGCTAACATGATGAATTACAGATACGGCTATGACCTCCAAATTGGTGTTGAGAGGAATGTGTGCGGCTTCAATAGAATTGTTGATTAGCATGGCAACTCCTCCACTAGCAATAGTTTGAACTGGTCTATTTTTACAAAAAATGGTGTAGTTTTTAATTTTAGGAAGCTTATTTCCTTTGAGGTGAGTTTCTTGCAGGCTAAGTATTAACGGTGACAATTCATTAATTAAGAGTTGTATGTTCGGTAGGTGGGTGTAAAAACCATTTAGGTTCCACTGAAGAATAAAATTTGAGTAAGCCATTACTTTATCTTGAAAAACCAGAGTGAGAAGAGATATCGCTTTCTTCGTCTGTTGATGTTAGGTCAGCTTCTTCCGTCAATTTTTTCTTAATCCTTGTTATATTATTTTTTACAGATGTGTTATCGATGTTTTTATGAACGAAAGTAAGTAGATTTTTCAGATTGTGTAAGTCGTTGGTGTAATTTTTTGCTATGCTTGCAGCATGCTTAGACCCAGATGCATTTACTATAAAATCACATAATTCGGTAAAGTTCATAAAATTTGGTGGTTTGAAAGTAACTAGGAGATCTTTTATAGGTTCTAAAAGGTGAGTTAATTCTTCTGCGTTTTTCTTAGTTTTACATTTTTTTGAAGATTTCGGACGTCTAAAAGATTCTTCATCAGGTTTTTGGTTTTCTAAATCAGGTGAAGTAGAGATTTGACGTTTACAAGCTGCAGAAATCGTCTTAGTTTGTTCAGATTCGTTAGGAATGTCAAGTGATAAATTTGATTGCCTTTGCGATTGCTCTGGGGATTTGGTAATTTCAAGTGATGTGTTTGATGGCTTATCTAATGGATTAAAATCTGGCTCCATATCTAAATTTGTTATACTTATATGGTCGTTAGAGCATTCCCTTACGTTAGGAACCATGAGGTTATCTTGATTAGAAATGCAGCTTGAATGTGAATGTGCAAGAGTAGGGATATCTGTTGGTTTAACTTTATTTGTGGATACTGGAGATTTGGGAGTTGAGTCCAGTAATACCATATTTGGAAGTAATTTAGAGTGAGAACAATTATTTGCAGTGTGACCAGGTTGTTTACAAGTAAAACAGACATTGTCTAAAGATAGGAATATTCGGTAAGATGTATTATCATAATTGAAGTCCAGAAATTCAGGTATTATGATTTGATCAGGAGGAGAGATGTAAATATGTCTACGAAAACTATAAATGTGTTTATATTCCGGATTTTGTGTGCCAATCTTAAGGAAATTCAATCGAGTTTCCAAATTCAGTCCCATATTAACAAGCTCAGCTTCAATGATGTTATGTGGTACGGAGGGACACACATTTGAAATAATCAATCGTATGTTTGGGTTTAGTAATCTTCGTGCTTGAATACGTTGATGGTTAACTGTGATAATTCCATTATTAGTAGATACGAAGTCGTTAACAATTTTTTCATTGGTGAGGTAAATACATATTCTATTGTTAGAAATCCGAGAAGCGAACAAAATATTTTTTGGCGTAATTATATCTCCCACCGCATATATATATTCTTCCAATTTTGTATTGTCCAGTGCATTAAATACAATTGCTTGCTGTTTTTTGGGGAAGGTTGAATTGCTTTGGCTGGCTATATATGAATAAGACAGTGATGATGTGCTTGCTATGTTCTGAACTCCCCCATTTGAAGTTCCTAACGGCGGATATTCATCCATTTTTAAGTAATGACATGGACCTGCCTGTTAAGTGCGGCCCTGTCTTCCTTTGGAATTTACAGATAACCGATGGTAATTAGGTATGGAAATGTATATATTTATGACTATGTGACGATACAAAAAGTTTTTGTTTTACCTTGTAAATGTTCTTGTTTGTTTTGGTTCACTTTGAAATATACACTAATTACTTTTTAACTACTAATTAAATCGTTTCGGAGCGCACAACTGTTCTGTACAAAGGTTCGACACCGAATCCCAAATATTTCTTTGTTTTGTGAGTTTTTCAATTATTATTTAATGTCCACCATTGAAAAATAGTACTTTTGTGTAAAAAATTATAGACCAAAAATTGAGGTACTTGATCACTGTGTTAATATTTTAGATACTGCAGAGCCCGAAATGAGCCACGTGGAACAAAGCCGAGAGGCAGTTTTGAGTACTAAAGAATGTGAGCCTTCAGCTAGGTCCAGCGATCAAATTTAGTTGTTTTTTTTAGAAACTTATAAATCTGTAATTTGAAGTTATTGGAAAAGGGACTCAAGGTCCAACAATAAACCACAGACATGTGATATTTGCAGTTTTTCATTTTAAAACTTACCTAAAAAACCTTTTTAAGTGTGGAAAAAGTGTATTAACCCTCCGAGGAGTTGGGTGTGAGTTTAAAGGAGTCTTGGGTGCTTACCTAAATTTCTCTGGTGCCTTATTTTGAATTCTAAATAAATATTGAAAAATCCACCCCTTCTTCGACTTGAAGCTAGTCGACTGGCGAGCACAGGTTGTTCTACAGGGCAATCTGACATCTAAAGGAGCACAGGAGGTAGGTATTGTGAATAGGAGGAGTCTCGTTATAAATAAATAATAAATAACTACTATTTATTATATTATATTTTCCTAACTAGTTAATAGTCAAAAGTAACTTTAATTAAATTTGTTGTTTTTAAAGTATAATATTTTAATATAATCTAGTGTGGGCTTTCTGATGTGTACTTTAATTTATAAGACCATACAGTTGAACTCACAATTAAGTGATAAGGAACTTTATTCTAGCAACGTTATTAACATTGTGACAAGTAAACTCAAATTACCTTCAAAATTTTAATAATAAAGCTTCTTGGAACTAAATTGTGAGCTTTCAGCTCTGTAGTCTGTTTACAAAGTACGTACTATCGATACATACCAAGTACGTACAAACTATACGTACCAAGTACGTACAAACGGTACGTACAAATGGTACGTACAAAATGATACGTACCAAGTATGTACAAAATGGTACGTATCAAGTACGTACAAAATGATACGTACCAAGTACGTACAGATGGTACGTACCAAGTACGTAAAAGCAGTACGTATTTGGTACGTACATTTTATTGGAAAGTGTACGTATTTAATACGTACCATGTACGTACTATGTACAGAAAAGTACGTACATAATACGTACCTTACGTCTCATGAGTACGTATTAAATACGTATTATGTACATACTTGTGCTGTCTGGGTAAGTGGTGCGTGGATTTTTCGAAAAAGTATATTTAACTACTAAAACATTCATGTATTTGTAACAACTTTGCCGTATTCTATCAATATTGGAAAAAGTATTATTGTTCCACATCGTGCCGATCTATACAAATTATTTTATTTGAAACATGATGAATTTAACGTTCAAACGGTGACATTTATCATATTAAAATCAAATATTGCATGAATATTTATAATTTATAAGCTTTAGAGTCAAAATATTTGGAAATGGGTAAAATAATATTAAAAATAAATGAATATTCATATTCGTGCTCATGGAATGTACCGTATTCATTGTTTCATTTCCATTTTGACTACTCGTCACTCACGCCGTGTTACATATCGAATTTACTCTCTCCCTCTTTTTGTCGCTCTCGCTTCCTCTCTCTTCATCATTCACTCTGTCTATCTATCATGATGCGCTGGCAAAAAATTTCTCTTCTTCCATACCCCGCAATTCTATTTTTTATTTCGAAAAAAATTATATCATCTACGGGCAAATTATAGATACATCTGTTATATATTCTATATATGTTCTTCCATTTGCAGCATCAATGATAACCTTCCCTGCATTTATTAAAAAAATAGTGTTCTAAAAATTGAAAGTTATGAATTCAAAAAAAATAATTTTCAAAACTGAACATGGTGCTAGTGCTGGGCGATATATCGGTATTGTCGGTGAATGCCACTACAAGTGATTCACTTCTTGCAGATGTGGTGATCGATGATTCAGTTTCTTCCACCCGGAATCTCGAACCGAATATATCGGAAATCAGCATCAGCACCATAACTCACCTTTTTTATTTTTCGACTAACTATTTTGCGGACACGCTTGGTACTTTCCAAATCTAGTGACAAACCCAACGATTAAACATTATAATTGTTGTGACTAACCGACCTCTCACCTACTTGTCACTTGTCACAATTGAGAAAAAAATCACTCTTCATTTACTATTTGTTGTGTTCCATGTTTTGTAATGTTTGGATTTTACATAGTTTAATTATGCGAATAGTTCCAATTCAAAAAAATAAATAACTGGAAATAAATCACCGCAGGAGAAAAGTCTATTTTTAAAAATAATTTTTATTACTTTAGTACACTAAGAATTGTTACCGACAATAAATTTACGTTTTAATTGCTTCAAAGTTAACAACTGACTGCATGTATTTAGGAATAAGGTAAACTGCAACATTATAAGTTAAAATTATATAGTTTCGTTAGCATCGGTATGTACTCTTCTCTACAAGCGATGACATACTTCCTCCCCCTAAAGTTTCAGGTTCCGCTGGCTAGAGATATGGAAGCCCCAAGTAGCAATTTAACGTACCGGCGACGGGTTTAAAAAAGTTGCGCAACTAAAGTTGCGTGGAGATCTCATGAAAACGTTGTAGTAACTCTGTTTCAAAACAAACTGGTTAATAATTTTTGGGTTTTTAAAACGTTTAAGTTTTAACTTTAGGCAGCAATCGGTCATTTCCTAAACGTTGCTGAATTTACTCAAAAACGACAGTCAGAATCTGCGCCCTCTTGTGCGGCGATGACGGTTTACTTTCTGTAGTGTTTATAATATAGTGAATTGTATAACCAAATATTCATCAATGACCAGAATGAGCACTTGTAGAAAACTTTCTAATAGCTTAGGCTACTATACCTAATGTATTAACATAAGATATATTTTTTTATGTTTGTGGTGGCCTTCTGAGAAACATTAATACAATATTTACTCTGTGAAAGTATTTTGTGTTACTACAGTTAAAGTAATAGAAAAAAGACAGCGACTACTGTGAGTCATTTATTATTTATTCAAATAACATAAAATTAAATAATTTTGGAAACATCAGCTTGAACTAAAAGAAAATCCGAATCTTGTGAATGAAGTATCTATCAAAAACAATTTCTTATCAAAACACAGCTGACACAAAACTTTTTTACTTACATCCGAAACTAGATAAAGGTGTCCATACACGGAAATATGGACGAGAATGATATTACTAATAGAGGTTTGTTGGAACGTGTACAAAAGCAGACTGCATACCTAAAATCATAAATAAATATTACAGAAGTTAGACTAAGCTTGAAAGTTGAGAATGTAATACACAAAATAAATAACATAGGAAAGGAGAACGAACTGTTGAGAAATAGGGTTGAGCAGTTAGAAAGAGACAATAAGAGAAATAGCATTATTTCATTTCGATTGGAAAGAAAGGAAGATAAACTGTAATTGATACCCTCAATAACTTACTAAGTCTGACGTTATCCGAATCTGATTTTAATAATATCTATACACTGGGCCGTAGTAAAACGAGTCCGATTAAACTCCAGTTTCTATGCTACTTAAAAAAACAGAAGATTTTCAAAAATGTCAAGAACCTAAAAGGAACTGGAATTTCTATTGTACATGATCAAACCAAACTGCAATAAGCCAAGACCAAAATTTTAAGAACACACTTGTATCTTGCCAAACAAAACAACGAACCAAACTGCTTCATTAAGGGGGGAAAGCTTCAAGTAAATGAGACTACAAATCATGCATCACAACTAACGGATACAGCTGAAGCTCTAAAACGCACACTCCCAGCAGCGATCCTGGAACACCTGTTCATCATCAATCAATCATAACACCAGAAATAGACGAGAAAGAACGTCGAGACCGAAATCAACCAGACAAAGAAGAAGTAAATCAAAATCTAGAAAAACCGCACCCACCCAAAGACAAGAAGTACTTTTCAAAAGTAGCCTCAAACGGAAAATCAGATCCAAATCTCCATTACAGAACCAGGAACAATTCATTCTCAAGTATAAAAAAAGTATAACTTCATCTCCTCCCTTCGATGTTGTATGCTTTGTTCTATATTTCAACTTTTTCTTGAGGGGGCTATGATTAAGATCATACTCTCTCAATAGTTAGAAGCAAAGTTATACTTTTGTTATTTTTTAATATTATTTCAAGCGATCTCATATCCTCAGTTAGTCCCTAGTTTCACAAAACTGTACCAAATCGCACAATGGATCCTTACATTAGGGATATGGATTGTGAACCTTTCAATACTTTAGAGTTGAAGTCAACAAATGAAACTATTAATATATACAGCAATATAAATGGTCAGAAATTCACTATTTTCCATCAAGATATATGTAGCGTAAACAAAAACCTGGATAAATTGAAAATATTTTTACATCAACTTTCATTTTCCTATGATTGCATAGTTTTGAGTGAAACCTTCACTATGCACGACTGCAGCTTGTTTCAGCTTGAAAACTACCACTTACTATATAGTGAGTGTGATATAAACAAAAATGATGGAGTTATAGTTTTTATTGAAAATAAATTTGAATATAAACATAATGTGATATCTATAGGAATGTGTCGTGCCATACAAGTAATATCAAAAACGAAAAATAGTAATCAAGTGGCTATAACCTCAATATATAAGCCTCCACCAGTTGATGATGATGCATTTCTCTGTGATCTCGAGACATACTTAGAAGAAGCAAGTAAATTGAAAATTACTGAGCACATTTTAATCGGCGATATCAATATCAATTTGAAATTGACTAGCGACAATGTTTCCAATCATTTGAATATTATGGAAGAGTACGGCTTTTGTTCTCTTATAAATAAGCCCACTAGAGTTCATGGATTGTTTAAAAGTTTCATCGATCACATTTTTTATAGTAGCAGGAATAATAACGTAGATAATTGCATATCATCTGTGTATGACACTTTTATAAGTGACCATAGAGGGATTTTTGCATTTATCCCATCATCCCCTATAGGTTAGGTTAGGTGATAAACCAAATATATGCCTCGCTGGATACAGCTAAGCCTTCAATATGCGTGTTCCTGGATCTTGCCACGGCATTCGACACTGTATCTCATAGTCAGCTTCTGGTGGCTTTGGAGGATATAGGAATTCGCGGAGTTCCATTGAACTTATTCAAAAGTTACTTGAGCGATAGAGAACAAGCTGTTGAAATAGAAGATTGTATTAACCATAATAGGAGAATCAAATTTGAAGTACCTCAGGGCACAGTTCTGGGACCACGCCTCTTCTTAATATATATTAATAACTTGTTTCATTAGAAAACTAAAGGAAACTTCATCGATTTTGTTCACGATACGGCGATATTTTAGCAGGGTAATACGTAGCAAGAGCTGAAGGAAGAAATTGAGACAGATTTTAACAATATTCCTGAATGGTTTGACTGTAGGCAGCTGACGATTGATTTCGAAAAGACGTTTTTTGTCCCATTCTGTAGCTATAAAAATAGGCTAGCATAATTTACCGAGTTGAGAATAGACAAGTCAGGAAAGAAAATAATAAAATTGGAAAATAGTACTAAATATCTAAGAGTAATTATAGAATCCTACCTTAGATGGGATTTACATATAAATAATATTGCAAATAATTTGAGACCACTATTATACTAATTCAAATGTATGAGAACTATCTTAAAACCTGCTTATCTGAGAGTAGCGTATCACTCACTTGTTGAACCCAGAATTAACTACGCTATATTGTGTTGGGGTTCTGCATCAAAAACACACATGAAAAAATTAGAAGTTATACAAAGAAGTTTTTTGGAAATAATCTATAAAAAAACAAATACTTACCCAACTAACTCTCTATTCTCAGAAACATCGTTATTGGATATTAGACAGACATATTTTCACAATGTGGTTATATACATTTATAAGAATGAATCAACACTACTCCAAACAATCGATCACAATTACAACACCCGATAAAAACATGAGGAAAATATAGAAATTGCTATAAAAAACAAAACCATTGCACAGAAATCATTGAAATTTATAAGTACATACCATGATTTACAACTTTTTATCAACCGCATACAAAATAGTTATTCATGTAACAAGTGTGTAAAGTCGCCTTTTTTCGACGAATGTGCGACAATCACATGAGTCGGGAAAAAGGCAGTTACACACGAACTGCATACATTATTTTTTCTACTACCGAAATTTTTATCAAAATACAGAAGTTTAATAGTAATTTTCTTTGCGCACTAAAGTAGGTTTAATTTTTCTTTAGAAAAAACTATAACGGTTTTATTGATTCTTAATAAAATATATTATATATTGATTAATATTTCGAACATTTTAATCAAAATTACAACAAATTAACAAAACAACAGACGGATCCAATTATCAACAATACAAATATTAATGGTGCAATTTGTGCACTCGGACATTTTCGGAATATTTTGTTATTTTTTTTTTCCTACACCATTCTTTAAACAAATTGTATTTTGTTTCTTTAAACAAATTGTATTTTGTTTCGTAATTATTCATAGATTTTTGGGGCAATAAATCATTAGAAGCAATCTGTGCTACGTGTTATATGTTTGATGGTGTATTTTCAAAATAATCTCCTGAGATATCATCAGAGGAATCCATCTTCATAATTATATGTACCCACCTATTCCGTTTTCTAAAAAAAGAATCTGAAATAACATCATAGTTTCCTAAAAATGTTCAATACTGAAATATGAATACTTTTGCTTCTCCTAGGTATAGTCGGAAGATCTCAATTTCAAATTTAAATGTCAGATTCAATACACAAAGGAATGTCAGTCACTCACAGCCAACTTATAAGTACCTACCTATTCACCCTATTCTATTATTTTCCAGTACCCAATAATTATTACTTATGTACTTTACTGAATTCTATATGTTTCAATCTCTGATTTGAAGAAAACTCAGATTTAATATACGTCTATTATACCTACCCATATTTTTATAAGACTAGATAAAACTACATACAAATTGGAACTTTTTCTTCACGCACTAGTGCGTGAAGTTTTACGCACTCGAAAGTCTGTCTAAAGTACGTACGTTACGCACGAGTAGTAGAAAAATTATTTATCAGAAATTAACTCGATAGGGCTTTTCAAATCATATATAAAATTAAAAATTATATTCATATACTCCAATACGTGATTAAACTGTTTTCTTAAATATGTTTAGTAGATATAGTTTTTTTATACCACTAACAAGTATTTAGCAATTCCTCCGTGGTTATTTGGTTTATTCGGATGATATTGTTTTATCTTATGTGTGTATTGTTAATATTATATATATTTTTTCCAGAATAAACTTATTATTATTATTATTATTATTATTATTATTATCATCTATATATATACTTATTTATTCCTGAATCATAACGATTCCGAGATAGTAATTATCAACGCATTTCATTTTACTGTCAAATATACTAGTACTTCATACCAAAAAACAAGAGCGCCTTTAATTTGTTGCTAATTTCTCAAAACTCAAAAATTAAAAAAATTAAACATTTGATAAACAATGTACAAAATTGATATTTATGGGAACGTGAAATAAACGGTAGATTTGTGAATCATTTCTGGAACATAAATGAAGGTTTTCAATCCTCTATTCACATTTATTTTATTTCAAATTTCAATGGCCGCCAATATCTTCAAAGATAATTAACTTTAAACACTGCGTAGGTTTATAATGAGTGAAATCGTGATTTGGGTATCAGATAATTGAATAATACACGAAATTTCAACTTAAGTCTGTTAAACAACTTACGAATAGATTATACCCGAATGCAACAAAGTTCCTTCATCCCACTGAAACTGAACGTGTTCTACGAACACGTTTGGAGGGCTCTTATCTGCGCTACTTGTCGACCAGTTTTCTTGTCAGATGTCATTTACCGTGTTTATTTTTCAAAACATATATCTGAAAACTGAAAATAAAAAGCATGGTTGACTATTTTAAGAGGGGTCTCGTCGCAGGTATATATAACCTAACCTAAAAACCTACACAATACTAGTTACTTATCTAGTAATTATTTGGTTCAATATATTTACGATAGATGTCGACAGTAGTACTGAATCGGATTTTATTTATTTTAACATATTTTCTCTTTCTGTCTTTCCACTCTTGACGGTTCAAAGAAACGCATCTCTGGACCAGATGTTCGGGTGTTTTGCTTTCAAATATTCCAATTTTTTGAAAGCATAGAATCCTCATCTCTGTTTTTTAGGTTGTATCCACAAATCACTCACACTGGTTGTAGTGAAACCAAACTTGCTGACATAAGTATTTCCACTTAAGTGTAGATTTTTGAATATTTAAGCGTTTAAGTAATCGTATTCGGGAATGGAGAAGTTACAGTTCGCTGACCCATGATTCATGCATGGTATTAACCTTCGAGCTTCCGGTATAATTCACGAACGCTGATCCATGTTTGTACAACAACTGATGGTTTTTCAGAATTGCATATTCTAGTCTATAGCTGCATTTATTTAGATTAACTGAATATAGTGTATTTTGTGTTTAAGTAGTGTAGTTTCATTGTCAATAAAGTATCTTTTTAAAAAGTGACTTTTCGGCCAATAGGTTAAGAAGTATACATAAGCGTGGATATGTTTAAATCATTCCAAAATCATTATATATGTAAGAATATTTTTTTATTATTCTAGTATGTGTATTAGACTTGATAGTTTTAAGGCGTGAACAACATGGGTTACGGTAACAGCCTTGAAATAGTCGTAAAATATAATTTTCTGATAAGCGAAAACCCTTAGATAATTCATGGGGCATGTGGAAGATAAAATATTGTCTGTCGATGAAAGTTATAGGAATATTATATATTCCTAAGGGCCGTTTGAAATAATTTCTAGGCACAGTTTGAAATTACCCATCGTACAGAGAAGGTTCATTTTACAAATATAGTGGAAAGATAAATTATTTGTGTGCGAGTGTTATCTTCTGAATTTTGCCGTTCCGAACCGTTCTAGGTGAGTTTTCTCATGAGTAATTAAGTTTTTTCCATTAGCATTTGTTTTATTTCACAATTAAGTAATTTCATTGAGTTAAATTAAATATTATTACCAATTAATATTTTGTAGTCAATTTGATAAACTCTGATTTAGACAACCTGATTTTTAAAGTTTACAGGGTTGTATTAATTGATTAAAAGGTATTCCAGAAAGTACTTATATATTTTACCTACAAGGTGTAATGAAAAATGAAGTGATTAGTAATATTACATTGTTTGTTCCGGCGCAGTACATTGTGGTCAGTGTTTGTGTTTGGATTACTGTGGTCAGTTTTCCAGGGGTCGTACTGTGGTTTGTACGAGCTAGTGACATTGTGGTCAGTGTGCTAGTTTTCACACTGCTGTGGCACGAGAATGACTGTTTATTATTCTTGTTGCTCTAATTAGTGTTGTTGCCCTGTTTTGTTTTATCGACCGATAGTTGGACACTGCGGTCAGTGTCGACGGCATAGAGAATTAATATTTGGTCAGTTCTATCAAATGGAAATTAAGCCAATACATCCTTGACATGAATCAAATTTATTATTGTTGTTTTCTAGCTAAATATGACTGAGGAAGATAATGATTTTAATTATTTACCAATGCCAATTCTTAATTACTTTCTTTAATATAAAAATACTTTTGGTAGATTTAATTGTTCATCAGTTTCTTTTCAATTTCAGGTACGACATCTCATATCTGCCTCTGCCCTAGTACTCAAGTATTTTATTTTTATTTTACATTATTAATATTGTATTTACTACATTTGGTTGTAATTAAATATTTTTTTTAATTATAATATATATATATATATATATATATATATATATTAATATGGATTGATTGATATCTCATTTTTTTATTTTCATTTAATTCAAATTTATTTCTTACATATATTGTGTACTCTTTAGTATTGTGGTAAAATATTTATTTGATAATTATTATTATGTACAGATAGATTGAGTTAATGCGCCTGTAGGATTAATTATATTCGGAACTATGCAAAAATATTCATAATAATGTAATGTTTTTCTTATTTATTTAGATAATAAACGGGTGGGATAAATTTTAAACACTCGGTATGGTTACTTACTAATTTATTTAAACGCTAACTCACTAATCACTAACACTTAATTTATATATACAGTATATTCACTTAGACTAATTTATATAAACAGTTCACTAATTTATATTCACTAATTTGATTGTTTATCTCACGATGCCTAATTATCAATTAACTAACTCTTCCTGATCAGTCCCCTTATATACTAGTGCCTTTTGTAGTAGAGAGTTCCGGGCTGCGGCTTATACACACTAATAATTTTTCTGGCCTTTTCTAGATAACTCTGGTCACAAAAACCAGTTCTAGATAAGATAGTCTCAATCGTAAACAGTTTTTTATAACTGCGTATCCGCCATAATTTTAACTATTATACCTGGCTTAGACAGGGTCGGTTTTAGGGACTATACCAGTGTGCTGTTTCGTAACAATAAAATCGAATAGAAGCATGAACAGTCATAACCTCAGTTATTGTTCTTTACCTAGAGGTGATCAAACTTATTGTTTTATAAGATGAACAAATTCTTTGGTCTACTATATGAATGAAATGCCTTCATCTTGTGTCGTAAACCTTCTATTTAGTTTCAGTTCAAATGGAATTCTATAGTTATTTGAAAATAAAATCAGTTCTAATATGAAAGTTATCAATGTTTCATTTGGATTATTGTTCGTACAATATATGATTTCTGCTATCACCCAGCTGTCTTTCAGATCAAATAAAGGTAATATAAAATTGTCTTACCCAACTTTCGTAGGAAAAACTTTTACTTGATATTTCTTTTTTCGATTTATTATAGTTTCAAGAGTTGATACGGCTTATTATTCCTTTTTTAGTATATATCTCATTTCAGTTTTGAATTCACGCGCACCTTTTCAGTTTTTTATCCCCCACTCAATGTTATTAATCAACAACATTCCGTTATTTTTTTTAAACAATAGTTTCTGTCAAATCTATTTACCAATCTTTGCGCTGATTCCACTTAATATCACTCTGTTCAAATATTTTCTTTTTTATACACCACTGTCACCTTTTTTACACTCAACGTAGGTATCGATAAACATGTAAATTTATTTCTTTAAAATATAATTTGTAAAAATTATGACTTTCTGATAATTGTTCAATAAGTAAATTTTGTATCGATTCAATATATCGTATATAGGGGTATACCCGAAGTATATTTTTGTTTTCGATTTGATACTTCTAAATAAATAACATTTTATTGATTGACTCTTATTAATACTATTCAATACACAATTCTGTATTGATTATTATTTTTATCGACACAGGTATGCTATGATCTATTTAAAACGTTTACATAGGTTATGTTCACTCGTTTGGTATTTATTTTTATTCTCATTTATTAATTACTTCATTGTTATTGATTCATCTTAATATTTATTAATATTAATGTTCAGGAAAACTGGAAGATTCATTGGGTTGTTTATATTTTTGACATAAGTACATATTAAAAGCACAGTCCTGTGCATAAAACCAATTCCTTTTTGCCACATGTAGACCCTATAATATGCATTTCCATTCGTAAAAGTTCGAAATATCAGTGATTGAGAGGAAATCGAAAAACAATTAGTACTTTTTTTAATCATAAATACCAAATCAACGAAGAATCGATACAGGTTTTGAACAAAACCATCCTTGCTCAGCAAGGATTATCGGGACACAAAACTGAACAATCATTGTCTGATAGAAGTGATTATGTGCAAGTAATCAATTATATCAATTTCGCCATCCAATCAACCAAGATGTGTGAATCCCAAAAATGTTCATTTCATTCTGGTGTCCTCTTCTTCAGTTGCACCGAGAAGACAATAACAAAGCCTATAAAGCACACACGAGGTTCAATAATCTAGGTAATAATCGTATCTATCCGATATCAAAAATTATAGTTATGATAATGTAACTTATCCTGCAATCCGTATTTTATATTTCAAAAGCTATGTTTGAGGTTATGTTTATTGGATTATTCGATTAATGTGAAAATATGAGATAAATAATACTGATTGTTTGTTCTAGTATCATCGAAACTTCTTTCAACATTCTCTTGAAACCCTGTTTTGATGATAATATGGGTTTTGTTAGCAGGAAGTGCTTAATTACAGTGAAGTAACCTTTCAAGTATCTGAATGAGGAAAAATTAAGACCGCTCTCGAAAGACAATCATTACATAAATAATTTTGATGAAAATATAATAGTGAACATTGAAAAATACAACTATATGCTATTTAATGATATGGATAACAAGTGAAAGCATTGTGGGAATTGCTGGAAATCAAGAATGAAAGAAAACTATACATTCTTTGAAAAATATTCTACCTTTCAAAATTTGTACCATTTATATTAACATAATAAAATGTTTTCATAATTATAAATTTTGTCCGTTTCATGCTAATAAAATTAAATTGCGGAAAAGTTGCAAATTCACATCATTGAAAACAGGCCGTTTAGTCTGAAAACAAAGAACGTCCTGTCACAATATTGCCTCTATCTAACCATATTTGTATAAGTTTCAGAGTGTCTGTTGGTTGCTTTCAAATTTTGTTTGACATTTAGGCTCTTTTTTCAACCACATGTGTCAATTTTATCTAGAAACAAGTAATATGAACAGAAAGTTTCCAAATTTATTATACAAAGAAATATTTACTTGTAATACAATGCTTTACAATTAATATAAATAGGAAAGTAAGATACAGTGAGGAATTTCAATTTTAAATAGCAAACGTTTAAAAAAACAACTATAACAACTTATAAAAAATGTAAAGCGAAAGATCTGTAATGACAAGTAATAATGTGTATATTGTGGGGAGATCGAGATATGCAGAACAAAAGCAAACATACAATCAACATGTTCAAGCTTGCTTCTACCTTGTTTACGAAGATCATGTTTCGTGGAGATTGGAAATGAAACATTTTTCTTTCATTGTACAAAAAAATAGTTGGCTCATTCTCTTTTTTCCATCTATAGAATGACAGATACACAAATGTGTGATCACCTGCATGATAAATATTTGTTTTTGTTTTTATATAATACATTATTGGTATTACTACTTTTCCGTCCAACCCATCTAATATGCGAGGAAAATATTGGTTGAGGTACCAAAATAAAAGTTGGAATTTTGGATTTTTTTTAGTTGTTTTTACGTTTTTCAGCAAGAACAACACAAAAAAATGGTTTTTAGAAAAAAATCCTGTCTGTATAACTTCATGCAGCCCCCGAAGTGCAACAAGTCACCAATTTTATGGTTGAATATTGTTCAGGACATATCACAGATGAACCTCTTCGATTTCAAACTCACTGGAGCCAGTATAATGGGTGCTATGGTACTTGAAGTATGACATTTTTGATAATTTTCAGTTTGTTAGCACGATACAGCTTCCGGAGTGTATGTAAATGACCAATTTTATGATTGGATATTATTCAGGGCATATTATAGATAAACCTTAGTGATTTTCAGCTCAATAGAGCTACTACAACGGGTGCTATCGTACCTGAAGTGCAACATTTTTTGGAGAAATACCGGGTTGTTAGCACGATATAGATTTTTACCTCACTAGAGCGTGTATAACGAGTCGTATTCTATTTGCCATTTCTAGAGTAGGTAGACAAAATTAATTTTTTAGTGGTCCTTTGTTTCACAATTTTTTTCAATATCAACAACTGATACTATTACTAAGTCATCCTTTAATGATAATTTGGGTTCTTATTTTCTTTGATTTTTTGAAATGCGTATATAATCAAATAATTTGCAAGGTAATTTCGACTATTGGCTAGTTCTGATTATGTAACTAAAACTAAGCCTGATATAACTGCCCCGCAGGTCCCTTATTCTTTAATAAAACAGAGTTTCCTGATACTATTCCGTAAGTGAAAATACTAAAAAGACTTATTCACAAAAATCAAATTTCTATTCATTTTCAGAACTGACAATTTCACTAAAACGTAACCTGATGTAACTGCCCGCACAGTACCAAATAATTATAGCAGTTTTCGCTACAACTATACTGTAACTAAAAAAATGGCAAAACCCACTTAGAAGAAGCATCTAATTTTCTTATTTCATTTACAGTTCTGATTATGTAACTAAAACTAAGCCTGATGTAACTGCCCCGCAGGTCCATTGATATTTCATAAAACAGAGTTTCTTGATACCATTCCGTAAGTAAAAACACTAACAAGACTTATTTACAAAAATCAAATTTCTATTCATTTTCAGAACTGACAATTTCACTTAAACGGAACTTAAAACTACCAACTTACTTACTCTGTACTTCGAATTTGTAAAACTACAATTAAACAAACAAATTGCATAAATGATTTGATTTTGTTTTCCATAAAAGAAATCATTTGCTATTATTTACTTGAATATTTGAGAAGAGTCAATGGAAAAACCGGCATGTTCGTATATCACAAACTGGATGAAAATGCAAAAAGTATAACATTTCAATACGTAACCTGGAAATATTGAAAATAAACAATACATAACATTCTTATTCCTGCATTTCCGAAATAAAATATTACATATTGTGTTACTCCTTGAATAGAATACGAAATGTATATTTTGTTAAATTAGTAAAAATCAATTAATAATATTTTCCAATGTAGTTTTTCTCACTAACTCGGAAGGCCGATGTATGTATGCAGATGCAATCTGTGGCTGTGTACAGGTCCTTGGAGGAACCAAAAGTTCCTTATATGGGGATCAATAAATATAGATTGTAGATCGTAGATTACAAAGGGGTCGATTGGCCATTCCACACTGCGACCTGAAAAGATCTTTTGTGTATACCCTCCATCTATTTTTCGTTCCAGAGATCAAGGCTTTCAAGGATGCCTATTATCCGAATGGGAGCTATTTTTGTTACCTGGTCAGGTCTCAAGAACAACCGTTCCAGGTACCTATGGCGTTGACCAACAAGTACTCCGCAATGTCATAATATATGTTCAGCCGTTTCATTTGCACTGTCGCAGTATCTACATGTTCCTCTGTCCACTTTTCCCATCTTGCAGAGGAGATATCTGAGTGGGCAGTGTCCCGTAAGGAGTCCTGTGATTGCTCTGAGATCAGACTTCTGAAGCTCTAAGAGCGATTTAGCCTAGCGAGCAGGAGGCTGTAGGAAGCTTTTTGCTTGTCTTTGGCCTGGAACATTTTTCCAGTAGGCTGCACTAAGTTCCTTCTCCCATTTGCGGACTTCTTCCACAATGTGGCTTTTAGTAATGCCACAGAACGGTTCGAGTCCGATGAAAGGAGTGCTAGCTCCTTCCTTTGCAAGACCATCGGCAGTCTTATTCCCAGCAATTCCCTTGTGCCCGGGCACCCATAACAAAGATAGTTTTTTATATCTAGCCAGTAGCTTAAGATATTGTTTGTAGCTCCAGACTGTTTTGGACTCATAAATTTTAGATCTTAGAGCTTTCAAAGCAGCCTAGCTGTCGGAGGCAATAAATATTCTGGCTGCGTTGAGGCACTTTTTGAGGCACTCTTGAGCACAGGAGTCTATCGCTAGTATTTCCGCTTGTAATATTGTGGGGGTGTTACCTAGGGCTACTGATAACCTAATATTAGGTCCTGTAACCCCTATTCCCACTCCTTCGTTTGTTTTTGACCCATCAGTATAAAATGTGAGGGCACCCCTAGTTATTCCTGAGATTTCGTTCTGTGTTAACTTACGATCGGTGATAATAACATCTAGAGTAACTTCAAAATCTTGTTCAGCAAGCATTATGTCCCTAGGCATTATCATAGATTGGGTTGATCCAACCCTTAGTATCTCGAGATGCCCTGTCAAATCGCCGGGTTTTAGAGATTTACCCTGTGTTATCCTATAGGAATTTTGCTAAGCAATCCTCCTTACATGTAAATGTAATGGAGGGAGATCTAGCATTACCTCCAAGTCCGCGCCAGGGCATGATCTCATTACACCCGTTATTCCTAAACATGCGAGTCTTTGCAATATTTGCAACTCTATTGTAGCTCTTTGTTGCGTTGTTTTCTTCCACCATAGAAGCGCAGCATAGGTGATGATCGGTCTGACAACCGTTATATATGACCAGTAGATCATTTTTGGTTTTGGACCCCAAGTTTTCCCAAAAAGCCTAAGACACGTCCAAAGAGCCCTTGTTGCTTTTGAGGTGATGTGTGCGAGGTGTGAGTTCCACGTAAGTTTCCTATCAAGGATGACTCCAAGGTACTTAACCTCTTCCGAAAAAAACAGGGTTGTACCGGTCAAGCTTGGAGTCCGTATACTTAACACTTCATCCTGTTAGTGAATAGAACAAGTGTCGTTTTATCAGGATTGACTGAAAGACCTTCCTTCTAACACCAGGTAGTTATGAGGTTCAAGGCACATTGCATGCGATCGGCAATGATGCCATCTTGCTTATATACCTTTGACCACTATAACTAAATCGTCGGCATAGCCAAGAGCATCAAATCCTCCTCTTTTTAGCTTTGTTAGGAGGTCGTTAACCACTAGTGACTACAGTAGAGGTGATAGAACTCCTCCATAAATAAATATAATGCACTTGTGGAATCACTAGCAACAGCTAAAAATATTTGCGGTTTATTTTATGTCTAGGCTACACTAAACACAATCTTGTGGTGAAGCACATGTGGAGTAAATATAAATAGCATTTATATAGCACAAATTTACTCATTCAGCATGACAATTATTCAATTATAATCACTTACAAATACAATACTCACTAAACTATAAATTTCAGATATTTTTATGGAAACAAAACATTTGACCCATAGAGAAAGTAATAATATTATTTGACTATGAGTTGACCGTCGCCATCTGTCATTGAAGTTCTATACAGCGTCATATATCAAGACGGTGGAACGGTTGAGCTAACGTGAAAAGTTGTTCGTTTGTGAAAATGTGCGTGCAACAAATCTCAAGAAATACAATGATTCGAGATTTCATATTTTCAGCATCGAATTCTCTAGGCTACCTTTTGGAGATCAGGTTTTGGCGTCCAAATTGGTGACCACAAATTGTCAAAACTGTCAAAATCACAACATCACTCAATGGCTTATATCTTTTTTATAACAATATAAAACTGAACCAAAATACCTGATCCCCATAACAAAGGTGCAAGTTATATTGTGTTAATAGGTCAACACCTCATTTCACTGCGTTCTTTAGATTTGTTTTTCACAACATGACCAAAATTTTGTTGCAACTCACAGGTACCAACTGATTTCAGGTTCATAAAACGTTAGGCCCCTCTTAAAATGGTTTATATCAAAAATACTCAAGAGGTAGAACCGATACCACATCAATGAGAAGAAAATGGAGCAGTTTACTGGTCCCCAACAAAGAGCCAAGTCAGGCAACAGCAGTCCAACGCTGGTAGTATACCTGATAAAAAGACGTGGAAAAAATACGAATGTTCGGTAAAAGCTAGCAATATACTTCTTTATATGCACGCTACTGCCCAGACAGACCACTTATGTAGAATTGAAGACACTGCAAGTCTTAAATTTTAACAAACTGTCAAAAATATATTAAGGCATTCAATAGTATTTTCCTACGACCATATAGGAAAGTAACATATATCGCACTCTCTACTCCCATGGAAAGTGGCCTTTATTCTCACGCGTGCGGAAAGTAACTTTCCGCACGACTGTCAATAAGCCGTCAAACCCGTGAATCCTGTAAGATTTACCGATGTAATTATTAATTGCTCTTCGTTATTGATATTATTTACATGAAAACTGGACTAAAAACTGATTATTCATAAAAAATAAAGGAAAGAAAAAAATTGCTGACGCCGAGAATCGAAACCACAACCTTCCACTCATCATACCAGATACTCTTCCAACTGAGCTAATTCAGATTTGAATTATCGTTATCAGAGATATGTACTTATATCTCTAAATCGATTCATATTGAACTAATTATAATATTTCCTCTATTTTCATTTCATTAAAACAAAATTAAGCTATTTTTAAAGTTGAAGTAATTGAGGGATAGCAACGTAATCCTAAAACTGTTCCCAGTTGTATCTAATAAGTACTTACTTATTGTCATTTGTTCAAATAAACATTAATTATCGTTATTTCATGATTTCACTATAACAGTAATTGTAAATTCATTTGCTCTTTTTATAGGAACAATATTCAAACATATATTGTCACGAATAAAACTTGAGATTAGTCAGGCAACTCAATATACACGATCTAAAATTTACATATTGTTTAATAAAATGGGTGGTCGTAGTAAAAATATTGTACCTTACTTGTGCGAAAGTGACTTTTCACTCTCGTGGGATTGTCGCACTCGGCTTACGCCTCGTGCTACAATAATTCCCACTTGTGTGAAAAGTATCAATTTCCGCACTCGTAATGTAATATACTATTCTTGTTTCAGATTAAAACGAAATTTTGGGCAAAACGTAGAAAATTATGCCGATGTTTCAGTGCGTCTTGACAATGTTGATACTATACTGGGGGAAACCGAGTCTTTCTGGACTGTTACTGAGGATGAGTTATATATACTTCCAATTGACACGATACTTATCTTAAAAAATTTGGATAAGAATCTGGAGGACCTGGCTACATGTATTAGATCAGCACTGCCCCATAAACCAGCTTGTTACAAGATAGCAGGCATTATGTTTACAAAACAGCTACTTACTCATTACTCGTGGACAGATATGAGTAGAAGCCTGGAGAAAAAAGCTTTTAACAGGTTAAATGCCATTTGGGACTTATTTTATATTGTAGAGTTCAAATCTGATAATTCATTTACATACCCCCAAAGGTATAGTTTCTTCCGTGATTGTATACTCAAACGCAGTACACACGTTCAAAGTTAAATAAAACAGTTAAGGCTGTAACACAAACTGACGAAACGGAAGAAATTCTGAATTTTGAGACAGAAAACCCAGAAGAGCTACCTGATAATAAAAAAACTGCTGATTCTGTGGATTATGATAACGAAGAAGCATGCAAGGCTTTTTATGAAGGGGATAATGGGGATCTTTTATAGAGAATAAGTACACAGAGCATTGATCATTGATTTTGAGAATAATTTCTTTATTATACTGGTTCAAGTTAGTCAAAATTAGTTTGTTTTTAATTATTCATTTGTTATGTATTTTAAGAACTGATGAATTTTGTTTCAGTTTTGTATATGTTTACAAGCAATAAATGATTTTTTTCTTAAAAAAATAAAACAAAATTAAAAACATGTCTTTTTACTTATAAAATTAAATATGTTCTTTAGGTACAATTTTTAATTAAACTTCGAAGGTAAAAGGCAATTAACATGTTTACATAACAAGGTTTAGCGACGTCACCAGACAACAATTATTAAATATGTCAGATGTGAGGCCAAGCAACATGATACGAAACAACCATCTTTAATTATTGAATTTGCCAAAAGAATGAACAAGTGGTAAGAAGACAAGTTCATTTTTATAACTCATGCTAACCAGTTTGCACTTTATTTCCTGTTCTTTTATACCATTCACTAAAAATTTCCTTACACAAATATATATTTAAGTTTGAGGAAGGAACAGGATAGTCAAAGAAATCAAATATCTTTTCAATTTTAGACCCGTAAAATTCATTGTTAGTTTTGAAAATACAATGCATTTTAAGAATGTCGTTGTTTTTAGTGAGCATCCATTGATCTTTTACATTCGCTGCAAAAGATATTCCATTCTTTAACATCACCTTTTTAAATGTTAAATTAACACTTGCTGGTGTGTGTGTAAAATTTCATATTTTAAAGAAAATTGTCCATTTGATTGTAGATGTACAGGATGATTTTTTGATTCCAGCTCCCGGTTAGCAATTTGTGCCAAAGGTATATGTGCACTTTTCAGGCGATTTTTTATCATGCCCAATTTATTTTCAAATAGGTACGAACTGAGCCTTTCTAGTGGTCCAATACGTTTAACATATTCTACTACATGGCAGAGATTATTAATATTACTGCTAATTGCATGTATGCCTTACATATTAACAAAACTATCAATATAATGTTCAAACATTTTTTTAGATAGGTCAAGTAAAAATATGAACCCAAACAAAGAAAATCTGCACAAAATATAAATAGAAAGTGATTACGCAGTTCATTGGGCAAATTCGTGACGTCAGACAACTCGGCCTTTTTCAATCTAAATAATAGTGGTTTTGTCCCCCTAAAACTGTTCGATCTAGTATGGTCGTTAAGTGTAGAAAAAAGGAAGAAAATATGACAGAATAAAATGAGAAGTCGGTTTGTCATTGATAACAAACTAAGTTTCAAACAATTACACTCATCATTATTTCACTAAATTCTCTTAATTCCAGTATTTTCCACCAAGTGGTAGTGTATTTTTAATATTATAACAAATTGTATGAATGTATATGTAAATACGTCGATAAATTATGTAATACGATTAATTGGAAACCCATACCATTTTTACTTCAATCAAAAATTATTGATAATTTATTGGAATTATTGTTAATTAAAATTTATCATTCGTGAAATTCGTCGATGTGATAAGTACATACGAATTTACTGATATTTAATTGATGTAACAATTATGTAAGTTATTAATTAAAAATGTACTCAACGAATCGAAAACTAATCCGGTATTCAATTAATCAACGGAATGCATCGTTATGAAAAAAAATAGCACTTACAAAATGTTCGTTTAGGAATATTTGTTCAGAGCTTCAATTCGAACCAGAAAATATGTTTAACGAATACTGGTGATCACTTTGATATGATGAAATGTTATTAACGTATAACATCAATGGAAAAGTCAAATTCTTTGTAACAAACTTTTTACAAAACTTTGTTTTATTAAATAAAAAAAACTTGATTATAAATTGAATTAAGACATTGTTTTGGAGAAAATGTTTGGTATTGGAGACCGGCTACATGTTATTAATATAAGTGAAACAAACTAATTCTAGATGATCCCACTTAATAAAAATAAAATCAATGAAATCTTGAAAATGTTGATATATGTTTCGATATAAGTGAGAGTTGGGTAATGGTGCGCGGCGGGCAATCGTGCTTTCCAACTTATTTTGAATTTCGCGGCATATAGAGGTCAGTTGAGCGATGCCGCAGGGTACGACAGGTAACACGACTTCCGAATACAATCGGACGTGATGCCAGTACGCACACGACCGAGGTGAAAGCACATGGTCGGTTTGTTTGCTTTTTTTTTGTAATTTTTGGGTGCTCCAAAATAAGGCGGTAAGTCCACAATTTTCATCCATTAATTTTGCATGAGGTATCTCTTTGAAATGTAGTGTTTGAGAAATGTTTTAGTATTGTCAAACTTCAATTAAATTAGTTTTTCCTATGAAAATTTTGGCAATTATCCAAAACAAACAAGTAGTTGAATAGTAGCAAATATTTATTTTCAATTTTTATTTTAGATGCCTCAGAAGTAGACTCTTAGAACAACGATCCTTTCCTACATAGCCGAACATCTGCAAAACGACCTGGACGCAATAAGAAATGATGGCAGAAAAATCAGAGAAGTGGGAAGATGTTTTAAAATACCCGAATCGACGCTGAGAAAAAAACTCTCGGAAGATGATCTCAAGCTACCTCGGCTAGGCCGTAAGACTGTATTCACCCACGATACTGAAGTCGAGTTGAAGGAATATTTTCTGTTGCTTTCAAAATTATTCTACGGATTGACTCCTGGTGGGCTCAGAAGGCTAGAGCATCTAGGTATGCAGAGCATTACTCAATCAATCACAATTTTAATCGACAAAAGGGTCTTGCTGGAAAAGCATGGCTTTATGGTTTTCTGAGATAAAACTTAGGCAGCCAGAGGAAACCAGTTGGAATCGGATCGCATCTTTCAATAAAGAAGCTGTGAAAATATTTTACTCCAATCTTCAGATTCTGATGCAGAAATTCAAGTTTGAACCAAGCAGAATATTTAACATGGACGAGACTAGAATAACAACGGTCCAAGCCAAATGGCCAAAGGTTTACGGAGTCAACGGAGCAAAAAAAGTTGGTTCGGCTATTTCTGCTGAACGAGGAAGAACTATAACGAGTGCTTTTTGTGACAGTGCAGCAGTAAATTACATTCCTCCTATGCTTATTTATCATCGGGAAAGGATGCCAGCAACTCTTCAAAAAAACGGCCCCGTGGGGGCCCTTTATCGATGTTCGGAGAATGGATGGACCAATTCTGAGCTATTTCTGGACAGGTTATCTCACATGGTGAAGCACTCAAAACCTACAGCTACCGACCCCATACTTTTGGTTTTAGACAACCACTCAAGTCACATTTCGAACTTCGCTTATAATTTCTGTAGAGGGAACAATATCCATATGGTGTCTCTTCCACCCCACACTTCGGATCACCTTCAGCCGCTGGACTTGAGATTTTTCAGTCCATTGAAGAACGCTCTTTACCGAGAATATGATCTGTACCTCTCTACAACTGGCCACCAAAAAATAACAGAGTATGATATAGCTGAACTATTGAACAAGGCCTTCATGAAAGTCGCGACGATGGAGAAGTGTGTTTCAGGATTTTTTACTGCGGGAATCTGCCCATTGGATCCGCACAGGTTCAAAGAAGACGATTTTGCTCCTTCGAAGCATGTAAAAGAATACGCAATAGAAGGCTGTTCTGCTGATGCTAATGACTCTGCTGTATATGAAGCTAAAGCTGCTAATTCATTGCCCGATATTGGTAAAAATCTTTAATTTATTTGCAAGTCTCTCAGCCTAGTACATCCAAAGATAATTCTTTTCTGGCCCTAGCTCCTATACCGAAGAAACAGGTCAACAAGGAAATGGAAAGAAAATCACCCAAAAAGCAGAACTCAAAAATCCTCACAAGCACCCCTGTCCAGAAAGAATTAGAAGCGGCTGAAGAAAAAAAAAATTGAAGGAAGAAAGTCTGGAAAGAAAAAATGATGACAAAACGGACAAAAAGAAATTGGTCTGCAGAGGCTTCAGCAGTGAAACCACAAGCAACAATAGAGTCAAAGGAAAAAATAGACTGAAGAAAGATGCAGAATCTGACTCATCAGACGACACCGTGGATGAAGATTTGTCTGACATATGTGACGACGACAGACTAGACGATGTTGAACTGAGCTTAATACCTCCTCCGCTGCCAAAGCCTTCGAGTCCCAACGATATTTGTGGCATATGTGGGGAATTTGGCAAAAACGAAGTATGGTACCGCTGTGTGTTGTGTGCTTCATGCGACCATGCGGCGTGCAGAGATGCAGACACGGCAGAAAACTATAAGTGTGACGATTGCTCATAAAACAATTTTGATTTCATGTTAAGATTCAAAAAAAACTTGATTTGTGAAATGCATTGTAATTTTCTCAATCAAGGCTTAATGCGCACTATTCCCTAACCCATGCGCATGATTAACCGCCGGGTCGGATAAATGTGCGCAAATTCATTTCCACATATTTCAAATTTATACTCCTTACGTCAATACTTTATGCAAATATTGTTTTACTTACAATAAAGTAGAAGAATCAGTGACTCTAAATTTGTCCTCAAAGTTAGAAAACCTTCATTCTTGTTGAGACAAACACATTTTCTGCTTAACTGCGCACCATTTCCCAACCCTCCCTTACTAAAATATCATCATCTCAGAATGTCACAAGTTTCATTTGATGTGATGCCTACCTAATGATTAATATTATTGGCTAGACCAAGAAGTGATCCACATTTTAATTGACTAAATAATATACATGAGTTTTAGAAAGACGATCTTTTTTTTTGTTTTTGTTTCTCGCAACAACCAAATTGGTTATTAGCGACGGCTTTAATAATATAATCACAGCTTATAGAGTAGAGAGGTATTTGACAGATATTTATAAATTTTATCCACATCGCAATCATTTCCTAGCAGGGTATTCATGACATTTGGAAAATTACATTGTTGTCTTCGCGATGTGTATAATGTACATTATGATAGTATATGTTTTACAGTGAGTTCACGGCTACCAATTATACAAATAGGTTTATTAGTTTTACGTATTAAATATTCAAATATTCATGCGTAGGTTTAGTGTGACCTATTCTTAGTCCGGTTATTACGACCTGTATATTCGCGGCCATTGTTTGACACTTTCCTTTATTTGTCCTTATTTTTGGAGTGATCCTTGCCACTCCGATGGCCACTGAGAATTAATTTTCATTTTGATGTACGTTTTCACGTCACTGTGAACCGCACTGTTCACAATATCTACATCTCTGCATACTGTAGCGTCTTTTGCATGCTTGTCAGCATCTTCGTTTCCTTCCCAGGCAGCATAGTGACGTCCAGTTGACGTCGATTTCTGGTCACAAAATGTCGAAATGGACGTCATCGAATGACGTCCAAAAAGACCCGAAAAAGACGTCTACATGTCACATCCATAAGACGTCATATTTATACGTCCAAAAGACGTCTTATTTATAAGCCAAAAAGACGTCATATTTATACGTCCAAAAGACGTCATATTTATAAGCCTAAAAGACGTCATAATTAAATTTCTAAAAGACGTCCATATTGCAGGGTGGAGTTTTGGACATCCATTGTCTAAGGAATGAAAATTTGAAACCTAAGGAAACATTAGTCATACTGAAAGATAAGAATTGAGACCACAGTGTATGTTATTGAAAAATTACAAAGATTAAAAGAAAGAGAAACAATGGTGAATAAAAATAAATGAAAAGTAGAAATAGAAGAATAAAGGTGGTAAGAAATAAAAACACAAATCTGAAATAAGCTGCAAATCATTGATTTGAGCAAGAAATCAAATCTTTAATTTCCAGCATTTTTTATTCATTGCATTGTCTTTATTTTTATCTATGTTTATTTCAACAACGGTTTCAATTTCTTTATTTATTTTAGTAAAACTAATCTTTCATTTTTATTCAAATCTTCATAACTTCAGACAGAAAGTTCAAAACTCCTTGCAACTAGACATTGTCAATAAGTTTCAAACAAAAGTCGTCATTTTGATGGACCACAAAAGTTCTCATCTGGGTGTATGTGTGGTATTGCAAAGGAGATTCCAAAAGCATTTGTATTTTGACATAGAAACATACAAAATCACCGATTATTTTTATTATAGAAAGTTTTATATGTAATAAAAGATCTTACATTAAAAAAGTTTTCTTTATTTTGCTAAAAACTGACAAAAGTAATTCACAATAATAAAAAAATATCACTTACGGCCCCAAACATATAGAAAAATAAATAAATCATAAACAGGATGGAAAACATACCTGCTCAATTCAACATTACATTAGCCAAAAAACAAATATTTATTTATCAAACAAGTAGACCCAAGAATAAAGAAAATGTCAACCCATAGAAATAAAAATATTTGCTAAACATTATAGAAACATATACTCGTTTGATTTCAACATTAGTTACATCAGTCGAAAACTAAACATTCAAAAAGTAAAAAGAGAGAGAGTATTATTTTCAATGGAAATTACTATGCATTATCTGAATATATTGTCTAATGACAATGTCAACACATAGAAAAAAAAGTAAATCCTAAACCGTATAGAAAACATACTCCTTTGATTTCACCATTACATCAGACAAAACAAATATTTTAAAATGTATTTATCAAAGGGACAGAAACCCAAAAATTATTTTCGATGGGAATTACAATACATTTTGCGAGTATATCGTCTAATGAAAATGTCATCAAATCATCAGACAAGTCCTTCACAACAAAAATATCTGTAACCTCGGAATTATAAGGGTAAGTGTAATATGAATTGTAAGTTAAAAATTGTTTACCATATAATAATACAGAATTGTCATTACACCTTAAAAAAATATTATGAATCTGAACTAATTTTTTCCCTTTTATATAACAATAACAATCTGCGTTACGGTGCAATAACACCATGAAAATTATGTTTCTATATTGTATCTTTTTGAACATTTTGTATGTACAGCCATCAGGAGGAACTGGCCCCAAGTGATATTCCAGGGAAACAGGAATATTTTTAAAATTATTATTTTGAATGAGTCCTTCATCCATCTCCTTCAAACGTCTAAATAATTGTTGTAAAGGTTTATGTGGTGATCTGACCAAATCTTTGAGACTCTTCAGGTAATTTTCAAAGGGAAATGCTGAGAAATTATCAAGCGGTCCATATTTCTGAACATCATCACTCAAATGGCATAGTATATGTACGTTGTATATAAGAAATTGACGCCCATAGATTTTTTTAGAATGTTCAATAAACATGTTCAAGAGTTCACCAGCAAATTCACATCCAAGTCGATCAATGTGGTTTTTTGAACAAAGCAAAACAATTGCACAGTGAAATAATAGAAAGTGTTCATAAATTCCTCTAGGTAAAATACCGTTTAATGCCATAGGACCCAAATATAAAAGAAATGTTCTAAACTCAGTAGCTTTCCAACGTGCCAATTCGTTCAAGCTGCGAGATCGTCTATTGAATTCTACAGGAATAAATTTGCTAAATTTAACTAGCCTTTCAGATAAAAGATTGACTGAATTGCAAGATAAACGTACTAATAAGCTACCACTTACCCACATATTCAGTAATTTTCGCATGACACCTAGGCATACAGCATGCATGTAGTCTATTGGAAATTGTGTTACTAAACCAACTGGCAATTTTGAAAGAGGCGTAACACGAACATGATGATCCTCATCAATAAGTAATTGAAACTGCAAGTCAGTTCTTCTAGGAGCACGTATATTTTCCAAGATAACCCTACCTTGAATGTATTCCCCACTTTCAGTGCATTTTTCGCAAGAAGAGTATCCCCCATGTGACTTTATTCCTTTAAAATAAGCTCTAGCTGGGGCATCACAAATGAAGCTGTGAACATTCACAGTATAGTGTTGACTTTCAAAGATGAATCCTTCATGTAGTAATTGAAGCAGTTCATTTATAAAATCTTCTAGAAAAACAGAAAGTGGTGATGGTTTAGAATTACCACAATACATAGATATAACAAATGGCTTCTCATCGGAACGATTTTTCACTAATCCCAAAATGGGCCATAATTGGATATTGGTGTTTTTAAAGAGAGGAAGCCCATCTACATTGAAGCAGACATTAATTTCATTATTTAATAATTGTGACGAAGAGCACCTCAACACAGCTTCCTTGAGAGGCTGCAATAAACCCATATAACATAGCTCTCCATGATCCAATTCTTTACTTTGCATAGATGAAGGAGTTCGCAACAAAGTTCGGCTATCTAATGGTAATTCTGGGTGCAGTGGGGAAAGAATTTTCAAAAGATCATCAACGGCAGCTCGAGAGACTTTGTGTTGAATAGTAGCCCAATGTCTTAACTGACATGCCAAACTATTACTGTCTTGAGATTTGGTGTCATGATTATTTTCATTGAGAATATTTTCTTCACCAGAGGAAAAATTATATTCATCATCAGATTGACCAATTACAGGGTTTTCATTGATATTGGGGAACATATTTTGATGTATAGTGTTCTGAACACTTTCATAATCATTAGAGATATCCTCTGACATATCAGTTATAATAATTTTAGTGTTGTAACTATCTGAACTCATATTGCCTGACTGGCACATTTTTTGTAATATATCTCGTTTAACTGTAGCTGCCCTACGATACATTTGACGAAGACCTACAATGGACTTTTTCTGGTATTTGAATTTTTCTGTCATTTTAAAAAATTGTATTGTCAAACTGAAGCATAAAAAGTATTTGTTGAATCAAACAGATATAAAGCCTATTCCTACTGTGAATCAAGAACTATTTCCAGTTATATTGAAATTAGTTATACAAAAAGGTGGCCAATTGACCCTTCAGTTAACTTCAAGAACAGATGATCTTTTTATTTTATTTTTTTCTCTATCTGGAGCATGCTTTAGCCATATTTTAATACAGTCCTCAATATCCTTCTCAGTTGATTTGGGACAACTCTTCTTAACAGAGTCTGAAAAATATATTTCATGATAATATGCTTTACACAACACTGCAAAATTCATATTAATTAAAAATAACACAAGATAAAGAGAAGATTTTATATTTTATTGAATTTACTGTAAAAACTCTTACTTCATGGAAACTACTCATGTTATGTTTTTAAATGAAACTAACTGTTTCTAATTGATTCCATAATATATTGAGAAAAAAATATGAGCCAGGACATCCCCATAGGGCTAATAATATCCAAGCGACTATTTGTCAAATCTTTTTTTTCATATATTAAGGCAATCACTAGATAGGGCACTATTTGGACTAGCCAAATATATATCAAGTAGACATCAAATCAAAAGTAATCTGTCATCCTGATGATGATATATTCCAAATATCTAAATAATTGTCAATTATTTTTCAAATATCACATTTTTTCAATATATTGTTGAATCAATTAGAAATAGTTAGTTTCATTTAGAAATATATTTCAATACACAAAAAAGAAAGTATACCCAAACGCCACAAAACTTTCGGTAAAGCCTATTAATAAAAAAAAGTGGAATTAACAGACTCATTAATATATTTCTAGAGAAGTTACTGAAGATTCCTCTTAATTTCAGGCCTACTGAAGATATATGGCAACTCAGATCATAATATATACATTGGAGCTTTTCTGATTATTTTTATGTATTTTGCTACATACTTCTTGAATTTGACTATGTATAAGAAATGGAAGAGCAGATAAGTTCTGATCAAACAACTATAGTAACTGAAATAAACACAATGCTAAAAAATTATTCTACTTACTCAAAACTGCAGTTTTCAGACGTAGCTCTGAGAATGGTCTCTTATTAGAACGTTTCCCATTAAAACTATATTTGGCTGCTAGTGTATCCAAAACCAGATGTTTTAATATTCTAGATACTTTACAGGAAAGATCTCGTCCACCAATTGTTGACAAATAGGAAGTCTAAAATAACACACACTGCTAAAACCATAATTGGAGGATGAAAGTTGAGCATTCCGATTAAAATATTAAGTACAAATTACTTACAAGAACATCCACTTGTTTTGATCTTCAAGCAGTTTTTCAAGTTCTTGAATATCATCCAAAGATTTCATTGGAAATGTGAAGGAAAAGTCTTTTATTTTTGCCTCTTCCTTATTTTGTAATAGTGCTAATATCTGAGCATTCTGGATTTTTATATGTGACAGAAGATTTACGATAGTTTCATGAAAACCTGTAAAATGAGTAATTATCAAATACAATTGAATATTAAATGTTTAGGGTCAGTTGCATAAATATTCATGTTATGTTAACGAGCAATCAACTATGATAACCATATTGATAATGTGAAATGTGATATATTATTAGAAATAAATTAGAACTGACCTGATGACTCAGGTAAAGTGTTACCAGCAATATCGGCTCTTTGTACCTTCAAATAATTCTGCAGATTAATTCCATGTGCATTATTCTGTACAGCCACAGGAGGATCTGAAAGTATTCCTATTATCTAATAAATATCAATGTGTAAGCAATTACTAATTTTTGGATCTCAGCATCTATGTGAAATCAAGAGGATAGATATTATGTAAATAAAAGTTGAGTTACCTGTTACATGGACAATTGCCTGAGCACTTGTTTGAAATGGTGTTTCTGACTGTTTTCGATTGCTGTGTGTGTTCTGTTCCCTTCGAAATATTCCCAGGGCAGTTTCTAAAAAATATCACAATAAATTAAATATTGTTTCATAAGAAGTAAATTGAAGTCACCTGTTACATGTACGATATCTGGAGATGTTTCATGCTCCTTTTGATGGTTTTGTGTGTTTATACCTCGAGATATTTCCACAGTAGTTTCTAAAAAACATGACAATAATTGAAAATGGTGCTCGGTAACAGTAATTCCAAAAAGTTATGAAACTGCAAATATCTATATGCACCTTGAAACTGGGATTCCTTGAAAATATTCTTCAACCTCTTATTAAGTTGGGGAGGACGATTCATATCAGATTCCTCATCATCTTCATCACTGGAAATGTATCGACGTGGTGTAACTACTTTCCTTTTTTTATTAATATTCCGGTTAGCACTCTCATCATCCGTTAGATCAGATGTAACTTCTGATAATTTTAGTTTATGCTTAGCTTTTTCTAAATCATCTAAAAATAGGTGATCATACTGATATATAAAAAAGCATCGACGTTTTCATGTTGAAGAATGAAGCATGACATATGTCATATGTCTCATAGACATATGAGGAATGCACTTATAATTTTAAAAAAGCTACTTACAGAAAAATATAGTGGAATATTTAATAAAATAGTGTTTAAATGAGTATATACTAACCAGTTTCATACAAGCACCTTGATACAGGATACAATTTCCATTTTTCAATATCCTCATTAGTTTCGCTTTGAACGGTTCTATCAAAGACCTTCTGGTTTTTTATTGGTGGCCAGAAAACATCTTGTTTCCGTGGTGAAAGCCAGCTTTTCCGAACAATCGCCACACTGTTAACCCCGGCGTCATTGATTTCTTTAAATTCTATTACGACGTACGCCATTTCTATAAAATTTGGTTTTATCTCATTTAAACTTTAAATTGTCGACTGCTCACGTTTCCTAACCACAAATTAACACGCTTAGTTAGCTTGGAGGGAAAGTAGTGAGTGAAGTGAGTCTTGTCATGATCATCAAAGAATACACCATGGCGGTGAACAAACATGGGACATAAAGTTGAGAACACCTCATGACGAATCTGCATTTGTTTATATATACTTTTAAAAGATTATATACACACGGATATACTTGTAAATATCTCAATTATATTTCAGTATAGTAATATCAGTACTGATATAAGAGAGTATATGATGTTTGCGACGATTTATAATATAAAAATTGATGATTTCAACATTAATATATATCCTTTTATATTTCATCGTCGATTACGATAATAAACCTGAAGACTATATTGCATATTTACTTTCTTTTTCTAATGTATCATATGAAAAGTGATGTTTCACGTCATGGTACGATCTGTTGAACTTTTCCATAAAGTGTACTTTTTGTATAGTATAGTTTTTGGAAAAATGTCGAAGCAATATAAGAGATAACATTTGAAATATAGGTAATAAAAATTTCATCAGACCATTTGACGTCTGATAGACGTCAAAATTAATGACGTCTTATATAAGTCATATATTGTGACGTTCTTTATAGGTCATATATTGGTCCGAGACGTCGTGGACCAAATATGACGAAAAATTAACGTCAATATGACGTAATCTTAGGTCACTTTGCTACTTGGGTTGTATTCCTTGATGAGTGGGCACTCAGAAGAATCTGACATCCAAGTTGTTGTTTTGTAGTAGATTTGTAGTTCAAGAGGGTTGTTAGTGTGAATATTTTTCAAGGTACTTAGGGCACTTAAGGAGTATGTTATTATTATAGTTTTTTGCAGGTTTGACGATTGATTTTTGATTAAAGCTTGTTGGATAGCATATATTTCTCCTGTATACACAGAACTTACGTCGGGTCATTTATATTTCAAAGGTGGTTTATAGGAAGTGATAACAGCAGCTCAAACTGCATTCGGGGTTTTGGATGCATCAGTATATATTTTATGAAAGTCAGAATACATGGAGAGTTTCGTGAGAAACTTCTGATATACTGTGTAGGCTGGAGTTTCTGCCTTGCTAAAATTAGTTAAGCTGGTGTCTAAGCTCGGAATTTTAATAAGCCATGGCGGTGGTATATCAACATTTGCTTCTAGTATGGAAGATATCTGCATGTCTAGTTGTATGATATATTTGGAAACTCTCTAATAGAAGGGGTAGTCGACTCTTTTCCTGAAGTCGTAGGGGTTTTGATATCTATTTGCAACTGTATTATTGTAGTTTGGATGTTCTTGGTTGCCCATTAAAGTACTGGCATATGACAGTGTCAGTTATTGCCTTCTTTTATCTAGTGATTGCTCTCCTAGTTCTACTTGTAAGCATTCGAAAGGGGATGTTCTATAAGCTCTAGAAATGATGCGCAATGCTTGGTTTGCTATTATATCTAAACGTTTTAATATGCGTTTTTTAGCGGAGACGTAGGCGATGAATCCATAATCGATCTTGGATCTAATAAGATGCCTGTAGATTAGGAGTAAAGTGTCTCGATCAGATCCCCACTCTCTGTTTGCGAGGACTTTCAATAGATTTAGTCCAATCTGACATCTAACGACTAGATTCTTAATGTGTTCATCCCAATTTAGTTGCTAGTCGAAGATCATTCTCAGAAATGTGATTTTTGAAACATACCCGAGGGGACTACCATTTAGTTCAAGTAGTGGCTTTTGGCCTACTTCTCTCCTAGAGAACATTATACATTTGGTTTCTTCTGCAGAGAAATGAAAACCGGAGTCCTTAGATCATTTTTCAAGTATGATTAGGTGTGATTGTAGAATCGATTTCATTGTTGTTAGATTTTTACTTTTTATGTACATTACCAGATCATCCGCATACAGTCGGACTTTCATTGGTTTCTGTATATTAGTGGTGATGTTATTTATAGCTATAAGGAATAAAGTTGGACTGATTACTGATCCCTGCGGTGTTCCATGTTGTTGTGTTTTTAGATCGGAGATCGAGCCGTTTATCTTAACTTGGAAACGTCTATTATTTAGAAAATTGTAGATAAGAGCCAGCATGTTTACGTCTATATTCCATTCTTACAAGGTTTTTACTATGTTAGGCCTCCATGCCGTATCGAATGCTTCGTTTATGTCAAAAAATACAGCTATACATTTCTGATTATTTGCTGAAGCCTCATGTATGTCGCTTTCTAAGTCGGTGATCTTATCGATTGTGATTTTGTGTTTTCTAAATCCACTCTGTTCTGATATTATCAATTTTCTTCGTTCTTACTCCGAAACAAGTCTGTTATTGATTATTTTTTCTAGTAATTTGCACATAGTGCAAGTTAGGGATATGGGTCTATAAGAATCGACATAATTTATTTTTCCCTGTCTTCAGAATGGGTATAATCATTCCCTGTGACCATTTTTTTGGAACGTATGTTTTGTCCATATTTGATTAATTATTTTTAGCTGTTTCTGGGAAATGTTGCAGAAAGCTAATAGGCACGTTGTTTGGCCCTGGGCTGCAATCATCAAAAGAAGTAAGTGCTTCGTCAAACTCGCTCTTTAGGAGCGGCTTGTTGATGTCCGTGTCTATATTGTTAATGTGAAAGTTGCGTATACTGGTTTCATTATTTTCCAGGAAATTTTCTTTGAAAGCAGCATCGCTCGATTGATTCTCGTGATTGCTGGCTAGTAAATCAGCAATTTGTTTTGGATTGCTAATGATTTGTCCGGTATCTTCTAGGGCAGCAATTTTGTGATATGGTTTGTGTCCCGATATTTGCCCAATTTTTTTACAGATAGTGCTAATATTAGTTGAACTATTTATATTTTGTACGTAAGTCTTCCAGCACTATTTTCCACATTTTTTAGCGTATATCTTGTCTTAGCTCTAAGGTTTTTAAAACTTGCTAGATTTCCAGGAGTCTTGTGTTTTTTGTAGCGATTAAATGCTGCATTACTTGCTTTTATTGCCTGACAACATTCGTCATTCCACCAGGGTACTGGATTGTGGCTTCTGATGGTTTCTGTCATCCCAATACTGTCTTTCGCGGCTTGTTCAATTATTTTGGTAAATTCGTTAACTGTTTCGTCGATATATCCTGTTATTTTGTATTGAGAAAGTAATGTTTCAGTATTCAGGGAAAGTTGATTACAGCTTACATTGTTAAGACGAATATTTTGTAAAGGTTTGCTATTTTTTGCGCCGGTTCTAATGTCAGAGACTATTATTGGGAAGTGATCGCTATCATAGAGATATTGCATTACCTCCCAGTTTAAGAGAGGAGTAATAGCGGCATCACATATTGCCAAGTCTATAGCAGACGATATTCTATTGTATGAGTTGAATCTTGTGTTAGATCCATTTTTAAGCAATGTGAGGTTGTAGTTGTAGATTACCTCTATCGTCTTGTATCTTTGATCTGCACAATAAAGTGTGACCGTTAAAGTCTCCAACAATTATACGAGGTTGAGGTATTTGTTCAATCAAATCATTTTTATTGAGATTAATATTGAAAGGAATGTAAATATTACAAATATTTATTATAGATGGATAGAAAACAGTAACCCCAACAGCTTCTAGATCTAAATTATGTCAATTTTATTTAGTGTTATTAAATGAAACTCAAGGTCTCTAGTTAATTCCACAATATGATACAAGTTATTGAAAATACTAAAAAATTGACAATTGTTTCGATAAATCAATATCATCGTCAGAATGACAGAAGTTACATTTCATTTTATGCCTACCTGATGTTTAGTAGTTATTCTTGGCTAGACCAAGAAGTAACCTAACTTGTGATTGGCTTAATATATGTTTATAGAAAAAAGAAGAAGATGTGATATTACAAATATTGAAGCTTAGATATTATTAGCCCTATGGTGATATCCTGGATATCATTTTTCCTATTAAGATCAGTATAACTGTGCAATGATATAGAAAACCAGGAAAACTATATCTGCTGATCTTTACAATTATCACTTAAGAAGACAGTTTATTAGTAGAGAATTCCCTAGATTTAACTGTTCATTGACAACTTAATATTGTGGGTTTCCTTAATGTCTTCTTATTTCCAGTTCTTCAAGGAAATCCAGTTCTTGTTTCTTTTCGCAAATATGCAGTACTTCTAGTTCTGTGTTAGGTGTCAATGAATGATTGGTGTCAAGTAGATGTTTTGCGTAGTGGGATTTATCTGGTTGTTTTAATCTGTATGCTCGTAAGTGCTCACTGTATCGTATTTCAAAATTCTTAAGGGTCTGACCCAAATAGACAGCATTACATTCTGGACATTTGAGTTTATATATACCTGACTTCTTTAATAGTGGTATTTTTGTTTTTACATTCAACAATTTTGTACTAACGTTACTTTCTGTTTTAAAAGAAATTGTTGTATCCGTTGCTGAAGATATTATCTTTGAAATATTATTAGAAATATTTCCTGCATATGTGATGGTTTTATAAGTTTTAATTTCATCAGCTTGTTTAGGATATATTAGTTGTAATGCCACTTTTTCCTCTTTTTACTAATTAGCTTATTTATCATATCTAATGGATAACCGTTAGATGTTGCTATTTGTCTAACTGTATTAATCTCTCTATCAAAATTACATTTGTTCATAGAAACTGAAAAAGCTCCATGTATCATTGAATTATATGCTGCTAGTCTGTGTGACACAGGGTGGTTAGAATTGAATGGAATTGTTACATCAGTTTGTGTTGGTTTTCGGTAAATTGAATAATTAAGTACATTATTAACTCTTTGATTTTTTAAATCCAGAAAATTGATTGAGCTATTTTCTTCAATTTTTAATGTAAATTTAATTTTCGGGTGTAAATTATTGATGTGATTGAAAAATACATCTAATTGTCGTTCACTACCCATAAAACAAGCTAATATGTCATCTACATATCTACAACAAAATAAAATATTTTTCGGAATATTACTTTCAAAGATCTTTCTTTCTAAATTGTCCATAATAATGTTTGCTAAAATAGGTGATATAGGGCTTCCCATTGGCAAACCTTCATTTCTAATATTTTATTTTGGTATAGATATGTAGATGACATATTAGCTTGTTTTATGGGTAGTGAACGACAATTAGATGTATTTTTCAATCACATCAATAATTTACACCCGAAAATTAAATTTACATTAGAAATTGAAGAAAATAGCTCAATCAATTTTCTTGATTTAAAAATTCAAAGAGTTAATAATGTACTTGATTATTGAATTTACCGAAAACCAACACAAACTGATGTAACAATTCCATTCAATTCTAACCACCCTGTGTCACATAGACTAGCAGAATATAATTCAATGATACATAGAGCTTTTTCAGTTCCTACGAACAAATGTAATTTTGATAGAGAGATTAATACAATTAGACAAATAGCAACATCTAACGGTTATGCATTAGATATGATAAATAAGCTAATTAGTAAAAAAGAGGAAAAAGTGGCATTACAACTAATATATCCTAAACAAGCTGATGAAATTAAAACTTATGAAACCATCACATATGCAGGAAATATTCCTAATAATATTTCAAAGATAATATCTTCAGCAACGAATACAACAACAGAAAGTAACGTTAGTACAAAATTGTTAAATGTGAAAACAAAAATACCACTATTAAAGAAGTCAGGTATATATAAACTCAAATGTCCAGAATGTAATGCTGTCTATTTGGGTCAGACCCTTAGGAATTTTGAAATACGATACAGTGAGCTTTTACGAGCATACAGATTAAAACCACCAGATGAATCCCACTACGCAAAACATCTACTTGACACCAATCATTCATTGACACCTAACACAGAACTAGAAGTACTGCATATTTGCGAAAAGAAACAAGAACTGGATTTCCTTGAAGAACTGGAAATTAGAAGACATTTAAGAAACCCACAATATGAAGTTGTCAATGAACAGTTAAATCTAGGGAATTCTCCACTAATAAACTGTCTTCTTAAGTGATAATTGTAAAGATCAGCAGATATAGTTTTCCTGGTTTTCTATATCATTGCACAGTTATACTGATCTTAATTGGAAAAATGATATCCAGGATATCACCATAGGGCTAATAATATCTAAGCTTCAATATTTGTAATATCACATCTTCTTCTTTTTTCTATAAACATATATCGAGCCAATCACAAGTTAGGTTCCTTCTTGGTCTAGCCAAAAATAACTACTAAACATCAGGTAGGCATAAAATGAAATGTAACTTCTGTCATTCTGACGATGATATTGATTTATCGAAACAATTGTCAATTTTTTAGTATTTTCAATAACTTGTATTATATTGTGAAATTAACAAGAGACCTTGAGTTTCATTTAAAAACACTAATATGAGCATATTCCACGAAGTAAGGGTCGAGACAATCAATTTCAATTTTATTATTTCTAACGTATGCGGCAACACCCCTCCAGCTGCTTTCTCCAGTGGGTCCGTTTTTATAGTATATGTTATAGTTTTTCAAGTTATGTACATTACTTTCTTTAAAATTTGTTTCCTGTAAGGTTTCTACTTAGACAATAGTTGTTTCAACATTTCATAGTGTACGTAATAACCATTCAAATTCCATAGTCAATGGGGCCTTCTGATATGTATCGTCGTAATCGTGTTTTTATCTTGCTTAAGCGGATTTTGAGGGATTTGTTCGTGATTTGGGGGTACACTTTTTCCAGCATATTAATTAGAGGCTCAAAATCTGAGGTATAATTTCTTATGGTACTGATTGGAGCACTAGAATCATGAATATTGGTAATCAAATCTGTCAGTTGATAATAATTTAATATTAGTTCGTCTGCGTGTTCCGCAATGAAATTTTTGTCGGGTTCCATCATTTTCATTATTTTGTCAAGCCAACTTTCTTAGGCTTTTTTTATTTAGGTATTTTGAAAGTTGTTTCCTCTCCAGTGGTGTTATCTAGTATTGGGGGACATTTAATTTCGTTGATTTTTCTTTTGTTGGTTTCTGTGTGATCATTATTTGTTATGTTTCAAGTTCGGTTGAGTTGTTGATGAATTTAGGTTGGAGTGTAGGAGGAGTAATATTGATTATCTCTGGTGGTGTAGTAACGTTAACTTAAACTTGGAGTGTAGACGTAGTGGTGTTGCTGCCACTTATATTAGATTGGAAGTGTAGTGGCATGTTAGGAGTATTATTAATTTGGCTGGAAGGGGTACAGTTGTATGCAGTGTGACCTGGTTGTTGGCATTTATAACAACCTTGCTCATCCATGTTGAGAAAAATACGATAACTGGTTGTTTCGAATTGTATGAGGAGACTGTCTGGTACTATAAGGTTATTTGGAGGATCAATATATACTTGACGTCGGAAACTGAGTATATGGTTGTACGCAGGATCAGTTACACCAATTCTTAGGAATGTTATATTTGACTTTAGTTTTAGTCCAATATTTTCTAAGGCTGCTTGGATAATTTCGTTAGGGATTGAAGGGCAAACATTTGAAATTACGAGTCTTTCTGCTGGAGTAATCATCCTACGAGCTTTGATTTGTTGGCCGTTAATAGTAATTTCTCCTCCATGATCTTACAAAAATTTGTCTACAATCTGTTTCGATGCTAAATATATTAACATTCTGTCATTAGCCATATGTGAAGCATATAGTATATTTTTAGGTGAGATAAGTGGACTGACTTGACACAAGTATTCTTGGCATTTGATTCCTGTTATTGACGGAAAAATATTAGCTTGTTCTTTTGGCGGGTTCTTTGGTTGTTGACTTTGTCCCAATACACTCGAATATGACATTCCGGGTTATTGTGAATTGCTTCTAAAGTTATTATTCATGATATAGTTTTTGAAATTAAGTAACTTTTGAAACTATTTTCTGCTTCTGCACTATCATGTGCAGGTCCGACCCTGTCTACTGAGACAGAGTCAGAAGTAAAAAGTGGATAATGGAATTCCTTTTGATAAGCAGTTGGTTTGTTGATGATATTTCGTCTTATTACTTCTATATACTATTCTAATTCAGTTGTAAATAGTACCTACGTATTTTATTTATTGTCGTTAACTAAGGTAGATTATGACTTTGGATTGAATTTATTTGATTTTATACTCGCACAATTCTTTGGGCACTTAAAAGCTAATCGATTTCAGGCGGTAACTCAATAACGGTCAGGACCGTACTGAAAGTCGATCTTATATTACAAATATGAAAGCTTAGATACTATTAGCCCTATAGGAATATCCTGGATATCTTTTTTCCCATTGGCGATCAGTATATATGATCAATAATGTAGGCAACCAAGGAAAACTACTATCTGCTGATGTTTACAATCATTACTTAAGAAATAGTAGTGGGGAGATTTATATGTTCATTGACGACTTCATATTCATTATTTTTGAACAGATCAAGGTAGGTCACTCCTAGGTCTAGCCAAAAATAATTATTAAACATCAGGTAGACATCAACGAAATGTAACTTCTGTCATTCTAATGATGATATTTAGGTAATATCGAAACAATTGTCAAATTTCTTAGAATTTTTATTCAATATATTGTGGAACTATTTAGAAACAGTAAGTTTCATTTAAAAACAGTAACATTTCTAAGTGTTTACAACAACAGACAAACTCTTATCGCAGATGGTTATATTACAATACTTTATAATAATGGTACGGACATATGTTTGCCTACAGAAGAAAGCTTCGTAACATTTACTACAACTGGTATTACGTCTTACCAAGGCAACACATTCGCCAAGATAGTAAATTTAAAGTTTTCTACGGAAGTATGGAAGAATATTCCTTTTACTCAAGAAGATATGTTCCAAATTAAAAACATGAGGGCTTTGCTAGCGCTTATAAGAAATTGCCGAATGAAGAGAAATGGTAATTACCGTTATGAAGCAAGTTAAACACAGAGAGAGACTTCGTTACATATTAAAGTTTGAGAATTTGGAAATCTTCTATTACTGGAACTACTGGTTGGGAAGAGAGTTACCAGAATTGGACCTAAGTCATAGAATTAGGATAAAAATAGGTAAAATTAAACATACGCCAAATAGAAATAAGGAAAGAGTTGTATTTTGTGTGTAATATGTGTATTTGTTTGTATTATAGATAACATGCTATTATTGTAAACAAAACGCAGCATATTATGAATCAAGGTCAACAGAAAATAATAGTAAATTATTTACTTTTGCAACACTATTTGCAATGAACTGTTTCAAATAAATACCATATGGTCAAAAAAGTCCGGAAGTTTTCCAAAGTAAATTTGAAATGATATTTGAAAAAGATGATCATGTGAAGGGTATCTACATGGGTGATTTGTAAGTATATGGATCAGTTTCGGCGTCTCCCTTAAATCAAAGAGTATATTATATTCTAATTATTTACTTCCAATGTCCTTATTGAGACAAACACGTAGATACTTTGAAATTTCAATATACTCTTATAACAAAAAATTTTTTTTTTCCAAAATTTACAATACATCTTACAGACATTTCTGCATCCGTACATATTACCGATTTTTCTGCATCCGTAGATATACTCATTCACCACATATGCAACTCTGCGTCCGATTTCGGATATTATGTTCATTTTATCTACCTTTCTGCATCAAGCAATATTGCCAGATATATAAGCGCCTCGAATTTGATTCGTATTCATTATCTCTGCGAGAGGTATTGGTAATAATCGTGAATCAGTATAAGTATATTGTGTGTTTCACTATAGGGTCACCTACAAAGTTATCCAAATTGGCATGAAAGTTAAAATTGCAAAGAATATTCTTCGTCTATATCTATAACTGTGAAATATTTATTCATTATATGATAACTTTTTTTGTGTAGGAGATCATATTTCAAGGTCAAAACTCATAAATTCGATATGGCAGCTCCCAGATGACGACAAGATTTTTTATTATGATTCTAGTCTATTCAGAATTGAAAGTAACAAAACTGTAGAGAAATTTTGTTTACAAATACACTAAAAATAAATAAATGAAGAATTAAAAATATTCTTTGATTTTTTGACCTAGGTGGGCAAAAATTCAAAAGCTTGCTGCGAATACAAAATAAGTATTTTGTTGCAGGACAAAATTTTGAATCTGTTAACCAATAATCAAGATTTATGAAGAAAATAATTTTTATTTTCTAGGGAATTTGTGGAAAAACTTGTTTTTATAAGTACCTATTTTCTTTGTTAGTGCATTTGTCTGAGAATAGTTTTCAATTATATTCATTCAAACTATTGAATACACGACACTAGAGAAACATTGCATTGTGAAAATCGTAGGTTTGGTATGCAAAGGTAAATGTTTGGTACATGTTTTAAAAATATCGATGTGAAAAGGAAGTAAATATTATTTTCCCATGGGCCACATGCCAAATGACTGTCCCAGGAAAATAACATAAAAGAAATAAACGATTCCTATATGAGTGTTCACTTCTTTGATAAATCATCAATTTCTGTGAATATATATTATTGGAATTAATTTTCGTCTAATCAAGCAATGAATTCTCGTTAATCTAGACGAAAAAAATTCTTCAGATTTTTGGGATGTTCTCCCATAGGAATGAGGAAACAAGTTTTTCACTTTAGTTACATACTGTTTGTAAAATAAAAAGTTTTAGAAACAAATAATGAAAAACCATTTCATTGACAAGCTTTTATTAGAGCTGTACTAAAACCAATAAAATAAGTTCATGTTATAGCTGACAATGATGTATTATTTTTTTTAGTTGAATTATGTGGTTTCTAAAAGCTTGTCATAAAAGTAGGCATCAATTAATTTCATGGGACAGTGATTGGTTGATGAGTAAAAACTAGTCGAGGTATTTATTTTTGCCCAATTCGCACGACAAGCTATTTGAAACCAAATAATTCAACAAAACATAAGTATATCATTGTCGGCGATGACTTGAACTTATTTTATTCGTTTTAGTACAACTCACATAAATACTTGTATTTCAAAAGTTGTTTTATTATTTATTTCATTTCATACTTTTCAGTTATTGTTCCTTAATCTGTTCATTTCTAATAGAGCATCGTGATTACAAGTTCTTTTCCCTGTGCGTTTTGAGCTATCTGCTAACGACGCCCGTCTCACCAAATCATTCAATCATGAACCGTTTTCAACAGATTCTCTGTAACTTCACTACAGAGTAACCTACCATATTAAATCCGGAATAAGTGTACTCGGCAGATCCTATCACAAAACGTCATTAAATTTGCCAAAGAAATCATGATCTCAGACCACAAAAACTACCACACACCATTTTTTAATAGAATCTGACCATAATTACAAAACTCGTCCTCCATCTTGTGGCCGCTATTTTGAATTTAAGAATTTCGACGAAAAATTCGTATTCTCTGACTCCGAAAATCAATACATACCAATTTTGAATCAAAACGGAAAATAATCAGAATTTTCGTTCACCATCTTGAATTTATGAATGTTGACAATAAATTCATAATCTCCGATCCCGAAAACACCAACTTACCAATTTTGAATCAAATCGGGACATAATAACAAATCTCGTCTGCTATGTTGAAGCTGCTATCTCGTTTTTTTTAACAAAAATTCCATAATGTATTGTAACAGGAATTATGAACACCTGACAAATTTCAAGTTATTCGGAAGAATAGAAGTGGGTAAAAATTCAGTTGCAAAATTAGAATGAACTAACAAGTTACTCATCTAAACAAGCAAAAAATAATGTATCTAACTCATGAGGTTTGTTCTCACAGGAATCACAAACCATCAGGATTCTGCGCAATACATTTCTCTGTGTTGATACATAAGTTTCTGATTGTTTGATAACAGCTGGACGATGTTCACACAGGTTTCATTAATGGTTGTCCAACTGTCCAACGTCCAGCTGTTTTCAAACAATTAGAAAGTAATTTATGAACGCGGAGAAATTGATTGCGCAGAATCCTGACTGTTTCTGATGTTTTGAAACTCGTGTGAGAATAAACCTATGGTTAGAAAAGCAGGTATTAAAAAGATAAAATATTTCTCCTAAAATAGAATTTATAATAAGTAATAAAAGTTCAAACTAACATTCATTTTTGTTCATAGAATTCAACAATATCATTCAATACCGTTTCTTTTCAAAGATATAAGAAGAAAAATTTTTTGGGTATATTAAAAAAAATACTTATTTATTTAAGAATTTTATAAAATCATTCGATATAGAGAAAATTGCTTAATTTTGAATTCACAGAAATCCGAAAAAAAAATGCATTTTTTTTCAACAAATCTAATATGGAAATAGTTTCAGTAGTTGAAATACACAAGAAGTGAAAAACGCGATCAAAAACATGTTAACCGTAAAACTGAGTATAAACTGTTGATAATAATAATGGTTTTTTGTTTAAATAGTCCTAAACTTGTAAAATTGCTACATGATGCACGAAGTTCTGAGTGCAACAAATATGCTTGTTGCACATGCTACACACAACATTCTTTTCTGTAAGAAAAAACGTTTCTTTTAAATATGTCATATTTTAAGAAATATTCAAGGGAACCTAAATATTTATAGTTACCATTCTCATTGGTACACTCAAATTTGATAATTTGAACCTTAAATCAACAAACTTGTCAATATTCTTCAGTTCTGTCATTTTCACCATGAATTCTTCAATCCCTACACCAAAAAGCCCGAGGTACCAATTTTGATTAGAATAGGACACAAATCAAAAAATTCGTTCGCCAGCTCGGAACAGAAGAATAGTTTCTTCAGAAAGAATTTTGTGTGGATAACAGATTCAAAAGCTTGCTGCACAAGAATACTTATATTCAAACTTGAAATATTTCGCGGCAATGTTTTGAATCTTTAGATTACATAGTAACGTCACAAACCTGAATAAATTTAATTAAACTTCTTATGAATTTGGACAAAACCTTCATAATCATTACCAACCAATCTGGAACAGTATTGGACTAAAAATCACAAAACTCATTCATCATTTTGAGATTTGGAATTCAGAATATAAAGGTCAGCGAGAAACTGCACCCTGAATAACCCAATTCAAAAACCCGACGAAAGAAATCAAAACTCCAGTATAAGAAATACATGATGTATTCTAAAAGCGACGCTGAACGGCATACCCACTTTTGAACGTTCTCCCGTCACAATGCAATAATAATTCTATATATTAATATGGAAAATAAAATACTACAACATTGACAAATCTCATGGCCAAAATTTTAGGACTCTCTTCGATTTTTTCCCTAAACGGTACAATATCGAAAAATAGCATTAAATTCTGCGTTACCCAGAGTCAGAAAACAAAGTTTTTTACAGCTTTGTCAGAAACGGAAATATAGTACTATATATGAGTCTGCAGCTTGAAAATGAATACTCTAAGAGAAAAACTCCAGTAGAGCATCAAATTCTGCGTCCACTGAATACAAAAGTTGAGCAAGTATAAAAATTTATTATAAGAAATAAAAAAGCATTGGCTGTATTTGTGATTTTTTTAGTCTTAAAAAAGAATATAATGGTCAGAATTTGTTTATAACTTATTATTGATATTTCTTTGTAACTCTATTGAGAAATGCCAATTGTGATTTTTAAGTAGAAAAATTTTTTAACTAATCATATAAATGATAAAAATATAAAAAATACATTAAAAACAATGGAAAATGAGAATGGTTACTTCAAGTCATCATAGTCATAAGACAATATGACGAATGAAATGAAAAAAATAGTTCATTTGTCTACAAACAATTTATAAACAAATGACGTGAAAAAATTTATAACGTTTCTAAAAATGGAAAATTTCATTTTTTTCTAACTTTAAAATATTATAATAAATAAAATAATCAACTTTTAAATTTTTTTGTATCATTTTTAGAAAGAAGCGAAAAATTTATAGACCAATTATTTGCCGTACTGGTCGCGCGGAGCTGTATTTTCAGTTAAATCAAAATTATAAATAATGGAGACAGCGTTCCTGGAGAAAAGACTTTTCAAATGAAAATTTCCCCTTCATCAAGAATATTTTTTGTAAATTTCTTAACAATTGATAGTTTCTGAATTATTAGCATAAAACTAAAAGCCTTTTTTCATCTCAATTTTTTGTGTGGTGTGAAATCATTTTATTGCATGTTTCTAGACATAATTTCTAATAAAATAGCTGTCGCTCATATTTTTAGGAGCTTTATCAAGAGTTAAAACCGAGGTAAACATATCAACTACACTAAATGCCACACAGTTGAATTAATTATATTAATTCAATTCTTTGATCCCATTCATGAGGAATCCGTAATCTGCATATTTGGTAACCCAGATAATTTCAATTCCCACACCTAAAAGCCCTGTCTAGAAATGTTTAATAGAATAATACCTTAAATCACAAAACTTGTTCGCCATCTTGACGACGTCTTCTCGAATCATTGAACTTAACCAAAAAATCTGTTTACAAAAATCCTCAGATATCAATAATTCTGTATGTAGTAATGTTATATCAGAAAGTAGTGGAACTCAAAAGTCTATCGGGACAAGCTTTTGAATATATTATTCTCTGAACTGGATAACTTATGTCAGATCTACATCATTAGATCATTCTTAATGCATTTTTAATGCATACTTATATGTATTTATTTTTTTTATTCCTAATTCTTTTGCGATTTCATCATGTTATTCATGATATCCGATCCTAAAAACTCCCGAATACCAATTTCCTGGAGAGTGGGATCATTAACATATAATTGAACCTTTTCGTAACCAGCTTTTTTCGAATGTACTGAAACGGGAAAATAATTCCTTCGGATGTGTGAAGTAGGATATTGTGATAATAACAAATTCCAGATCATTCCAAAAAAGAATATTGCACGGCATGCTTTTAAATATGTTAATTACAGAATAACTAACGTCACAAATCTGAGGAAATTATCCCTCAATTTGTGATGAATATTAGCAAAACCCTTGAATGAACTATAGAATTTTGAGAATCAATTTATAATTTTTCATCTCATAAATTCTGAAATTCCAATTTGGAATACAATTGCAAACGAAACGTGTTCTCCGATTCCAAAACCTCTGCATAACAATTTTCCATACAATGTACTCAGTAAGTACAAACCCCCGTCAAATTTATTGTCAATAGGGTAGGTACATGTGGGTGAAAATTTGATAGTAATATTGGCGTATGTCAATTAAATAGACAGTCAGATAGTTATACCGAATGATTTCTCGTGAACATCTAATCAATCTACAAGAAATCATTCACGAAACGTAATTTAGTAATTCGTTATATCCTCCAGAACACCTATTCATCCTATTCATAGTAATTAAGCAATAGTGTGAATCTGCGCGCTAAAATAGAGCAAAATATATATGTTTTATCTCTGGAACACAACACAAACCCAAGAGACTTCCTACCTTCTGTTTCCTTGTTTACTAAAAAGTTGGAGCAAATCTATTACTGAGAAACTGCACTAAAAATAATCCAATCCGAACCCGTCGAAAGAAGGCGAAATCCAACATAAGAAATACGTGATATATTCTAAAAGAGACACTGAATGGCATATCCCCCTATGAACGTCCTCTTGTCACACTGCAATATCAATTATAAATAAAAATGCGAAAAATAAAGCACTACAACATTGCCAAATCTCGTGGACGCGGAAATATCGAAATGGTGACAAAAATATACGCCATTCCGATATACGCAAAGCGTGAACAGCGCACCAACTCGGAGTTTGGCTGAACTACGATATACGTAAACTGGCGACCATTCTCACAAATGGGCGTCCGGCTGAAAATTTATTCTTTTACGTTTTCAACCATTCTGCATTTAATGGCGCAAAAAACTTTTCTGCGTCCATATACGGACGCAGAAAGTCGCAGGACGCAGGTAATAATGCAAAAACCACAATGTACGGACGCACGGTTATCGAAGAGATGTAAATATATATATATATATATATATATATATATATATATATATATATATATATACATATATATATATATATATATATATATATATATATACATATAGTTAAAAGCAAAATAAGTACTAACAAAAAGAAAAGCAATTAAGTTCAAAAAGGCATCCTTGTGGATGGAGCAATGGACACTAATACGTTCCCAACTCTTATCGATAGATCTCAAACAAGCATCAAGATACACGTTACTAAACAACGAGACCACATCCAAACTGGCCAGAACATAACCATCAGGAATAATAAAATTGTCAAACTTCTCCGAGACTTCAAAAGAATCTTTAATATAATAAACGTTATCATAATCGTAAGCATTGGTCAAAATGTCTGTACAAAACTGTGCAATGCGTTCAGTGGGGGCTCCTATCGAAGCCACAATCGGCCTCACAGAAAGGACTGGTTTATGTACTTTAGGTAGTGCATAAAACTTAGGGGGAACACCATTGTAACTCGTGAGCTTTTTCTTACATGCTAAGTCAATTTGATGTTAATTATAAAGAGATTTAACTAAGTTGTTACCTTTTCTCTGTATAGAAGAGGTAGGATCAGAGGTTAACTCTACATATGCATGATTGTTCAAAATAATGTCATTCGACAACTCAATATACTGTTGCCTGTCCATGACGACAGTAACATTACCCTTATCTGATTGTGTTAAGATCAGATGTGGGTTTGATTTCAAAGAAGCTTTAGATTTAAGCAACAAATTGTGAAATAAAGAATTAGAATGAGGTTTTTGAATGTAATTTGTAATTATATTAGTAGCTCGAGCCACAGTGATGTTTCTAACCTTTGAATCTGTAATGGTAGAGGCGAGGTAGTCAACGTCTGATAAAATTGACTTCATAGAAATGTCTTTTGAGATGACAGGTTCTACACTAAACTTAGGTCCCAGAGCCAAAAATTGTGAAATATCCTCTGGAATTATGGTGTTCGAAATATTTCGTATCCATGTAGATTTAGATTTTAACAACAACTTAAATTGGTTGTCAATCAGCTGATTAAACTTGGCAATATTTTTGATTTTCACTCCATGAAATAATCTATTATATGTGATCTGTTGTTTACTAGAAAAATTATTAAAAAGGAACTCACTAGTTTCTGAGATAATTAACCTTCTCACCGTCGTCAAATTTGATTCTAATTTACTAATTAAAGAATGATTATTAGCAATCTCAATATTAAGAAGTTTCCGGCCGGCTTTTGACAAGAAAAAAGCACTCGTGTTTCGTTTGTCTGCAAAATGGTGTTAGATGTTGGCTTTTTTAGTCATCTCATTGTGATTGTGCTATTTTAAACCTGTGTTACTGAACTGTTTCATATTTTTAATATCCGTAGTTTATTTTTATACAACATAATGGATTCTAACCTCAATTTGGAGTATTCCTGATGATGATGACAATCATCCTCGAAAGCTTGAAAATTTTCCGTTAAGAGTACACGTTTTCCGTTTTTTCTTGCTGCTTTCCCCAATATTCACCAGTTTTATTCCTAACAGTCAGCAAAGACTATCTTCCTTTTACTTACAGACATGGGGTTTTATCATGACATCTTCACACACTACGGAGAAGCAGCGGTTAATAGATACAAATCATGGTCGAAAAATAAAATGAAATTGGCCCGTGAGTACAACAGAAGGTGTTTTTTGCTTAAATGTAAAAAGTCGGGTGTTTTACCAAATCATATTACTGCGGCAACGAAGCCTATTGATGATCTTTTGATGAGACAGGATGTACATCGTAACACAGTGGATTACAGGTTAGGGATAAAACTTCTTAATTTTGAGATTGCTAATAATCATTCTTTAATTAGTAAATTAGAATCAAATTTGACGACGTTGAGAGAGTTATTTATCTCAGAAACAAGCGAGTTCCTTTCTAATAATTTTTCTAGTAAACAACAGGTCACATATAATAGATTATTTCATAGAGTGAAAATTAAAAATATTGCCAAGGTTAATCAGCTGATTGACAACCAATTTAAGTTGTTGTTAAAATCTAAATCTACATGGATACGAAATATTTCGAACACCATAATTCCAGAGGATATTTCACAATTTTTGGCTCTGGGACCTAAGTTTAGTGTAGAACCTGTCATCTTAAAGGACATTTCTATGAAGTAAATTTTATCAGACGTTGACTACCTCGCCTCTACCATTACAGATTCAAAGGTTTGAAACATCACTGTGGCTCGAGCTACTAATATAATTACAAATTACATTCAAAAACCTCAGTCTAATTCTTTATTTCACAATTTGTTGCTTAAATCTAAAGCTTTTTTGAAATAAAACCCACATCTGATCTTAACACAATCAGATAAGGGTAATGTTACTGTCGTCATGGACAGGCAACAGTATATTGAGTTGTCGAATGACATTATTTTGAACAATCATGCATATGTAGAGTTATCCTCTGATCCTACCTCTTCTATACAGAGAAAAGGTAACAACTTAGTAAAATCTCTTTATAATAAACATGAAATTGACTTAGCATGTAAGAAAAAGCTCACGAGTTACAATGGTGTTCCCCCTAAGTTTTATGCACTACCTAAAGTACATAAACCAGTCCTTTCTGTGAGGCCGATTGTGGCTTCGATAGGAGCCCCCACTGAACGCATTGCACAGTTTTGTACAGACATTTTGACTAACGCTTACGATTATGATAACGTTTATTATATCAAAGATTCTTTTGAAGTCTCGGACAAGTTTGACAATTTTATTATTCCTGATGGTTATGTTCTAGCCAGTTTGGATGTGGTCTCGTTGTTTAGTAACGTGTATCTTGATGCTTGTTTTAGAGCTATCGATAGGAGTTGGGAACGTATTAGTGTCCATTGCTTCATCCACAAGGATGCCTTTATGAACTTAATTGCTTTTCTTTTTGATAGTACTTATTTTGCTTTTAACAATAAACTTTATAAACAAACTTTTGGTACTCCTATGGGTGCCTCTATTTCACCTATCTTAGCAGCATATGTCATGGACGATTTGCTGGATATTGTCATACCTATATATATATATATATATATATATATATATATATATATATATATATATATATATATATATATATAAGATGTACGAATAGTGCGTGACATATGAACAATAAGCAACGAATAGATTAGTGGGTATTGCACGCAAATAGAAGAAGGGGCTACTGAAAAGAGTGGTTGTTGTCTCGAATATTCGAGATCTTCTAATATTACTGACACAAATGTTGTGTTTGACTATCCTGCTGAATTCTGTTATATTTTCTCATGTTTCATTCAACACCTTTGCTCTCATGTTTCACATCTTTTCTTGGTTGTACCGTACCGATGACGGCTAATGAGCTAGAAACATGCATGTCTGCGGTTACCACTCTTTTCAGTAGCCCCTTCTTCTATTTGCGTGCAATACCCACTAATCTATTCGTTGCTTATTATTCATATGTCACGCACTATTCGTACATCTTGTTATTATTTCATTAATCTGGGTCAGAAGTTTTAGACGGGAGTGTTATATGCACCTCCGTGTCTATGTTGGTTGTTGTCTCGAATATTCGAGATCTTCTAATATTACTGACACAAATGTTGTGTTTGACTATCCTGCTGAATTCTGTTATATTTTCTCATGTTTCATTCAACACCTTTGCTCTCATGTTTCACATCTTTTCTTGGTTGTACCGTACCGATGACGGCTAATGAGCTAGAAATATGCATGTCTGCGGTTACCACTCTTTTCAGTAGCCCCTTCTTCTATTTGCGTGCAATACCCACTAATCTATTCGTTGCTTATTATATATATATATATATATATATATATATATATAAGAATGTTTTTGAACCATTACTATATATTCATGTAATTTTCTAGGGATAGGTTAGGACAAGACTTGTCCTAAACCTTGTCTAGACGTCACTAGATTCCAGACTCTAAAATCTTATCTCCTGATGAAGCTACCAAACGGTGGAGGAATATTGAGCATAGGATAATAGTTTCATTTCATTTCACTGACCGCATACCCGATAACTCCCTCTATATATATATATATATATATATATATATAGATACACACATAAATATATATATATATATATATATATATCGAGAGGGGGAGGGGGGTTAGGTTATTCGTTCAATAATCTAGGAAGTGATCTGATTCCGTAGTCTCAATCTGCATACTCCTTGGAATTTCACCGAAAAAGGAGATAACAATAAAAATAAAATGAAATAGAAATAAAAATAATAATAAAAAATTGCTTAGCAGTTAATACACTGTAAGCCACTAATACTCACTACTGGCTTGAAGCCGAGTGACCAATAAGTTGTCTGTACCGTGTATTTATGGGGGACCTATTGGCGAGTATGGTCTTTTCGGCGCGCGCGGTGCGTGTGCTGCTGGCGGGAGTGGTAATCGATATGGGACGTTCGTTATCCCGCGATGTTTTTGTATATATATATATATATATATATATATATATATATATATATATATATAGATGGCAGAAAACGAACTTGTCTGTCGAAACCATTAATATAGACCCACATTCCAAAGAAACCAAAGTTCGCCAATCATCGACATAACGCTATCAACCAATAATATTGTAATAACAAACTGGTATGCGAGTTACAGAGAGACCTTTAGCGATCATAGCTACATTTTGTTTGAGGTACATGAGAACACAAAATCGGACAAAATGAGTGTGAAAGTAGTTGACAATGGGTGGTATCCGAGGAAGCTAGATACTGCAAGTCTAAGCCAAATAGTTTCCAATATCTCAGTAAATCCACCTATACCTGATCCAAAAAGTTTTTATGAAATACTCGCAAACATATGCAATGCCTCGATGCCGAAAAGAAAGAGCCGCCCAAGAGGTATTCCGGTTTATTGGTGGTCACAGGAAATTGCAGACCAAAGAAAGGAATGCACAAGTAAAATAAGAATCTGCACAAGGAGCAACAGAAGATTTGAACCAGAAAAAACCCACAATTACAAGATAAGGACAAAAAACACTTGAGGAATGCTATAGGAAAAGCCAAGCAGGTCTTCTGAAATTATATCTGTGCAGGTATTAACTCCGATATATGGGGCAGTGTCTATGAAATAGTTATGAAGAGGATCATTGGCTACCCTCCGAAGCCCCAACTACCGGCAGATACTATGCATGAAGTGGTACGGCACCTCTTTCCGGTACATTAGGAGCTATATTTCGAATGTAGAAAAACCCCTTACTCCCTAGATTTTACGGTGGAAGAACTGAAAACAGCAAATCGGAAGCTAAAAACAAACAAGGCACCAGGTCCACGAAATATCCCTGCAGAAATTCTGAAATTCCTGATTGACAGCAATACGAACTTTGTTCTAAGATTCTACAACTCACTTGGAGATACAAAATACTTTCCGAAAGAGTGGAAGCAGGCCCGACTGGTACTACTTGGCAAAGGTAAATAAGTACCAGATGACCCTTCTTCATATCGACCCTTATGTCTCTTAGAGGTGGAAGGAAAAGTAATTGAACACATAATTTTTTCTAGACTTAAGAAGGAAGTGAAACGTACAGGCGGCCTTGCTGAAAGATAGTACGGCTTGAGAGAAAAAAGGCAAACCGTAGATGTTATCATAGACGTCATAAGAACTGCAAAACAGGCTTGCGATTTCTCTCCACAAAATAGAAAAATATGCGCTTTCATAACTTTAGACGTAAGGAATGCTTTTAATAGTGCTGCCTGGCAGATAATCTTGAATAAGCTAAGAAATAGAGGAATTAATGAAGACCTACTTACGTTGATAGCAGCATCATACCTCTCTGAACGAGAAATCATAATCGGACATGAGGGCATAGAGGAAAAAATAGAAATAAATAGTGGTGTTCCGCAGGGTTCGGTTCTTGGCCCTACACTTTGGAATATATTATACGATGATTTGCTAACGATGGACTTGCAAAAAGACGTCACCCTGATAGGCTTCGCTGATGACATAGCAATGGTGGTTGTGGATAAGCAGAACAACGACCTTATGGAAAAAGCAAATCTGGGAATTCTGATGGTGTCAAATTGGATGGAGAATAACTCTCTCAGACTAGCACCAGAGAAGAGAAGCTGTGATGGTTACTAGAAGAACTCGAGTGAGTCCTGTATCTTTCAACATTCATAAAAATAAAATCACTACAAAGGGGTCGGTGAAATATCTAGGTGTATGGTTGGACCCAAAGCTTTCTTTCTCAGAACATATACATCGTACGATTGAGAAAGTGGAGAAAACAGTATCTGCCTTGTCCAGTCTTATGCCCAATGTGGGAGGCCCAAAATCTTCAAAAAGACGAATCTTAGCTTCTGTGGCTCAATCTCAGATTCTCGATGCCGCCCCAGTGTGGTATGCGGTTACGTATAATAAACGACTCAAAGGAAAACTAGTTAGCATACAGAGGCTGATGTCGATCAGAGTGGCTAGTGCGTATAGGACAATATCTTCTGAGGCATTGGGAGTGATAGGTGGTGCCCCCCCCCATCGACCTCTTTATTGAAGAAAGAAAGGTGATTTACGAGGGAATGGACCGAAACGTTGCACGTACATCCTTAAATACATGTTGGCAAGACCGCTGGAAAACTAGTACGAAGGGAGGATGGACTCACAAAATAATTCAAGATATCGAAGAATGGATAAATGGATTTCTATGGCGAAGTCGATTACTATCTGACGCAAGCAGTCTCAGTACTGTAAGAACGTGGACGATGTAGAACACACGTTGTTCCTTCGTCCCAGAAGGGAAGAGATCAGAGCAGGGTACCAACAAGAGAGAAATAACTTGTTTACCCTTGAACATTTTTCAAGAGACTTGGTTATCGTTGAAAATGCATGGACAATTTCATATAAAGTAGTAAAAACAATTATCGAGACCAAGGAAAAAGAGATGTACTTAGTAAGCTGAACAGCATACCTGCCACCACATCGAAGTAATGCGAGAGCGGTTCCTATGTGGTACGTCAGAGGAAATTAGGAAGAGATGTTTTTAGTCGGTAAGAATCCGACACTACCAGCAACAACATCACTGGTATTCTATGTAAGATTTTCCTCTCCATTGAAGAATATATATATATATATATATATATATATATATATATATATATATATATATATATATATATATATGGGTTAAACCGCGTTGGAAATTTGCAATTTCTCGACGTTTCGGCTTCCACTATGAAGCAATTATCAAGAGGGGGGGTTAGGTTATTCGTTCAATAATCTAGGAAGTGATCCGATTCCGTAGTCTCAGTCTGCATACTCCTTGGAATTTCACCGAAAAAAGGGATAACAATAAAAATAAAATGGAATAGAAATGAAAATAATAATAAAAAATTGCTTAGCAATTAATACACTGTAAGCCACTAACACTCACTACTAGCTTGAAGCCATAAAAGAAATTTGTATATATATATATATATATATATATATATATATAACAACAACAAAGAGAATCATGGGTAATTCACGCAAAGTAAAGGGCTACTGAAATAGAGTGGTAACCGTGGACATGCATGTTTCTGGCTCATTTTGCCTCATCAGCACGGCATAACCAAATAATGATGTGAAATTTCACATCATTATTTGGTTATGCCGTGCTGATGAGGCAAAATGAGCCAGAAACATGCATGTCCACGGTTACCACTCTATTTCAGTAGCCCTTTACTTTGCGTGAATTACCCATGATTCTCTTTGTTGTTGTTGTTAACATATCACGCGATATTCCTACATCTTCTTTTATATATATATATATATATATATATATATATATATATATATATAAACTTCTTTTATTTAATTGTTTATTAAATGGAAATTTTATTCTTTCTAGGGTCACTTGAGATGTGTACATGGCGCAAAGTCTTACTGGCATCCGTAGATGGCAGTTTTGGTAGTATCCAGGTATACTAAACTTTTTTTGCAGAAATTTCGATTTGTTAACACGATACAGCCTCTGGAGAGTATAAGTACCGAAATTTTAGTTTTAATCTTTTAAACCGTTTATTTTTAAATTCATCTTTCCGATTATGCCTTCTATTTGGCTGACAAAGAAAATGTATAGTTGATCATACCAGATGAATTTATTATTAGTCGACATGGCACAACATCATGTACGTTACTGAAATAATTTATTAAACTTTCATACATTATTCCAGTCTACTTCACTCACAACAAATCATAAGTGTCTCGATATATTTATTTAGAACATACATCAAGCCGTTTTCCTTTTAATGCTACGATTTGTCCCTGTCTGCGGGCTGACATTTTCATTAAAATTGAAAAAAGCACGTAAATTCAACTATCTAGAAATTACATCAACGCAGGGTGATAGTTACGTCAATATTTTGATGTAGATTGTTCAAGGAATGACGGCTTGAGAAATTTAGTTTGAATATAAATATTTGATATGTAGTCGAACTAAAATATTTTTTTTATGTAACACCAATTTTAAATTTTGTAGAAAATCTTATATTTTGCGTCGTGTAATCCCAAAATCCCTAGCAGACTGTCCCGAACATATAATTAGAAACCAAATAGAAACCAAATTGACTTCATATTGATCAACAACCGATTCGGAACATCAGTAACAAGAACATGTACATGGAGCCGATGTCCCAACAGACCATGTCCTTCTCATAACAGAAATATAAACAAAAATAGGTAACAATGAAAAAACAAAACAAGAACCAAGGGTAGATTATGATAGAATTAAAAGACGACACCATCAATAGCAAAGTAGGCAATAAATTAAATGAAACTTTAACAACTTTAGCCTGTCACAATCAGCTAAGGAGATGAACTTTGACAACACATGGAAGGGCATAGAAGAAATAATGATAAATACAACCAAAGAAGAAATAGGATACAAACAGAAGATCAAAAACAAGAAATGGATGACAGACAAAATATTAGCAATGTTTGAAGAGAGAAGAAAATACAAATACACAGACAGTCGAGACAAATACAGAATGATACAAAATGATATAAGAAGAGAGATAAGAACGGCAAAAAATAGATGGTTGGAGGAATAGTGCGAAGAAATGGAACAGTTACAAGAACAACATGATGCGTATAACCTGCACAAGAAAATAATAGAAACAGCAGGAGTATACAGGAAACAGACTTTCTCCAACATACAAAATGATCAATGGCAAATGGCACAAAACAACGCACAGAGGAATGCTATCTGGGAACAATATACTGGCAATCTCTTTGCAGATGAAAGGCTACGGTTAGAAGACATCTTGGAAGAGGATTTGTCTGGACCGCCAATCAAAATAGAAGATATTACTAGAGCCATAAAATGCTCGGAGGATAAGAAATTGGTTGGGTCAGATCTAGTTCCTGTTGAACTGCTTAAATTATCAGACAGCGAAGGTATTCAGATACTTCATAGGCTTTTCAACCAAATTTACAACGATGGAAAAATCCCAACCAAATGGCTTACGTCTCTTTTCATCCCTCTTCCGAAAAAGATGTGATGTGATGTGAAAGATGTGAAGACCACCGATTGACCAGCTTGATGAGTCACACTCTTAAGAGAGTTCTGAAGGTCATTCACTACAGAATTTTCACAAAATGCGAAAGCGTTATTGGATCCTCTCAATTCGGTTTTAGAAGGGGTCTGGTTACAAGAGAGGCACTCGTCGCAACCCATGAAATAATTCAAAACTGCTACGACCAGAGAAAATATGTAGTGATGTGTTTTATAGACTATGAAAAGGCGTTTGACAGAGTAGAACATCACAAACTTGTTCAAATACTAAAGCGACTTGACATAGATCAGAAAGATATACGCTGTATTGAAAACTTGCAGCTGCATCTAGAGTTGACAACGAGGCCACAAAAGCACAGAAAATCCTTAGAGGTGTGAAGCAGGGTTGTGTTCTCTCCCCACTCCTGTTTAACGTATACTCTGAAAATATCTTTCTAGAAGCTCTCGAATGCCAAAAATTAGGCATCAAAGTAAGTGGCATATGAATCAACAATATACGGTATGCAGATGACACAGTTCTGATAGCAGATAACATGAATGACCTCCAAAGACTTCTGGACATGGTAGGAATACATAGCCGGTTGATGGAAATTGACATCAACATAGAAAAGACAAAATTCCTCATAATCACCCTTGAATTAGTTGATTTCCAGAATGCAAAGCTAACATACAATAGTGAAAACATACGACGTGTAAAAAAGTTTAAATACTTGGGAACCTGGCTGTATGAAGACTGGTCTTCATACGTGAGAATCAAGTGCCGGATAGGAAAAACGAGGAGCTGATTCTTGAGATTCAAAAACGTCTCCACGAACTCTAACTTCGATCTCAATCTCAGAATAAGATTCACAAAATGCTACGTATGGTCCATCCTATTGTATGGCATGGAAGGCTGGACTCTGAAGGTGAATACCATGAACAGACTGGAAGGATTTGAAATGTGGATATATCGAAGAATCTTGAAAGTTCCATGGACGGCAAGAAAAACCAACGAGGAAATTCTGAGGAGGGCACGAAGAGAAGCGGAGTTGCTAAACATGATAAAACGCAGGAAACAGCGTACCTGGGACATGTGATACGCAACGAGAGATACCAATTGCTCCAACTAAAAATAGAAGAAAAGATAGAGGGAAAAAGGATAGTGGACAGAAAGAGGATGTCGTGGCTCCAAAATATCAAACAGTGGACAGGGATGAGAACCGCAGGAGAATTAATCCACACCATAAGAGACAGAACGAAATGGTCAGAAGTAGTCGCAAACATCCATTAATGGATAGCAGAAGAAGAAGAATCCCAAAAGAGTGATCAATTGAATCGAACTAAATTACATGGAACATACCTATGGAATAGGACCTCTCCTTCCATATTGTCCTACAGTCTCCGTTACAAAGCTCTATTTGTGAAACTTTGATTAATCCATGTATTATTGGAAGGTTTGTGATTTCTGTCCTCAAACTGCTGAAATTCTATGTCTTGAAGACCTTCATAATAGCATATGTAGATGGTTTAAATTGATAGTCTGATGTTGTTCAATTTCGTTTTTCCCACCTGGGATGCATTTTTTTCTAACTGTAGTGCAGCTTGTGTCGTTGGTTTCAATGTATGATGCTGCCCCCAACTTTCCTCTGTTACTGGGCATTCCATATAATAATTGATTCTTGTATCAATTCAATATCTTTCTTTTCCGGAAGCTATGATTGGGTAATAGGTATGTCTTCAGATTGTGATGATCCCAAAAAGGCATTATTCAAAAAACATTGTTAGATTTGTGTTAACAATAATTCCAAATATTGATAGCGGGACAAGTGAAATAGATAACAAACACGTCCGTTTTGTAAATATCGTATTCGCACGACCTACAAGGTCAAGAATACGGGGCAGTGACTGTGTTAGCTTTAATAATTTGCCATGAATAGATAAGTTCAATACTTTGAGGGGAATTCACTTTTATTGTTTTTAATAGTACAAACGTATGTATTGTTTGTCAATAATCTATATTTGTAGTTTATTAAGATATGTTATCACAGTGAGTTTTGAACACTATATTATTTCCTAATCCTAAAGAATGGTTCACTAGGTGAGTGTTTCCCGGAGATTAATGGCTCTATGGTTAAAGAAGTATATACGAGGGGCACTTGCTAAGTAACCACCACATGGCCATCCTGCCTGGATTGATGGTATTCAAGACGAGTGAAGGTATATGGTCTTTTATTTAAATTTTGGATCCTGGAGAAGCAAAACTATGGGTGGTTCACCTACTAAACAAGAGGTACAAGAAACTGGTACCGTCAACAATAATTTTATGGTGCAACAAGACATTTTTGCAACGCATATAATTGTTTCATTGCATATAATAACGGTAGCTTTCATTCTGCATCGAAGAGCGTTGAAAAGAGACATCAACCGAGGCATTGCAGCGAAGCAGACGTCAGGAACTTTGACATTATAAAATTGTAAGTACTTTTGCACCTATTTTTATGAACGAATGGTAAATCTCATGAATGTCAATCACATGGGGAGATTCTGAAGATAAGCTAAGAGCAATTGTAGAAGAAATAAATAAACAGGGAAAAAGGGTTTTGAAAAACTCCTAAAAATCCAGATATTATCTATTAATAGTATAATAATTCTTTATAATGATTTTGCTAAATAATAGGTAAAAATTGGAAAAACTTAAGTTTAGTACAACAAGAAAGTTGTAAAAATTATTCAGATAGGATTAGAGATAAAACTGCTAGGGCATTTCAAGCGTCGAATTGTATTATTAAAATACCTACCTCTATATTTGAGGAAATCGATACGGGTGTACTACAAGCAATAAGCAAACAATTGAAAATGGAGACAAGTATGAATGATTTTTTTAATTTCGCGAGTAAGGTCTTACCTACTGAATTCAACGGAGAAGCAAGCAAGTGACCATCATTTTTAGACTCATATATTTGCGATTTCACTAATTAAGACAAGACTGACTGGAAAAGCTAGAAGCTTGATCACGACGGAAAACTCTAATATAGAAATTGAGAATAAATTGAAGTCAGGAATAATAGGAGACAACCCAAGCCTTCTCTTAGCGAAACTTAATAAAGTAAGACAAAATGGGAATGACATAACGCAATACGCGACGGAAATAGAGAAATTTGCAGATAAACTACAGACAGCATACTTGTCAGAAGAGATGCCTGCACGTCTAGCTGAAAAATATGCCAAAGAAGCAACGATTGAGGCAGTAATTATAAATGCCACAGCGGACGCAACAAAAACAATCATAGCAGCGGGAAGCTTTGAAATCACGCAAGAAGTATTATCTAAGTTAGTATCAGTAGAAGTCATAGTGAGCCAACAAGAAGTTTTACACATGAAGGACTATAAAAATTTCTTCACGAAATCAGATTTTGACTTCAGGAACAATCATAGGAGGGAAAACAACAGAGGATTTCACAACGGCAACTCATCAGGAATGACATTCAGACAGTATAATCAAGGAAATGGTTACGGCAGATACCCAGATTTCAATAAGGAGAGGAATTTCAACCGGAACGGCAATTACAATAATCGAAATAACAATAACAAAAGAATATGCAATATAGAAGATACAATTGAAGAAATGAGCAGACATATAGCACAGTTAAAGAAAGAAAACTACGATTTAAGGATGGAAAATAGGAAAATATGGAACTCAAAGAAAAAACAGAATTTTTGAAAGGAAACATGACAAAGACTCAGAAAAATTTCAGGGAGAAGAATTTGGTAATACATGGTATAGAAGAAGGCAACGAAGATGAGGAACAACTTGGAAATAAATTAGAAGATGTGATGAAAAAGGTTAATAATACAGTGAATGTTAAATCAGATATTTTGAAATGTAAAAGAGTAGGAAACAAAAACAGTAACAAAAATAAAATAGGCCAGTACTAATAATGATGAAAGTCGTGAATAAGAAAGTAGAAACTTTGGAAGCAACGAATAAATTGAAAGGAACAAAGATATATATATATATATATATATATATATATATATATATTATATATATATATATATATATATATATATATATATATATATATATAATATATATATATATATATATATATATATATATATATATATATATATATATATATATATAGTTTCGCTTTTTTTTATTCTTCGTCTACTTTATTTAATTATATATTGTTTATTTTTTTTATATATATATATATATATATATTGTAACAAATTTTAAGGTATATTATAAGTATAGATTTTTTTTTAAGATTCAATTTAGATTAGTAATGTTTGTTATTATATTTGTGAAAAGTTTTTAGGGCGCCAACTTACCATGTATAAGGTAAGTAAAATAAAATAATATACTAACTAACTTGCTCCGGCTCTCTATAGTATGTCTTGCTCTCAGGGAGTCGATTCGTGAAAGAATTGTAGTGAAATGACTTCGTGTGTATGGATATTTAATATTATTAGTCGCTTGAAATTGCTTAATTCAATTTCTGTCACAGATTTTTAGGTTAATACTATTGTCATCCGTTTTAGTGTGGATTTTGAAGAAAATATCATGAAATTAAAAATAAAACTACTAACAAGTATGTGTTCAAATTAAATCAAATTATCATAAAGTTTATATTACAAAATTATGTAACTCTGTAAGTAAGCATTACAAATAGCAAAAATGGGTTTGAAAAGTTTTTATGGGAATAATAAACAAAATGTCACAGTACCTTTAACACATGCATTAACCGATCACTGTTCCTTCCAGGGTTCCATTTATTTATTCACCAACGTTCTCAAAAGATAATTCTGGATTGGCAAGACTTGAAATTTGTTTTATAAATCAACGTTATTCGCTCACATGCATTGGAATGGAATACAATAATTTAAACTCGATTCAAAATTCTGATTTTCTCTCCTCTTACTTGACACATGATGACAGCTGCTTTATTTTTCTTCCATAATATTATAATGGAGTCAGATTATTTGAATTGTCATGAGTTCTGATTTCCAGTACGTAGTTATATCAGTTAATAATTGTTAAAAAGATAGATAAATCAAATTTTTGGTTTTTTCTAATATAATTCACAATGACTCTCTCTTCTACTCTGTCGTCTCAACAAAACTCTTTTTTTCTTTTCATCTTGCCAAACTAATTATTTTCTTATCAAAATTTTATAAAAATAACCAAGCAATGCAGATCAGTTATGCCACCTTAAAATTGAGTATAAATTATCCGTATCTAACTCACTTGACAAATGTCAAATAATAAATTTTAAAATCAAAGAACCATCCAATAAAATTTAATCAAAGTTTTTCTGTTGATTCATCAAATGATTCTCTTGATGTGGTCTTAATTCATTAAAAGTTCCATCACAATTGAACCACTTTTCTAAATAAGCATTATCAAGTCCTATTCACACTCCTATTTAACATAAAAAAAATATCTTTTCAAAACATTATGAACATAATAATTTAACCTTGCTATACTTACAGGGTATATCAATTAAACCTCTATAAATAACAATAATTGAAAACTTTCTACAAAAGCTGCAAAACTTTTATTCCTCCACAATAAAACCATTTTGAAAATATTTACAAAAGTCTGTGACTGGAATCTAAATCTCAAAATTATAGATTATATTTATTTGAAATGATGGATTATAGTTTATGAAAAATATCTTCTGAATACAGGTTTAAGCTTAATAACCGTTGAGTTCATCATAATATGCCAACATTATGATTATAGGATGTAACTCTCAACTTCACTTGTTCGAGATAAAATTTTGTAACTCCTATTAGGTTAAAATTTCAAATCTTGTTTGATCTCATTTTATTCTATTATATTGGTTTGTTTGTTGTCAATAAAGCTCGATTTGGACAGTATTGATAAATTATAAACAATAAATTTACATTGATTAACAATTACTGTATTTCCCCATGTGATTAATATATCAACGATTTCTTATCTGTTATAATATATATATATATATATATATATATATATATATATATATATATATATTGATGAAGATTATCCCAAAGATATACTGGAACAGAGAAAACAGCTAATAACATACATGAAACAAGCGAGAGAAAGTGGAGCTAAAGCTAAGATAATCGATAATACATTAATGATAAATGACAACGTATATAGTCTAAAAGAACTGCAAGAAAAGAAAGATCAATTAGAAATACATATAGGGTGGAATTAATCAACATATAAGAAACATAACGGAACTAATCCGAAAACTTTGAATGAAATTTTCAGCGATAAGTGTTTTAATCAACTTACAGGTACATTAATTGTCTAAGAAAACGTGAAATTTGATTGATTTGGAAGAATACGATTTTGAAATACAGTACGTCAAAGGTGTAGTGAACTACGCAGATAGTATATTAAGAATATCCATAGAAGAACTCAAGGATTTATACATAAATAATTCACATGTCTTGGCAATCACAAGAGTACAAACGCGCAAGGAGAACGCTCAGTCAGCGAAGCATCTAAAGAATAACGAAGAAATAAAGGAAGGACGAATAGAAAAGCCTTCATTTTTGAAAGTTTTAAATAATCTAGAGGCACATAAATTACCAATTTCACACTTTGAAAATAACCGTATCTCGCTAAGGATCAGCATTCGGATCTAAAATTAATTGAAATTTAGTGAAGCCTTAATTACCGGAATACACAACTTCGACCTAGGACGAACGTTGGAAAAGCTTGAGGAGCAGTCGGTAGAATTTGAAGTGGAAAGAATGAAGATATACGCAAATGATTATATATTCAAGAAGTGCACAATAGAAGAATTCATAGGAGAAGTGAATAAAAGGTTAAGAAATATACAAGTATGTATATGCGAAGTACCAAAAACGGTACAGCATATAGAAGAGATCCAAAAGATTGTAGAAAGATATCACAATGATCCAATGTTTGGAGGACATGTAGGAAACAATAGATTACTAAAGAAACTGAGAGCAAATTTTAGGTGGAAAAACATGGAGACAGACGTAAGGAAGTATGTGAATAACTGCCATGAATTCCAAGTGAATAAAGCACAAACTAGTCATAACGAAAAATTTGTCATCACGGACACATCCATAAAACCGTTTGATATCATTTACATAGACACAATAGGTCCTTTTGTAGGAAGTTACAACAGGAATCGTTATTGTATAACAATTTTATGCGAATTAACAAAATACGCGGTTATAATACCGGTCATTAACAAAGAGGCTTGACTCTGATAGGCCTATCAAGTTCGGTGTTTTCAGATTTGTTTACAGTGCATGTGACAGTTAAACGTCAAATATAAGTGATTACGCTGTGCACGCATTCAAAAATGAGTAGATTTGGGATGAATTCTATCGAATCAATCAACGAAAAAATCGATGAAAATGTACCGAAAAATACGAGGAAATCGAAGGAGTACATTTGGAAGCAATTTACCAGATTTTGCGATGAACGAAAATACCTATTAGATTTTTTATCTTTCACTCTGTTTGTGAAATAGTCTAATAAAATTCCACTCGTGATTGAATTTATCTCATAAGTCTGTCTCTCATTTATGATCTCAACTGAATTGAATCGAGAAAACACCACTCGTCCTGCGGACTCGTGGTGTTTTCTCGAAACAATTCAGTTTCGTTCAAAAATGAGTCGACAGACTTATCGCGAAAATTCAATCACTTGTGGTATTACAACTGATAATTTTTCTCTTCCAAGAGAGGATGAGGTGATGATCCCATAAAGACATTATCCAAAAAAACATTGTTAGATTTGTGTAAACAAATGTGAACTGATAAGAGTAGTGAAATAGGTAACAAACATGTCCGTTTTGTAAATATCGTATTCGCACGACCTACAAGGTCAAGAATACGGGGCAGTGACTGTGTTAGCTTCAATAATTTCCTATAAATAGATAAGTTTAATACGTTGAGGAGGATTCACTATTATTGTTTTTAATAGTACAAACGTATGTATTGTGTGTCAATAATCTATATTTGTGTTTTATAAATATATGTTATCCCAGTGAGTTTTAAAAACGATATCATTCCCTAATCCTAAAGAATGGTTCACTAGGTAAGAGTTTCCCGGAGATGAATGGCTCTATGGTCAAAGAAGTATATACGAGGGGCACTTGCTAAGTAACCAGCACAAGATGGAATTAGGCCTACAAGCATATTTTTTTTATTTTTCTATTTCTTACCTTGTTACCTTTCACTTTCGTAATTTTACGGTAAATTAGCAAAGTCAAAGTATCTCAGGAAATGGTTTGTATATCTGCCACTGTAAATGAGAGATTGGTAGGTACAGTGAGTAGCCTGAGTCTATCAATTAAATTTGGAAGGAATCAAAAGCTTTACAACAAAATATATGTGCCTATTGACAAGAAATCTGATATATTTCCCCTAATTTTCCTATACTCGACAATGTACATAATTTTTAGGTTAGTATCCCATATTTGATGAGTATGTCTTGAGTAATGGTTTACCTAATAATATTGTCGTTATAAATGACGATAATATTTCATGATATCGAATTAATTGTAATTTTTCCAGATTTTTTATCATTTTCTCATTTTATCGATATTAACTGGATGTTGCAGTTTTTCACTATTTACCATTCTTGAAACAAAATCTCGCAGCTCCAGTTGGTCAGTACATCCGGAGTGAAGAGTGAATTCAACAAACTTTTGCTTATATTAAGAAACGCTTTTGTTTTATCTCCAGTGTTTGCTACAAAAGATATGCCATCCTCTATATCCTCTACTTGAGCTAGCTTCTACTTTGTTTAGTACTCTGTGGCCTCTGTGGCTTCGTGGCATTATATCGTACTAACTCATATTCCATTGCTGGTTTCCTTTATCATGGCTGGATCTGACTTTCTTGTTTGGACAGTCTGACATTTTAATGACTTGTTGAACCGCATTCATATCATTTGCCTCTTGGTGTGCTCAAAATGTCACTCCGCTGACGCCTTCTACTGATTTATTGTTGGATTTTCGTCTAGAATCCAAGAGGAGATATTCACAATAATCTAGGGTTAGTACAACATCCATTGTTTCCAATACAGTGATTATATTGCCATACTTGCTTGTAATGGTCAACAGTGGGTGTGATATTTTATCATCCTGTTCCAAATGAGTGCTCATACCCTCCAAGGCACGTATAATGGAATCTTATTCTACCAAATACTCTTGTAATCCTGTGCTGCATGTCGTTGTCAGAAGTTTCCTGCGGAACAGTTTCGATATGGCGGTCTTCAGTTCAAAGGCATTGATTAGAGCACGTAGCATATTTTTGGCTATACCTGCATTCCATACTTACTCTTTATGGTTGTCTGTGATAAACTGTAGTATGCAGTTCTTTGTTTTTGCCTCGGCTTTCCTGAATTCCTTTTTCATTTAGTCAAGTCTGTCTCTTCTTTTATGTTGTCCATTACCCATTTCACTTCTTCATCTGTTTTCACTTAGCTGAGGATACACACACATGGCATTTTAATCAACCATTTACACTATTTATTTTAATTTTTTTCCGTTCAGGCACGTAGAGAATAGTGTCGAAAAATTATATAGCTGCTAAAATGACACACTTGCTCTATATAGGAAACTAAAAGCGGCATCTTCTATTAAAAGATGCTATCAGTTTACAGATGTCTCCAAGTTTATTTAACGGTTTTATTATGTAGGCAAGAAAGTTTTGTTTGCGTGTATTTTACATTGTTATTTTCATATCATTGCTCGTGGTATTAAATATTGTGTTGGCATTATTTGTTTTATGTGAACAGTGAACAATTGATTGGTAAGTAGGTTTTTCAATGGCGACTTCAACATTATCAATAATAGACTATATATTGAAAATGTGATATTGCGTTTAAAATGACATAGTTTGCTTGTAGTTAAAATGACGTAGTATGTCATTTTATACGACACACAGTACAATTTCTTGCCTTTTTGATACAATGATTTATATTAATCGTAATTCGTTTTTTCGATTTTACTGATGACCGTGGTGGGAAGGTACGTCAGGAAGACTAATAGAGAGTCCTGAGATAAATCATATATCCAGCAAGGTATGAAAGATGTACAAGACAAGAGAATTGAATGGCTAAAAGCATCTAAATTGTATAGTGTTCCCCAAGCAACTCTTGGACGTAGAGCTGCTAATAAGAATAAAGTAGTTTAAAGGTATACAGAAAAGTTTGTGCCGATTTTCAATAACTTTTAATTCCATAACAAAGACAGAGTTGGTACAAATTTCCATACATTATGAGGTCTCAGATTTTGTTGTTGTCCAGAAACCTCCAAAAAGATTGGCATCAACTGGGCGCAAACAAGCGTAGAAAGAGACCAGCATGTTACTGTTGTTTGTTGCATGAGTGCAGCAGGTAACTGTATTTCTCCAGCCTTGATCTTTTCAAGGAAAAACAAAAAAGATGAAATTTTTGATGGAGCACCTCCTGGAAGTTTAGGTTTGTATCAAGAGTCAGGTTGGATGCCATTGAACAAAGAGTTCTGCTCTTTGTTCAATGGCTGAATCATTTTTGCAAACATGCTTATCGCTACTCCTTCTGCTTGATGGTCACGTAAGCCATACCTCCTTGGCAGCTCTGTCGTTTTGTAGAGAGAATAACATCATTCTCATGTGCTTCCCAGCTCACTGCACCCACCGTATGCAGCCGCTTGATGTGAGTTTTATTGGACCCCTAAAAGCGAATACAATAAGACTTCTTACACATGGTTAAAAAAAAGTCCAGGTCGTGTTATCACAGCTTATCCAGTGAGTGAACTTTTTCCTAAGCGGAAGGTGGAGTAGTCACAATCCAAAATACATTAAGCGGATTTGCTAAAACAGTCCATTTAATTCCAACATTTTTTCCGATAACCTTTTTGTACCAGCAGACACACCTGATACTGCACTAGAAGATTCTTAGCTTCACAATGACGATCGAACAGGAAAACAGAATCAACCAGATGTAGTTTCTGAACATTCGATCAATAGTAATCAAGAAGACAAGACAGTAGTCGCAAAAGTGCCATTTTAAGAAATATCCCCTCCTCCAAAAACAATATACCAATCACGAAAAAGGAATGTAACAAAAATGTAAGCAGTCCTGACATGTTCCCCGAATCTTGAGAAATTGAAATATAAAATCGAAGTGCAAGCAAAAAAAAATAAAAAATTGACGCACGGAAAATCAAAAAGATTTCCGGTGACAACTATAAAGAACAAAACATGTCAGAAGCACATTGTTCCAAACTATATAGGAATTTGGGTGAACAAACGACAAAAAAGAGACCCAAGGCAATAATTGAAGCACGGAAATTCAGAAGCATCTAAGTGCCAAATAGTTATTTTTGAGTTATTTAGATTTTTCTTATAATAAATACAAAAAAAACAAGTATATTGAAGTGAAAAGTATTTTATTGATAAGTATTAAGTAGTCGGATTACAAAACACTTCAAAAAATTAAAAAAAAGAGTTTTATAGAAAAAAATTCCAACCTCATAAAACTAACAAACAGTCTAAGTACAAATTAACATAGGTTTAAAAAGTTTTTGTTCAAGCTAAACATACAAAACAACAAACACGAACTTACATGAAATTACCACTTATTTTGGTTTCATGGCGTTATCAATCACATTTTACCAATAACCTAAATATTTTAAAGGTATGTAGTCTAGCATATCTTCAAAATTTCCAATTTTTACAGCAATAATTCGATTTTTTCATTCTAGGAGAGGTAGTCCTACTAAAATGTACTGTACCAGTTATCCCTTCTTTAAAACATTGCACTGGCTCCATTCTACCAGTTCATCAAATTATTCCTTTGTATTTACCATCTTTGGATTGTTTTTATCAACCTTGATATATATGAAACTTGAGATATTTCTAACTTCGTCGTATTCAACACCTCATTGACAAGTTTTTGAATGCTTTCAAAGTCTTTGGATTTCATAGCTAAAGCCTCAAAAAATTCTTATGCCATGCATTCTCTATCATATCGTTTATATTATCTGGTGTATATGCTTTTGTTCCTCTCTCTCTCTTTTCAATTTGAGCGAAGTCGCGATCACAAGGGAGATATTAATGACCTTGAACCAAGAATTTTTGTTCAACTTGCTCATATACTCCCGAAGCCACCAAGTATATTGACATATATTATTTTTCCCGATGCAGTTGTCAGACCATATGATGAATTTTTTCTTTTTTGGGAAATCCCCTTGTAATTAAGCTTTCAGAAGGCAGGAAGAAATTTCATTTCCGCCTTGACTAGTTGACGACTCTTTCCATAAACACATGTAGACAAATGGACACCTAAGTTATAACAAGACAGCTGTCTTCTATAAACATTGCCAAATGTGTTAATGTTGGAGGGAATAAAACCTGTTCGAGGTTAATTTAAACCACGTTATCCACAATGTAATTTTTTGTTATTCTGCCATATCTTCATTCATTGTTTTACTTGCCTTTCCAGCTTTTCGATGATGTAACTCCAGCGCACTTGAAAGTCTTCGTTTTTATTCATCATTTGAAACACAATATTTTATTTTATTATAATATAGGTCACATTCCGCAGGTATCAGTCTTGGGTCTTCCGAAACGTAGATTGGGAAACTCAGCGTTTAAAACCTTTGCATTAAAATTCTAGGTGACATTAAAATGTGGAGTTTTTTTCATGTATTTACGATGCATTTGATTAATGTTAATATCAGGACAAAAAAATCCTTTGAAAACTCACTTCGACTGTAATAGTTTCCTTCAACGGGAAAACTATTCATGTGTTGCTTAATATGATCGCAAATTTCTTGAAAATATTTTCCCTCCTTTGTGATCTTGCCCTGCTGATCGGTTACGCCCGCTTTTCTTTTTTCCCACGAGAACTTGAACTCTACTATGTATAAGTGCAAATATTTCACTGAATGTTTTCCTGCATACTTGAACATGTCGCCCTTGTCCATCTGCAATCATGTAAAATACTGTAGGTTATTACGTTGCTTCTTATAATCAACAGTTTCATTCATCAAATTCGTTAAAAAGTTATGTTTTCTATTCCCCGCTGAGATTACGGCACTGATATTATAGTAAATAGGGGGTTTTTGCTAAGAAAAATAAAGACCCGTTCCGATTGACCTGAAATTTGGAGGGTAACTATAAAATTCCATAAAAAGCAAAGTCGATATAGTGACGTAGTGCGCTTTTGCCAAGGGGGTGGAAACCACCCTTCTCGGAAGTGGAAAAGAAAATGTTGAAAATAATTTCGGAAATGGATAGAGGGGTTAATTTTGAGCAAAATGATCCATATAAACATTTTTCGTAAAGTCAATATTTACTGAGTTATTCTTGGTTGAAAATCCTCGTTTTCAACTGTTTTTCTTGTATAAGTCAACAATCTGATATGCTAGGAAAAACATGTCGAAACTAAAATAAAGCTTACAAAAAAATGGAGAAGATCTAAAGGTTTATCAATGACAGAGGTGCAATTATTACCGAGATACGGCGGCCAGAAACTAAAAGCCTGGCTTGTTCCGGAAAGTTCTATCGCGCGAGAACACAGATGACGCTACCTGAACCTTCTGGAAAGAACTGACGAGAAATCACAATCCGTATATAAGCCAATACCGCTCGATTGAGTTCAGTTGTTCAGTCAGTTATGAGTCAGTTGCGATAGAATTGCGAGTTTAGTTGCGTACTTATTGTTACAACACGTAACAGTACTTATTGTTATTTATTTTGGATAAAGTTTTTAACATGTCTCTTTTAAAACCAAGTGTAAGTAAGAGGAAACTTTGAGATGAGCATCGTATCTTTCAAGAAAAGTGGGAATTATAGTTTTTTTGCTGTGAAGTGAAAGACAAAATTATTTGCTTGATTTGTAACAGTACAGTCGGTGTCCCAAAATTATATAATATAAAACGTCACTATGATAGTCATAAAACTGAGTTTGACAAGTATAAAGGCATGATTAGAAACGAAAAGTTAAAAGAGTTAAAATCACGGTTAAAAGATCAACAGCTTATGTTTACACGTTTAAAGCAAGAAAATGAATCTGCCGTTTCAGCGAGCTACGTACTGTCGAAGTTGATCACAAAACACTCAAAACCATTTGTTGAAGGTGAATTTATAAAAGAGTGCCTTGTAAAGGCCGCGGAAATTGTAAGTCCCGGGAGCGTGAAGGCTTTTCAAAATATATCCTTGTCCCGGAATACTGTCGCTGAAAGAGTTACCGAGTTGGCTGCCAATATAAGCGAACAGATAAAAACAAAATCAGACTCTTTCATTGCATTTTCTATTGCCTGTGACGAAAGTACAGATGTGTGTGGTGTGGCGCAACTCGCTGTTTTTCTTCGTGCTGTTGATAGAGATATCAACGTTTATGAAAAATTACTGGAATTAGTACCATTGCATGATACAACAACTGGGGAGGATATTTTCAATGCTGTTTATGGACTTCTGCAAACGTACAATTAAGATTTGTCAAAACTGTATTCCGTTGCAACAGACGGAGCTCCTTCAATGACTGGAGTAAATAATGGCTTCATTAAAATATTACAAACAAATATCAGAGAAACGGGCAGTGACAAACCAGAGTTTCATCATGTTCATTGCATAATACACCAAGAAGTTTTATGCTCAAAAGTGATCAAGTTGGAAAGCGTTTTAAAGTCAGTGAAAAAAAATGATAAACTTCATAAGGTCACGTGGCTTGAATCAGCGACAGTTTTCTGCGTTTTTACGTGATTTAGAAAGTGAGTACACTGGTTTACCTTATTATGCAGAAGTGCGATGGCTTTCGTATTCTATGGTTCTCGATCGGTTTTGGAAACTCAAAGAAGAAATACGCCTTTTCATGGAAGTGAAAGAACAAGATGTCAGCTTATTATCCGACGTACCTTTTTTACAAGATCTTTCATTTATGGTAGACATCACAAAACACTTGTCAGACTTAAATACGAAATTGCAAGGACCACGTCAAGTTATAACAGATATGCATGATCATGTTAAAGCTTTCAAGTGTAAGATGATGCTGTGGAAAAACCAGTTAGCGGTGGATAATCTGTCACATTTTCCGACTTGCAAGGCGTATCAGGAAAGTACAAGTGGCCCAATATCATACAAAATGTATAAAGAGAAAATGGGAAGCCTTCTGTCAGAATTTGAAAAGCGTTTTCAGGATTTTAAGTCCCAAGAAAACAATTTTTCTTTATTTACTGGTCTTTTCACTATCGATATTGATAAAGTTCCCCCTCACTTGCAGATGGAAATGATTGAGATTCAGTGTCAAACCCATTTAAAAGAAAAATTTGATAGTGTTGGTACATTCGAATTTTATAAGTACTTGCCTTTTCAATACCAAGAAATGAGAAAACTTGCCTGTAAAATCCTGTCAATGTTTGGAAGTACCTATAAGTGTGAACAATTATTTTCTTTGATGAAAGAAAACAAATCTCCCGCAATATCGCGATTGACGGACGCACACTTGGACGCAGTTTTAAAAGTTATTTCCGCCGATAAATTCACGCCACAAATAGACAACTTAATTAAAGACAAAAAATGTCAAATATCTGGCAAAAGAAGTTATTGTTTGTAAGTTTTTGTAATGTCCTTTTTATTGGAAATTTAATAAATATACTTCTAACATAATAGTACTTTTTTCGTTAAGATTTTCAGTAGTTTGTCTTGTTTAAGATTAGATTTTGCGGCCCACCTAGTCTATGGTCTTCATGCTTTTGGCCAACCAGTGACTTTGAGTTTGACATGGCTGATCTAGAGGGTGAAAATAACTTATTTCCAAATTTTCATCAAAATCGGAGCGGGTGTAAAGAATCGGAGGTTATACCTTATTTTTCTCCCCATTTACTGTACTATGAAACTTACAAGAACAAGAAGCCTACAAACAAGAAAATCGGTAAAGTCAGTAAGTTTCATCAAAGAACTCAATGTTGTGATGTTGCCAAGCTGTAGTTTTTTCCTTCACTTAACGAAAGCTGGAAAAGTCAATCTGATGTTAGATTGACAGTTCTTCTTTTCAATTGTTCCGTGCCTCGTAGGGCGTAAGTCAAAAATATTTATTTAAAAATAAAATACTTGTTTGATAGGCTTCATTAATTTAATATAATTATTTATTCATGAAAAACTATGGATAAGATACAAGAAACAGTAACCAATCATTCTATATTCGAATTAACATTTAACTATTTCACATAGAAGAGGGTTAAATGACGAACTGTAAGTCCCTATACCTTATTCTATGCTCTATAGAACCATTTTCAAGAGCACTGCAAGGGTTTACGCTAAAAGGAATCAATACAAGCTGTAATCATCTTCATGCAAATTCAAATATTGTTTCTTTATACAATATCTATTATATTCATTATAATAAAAATAGAATGGAAAAGAAAAATATAGATACACAAAATATAATTTTGTTACAAGATATAAAAATAAAAAATCTGCCATTTTATCACTTATAATTGCACAAGTGGTTTTCATTTTATTGGGTAAATTTGGGTTGTTTAATGAGAAACTCTTTCCTAGCAATTTGACGAGAATAACTGTCAACTATTAAGAATACGACACCGAAGGTGGAGTGTTTTTAGGTTAACAGTTATTCGAGTCAAATTGCTAAAGGAAACAGTTTAGAATTTGAACAACTCAAATTTACCCAATATCAATACAATCCTCGAGTGTAATTCGGCAGGACAATTTAATGAATGAGAAATTTGGAAACATATCTTGCAATATTACATTCAAAATCGATTACAATTTTAGAAATATCTAATCTAACACTATTTCTGATGCAGATCTCTGTTACATTATTAAATAATTTTTGGTACGTTACAGTCCGTTTGTTGGGTAATAGAGAAAAAATCAGAGGAATATAGTGACCGTTATAATACCCGTGTATCGTAAAAAACTGACAGAAAAATTGTGGGCAGTAATTAAATGTTCCATCTAAATATATTCGTCTGACTTTTCCGATAAATTGAGTATTTGATTTAGAAGGAAAGACGGCGATTTGAACAGCTGCATCATTAAAAAGTGAAAAATGTTCACCTCTGGATGTTTCAATATTGATCTTCGCCAGAGTGTCGAAAGTTTGTTGAATACTTGTTGGCAATTGTGGAAGCAGTTTTCGACGAGCATTGTACAAATTCTTCCTTATTAACGCAACGTCTGACGTATTGATCGTTGAAGGTAGATTTTCTTGAAGCTCCCGGCGGATGATTTTTGCAAGCTTCTCCGATAAATCATCAATAGCCTTTCTTTACAAGAAGTGCTTACAATTTGGCGATTCAACTGTTCTACATTTGCATTATGGCAATGATCCTTTACATGCTTTGTAACAGTTACATTGTCCATTTCACCCATACTAAGCAAATAAGATCTACATTTTCTATTTATACACGTCCACCGCTTTTCGCCACTTTTTAAATTTTTTTGAAAACTATACCTATAGTTATTTATAACTACTATACGCTTCCCTGCTTTCCTTTTTCACTCATAATAATATTAAGATCCATGGTGCCAGACTACAAAGAATACTTGAATCGACTAATATGTAAACTGGGGAAACATACGCAACTAAATGGTACATATTTCAATCCATTTCATGTATTTATATTATTTAGTCACCTACTACTACCTACTATTTTCGGAAAAGCCCATACTCACCACAATTACTTCATTCTACGAAAGAGATTAAGCTCCTCAGTATCGTAAAACTCTGATTGGGAGGAAAGCAACCTACCGATAAAACGGTATAAAATTCTTAATTTAATCTGCTACCTGCTGGGACCGAATTTACCTTGCCCCTTATATCTCTTCGTTTTATTTTAATTTCTCTAGTATTTTGTTCTATTAAATATTGCAAATTTTGTTAGTTTATTAACATCAATAATTTTAAAATAATTTTCCCAATCGTAATTATGCAACTCTCTCTTTAGATTGCTATAGTTGATAAATTTTTGTATGTATTCGCGGTCGACTCCATTTCTCAGCGTTAGCGGTGTAATCAAGATTATTTTTTTATGATCTGTAATCGATTTACTCAGAATTTCATCATTTTTTACATTGACAAAAATATGATCCATGCAAGTCGCGGAGCCCCGATCAACACGCGTATTCAAATTTATCATTGATATGAAGTTGTACTCGCTCAGTGTGTCTAAGTATTCCAAAATTATTTCATTATCATTATTCAGATTAAGATTCAAGTCTCCAGCAAAGATATGACAAGATGTTGGCATATTTTTACAATTTTCCAGGTATTCTTTCAAGTTTGTTATAAATGCTTTAGCGTCTATTGATGGAGGTCTATAAACCGCTGTTATAAGAATAGAATTTTTTTCGTGTGTTACTTTTGTTTGTATTATTTTACATTCCCCTATATATATATATATATATATATATATATATATATATATATATATATATATATATATATATATGATTTTGTTAGATGATGTAATAGTTAGTTTCAAATAAATACAACAACATTTCGAATACCTTACAGTAATAAGTTGAGATTACTAATAAAATTTCAAATTGGGTGTTAATTAAAAAAAAAACATTTTCGGTGCCTACTTTATTAATAATCTATTTTTAATGATATATCAAAAAAACATTATCGCAAATATCTTGAAAACTTCTTGATAAAGTGAATGATCCTACCTGCCCACCATTTTCATTTGCTCAACTGTCAAATATTTTTATAAAGGCAAAAATTATCACGAAACATTTTCATGAATATACACGTTCTCCATTAAATTGAACATGAAAACAAGAAAATCCATGTACCGGAACCTTCAAATAATCTTGTAAAAATTGCAATAGATATATTTGCTCCTCAACCCAAATTAGTAGTTACACGTATATGAATCTCAATTGTATTTTGGAGACTCAATGTTGGAAGAATGTCATCGTGAAAGGTTTGTTCATAACAAATTTTCAGTCATTTGCCAATAACATTTTCTCGTTGTGGAATGATGGAATTGTGCGCTCTCCATAAATATAATCACAAACATGCATTAACTATATGATATATTCTGGAATGTTAAAATGATTTTCACGTATAGTAAGTCTCGGAAAAGCCTATTAACTAACGTACAAATGTTATATGTAAGTGCGAACGTGATTGAAATTGTAATACTTCTCGGAATATTTATATGCCCTAACAACATCATAGTGCAGTGAATATCCAAAAGTTTTGGATGGAAGTAGGCTATTGATGAAATATCTTTTAAACCAAGGAAATGACATTCGAAAAGTATTATGTAAAAACAAACCGTAAACATCAGTAACTAAACATCTGAGAACATTTTTGTAGTGGAGTTAACATCATCTTTCGTAAATTACTCATGAAATAAAAATCATTATAACATGTAGTGGCAAACTTTAAGCGATACAAGCAATCACTTTGTCATAGCTATGAGTGCCACGTCAGTTACTTGATTTCACCATCCCTACTATCTTAGCACATTCTAGTAGCTCGTTAGTTATGAAGTCACTGAATCAGTTACTAGTCTCTAGTTCATAGTAAGTGAAATTTCCCACGAAGGGGTACTTATCGTTAACTGGATTATGCTGATGGTAGGTTAGCCCCCTAAGTTTCACGGGAAGACAGCGCTAACTTTTATCTCCCTGTAACTTTCCATCTATTACCCCACTAGTAGTTCCAATAATTTCGTATCACCTAGGCTGGTAATTCCTCATGGACAAGCCTTATTGCCAGAGACGTTTGCTTTCGTTCTTCCTTAACCCTGAACCAGTTATATCCGCACACCGTATACCAAAAATTGTGTAAACCGCAATATCCGAAATCACACAATTTTACAGAAATATTAAATGAACAACTTAGTATAGAAAATATTTCTTCACTGGTTGTAGCAGAACTAACAATAATTTCCTTTCACACAAAACCCACCTTTCAATCCTTCACTTGTAGTCGCTTTACCCATGTATTTATTGATACGGCATCTGTAAAACACAACTAGTTCAATTTGTTTCTATTCTGCTGCTAATTATACCGAATCTCCCGGTTAATTAACGGAAAATGATGGAATATATTTCGGATATACTTAAATTTATTGCGGTGATATTATTGGATTATTACTACCCCAGTTGCATTTTAGTTCATAACAATCTCCCCTTTCTAATGGGAACAAAAAAAGGAAAAAAAAAGAAAAGAAAAAAAATCAGTCTTCCTTGATATCCTTAATGTGTCAAGATCCCAATGACCCGCTGGCATCCAACGACTCTAATTCATAGACGTTAGTACTAATCCTCCTTCGGACTTTACATTTAATAAACTTAGGAGCTAATTTGGATGAGAAATAGGTAGCTTTATCTGATAGACAATGGTTTTTCTTACACACAATTTGACCAACTGTGAGGGTAAGAGGCCTATGTCTGAGATTATACCTGTTTGAACTCTGTTCGTAGGCTTTAGCTAAGTGTGATCGTACTTGAGAAAAAATATCTTTCAACAACTTAACGTGAGTTGCTAGATGAGAAGTGTCGGTTACTTCTGAGGAAGAACTAACTTGAGCGTCTTCATAATTTTTATACATTTCACCGGAAATAAACGGATTTCTTCCAAAGTTTAAATAAGCTGGCGAATAACCAGTAATTTCATGAACTGCCGTTCGTAGGGCAAAGCTCACTTTAGCTAAATTAACATCCCAGTATCTCTAGTTTTATGTTATAAAGGACCGAATCATAGTTTTTAGGGTCCGATTTACTCTTTCCGTGGGGTTCCATTGTGGACTTGAATATAAATATAATTTATATTTGTTGATACTTAATTTCGTCATACTTTTATGTTTTTTTCTGTTACGACGCATACATTTTGGTTTAGTTTCGTTTATTTCTAATCATTTTGATTTTTGTTCTATTATATTCAATGTACTTCCCAATTCTTCTCGTACTCTTGCTATATCGATCGTCTGCATATGTTATAATTTGAACTGATTTTTTGCTGATTATCCCGTCATGTTTTGTTTCTTCAATAATACTGCTCAAAAACATGCTGAAGAGACGTACCGATAATGCGTCTCTGGCCTTACTACTTTTCCTTTTTCAAATTCTTCTGTCAGTCACTTCGTAAGTGAATATTTTCGAACAACTGCTATCAACTTATCCTAATCGAAATCATTCCCAACTTTTCACTCCACGAAGTACTGAGAAACTGTGAACATAATCTCAGCGTCTCAACATATTTCAAGAAAAACTTCTAAATGTACATGTTGTACAAAGATCTCAATTTCTTTTGATTACTCCTCTACTCAACTTAAACGAGTTAAAGCTTGGAGACCTTAGATCGGTGACTGGGAATACTGTTTCTCCACTCTAATTTTATTCGTTTATCTTTTCTAATGAAGTAGTGCCGAAGTATACCTTGATAAGATTTTTCCGAACAGCCTTAATAGAAAATGAAGTGAATAAAATTTCAGGCACAGGATATATGATATGACTAAGGATTTCTCGGCATATATTTGTTTCGTATACCGGTTTCAAATAATACAGATATTATTATAATATGTTTTTATATTAGTACAGTGCATCGATTATGGAGGTAATTAGCGACGGATAAATTGGTGGATGGGTAGGTCGATATAATTTACAGTTCAGCCTATGAACAAATAAAAAAATAGGCGTGCCTCCTGCAAGAAGGCAATACTGGTTGTATTCTGCCTAGCGCAGCCTTCCAACCCTGTTAAACTGTAGGTCCCTTCTATCTATGGTAACGGGAGAGCACAGCACATGTACAAGTGGAATGTCATCTAAGTCCAATTACGCACATGGCATCTAGTGGAACACCTGGGTCGTTAAAAACATGAAAACCTCGGATTTCAGTTACACTGAATGAAATTTATTAATTAAAAATGGAATGTTCAGCTCATAATATATACAAGAAAGTTTATCTATTAATAAATTGTAGTCCCGATTTAAAAAAAATATAATTTCGATGATTTAAATGGAATAATACTTAATTGCAGTACTTTTTTATATACCCAAATTAAGTTAATATATTAGTGTTTTGAATAAAACTCACGGTTTCTAGTTAATTCCACAATATAATAAAAGTTATTGAAAATTCTAAAAAATTGACAATTGTTTCGATAAATCAATTTATCCAAACAATTGTCAATTTTTTAGAATTTTCAATAACTTTTATTATATTGTGGAATTAACTAGAAACCGTGTTTCGATAAATCAATTTATCCAAACAATTGTCAATTTTTTAGAATTTTCCATAACTTTTATTATATTGTGGAATTAACTAGAAACCGTGAGTTTCATTTAAAACACTAATATGAGCAGATTCCACGAAGTAAGGGTCGAGACAGTTAATTTCATTAAGTTAATATATATTTATCTGGAGATAGTGATCGGAAGTAAATTGAATTAAAAATTCAATTATTTGTTTATTCAAGCAATTTACATCTGTGTTACATATTTTCTTAGACTTCACTTATACCAATGATCGGTCGAGTATTAAAACAACTATTTTCGCTGCACTGTTGACATTTTACTCTGCAGTATAAGCCACTCTCCCGGCGTTCACAAGCAGTTCCACAGTCCATTTTGTAGCTACGGAATAATATTTCCATTCAATTATCTGGAGCTGGTAATTAATTCATTCTTATTGGGATAAGTATATTAATTAAATATTCCTAGCCCCAATTTTCAATGTCTGCATTTTCGATATATACATTTATTAACCATATCTGGATTCATAGATATACTCTTCTTAGGGCGAAGTTGGTTGTAATTTGGCCATTGCTTTGTAGTTGGTTTGCTTATTTGCTTGCATGCGCTTGCTTATCTGCTTGTGGGTAGCTTTCTGCAGTCCAATGGAGAAATGCAACCATCGAGTGTCTGCCTCCTCGTGGCACCACCGGATACGTTAGCACTGTTGATCATCAGTGACAGCAGTGTTGACCAACCAAATGGCATTTCAACGAAACCCAAGCTAGGGTGTAAGGAACGTGCCGATGGCTGAATGGCCGCAGGGTATGCGACTGTGAACGTTCCCCTGGGGGTACCAGGCGACACCCCCTTGCATATAGCCTTTTCCTGGCATGCAGGGCTCTTCCAGGAATGACAATCCTTTTCCTAGCAACTCGTGGGATCAGAAATGGACGAAGAAAAAAAACAAAACCGGGAGATGAGCGAGAACGCACACCTCCAAATGAAAAGCACCGTCGAGGTAAAAGAGTCTGCGGTGCTGAGGCAAAGAGAAGGAGGAAAGCGAGGCAGCAGGCTGGAGTCTCTACAGACACCACCAGCGCCACTCGCCCCTCCCTATCTAAACCTGGCAGCAGCGGCCTAAGATACAAGGGCAGCGATGTCAGTTCCTCCTCCAAAAGAGGCCCGGAACGCGTCGCCTCCCAAGAAAAGAAGCGCATCCGCTCCAATACCTCGGAGGAAAACTCTACCCGAGGAAAAATGATACGGATGGACGCAAATACAAAAAGCTATAGCGAAGCAGCTACCAGTCATCTACGGGTAGCTATCATAGACAAGGCCGATCCATACGGTAAAATAACTACCGATAATGGAGACCTTGTCAAAAGACAACTAATGGAGGCTTTGGACAAAACCCTTATGTCCGCCCCTGGCAGTCAGAAAAAGCCACCTACCTTTAGGTCATGGTCGCACTCTGGCGAAATAATCAGAGTCACCTGTGATAATGACGAAACGCTAGAGTGGCTAAAGAACACGGTTTCACAACTGGAACCATGGAAGGAGGCTAAGCTCGACGTGGTACACGTCGACATCCTCCCCCAGCTGACGAAAGCCACCCTCTGGGTCCCTAGCGTAGCTCACGCTGACCTGGGTGAGAATGAGGATGTGGGGCTCCGGCTGGACAAGCAAAACCCAGACCTTCGGGTGGATGCATGGTTTTCCTTCCATCACGAAGCGAAGGTCAATCCCAAAGAACACCTTTTCGTCTTTGGTATAAGAGACGAGGAGATGGGAGTCCTAAAAAACGATCAATGAGGATGAGCTACGCGTTCACCTCATTGATTGTGAAAACCAAAAAATCTGACCCGGAACGGAGGATATCGAGTACGGATCTCCCTCTCCCATCCGAGAGAAACCCCAAGGAGCTGTTGCTACTGCGGAGACTGTCGAGCCATCTTCCAAGATGGCGACCGACAGTCTCCTGGAGGAACTAACAGCTCTAAGCTAAGACACAGGCGACGTCAACCCACCTCCAAGTGAGGAAGTGGAGATGGCCTAAAAAGTAACCATAAACCATCTCACCACCATCAAGCAGAGATGGACAATGGAAAGGTAAGATTTATTCAGTGTAACCTTCAACACAAAAAAGTGGCTTCGGCAACTTCATGCCGCCACTTGGATGTGATGCAGGATACAATAGCACCAAGACAAGAACCCTGGATAAGGCAAACTAAAATCATGGGTCTAAATAATCCAAAAGGTTTAATTTTCAGCTTCTCAAGCAATCACCAACCTAGGACGGCCATATATGTCCCTAGGTATTTTAAGACTTACCCACTGAGGCATTTTTCGTCCTCCGACCTAACGGTAGTGAAGGTTGAATATGCACAGAAAAGTCAAAAGAAAGTGTTAATACTGGCATCCGCATACCTCCCCTCAGACGCAGCTGAACCACCACCAACCAAGGAGCTGGAGGACCTTGTGGAACACTGTCTCACCCAAAAGCTTGAATTGGTAATAGGCTGCGATTCAAACTCTCACCATGTAAGCTGGGGCAGCAAAGATATTAATACTAGAGGTAAGAATTTTTATGATTATATAACTAACAAGAATCTCTGTATTCTAAATAGAGGTACTGAACCAACATTTATTAACTCTCGTAGTCAAACGCGAATAGATATTACCCTATCTACTATAAACACTTCGAATATAATTTCCGGCTGGCATGTATCCGACGATATTTCAATGTCGGACCACCGCTGGATAAAATTCGAAATAAAACTAGCGCTCACAACCTCTACAATGACTGGTGACCCCAGGAAAACGGATAGGACAAAATATGTCCACTGTTTGAAAGGGGATCTGCGAGGAGTCGAGGAAGAGCTGCCCAACAATAAAGGAGATTTGGAAAGTTATTCTAAAACTATCCAAAACTCCATAACTAATGCCTATAAGATGTCTTTCCCACTCAGGCGGGTCGATCTTGATGGATCCCCCACTCCGTGGTGGTTCCATGAGACTGACCAGCTCAGGGGGACGGCGAGAAAATCCTTTAATAAGGCTAAAAGAACCAGACTCAATGAGGATTGGAACTTATACAAGTCTCACCTCAAGGAGTATAAAAAAGTCATTAGACAAAAACAAAGAGAAGCATGGAGAATCTATTGCGAGAAAATCGAGGGTTTCCCCCAAGCAGCTAGACTCCAAAAAGCTCTCTCAAAAGATCCCCACCGTCATATCGGTATACTAACCAGAGAGGATGGCACAAAAACTGCCAACCTGAAGGAAAGCCTTCAATTATTGATGTCAACTCACTTCCCGGACTCTAAAATCACAAATTCGGTAGCCTGGGAGAATGAGGAGAATCATCACCCGACGGACGACGACTGGCGTATATCACGTCAGATCGTCGACTCGGACAAACTGAGGTGGGCCGTCTCAGGCTTCTCCCCCTTTAAATCCCCGGGAACAGACGGCATTTATACAGCCCTACTTCAGTGGGGCCTGGATGACCTAATGCCGCACCTGGTAGGAATCCTCAGATTCTCACTGGCACTGAGGTATATTCCAAAAGGTTGGAGAAAAGTCAAAGTCGTGTTCATACCAAAACCAGGAAGAATGGACTATTCCATCCCAGAAGCATATCGACCCATCAGCCTCACATCGTTTTCATTAAAGACTTTGGAGAGGCTGTGCGAACGATACATAAGAGATGTGGTGATAACACGAAATCCACTGCATCCAAATCAACATGCATACACTCCAGGGAAATCCACCGATTCGGCTCTTCATCTCGTAGCGGGCCGCATCGAGAGATCGTTGGAAAATAAGGAGTCCATAGACATAGAAGGAGCATTTGATAGTACCACTTTTCCCAAAATAACAAATGCACTTTCCAACAAAAATATTCCCCAAACCATAAATGGCTGGATATATAACATGCTCTCAAAAAGAGCGATAAAAATCAGTGTGGATGATGTAACCATCAGAGGCTTGGTTGTAAAAGGTTGTCCACAGGGAGGGGTGCTCTCGCCACTACCGTAGAACATGGTCTTAGACTCCTTGGTCAGCCACCTCAACGAAAGCAACTTCTACACAATAGCATACGCAGATGACCTAGTGATACTGCTAACAGGAAGATTCGAGGAGACACTCTGCTTTTCAATGCAAGAGGCCCTTAATATCATAGAACAATGGTGCAGGGACCATTCGCTGTCAATAAATCCAAAAAAGACGGAGATGGTTCTTTTCACGAATAAAAGGAAGCATGCAAAACATCAAGTCCCAAAGCTCCTAGATACCAAACTTAATTTCTCTTCAGAAGTGAAATATTTAGGGGTCACCTTTGACAGTAAGTTAACGTGGAACTCTCACTTAGAAAACAGAGTTAAAAAAGCATATATTTGTTATGAGCTGTGTCGTAGAACCATCGGCCGTACCTGGGGATTGTCACCTAGGGTTGCTGCCTGGATCTACACTGCCATCATCAGACCTATGCTAACGTACAGCGCGATTGCCTGGAGAGCTAAAGCAAACCAGCTGACAGTCGTCCGTAAAGAGGATCAAATCCAAAGAACAGCATTCCTCAACACTACAGGAGGCATGAGAACCACACCAACAAGAGCTATGGAGGTAATCCTCGGTCTCACTCCCCTTGACATATACATCAAGGAGGTTGTTTCGATGACCATGACACGTCTACGATCTACCGGTATACAACCTGATGTAGGATCCGGTAAACTGAAACGTAACTTGTGGCATGAGGCCCTCAGGGAGGTCCCACTGCTGCAGGCCAATACAGACTCGATTCCACCGCGATATGCCTTCCACAGGCCCTACAAGGTAATCTTAAAAACAACGAATAAGACTCAACGGAAGAAGACGCAATCCGCATCTTCACAGATGGGTCTAAATCTAATGTGGGTTCAGGATGTGGAATTTTCTTCAGACCCCTGAATCTAAACATAAAATGGGTAATGGGCTGCAATGCAAGTCTTGCTCAAACAGAGCTCACTGCTATCTGCATCGCTACAAAAGAGATTACCAAAAGGAAAGCCACAGGTAATAACATATACATCCTTACGGACAGTAGCCAAACACTACTAGCCCTGAACAGACCACGTATTACATCATGCCTAGTACTAGAATGCCAACTGTAACAACAATACGGTCACTTTAGGATGGATTAAGGGCCATGAGAAATCGAAAGGAAACCGTATTGCAGACTCGCTAGCCAGGAAGGCAGCCTCCCAAAAACTTTTGGGACCTGGCACTTTCATTGGTCTATCGGCGTCAGCGACGGTCGACCTATTGAAGGAACACTCCCTTAATAAGCTAAAGGGTAGATGGGACGACGTAGAAGGCTGCAGGCTTGCCAAGGAACTGCTACGATATCCGGACAGCAAAGTAGCCAAAAAAATACGTGACTATGAACAGGCGGAACCTACGAACAGCCACGGGTATTCTGACTGGTCACTGCCACCTACGAAAACACCTCCACAGACGGGTCTCTCTGACACCCCACTTTGTAGAGAATGTGAGCAAGAAGATGAGACTGTCGAGTACATTCTTTGTGAATGTCAGCCACTCTCTCATCTTAGGTTTCATGTTTTCGGCGAGCACAGGCTAACATATGCCAATATGGGGAAACTTAATTCAGGCGACGTTATCGCCTACTTCAGAGAAGTATGCTGGATGACGAGCTAGAATGAAGTTTTGAACCTCAGAAGGATGCACAATGGGCCAATTGTGGCCTAAGTGCTGTGGGGTCTACCCACCCTTCCAACCTTTACAGAGATACAGATACTCTTTTTAGATGTTCAAACCGTGCTTCAGCTGTAGCTCTAAACTACCGGATCGTAGATTGTACACCTGGAAATCCCCTGTGGACAACCCGGCAAATAGAGTTAGAAACCAAATAGATTACATCCTCATTAACAATCGCTATAAGATCTCAGTCAAAGCTGCTAAAACCTACCCGGGTGCTGACATTAATTCCGACCACAACTCAGTTATAGCTAAACTCAGTATAAGGATGAGAAGAATAACAAAACGTCTAAACAACTATATAGATCCAAAATTCCTTAAGAACTCCAAAATCCATGACACAGTTATGAAAGAGGTTAACGAATGTATGAGAGATATTGGTGCATCAGATGAAGTTAGTGTAGATGAAAAGTGGAAGCAAATACAAACAGAGCTAGAAATAATAGCTGAAAAACATCTAAGAAGCAAAAGAACTAAGAAAAAGCCCTGGATAATATCAGAAATTCTAGATCTTATGGAGGAAAGAGAAAGAGCAAGGGCAACAAAAATGAGTACATGACACTAAGTAAAGCAGTACAGAGAATAATTAAGGAAGCAAAAGAGGAATACCTACCAGCTCAATGTGAGGAAATAGAAGTACTAGAAAAAAAATTTGACAGCTTTCATATGCACAAAAAGATAAAGGAAATGGCTGGATGTAACAGGGACAAAGCAGCTAGTAATATAATCAATTATACAAATGGGCGTAAAATAATTGATGTGGGGGACAAACTTGAAAGGTGGAAAGCGTACTTGTCGTAACTGTTCGATGATGAAAGACCTCCAAAACCGGTCTTAGAATCAAGCAATGTGCACTTAAAAATATAAAGATCAGAAATAATTTATGCCGTGGAAACTATGAAACCCGGTAAGCCTGCTGGTCCTGCTCGGATACCTATAGAGCTTATCAAACTCTCTCACGATGATGTGATTGATATTCTTCTGTACCTCTTCAACCGCATTTACGATAAGGGAAAATTCCTAAACAGTGGCTATCATCCACTTTTGTGCTCATACCAAAGAAACCGAATCCAAGAAAATGCTCAGATTACTGAACCATCGCACTAATGAGCCACACTAAAGTTGTTCTTGAAGATAATTATCAAAATAATTCACAGGAGACTAGAGTAAGACATAAGCTACACACAGTTTGGATTTCGCGAAGGTCTTGGAACACGAGAGCCAGTTTTTGGGATTAACGTTCTTTTCCAGCGCTGTCTCGATATAAACCAACAGGTGTATGCATGTTATATCGATTTCGAGAAATCCTTTGACAAGGTGAAACATGACAAGTTACATCAGCTGCTCGTCAGCAAAAACATTGACTCCGACGACGTTCGAATAATTAGTAATCTATATTGGGGTCAAAAAGCTCATATAATGGTTGAAAATCAACCAACAGAAGAAATGGAGATTCGTCGTGGTATTAGACAAGGTTGCATTCTATCACCGCTTCGATTTAACTTATTAAGAGAAGCTATTTTTAGGAAAACCCTAGGAGATGAGTTAGTGGGAATAGTTATAAATGGAGAAGTAATTAATAATATGAAGTATGTTGATGACACCGTCTTGTTAACGAGCAACCTTGGAGATACACAAAACCTTTTAGGAAAATTAAATGATCGATGTAATGAATACAGGCTAAAAATTAACTTTAACAAAACCATGTTGATGGTAGTTACAAAATTCCCTCATGATCTGAACCATGCGAACCTGATGGTGGCAAACACCACGATAGAGAATGTGTCGACATATAAATATCTAGGAACCTGGATAGAACAATCGGGTGACCAGACAAGAGTAATAAGAACGAGGATATAGACTGCCAGAATAACATTTGCGAAGATGAAGAAGTTATTTACGAGTCGAAATAATAACATGGGACTTAGGATGGGGATGCTGCGTTGTTACGTTTTTTCCACTCTCTTATATGGAATTAAAGCATGGACCCTCAAGAAAAACCACATTGACAAACTACAAGCATTCGGAATGTGATGTTACCGTAGAATGTGGCGCATTCCCTGGACCGATAGAGTTACTAATGCCGAAGTGCTGAACCGGGTGCAGAAGGAGTTAGTTAAATGAATCAGATAACTAATCAATTATTTATGTGCTAGATACTTGGGGAGATGTAATTATTTATGGGTTTCTATCATCTCCAGGCATCCATATACTCTTGCAAGAGCTAGTAACAAATAATCTCTTTCTAATATTGAGTAATATAGTAATTTCGTACCCATATTGCGTTTTATGTTCTATGCTTTCCTATATAATAACGGTTTATTGTACAGCACCCAAAATTGACGTAACAAGTTTTGCATCAATATTTATAAAAAATATCCGGGTGGAAAGGGTTATATGTTGCTTTTAGTTCATTATAAAAACTTCTTTTGTGGATGTTCTAGTAATATCACAGTAATGTAAAAAGGCAGCGCTTTAACGTAGCTGAGAAGTTAAGTTGTAACAGCCCTAAGCTGGGCATGTGATGAAAGCAAGAGGAAAGAAAAAACATTATCACAATGTGATGTTGAATTACCATGACTGTAACATTCACTTGCATAGTTGGAAGGACGTCATTTATTCAACGTTTTGAGAAAATTTCATTTTTTGATCCAGATATTTAAAAAAAATAGTAATAAATGAATATCCACTAAGATGTCCATGATTCAAAATTCAGCTGTATTTTTTAATGCTGATCAACTTTACCAAATAACATTTTCCGATATTTCTCAAAATAAGGGTACTTTTCTCTTGGCTCAAAATCAACTTTTTCGATGCATATATTACGTGTGTTTTCCTATATTTCGTTGGTGCATATTAGCTCCGAAACATACGCAAACTTTTATTAATAATAACTTTTTGTAGAAAACCCTATAATTAAAAAAGTATCCTTTATGGTGCGTACATGGATATGGTATTCTCAAATAATATATGGTGCATATTAACATGACACCCTGTATATAGTTCTAACGTGGAGTATACGCATAACTTGTCTTCTTAGTACAGTTTATTTTCCTCGCATTCGTTATCCCAACATATCAAGAAAATCGTGTTAACCACGAAATACCTTTCCTGACTGTGGCACTTGTGACCATTTAATTAACATAAAAGCGCCATTTCGAATTCCGCTTCTCTGACATGTGTGGGAACTTTAAACCAACTTTTTAAATCGATAAAGTGAGTCGAGGGAAACTCCAACAAGAATATGGAAGTGAAGTCGTTATCCGATACCTATATCAAAAACCAATAATGGCCAGCAATAATCCCAAGTTGAAACAAGATCAGCTGGAATGTTTGCGAATCCTAGGCTCATTCTTATTAAGACAACCCCAATATTCGCTCTAAATGGGATCCGTTAATGGGTTGCAGCCAGTCCTCTCGCAATTAATACTATTGTGAGCAGTTACGTTATTAACAACATTTATAATAGTAGTTCGATCAATATTTCTGTTATCGGGGAATAGTGATCATGTAACAAAATTGTATGTCTTTGGATTGGATTGTGAATATACAGAGTGGAGAACTGTAAATAATATACCCTTTATGGGGCATTACTACTCGTTAGTTGATTCATAAACTTAGAAATATAATTTGAACATTTTTAGAGGGGTGGTTTGATTTATTAACCATCACACTTCATTTGGAAATCAATAAAAATGCGTCTAAATGTATGAATAAAATTTTAGTTAGCAGTTTAATTACTGATTTTTTGCAGTTGGAAATGTAGAGGTAGTGGTAACGAGTTATATTCTTTTCGGGTTTGTGAATGAAGGAAACATATTTCTTGTACGAAACTCAAACAACACATAGCCAGAGAGGAGAAACACATTAGATAAGAATAGAAGAATATGAAGTGGAGGCGATTTTACAAAGTCTATATCGATATAGTGAAGATGGTCACTGAACTCGAGTAGCTTTTGTTTGCAACGAAATAGTTACACATTCTAGTCTATTACAGTGCTGAAATTGACCATACTGGAACAGAATTTGTTAAGTTCATTTTGTTAGCTATTACGGGCAGAAAATCTAGCCCATTTCAGTTGTCAGTAAGCAGTTGGGCGGTAAAAGATTGCACTCTCTCTTCTTATTATTGTGTGTCGGCACATAGTTTAATTTGAGGTTATAAAACTGTGCTTCTTTAAAATCTTTTGTTTAACGACTTTCAGTGCACTGAAATGGCCCAGACAGTAATAAATAGTATCGTGGGTAGTGACATTCATTATTTTGAATTTCAGGAGAAAAATCAATATCATTTTGTAACTAAATTTCAGTGCAAGTTAACAACAGGAGAAAATTACACGGAAAAATGTGAAACTTTCATCAAAGACTTTTCGCGTAGCACAAACACTAACTGGATTGTAAGCAAAGTGTTCAATAATTGTGTTCGTTATGAATTTCGCAAATTATATCTGTGTCATCTAGCCAAGAAGAATAAACATGTATCCAAGAAAAAAGGTTGTACAAGAAATTACGAGTGTTTGGCAAGTATAAATATAAAATTCCTAAAAATTACTGAAGTCACTTTGAGAAGAACTAACCTATTGAAAAAAGGTTTGAATGTAGTTATCAATATAAACTATGCACATTCTCACCGAATAAAGGTTGCTTAAGAATTTAGCTTATTACGATGCAAAGAAGATACAAAAAAAACTTTTCGCCGATATTTTGAATCTGGTATGGCAGCTTTCGCAGCCAAGACTTATTATGAATTCTTTTTATCTGAAAATTGTGATCGCAGTATTAAGAAAAATGGTGACTACATTGGAAAAAGTTCAGACGACGTCTCAAATTGTGTCCATTTTTTCCCACACAACTCGATTTAACAGGAGCCGGAAAATTCATGTAAAACCAACCGCTGTATCCCGAAGAAAATATAGGGGACTTAGAGGTAATAATCGCATACAGTCTGGAAGGCCATCCAAACTCGAAGAAAAGAAAAAAAAACGAAAATCTCACAATATTAGCCTAAATATAGAAAGAAACGAATCCAGTGCAAAAAAACATTAACTTAACAGCGCGTGACAACGTCCAATAAAATCTGAAAAGATAAGTTATTAGTTATATTATTATGTACTCATTTGGTTTCAGTTTTATGCAAATATGCGGCTTTTGATTTTTTTAACAATAAACAATTTTTGTTCCTACTTATTGCGTTTCATTTTTATGAAAATATGGGTGTTTGTATTTTTTTATGCAAGAATTCTATAAAAAAACAATTTAAACCATATTTCAGATATCCAGGGATATTCGTGGATTCACTACGATTTATTTTATAATATTTACAGCTTGATATTTCAAAACCGGCCAAATTAGCTGTAGACATATTATTTAATATTTTTCAACTCGGCAAAATACTTATGCCTTTGCGAAATATTGAGTTGCATAAAGACTTTCCTATTCAAAAGATAAATACCCACCCAACTAGTCAGATATTTTTGTTCCAGTGTTCGAATGTTCTGTTTAACAATATATTATGAAAAACTGCAAAAAAACGTAATTTTGTATGAAACATCATTCAATAACTCTAAATAAAGGATATAGAGGAGGGTCAATTATATAAGTACTCAAATGACTGAAGCAATGTAGACATTTATTCATTATTTGATCTTAAATTTGTCTTACAGATTCTACACCATTAAAACATTTTTGAACCGTAATAGCATAGGTTATGCAGCTGATATTCTGCAATCAAAAACTATACGAGTTCAGTAGCCCCCCTCACCATATCAGTATAGGAATTGTAAAATCGCGAAGTGGAGACCGATACTGAGTAAAATAAGTACCTCGTAAGTCTGTTCTAATTTCAAATTCTACAAGGAAATCCAGTTTTTGTTCCTTATCACAAATTTCTGTGTTAGGAGTCAATGTGATGGCCATTAATACACTCCGATGGTGTCAATACGATACCTCACATCTCCTTTGAAAGTTATTATACAGGAATGAAAAAAAGGTTTTATAAATCTTACCGGATCTTGTTTTGAAATTGTATGTTACCTATCTGATTAGTGGGCATTTTTATTACCTATCCCCAAGATTCTTCTCAATAATTATTGAATCTGTAATTATTCATGGAGTTGGGTGGTATTGCACAATGATATTTGTCAAAGAAAGGAGATACTTGGTATTGCAATAAAACAATATGGATTTCACGAACAAGAACCTTATTTTGTTGCTTAATATTATAATTTAAAAATAATTGACAATATTCTAGTAGAAAGCTACCTTAAAGTGACAAAAAATAATGAAAATGAAAAAATGGTTTTTCAACTATGTATGTAAGAAATTTTCATAAAATGCCCAATAATCTTTATGAAGCTTGGTTTTTATTTCCTGTAGATGGGTGTAGTTTTTTGGGTAATTGGAAGTTTTCCAGTATGTAGTTTTTAAAATTCTTCAATTCTCTTGATTGCTTTTTTGGGACACTGCGGTAAACATTTGAAAAAACTGTCCTCAAAACTAAGTTCATATTGGATTTCTCCCCTCTCGTATTTTAGAGCTCGAAATCAGTTACAGTAGGTTCGTTCAGTTTCCTTCCAGGACGAATGTATTCGTGAACAAGGTCTTTATTGAAGTTATAAAAGAACTCGAAAATCGGACACACAACTTCAAATGGTTTAGGATTTGCTCGAGCTTCCGCTGTGATTCGGTAATAGTCATTAGGAATTGAAATGGTTTAATTTTTCAACTTTTTCTCGGCGGTTGCGTGTACGCTATCACATTCCATATTGGTATGGCCTTTTATCAAACATTTTTGAATAATCTTGACATCATACTGATAGGAACGTGAAAGTGAAGCGTTCGCTAAAACCACATTTCGATTTTGGTAGGTACAGCCATCAGAGAAAATTATGTTGGTTCATATTATTTTCTAAATATTTCCTGTTTAAAAAATCCATCAATGAAGACGCAAATGTGGAAGCCTGAACATCGGCATCAGTTTCCTCAAACCAATAACAAACAGCAAAGATCAGAAACGGTATAATTATTGTGACAACAAAGCTTAGTTTTGAAGTAAAGTGAGCTAGCTTGTAAACATGGACAAGTTTTCACGGCTTGTAAATCCATACAAATGACGTGACATTCATCAAGTTTGGCGTGCTCCTTATCATTGTTTTTTTCTTCTTGAACTCTCTGCTTTTGATTTATATGCTTCTCCCACACACTTTGGTCCAAATTCCCAGCTTGATACTCCACACATAAGTCACACTGATCTTTTCTAGGACTAAATATGCTTATATTTTTGATTTAAACATATTTTATGAGAGTGTCTCTTGATAGTGCCTGCTTTTGAGAATTTTTACAATATTCCTGATATAATTTGAACAGATCTACAAAACTTGTGAAAGTTTGCTCTAGGTACAGCTTCTTGGTGTCCTTCCGACAGTAGTGACTTGGTAAGTTGGGAAGCTTGTCTAGAAATGTTCTCCGAAACTGCATTGACTCTTCATTTTTCAATCGAGGTTGGCTGGATCTACTGGGTGCAGGTGTGTCATAAGCGGAATTTTCAACCCAGTTTTGGACTGTCCACTCTTTAGGACCCAGGGTGCTTAAAAATATTTTTTTGCAAACAGGAACATGTTGTTTGCTTTCTATGTTTAATTTATAAAACAGTGAACTGCATCTCCTCGAAGATTCATTAGGTGTCCTTTTTCTTTCAGTTTCTTTCCTGTAAACTGAATTTAAGACATAAACCCTTTTTTGCTCCCAGCTATTTAATTTTCTCCAGAAACTTTTAAAAATCTGCTGCCTCAGTATTTCACTCAAGTCCTGACAAAACATTTTTTTATCTCTTGCAGTCGTTAGAGAGGCACGTAGCATTAATCCCGCATTTCTTTTCGTATTGTGGAATGTTAGTTTTTGGTTTTTTGGCCTTCGGTAGCCTAAATAGGTGTCTCCTGAAAGTCGCCGCTTCTAATTTAACTTCCATTTTGTTCCTAGGCCACCATCAGATTCTTGTTCCGGTGCTTCGCTGGTTGAATTGTTATCTTCTTCGCTAGCTCCATTGTTATTTTCTTCACTTTTATAGTCACGTAGATTGGATTCTGAACTATCAACACCACTATTTTCATTATCAGTTTCTGGTTGGTAAATGTTCACTAACTCTGATCTATAATGATGTTCCTCAATGCCTCTATCAATTTCGTCGTCATCTGTTTTTGCTTGGTTATTTTCTTCTTCAAATACTTCAAGGCATTCAAACTCATTTTTCTACTCAATTTCTTGCTGGTGAACTATTTCCTGACCTACATTTGGAACGTAGGCATTGGTTGTCACAGTCGGTTATAATTCCGTTTCAACATTATTTGAAGAGCAAATTATGTCAAAATCAGGATGTATGTTATTATTGGCATGAATGCTGATATTTACAATTTTGGGAGAGACATTTTCTTTTTCTAGAACATCTAGAAAATCAGACTCGGAATTTTCTAAGACATCTTCAAAATTTTCAACTGTCATAGGTGTCAAAAGCTCTCCAATAACATTTTCACTATCACAGCTTTCATTTTTTGGCTGGGAACAATTTTGGGTTTCTAGCTTGGTATTGCACATAGATGAAAAAAATTTAGTTCTGCCGGACATGTTGAAGTTTTAACATCTTATCTGAAAGAAGAAAACTCTTATAAAGCCTTATGGAAAAAGATAATCGCACAGTTGACATTTAATAAGTATATGTCTCATTGCAAAAGCCAATTTTTATACCTAATTTAAAACAGAGAGATAGATAAATTTTATATCATTAAAAACAACATTTTGGGGATTTTTTTTAATTATTATAACAATATAATTGCGGCTTGGAAGAATCTAAATAAAGACGAGTTCAAAATTTTTCTTGGTCTCTTGTTGCACATGGGAAATATAATACTAAATAGGATCAACGATTACTGGAAAACCAATTATTCATTTAGTTTTCCACTATTTTATACTTTTATGAGCCGAAATCGGGTTTTGTTAATATTACGAGCATTGCATTTTTCTACAAACGAAATAGATGCACAGAACGGATTAAGTAAAATTCTTCCTCCGATGAATTTTTCCAACTCAGGGTTGGAAGAAATTTATTATCCAAATCGGGAACTCGCTTTGGACGAGTCTACAGTGCTGTGAATAGGTCGACTTTCATTCCGACAGTAAAATAAACAGAAACGTCATAAATACGGGATAAAACTCTATGTGCTAGCGGAACCAACCAAAATGGTACAGAAAATTTTAGTGTATGCAGGTTCAGCAGATCCAGATGTGGGAGGAGCTAAAACATATAGTAAAAGTTGTCCCAAAATTAATGGATGGTAAAACCTGCGTTGGACATGCGTTGTTTATGGACAATTATCACAACAGCCTTGAGTTGTCTACGAAATTGTTGCAAGACAAAACATATTGTACAGGTACTCTTCGTAAAAAACGTGAAGGCAATTCAGAAGATGTGCTTACAAAATAATTGAAGAATTTTATTTCGATTTTGCAGAAGAAGGAACTTGCGTGTGTAAATGGAATGATCGTACTGAAGTATTGGCCATTTAAACAAAATTCAGTGGCGAAATTATTCAAACAACATCAAAAAGAGGTATGTAGAAATCGAAACCAAAGCGGAATACAATAAGTTCATGGGAGATGTGGATCACTGCGATCAAATGCTCCAGTATTATTCTTGCGAACATAAAGTGTTGAGATTGTACACAAAAAATTTGGCATGCATTTATTTCAAATGATAATAATAATACGTTTATTCTGGAAAAAATATACATAATATTAACAATACACATATAAGATAAAACAATATTATCCGAATAAACCAAATAACCACGGAAGTATAGGTACATGCTTGTTTGTGGTATGAAAAAAACTACATCTATTAAAAATATTTAAGAAAACAGTTGAATTACGTATTAGAATATATGAATATAATTTTTTTTTCATATCAATTATTTTATTCATTAGCAAAGACAATAAACAGTGTGTATAACAAGAAAATTATTACGACAAAACTGGTAAAGCAGATACAATAATACAAATCACAACAGGTATTGAACAAACATATTATACTACAACTCGCTTAAGACCTGTATAGGTTGCACGCGAGCGTTCTCTTCTTTAATTCACAAATACATTATATCCCTATCCCAATTTGCTGCTACATGCATTACACTCTTTTGTCTAATTGAGTATTCCTTTATTGCTTCCAACGTTTGTATCTCATTTTTTTTGGTTACATCTTAAATCTACACATTTAAAATATCTCTCTCAATCAGGGAGTGAACAGTAGACCTCTCAACATGTAAGATAAATGATTTCATATATGATTTGAAAAGCCCTATCGAGTTAATTTCTAATAAATAATTTTTGTATGCGGTTGGTAAAAAGTTGTAAATTATGGTACTTAGAAATTTCAATGATTTTTGTACAATGGTTTGGTTTTTTATAGCAATTTCTATATTTTCTTTAAATTTGTATCGGGTGTTGTAATTGTGATCGATTGTTTGGAGTAGTGTTGATTTATTCTTATAAATGTATATAACGACATTGTAGAAATAAGTCTGTCTAATATCCAATAACGATGTTTCTGAGAATAGAGAGTTAGTTGGGTAAGTATTTGTTTTTTTGTAAATTATTTTCAAAAACCTTCTTTGTATGACTTCTAATTTTTTCAGGTGTGCTTTTGATGCAGAACCCCAGCACAATATAGCGTAGTTAATTCTGGATTCAACAAGTCAGTGGTACACTACTCTCAGATAAGCAGGTTTCAAGATAGTTCTCATATATTTGATTTTGTATAATAGTGGTCTTAAATTGTTTGCAAAATTATTTATATGAAAATTCCATCTAAGTTGGGAGTCTATAATTAGTCCTAGATATCTAATACTATTCATCAAATTTTTTTTTTCCTGACTTGTCTATTCTTAACTCGGTAAATTGGGGTAACCTATTTTTATAGTTACAGAATGGGACAAAAAACGTCTTTTGAAAATCAATCGTCAGCTGCCTACAGTCAAACCATTTATAAATATTGTTAAAATCTGTCTCAATTTCTTCCTTCAGCTCTTGCCACGTATTACCCTGGTAAAATATCGCCGTATCGTCAGCAAAACCGATGATGATTCCTTTAGTTTTCAAATGAAACAAGTTATTATTATATATTAAGAATAGGGTTGGTCCCAGAACTGTGCCCTGAGGTACTTCAAATTTGATTCTCCTATTATGGTTAATACAATCTTCTATTTAAACAGCTTGTTCTCTATCGCTCAAGTAACTTTGGAATAAGTTCAATGGAACTCCGCGAATTCCTATATCCTCCAAGGCCACCAGAAGCTGACTATGAGATACGGTGTCGAATGCCTTGGCAAGATCCAGGAACACGCATATTGATGGCTTAGTAGTATCCAGTGAGGCATACATTTGGTTTATCAAGGAAACTATAGCATCACTTGTTGAAAGTCCTTCCCGGAAACCAAATTGAGATTGTGATAAAATATTGTATCAATTTAAATATGCAGTTAACCTAGATTTTGGGGATTCCTCGAAAATTTTTGCAACTGTTGATATTAGTGAGATAGGTCTGTAGTTTGATAAACATTTTTTATCCTCTTTTTTAAGTAATGGAGTGATTATGGCCTTTTTAAATTCTGCTGGGCACTTCCCTGTTTCGAAAATGGAATTGATCAAATCTACTAAATATGGAGCGATCACTTCTGCATTTTCTTTGATAGCTTCAGATGTAATGTTGTCTATACGTGGTGCCTTTTTGTTTTTTAATGTTTTAATAATGTTTAATACTTCTGACTCTGTTACAGGTGTTGAAAAGAAGGATGTATTCATCTGAATTCGATCGTTTTTGCAGACAGGATTAGTTGGAATATTCATTTCTCTTGCTAATTTTTCTCCAACATCAGCGAAAAAGTCGTTAAATTTTTGTGCTATATGTATAGGTTCCTTAGCCGTGGCTCCATCCTCTGTAACTATTTCCTCTATTTTATCTTTATTTCGATTATTATCACTATTTTTACAACCTTTTATCAGAGTCCACAATTGCTTCGAACTATTTTCACATTCTGTTATTCGCTCTGAGTAATAATTTAACTTTGCTGCCTTAATAGCTTTATCGACAATTCTCCTGTAATTTAAGTACTCTCTCTTTTTTTCGACACTTCCAGAGTCTTTAGAAAGTTCCCTGTAGAGTTTATTTCTTCTCTAAAGAGAAGTTATTACACCCTTTGTAATCCATTTTCTCCTTTTCATGAACCCACGATTCACTTTCGTCGCAATCGTGTTAGATGAAATGTATGAGCTTAGAGTTTTTATTAAGTAAGTTGCCTTTTGATCTACGTCAATATGGTTTTTATATTCAGTCCAATCATGTTTGCGCAAGTGCTGTTTCAGTTTGTTATAGTTTACGTGTTTTATAGTATGCTCCTTTTGGGATTTTAATGTTGGAGATGATGGGATAAATGCAAAAATCCCCCTATGGTCACTTATAAATGTGTCATACACAGATGATATGCAATTATCTACGTTGTTCTTCCTGCTACTATAAAAAATGTGATCGATGCAACTTTCAGACAAACCATAAACTCTAGTGGGCTTATTTATTAGAGTACAAAAGCCGTACTCTTCCATAATATTCAAATATTTGGAAACATTGTCGCTAGTCAATTTCAAATTTATATTGATATCGCCGATTAAAATGTGCTCGGTAATTTTTAATTTACTTGCTTCTTCTAAGTATGTCTCGAGATCACAGAGAAATGCATCATCATTAACTGGTGGAGGCTTATATATGGAGTTTATAGCCATTTGATCACTATTTTTCGTTTTCAATATTACTTGTATGGCACGACACATTCCTATAGATATCACATTATTTTTATATTCAAATTTATTTCTAATAAAAACTATAACTCCATCATTTTTGTTTATATTACCCTCACTATATAGTAGGTCGTAGTTTTCATGCTGAAACAAGCTGTAGTCATGCACAGTAAAGGTTTCACTCAAAACTATGCAATCATAGGAAAATGAAAGTTGATGTAAAAATATTTTCAATTTATCCAGGTTTTTGTTTACGCTACATATATTTTGATGGAAAATAGTAAATTTCTGACCATCCATATTGTTGTAAATATTATTAATTTCATTTGTTGACTTCAACTCTAAAGTATTGGAAGGTTCACAATTCACATCCCTAATGGAAGGATCCATTGTGCGACCTGGTACAGTTTTGTGAAACTAGGGACAAACTGAGGATATGAGATCGCTTGAAATAATTTAAAAAAATAACAAAAGTATAACTTTGCATCTTACTGTTAAGAGAGCATGATCTTAACCATAGCCCTCTCAAGAGAAATATCAAATAAGAAAACAGAGCACACAACAGTGAAGAGAAGAGATGAAGTTATACCCTCTTCACATTTGAGGATGAATTGTTCATGGTTCTGTAATGGAGATTTAGATCTGGTTTTCCGTTTGAGGCTACTTTTGAAAAATTCTTCTTGTCTTTGGGTGCGTGTGGTTTTTCCAGTTTTTGATTTACTGCTTCTTTGTCTGGTTGATTTCGGTCTCGACGTTCTTGTTCGTCCATTTCTGGTGTTTTGATTGTTTGATGGTGAACAGGTGTTCCAGGATCGCTGCTGTAAGTTTGCGTTTTAGTGCTTTCTTCTTTAGCTGGATCTGTTAGTTGTGATGCATGATATGTAGTCCCATTTACATGAAGCTTTCTCCCCTTAATGAAGCAGTTTGGTTCGTTGTATTGTGTTCTTAAAATTTTGGTCTCAGCTAATTGCAGTTTGGTTTGATCATGCACAATAGAAATTCGAGTTCCCTTTAGGTTCTTGATATCTTTGAAAATCTTCTGTTCCTTTAAATAGCATAGAAACTCCAGTTCAATCGGACTCGTTTTACTACAGCCCAGTGTATAGATATTATTAAAATCAGATTCGGATAAAGTTAGACTTAGTAAGTTATTGAGGGTATCCATCACTTCGGAATTAGTCAGTTTATCTTCCTTTCTTTCCAATCCAAATACAATAATGTTATTTCTCTTATTGTCTCTTTCTAACTGCTCAACCCTATTCCTCAATGCTGGTGAACTTCAATTTTTTGTATAATAAATATGTTCAACAGGAAATGAACTTATACGATTTTCGAATGGTAGTTATTGACAGCCTATTAAGGTCACCACCACCAAAACAAGAGAGAAATAACCTAGTCAATCACTTACCAGAATACTGTCCCAACGATAATAAGGGAAATGCTAGGCGACGACGTTGCAAGTATTATTGGCAAACTAGAAAGAGCAGAAAAAATTCAACATACTTTTTCCCTCAGTGTCCAAACGAACCATGTTTGTCCTTGAAAACTTGTTCTAGACTATATCATGAAAACTGATTTTTTTCATAATTTTCATCAAACGTGAGCATTTGCTCTAAATATATCTGTATAAAAATGTATAAATTGAAGTCCGCGGATACCGCGTTGGCGGAACATCAGCTCCCACTTAGTAGTCCAGTGCCGCCAACGCGGCTGCCGCGTTTCTTCCTTCTTATATTTGTTTTTTGCTGTTTATGAAAAATTTGTAAATAAATAACCTAAAACAACATAATTACCGTAATTTTTTTGTGAAAATGTATTAATCTATCCGTGGCACATAGGGCATTACCAAATACTCGGACTGGCAGTCAAAGGATAGCTAACGAACTTTTTAACAAAAACTAACCATGAAAAAGAATGAACAGGATGTTCCTCCAGTTCTTTTACCACATCCTTCAAGGACAGAGAAGCCTTCAATTTTTGCATTTCAAGATAAATATACCTTAGTTTCATATGATCCGGCTAAAAATAGAGCCGTTATTTTTCTCAGCACTGTACACTATGGTGACAAAACTAGTGGAGAGAAAACAGATTACAAGCCAGAAATAATTCTTCATTATAATGACACAAAAGGTTCCGTTGGTTGAGACCATGGATGAAACGAATACTAGGTAAACGCTGTCGACCGAAAGGTGGCTATAACCAAAAATCCCCAACTTAGCAAAAATGAGACACACGAACGAAGAGACTTTTCCTGAGAAATGGGACAGGAGCTCATTAAACCCTACGTTGAAAAACGATTAAGATCGAGCATATTGAATGCAATGTTTGATTTTGTCGCCACATCATATCTTAAACCAACTACTGGAATTGACAATAATCTAAAATTATGGGAAGGTGTGTACTGTGCCCTATAAACTGTGACAATAAGAGTGAGAGTATGTGTGATGAATGCATGCAAGTATGTTTTTCGTAATCATCATTCAATCAAGAAAAGGAAAATTTGCTCAAAATGCCATTTATCGGATTCAGAATATTCAAATGAATTTTTTGATATGGAACGTTTATTTTTCTATTTTCTTGACCATTCTTGTAAACTACGCCAATAAAATGGTATTCAAAACGTATATAAGTTTCTTTATTACGATATGAGAATTGAAAAAAAATTACAATGATCTTTGAGAGTGGTAAAACCAGAAAAAAAAGTTGGGGTACAAAATGTACCCCCTCCGGTATCTTCGCAGTTAATGGACCCTCCGGTATCTGAATGTTAAGAATTAGAGTATTCAAAAATATTAATTTTTTATTTGGATAGGTTTTCGCTGCTATCCTCTTTCACACAAATTGCCAGCTTTGTACCCTGTATTATATGGAATACCTGCCTAAGAAAACTACTAAATTAATACTTTCTCATTCATTACCTTTACGTTTCAGATATTCTATATAGTGCATTTGTTTTGTATAGAATACCGAATTATTCAGATTCTCGGTAACATATACATATACGGCTATACATATGCGGCTAAATACAAGTTATAAATGGGTGATTATACCAAAAACGTGTTAATCCGTTGCACGTAATCCATTCAAAACGGCCATAATTGAACAATTTAGTAATCAAATTTTCATGGTTGACGCAGTTAAATGCTCTACTGAGACCGCAAATGATCCCAGCATATTGTTCACCACATCAATCAATGAGTTAATCTATATAGACATTCGCCGCTCGAAATCAATCTCCAGTTCTATTATTATTAAATTCTGCCGAAAATCTCTTATTTGTATGCAAAACGACGTTATTCAAGCCCGAAAATCCCGTTAACATTTCAAAACGGATACTCAATTAAGTTTGAAACTTCAATATTATACCATGGTTAACGTAATTTTAAAATTATCATATGAGTGACTATAGTGATGAAAATAGTACCAGGAATGGACCAATGGAACAAATATTATCTATTATTCGCAATGTTATCAATAGTAAAACAACAAGTGTAATGATGATTATCGAAATACAAATTTTTTCGATTTTGAGAAACAAATTGTTGTTTGGAAACCGCACGGGCGCGTAAGCGCAAGTGTGGTTTCCTAAAACAACAATTTGTTTCGAAAAAGAGAAGAAATTTTCGATAATCAATAATCACACGATTATATACAAAATTCCATGAATTGTTTCCACACGTACTTTTTCGATCGCTCGGTATTTTGCGGCATTTATTCTTTTACTTTCTCCTGAATCTCTTTTAGATGAAACAGACCAAAATGGTTTTTAGAATTCATTCTTGATACAATAATTCTGACGTTTCTTTATTAATTTGACATTTTCTGTCAGTCACTAGATTTTTAATATCGAATACAACAACTAATGACATCGCGAAACACACAGATAGGAAAATTGCATGTATCCAATCAGGTGCCGAAATACAAAATCGAAAACATGGTGTTTTCAGATATCAATCCTCATATTTAAACCAATCGAAGGCGCGTATTTTGTATTGAGTGAAATAGTCATGAAAATACACTTTCCAAAATTAATAGTATGCCAACAATTCCTTCATAAAATATCCGTTTAACACATTTCCAGTAACAGACTACAGTACAAATTCATGTGTTCTATCTACTGAAACAGATATCGAAGTAGTCCCGGAATTTTAACACTAAAAATGGACTCGCTATGCAAAAAAATCAAGATAGTTGATTTTTCGATTGGAACATGGCAGAGGGTGGCTCTTTGTATAAAACCGAAGTTTCTGTGGTCCGAAACTGCGAGTGTTAGCCGCCATATTGGAAAGCCCCTTTTTGCAAATTTCTCGGGTACAGTGAGATATAGATACTGTGACGTTCTCTTACTTTCTTTAAAATATAACGGACGTCACTATGACACCCGCGGCTTTAATATCTACCAGATTTTCTCGAGCGCCAGATTTTTGGCATGGTTTAGTCCACCGAACTCTCGAAAATGTTAGCGTCAAGAGTTACAAGGGTCGAAACAGATGGAGGTTAAGTAATTCCAGGGGTCTGTTGTTCTTGACCTCTATGCCGTACGAAGAGGGAAACAGGCTATAATTGTTTACCACTATCGGAAAATGAAACTACGGGTGCTTGATAGAATTATAAACTTCATTTCGTCTTCGAAATAATTTGGATAATGGAGAATGTTGATTGAAACCCCTCAGTATTTACAATATCTAATTAGATTATTACTCAGGCCAAAGCACATTACCACACAATAAATATTTTACAATCACAAACCCAACGTGTAAAGCTTCAATAGTTTTGCCGATTGCCGGTGAAAATCAGTGGAAATTTTGCAGTACGGTGAAAATTACTCAGAGAAAGCGTTAAGGCACTAGCGGTATTTTACGTGAGCATTTCTTAGTATTTGTGTACGGCTTAGAATAGGAGGGCGGTAACTAGTGAATTGCCCTCGATTTTTGTACGGATATTACCCCGGCCGTTGGTGCTAAATCAATCGATTGGAGACCAATTAGCCCGCAGAATCCGAAAACCTCTCCCTGGCGAACCTGCTATGGCAGCGAACATAGACGAGGCTCCTCCGAGTTGCCTATTATCAAATAGTTAGAGTCACGCTAGCAAGGCTTATGGTACTAGATTGAATGATTCCCGAAATACTTTGAAAATCCCCAAGAATCTACCTGCTATGGCAGCGAGGATGCTTGGAAGTTTCCCAACGGTACTTCTTTTCCCAAATTTTGTATTCCCGAATCAGGATTCCCGAAATACTTTGAAAATCCCCCAAGAATCTACCTGCTATATCAGCGAGGATGCTTGGGAGTTTCCCAACGGTGTTTCCCTTCCCTAACGTTGTATACCGGAATCGAGATTTTTCAAATACTTTGAAAATCCCCCAAAAATCTACCTGCTATGGCAGCGAGGATGCTTGGAAGTTTCCCAACTGTATCTCTTTTCCCAAATTTTCTACACCAGAATCGGGATTCCCGAAATACTTTGGAAAGTCCCCACGAATCTACCTTCTATTGCAGCGAGTTTCATTCATTCTCCTCACGACCCCACTCAGGAGGTCCCCTACTTAACAATCTTAAGAACGGCGTCCACTGATTTGCGCGAACGGTACAGTAAACAATACATATTTAATATAATATATGTATCAAAAGTAATACACATATTTTAACATTATTACTAGTAAATAAATTTATAGCTTGTCATGAAAGAAGGATGTATAGCTTAATAATAACATAACTTAATAATAATACTATTAAAATGAGAAACTAAAATATATACAGTGGGATGTCGGGAACGAAAAATAGTAACATCGTTGCAATACGTTAAAAATTTTAAGGACCCTTTGTAGAGAATAAAAGTTCTCATTTTCTTCATCAAAAAACTGTTTTCTCTATTGATAATATTTGAAGAGATATTAAAAAAACCAAAGATTGGTTTTTGGAAAATATCTCGATAATTTTTAGAAGCACGAGGAAAAATGTAATAATCAAAGTTGTACAGCATGAAATTTTCTACAATTTTACCATTGAACTTTGCATTACGAGACAGTTTATGTCGTCGACAAGGCAATGATTCTCCAGCATACAATAACTAAGATCAAGGCGAACCAAAAAACATCAGGAAACTTCGAGACCAACGCTGGATTAAAACAAGTACAGGTTAGCAAAAATAGCTGAAAGTTTGAAAATGGACACGCCCACGATGCGCGTTGGTCTCAACACGGAAAGTAGGAGATAACACAGTTTATGATTAAACTTTAACGAGTACAGAACTAGGTATAGTCTGCGAAAAAGTAGGTATTGCGGCGAATAAAAATGGAATTTCAGTCGAAGTTGAAAGGAAAACTTTCAAATGGACAAACTCGAGAAGTGGTAGCAAATGTTATACATTTCATGAGAAGAGAGGCGGAAAATAACGAGCCATTGAAAGATTTTTAAAAAGTCCAGGAGCGTGTGGTATTGGCAACAGGAGTCAGTTTAAGTAGTGTTCAGCAAATTTCACGTGAAATGAAGGTAGTTGTAGACGGTCAGTGCTCGTCGTTTGAAACACCTAACGAGAAGAGAAAAAAACGCACTTCAAAAACCTGTTTAGATAATTTTGATACAGGGCCTCTCCGAAGGTATATTACCAATTTTTATATTACAGAAAAACAAGTTCCAACTTTGAAGCGTCTTCATCGAAAATTTGTAGATGAGTATAATTATACAGTGAGCTTTCGTTGGCGAAAAACTAGAACAAATAATGGAGAAACCCGAAATTAGACATATGATACTTAATTTATTACGAAGTATGAAACGTTATAGGGACGAAAATAGACCAATTATATATATGGACAAAACGTATATCCATTCGTGTCATAGTAATAAAGAGAGTTGGTCTGATAGTTCGAACGAGGGGTTACATAAACCAGTGTCAAAAGGACAGATGGTAATTATAGTACATGCTGGAGGTGAAAATGGTTTTGTGAAAAATGCTTACCTTAGATACAAATCTAACGATAAAACCGGAGATTATCACAATGCCATGAACTACGAGACTACAAAAAGTGGTTGCAGGAGATGTTAGTACCAAATTTACCACCAAAAATCGTTTTAGTCATCGACAACGCACCTTATCATAATGTACAGAGTGAAAAGGTACCAAATTTCTCTTGCAGAAAAGCCGAAATGCAGCAGTGGTTGACAGAGCTAAATATTGGATTTACGGCTGATATGTTAAAAGTAGATTTATACAATCTTATAAAGTTACACAAACCCCGGTACAAAATATACGAAATCGATTAAATTCTTACAGATGAAGGACATTCCATTTTACGATTACCTCCATATCATCCGGATCTTAATCCAATAGAGTTGGTATGGTCTTCTATGAAGCAATACGTAGCTGATAAAAACGTAACTTTTAATTTTAAAAACGTACTAAGTTTGTGTGATGCATTCTTTGATTCATTTTTGATAGAAGAGTGGAAAACTAGGTGTGAACATATAAAAAAAATTGAACAAGATTATATGGCAAAGGAGCCTGCTTTTGATTTAGTTGTTGATGACATAATAATAACTTTAGGATTTAATAGTGACAGTGGAAGTGAAACTGGTGAAATCATCTCAGAGTCAAAGCCTGATGTATCAGAAATGTGAACGTGAGGTATACTTTTATTGGTATAAATAAATTTTACTATTCCACGATTAAATATCATCGTGAAATAGTGACTTATCTGTACGAACAAGTATACATGTTTATTTCCTTTTTCAATATATTTCAATACTCTTGTTACGTTTTATTACATATTTTTTCAAAATAATATAAATAAATACACAATGCAAAAAAATTTCCTAGTTTTTATCGCCTTAATTTTAAAGGTAAACAATTTCTATATTAATTTTACACTGGATTATACCAATATCGGCAGAAATTATTAAGCGCTTTTGGTATCCTTTTCCCTCCGAATGCGTTCTCAATTTATCGTTCGCGCAGCGAAGTGGGGACCTCACACTTCCAGCTATTTTTGCTTAACAATTGTTACGTTATCCACTGTTCAATATTGTATTATAACATTGATCTTAATCAATGATTATAATCGATAATATGCAGAACCGGCATGAACAGAACAGGGACACTGAAAACTAAGACAACACAATTACTGGCATACGCGGACGATGTAGTACTGTTATCAACATCAGAAAACTCACTGAGAAGAATATGCAGAGCGTTCATAGAAACAGCAGAGACATTGAACCTGCGAGTCAATGAAGAAAATTGGAAGTTTATGAAAATGGCAACACCTCAAAGGAAATGAGCAATGAGGAATTTTCCAACACAACTGAATGGACAAAAAATAATGTAATTCGAACAAGTTCAAAGCTATGTATATCTCGGTGTGGTTATCAAGGACGACGGCGACGAAGGAGGGAATTTAGAAACTGGGCTGATGAAAGGAAGTAAACAGGCAGGAACATTGAACAAGATAATAAGTTCAATGAAAATCTGCAGAAAGACTTAACTACATCTGTACAAATCAGTAATACGACCCACAGTGATCTACAGAAGCGAAATGTGGATACTTAACAGAACAGATGGAGAGAAATTAGATAAATGGGAAAGGAAATTATTAAGGGGAAAAAGCGGGATGTATGTGGCTTAGAAGAACGAAATACAGAATTTATTTGGGGAAGCAGTACTGAGTAAAATAATAAGATCCAGAAGAATAGGTTGGCTGAGGCACGTACAGAGAATGCCAGATAGTAGAACAACCAAAAAGATGATTAATATAGAACAAGACGGAACAACAAAGAGAGGCAGTCCAAAGAAAATATGATATGCAGAAGTAATAGAAGATCTAAGAGAGAGTGGAAATCATTTCCAATCTATGGGACTGAAAGGCCTGCGTGTAGTCAAAACTAGTTAGGGTAAACTCACTGTTTCTAGATAATTCCACAATATATGGAAAAAAATGTTAAAAATTCTAAGAAATTTGACAATTGTTCCGATATTAAATATTATCGTCAGAATGGCAGAAGTTACATTTCATTTGATGGTGATGCACTTTTTGTACTCTATTTAAAACTTACCAGAACATCCTATTAGTTCAGTAATAGTGGTCTATGCCTATTGTTTTGCTGTTTTTTTTTTAAAAACGGAGATCGATTTTATTATAAAGGGCAGTAGACAATCTTACTTCTTCAATAAGAAACCTTTCATCCATTTTTGATCGAATCACTATGTTAAAAATTGGATAAATGATGCTCTTACTTGATGAAGATACATACTGAACTATGAAATAAAACAATATAATTTGTTTAAAATTTCATTTATTTGAACTAATATTCAATTTAAACTGGTTGACGCGTTTCACTAATACAGTAGCTTTCTCAAAACGAATGAAGGTAAATTTCAAATGTTTTAATATATACAGTGCATAAATACAGAATTCTATTTAATAAATGTTAACAAAGGTAATTCATTCACTAAAACATTCCTAAGCTATCTTCTAGGTAAAAAGGTTTACCTTTTTTAAAATGAGAGAGGTAACGTTCCATTTGATCCCTACCTGATGTTTAATAATTATTTTTGGCTAGACCAAGAAGTGACCTCCACCTTGTGATTGACTTAATATATAACATATAATTATAGAAAATGGAAGAAGATATGAAATTACAAATATCAAAGCTTAAATATTATTAGCTCTATGGGGATACCCTGGATATCTTTTTCCCAATTAAGATCAGTATAACTGTGCAATGATATAGAAAAGCTGGAAAACTGTATCTACTGATCTTCACAATTATCACTTAAGAAGGCAGTTTAAGAGTTGAGAACTCCCTAGATTTATTTGTTCATTGACAACTTGATATTGTGGATTTCTCAAGTGTCTTCTACTTTCTAATTCTTCAAGGAAATCCAGTTCTTGTTTCTTATCACAAATATATGGTACTTCTAATTCTGTGTTAGTTGTCAATGGATTTTCGGCGTCATGTTGATGTCTTCCGTAGTGGGATTTATCTGGTTGTTTTAATATGTATGTTCGTAAGTGTTCACTGTATCTGATTTCAGTTTTTCTGACAGATATATTGTGTTATTTATAAAATGCCACATAGGGTTTTCTATACAAAACTGTCAAACGCGAGCTAACTTTTTTACTCAATAGCGTTCGTGGAAAATAATTAATAACAGATTTGGAACGGTCGTCAAGTGCAACCGGGATCGAGATGGCCGAGTTGGTATTTGGTACGCGAAATTTGAAAGTTGAATGTCGATGATGACGGTTCAATCCCACGCTATGACGAAGTTTTTTGTTTTTTGTTCTTTTTTTACAATTTTCATCTAAAAAGCGTTAATTTTGAAATGGAGCAAAGTTATTTGTTTCAAAAATGTATTTATTCAAAGAAAAGTTCAGACAGTTCAATTTTAAAAAGCAAAATCTAGTAGGTAGCCTTACAAATAATGTAATTTTCATTTTTGACAATATGTAATCTTTGGAGCAAATAAGTATCTTTGTAGCGATCAGAGCGTTTTCTCATTATTTAATTTATAATATTGTTTATATTTTAGGTAGTTTTTAATTCTTATCAGTTAGTTAATATTTATTTTTCTTCTCATTGTAAAATGCTTACTCGTGAAGAAACTGTGCAAATTATTCGTACATATTATGGCGGTCACAATAGTCGCGATATCAAATTTTTTTTTATTTAATATGTCCAGTGGTCAGACTGATGTACCGCATCAAAGGATACATAAGATTATCAAACAATTTGAAACAACGTTGTCCCTTAAACCGGAACACCAACGAAGAAATCGAACAACATTATTGCAGATTGACCTGTCCATTTTGTTGGCTTTTGTCGAAAACACTAGGACCACTTTTAGACGCGTAGCACGAGATTTAAATGTTAGTATTTTTAAAGTACACAGTGTTCTAAGAAAAAACGGCTTCAAAGCTTACAAATTTCATGATGTGCAAGAACTTTTTGAGCAAGACTATTTTAATAGACAATTTTTCTGCGAAATTATGATAGCCAACCGAGATAGGAATTTTTTAAGATACATGTGTTTTACCGACGAGTCTAGTTTTGTTTTAAAGAGAAAAACTAACAAACGAGATCAAAGGTATTGGGACACAGTAAATCCATGTGAAATAAATGTGTCTCATACCCAAAACAAGAAAAAAGTAAACGTATGAGCCGACATATTGTGTGACAAAATAATTGTTCCTTTCTTCCTAAGTAATAACTTCAATGGCCAAGAATATTTGAACCTTCTCCAAAATGAAATAGGACCCCAAATTGCAAATGCCGCACCTAGAAATGTTTAAGTATGGTATCAACATGATGGTTGCCCGGCTCATTCCAGTAGGGAAGTACGGAGATAACTTGATACTGTTTTCCCAAATACGTGGATATGTCGAGGGGGTATAATAAATTGGCAGACAAGATCTCCAGAATTAGCACCACTCGATTTCTTTTTATAAGCATTTCTAAGAAATAAGGTAGCAGAATAAAAACCGGAGACAGAAGATTAATTGAAAAATATTATTATTAATTATTGTTGGAAAATTAGTAGAACAGTTATTAATAATGTACGGCGGAACTTTTATAATCATTTGGGACACTGTTTAGCAGCAAACGGAAAACAATTTGAGCATTTAATTGAATAAATAAATTTGTAACCTAAAAAAATTTTCTTATTTTGAATATCTCCACTTAAAATTTATTTTGGACAAAAATTATGAAAAAAACATTTTGGACACACTGCGTTGTGCGAACCGCGACCTTCTACGTCAACTTTAAATTTTGAGTACCAAGTACCAACTCGGGCACATCGGCGTCGCGTCGGTATATAGTATTCCAAAGTTTTACAGAAATGGCGTACTACTTTTTAAAAAATAATTATGCATTTCCTTAGTGAACCAGACCGAATTTGAAAAAATTGAGAGTGCATTTGAATTAATTTTTTTACGACCTTTACAAATCTGTTATTACTATTCACGAACGCTATTTGGTAGAAAAGTTAGCTCGCGTTTGACAGTTTTGTACAGGAAAGCCTATGTCGCAATTTATAAATAATTCAGTGTACATATATAAGAGGATCTGTTTTGGTTTGTGTTGACTGGATTCGTCTTATAGCTATTGTAGCATTTGTGGGTCCGTTGTTTAATTATTCTGTCAATATGTTTGGAAGGATAGTGATTGTTCTGTAATATTGTTTTTGTTTGATATAAAACTTCTGGATGATTTAAGCGTAATAGCTCTATCTACTAATCCTATTATTACGCTGTAGGTGTTTAATTAGATTAAGAAAATAGTTCTCCCATCTCAGCTATCCAAAAATATTGTGAAATTGAAATTCGGACAACAGTAACCGTGAGATGACTTCTCTTTTAAACTACAATTTGTATTGGTCACTTCATAAAGTAACACATTCTAGATTGGTGTAAAGTTATGAAAAATATTTTGTATAACATTAATTTGATCACCCTATGAGAATTTGATTCATTGCACTTCTCAAAAGATTCTCTATAAGACTTCAATAGTTACGCCGAGAATAATATTTTCTCAAAATCTCCCGCCTCAAAAAGATATTCATAATGACTCATTCAATCACAATAATAGCTTGGGATTATCGGTAAATACTTCCATTATGAGTAACTCCCAATATTAATGATATTCAATGTGCAAGGACGTAAAGTGATTAAACATGATACAGTTATGAACATAAGTCATTTTAAGTGCCACATTTATCAATGTTTGAAGCAAAAATATTACGTCACCGGAGTATGGGAGAAGAGGAAGCTTGAAATTATGCATATTTCAACGTAACTACCAAATATTGTGTCTACCTTACAAATAATGAGAAAACATGAAAAGACCGTTAACCATACATTGCATCGTGTAGCATATTTGCTACATAATAGAATAACGTAGTAGCCAACCCTATACACAATTTAAATAGTATTTAATCTTTCTGGTCATAGATGGCGAAATTCGTATTGTATTTGAAATTATATAGTTTCTGTTAAATTCTTAAAAATCAACGTGCATGTCGAGTCCTACAAATATTATTTTTTTTGAGATAATTGCAGCGGTTTTGGCTAAAAACTGGACGTGTTCGATAACTTAGGTAAGTAATCAAGAACTTTGTTATATTAGTGTGGAGCTTAAGCCATAAATATAATTTAGAGGTTTTAAGCAAAATGCTACACCATGCACTAACATTTTACTTTCATAATGTTAGTATAATGAGAAAAAATATAATATTCACAAACCTTTGACGAATGCTGAACAGGAAAAACTTGCAGAAACATTTTTTAGAAAGCAATGATGATTTGCAACAAACAAATGAATAAAATTCAAGTGAAAATGTCGATAACCACACAGAATCAGCTGCTCAAAAATGTCTAGCACCTGTTGATTTAGCTCACATCAACCTGGACATTGCACTTAATAATACGAGTCCGGCAAAACTCTGTCAAAGTTCTATAACTCCTATTGTGTATAGATGTTACCTATTATCTATCACTTGAAAGCGTCTGTGGGTCATACAACCCGTTTGTTGCTGTTATATTATATAGTGTGTACACGTTCATCATACGTTTTTAGTATTTTGATTGTGATTTTGGAAATTCTGAGACAATGACCACAATGAGTGACTATTATAACAATGAAGCCACCATCCAGACGTCGCTGCCAGATTTGTATTAAAAATACACGAACATGTGAGGTTAGACCCATATTGATTATCCTTCAGCGAGTTAATTTTCAACCCGAAAGACTCTCCCAGCGTTAGTAATATGGATATTGTTAGCTATCTGGTATTAACTGGTATTTACTCCAAGGAGCAAATGAAGGCATTTAAAAGTTATATTCATACACATTTTTGAGGCAGGATTTGTGACTCAATATGGAGTGAAGAGAGTATACGATATTTATATTGTTATTGAAACGGTAAGTAAACTAATCACGTAGGATACAATTATATACCCGACTTGCTATTTTCCATTTACAATCAGCTAAATTATTGTTTCTTTTTCCAGGTATAACATTCACAAAGGATGAACGAACACGATATAAAAGTGTGGGTGCTTGTGAACACCGATGGAAGTGTTAAAACTGTTCATTTCACCTGTATTATATTATAAAAATGATTAAAATACGTCTTAAAATGCTTTAAATAAGCGTTCTATATTGCACTCCACACCTGTGTATGTCCCACAGACGCTATGTTGACATTTAAGTGACAGTGAGTGCCCTATACCTTACATATTTATATGAAAGATAGATAGTATATTTTGAAATTTTTATTTTGTATAGGATAGTGTTAAATAAATTTTATCACCTTCAACTTTGATTTTTCCTATACGTACCTATTTTCGTTATTTAAAAAAACACATTTTTGGTAAGCATCTGAGTAGGCTGTTCTCGCTCAAATAAAAGGCTATTATTAACCACAATTCTAACTTATTTAAAAATTATCCAGTTTAATTTCATAAAAGGTGCTCGAAATGTCTGCCATTTCCTCTTATTCTTAAATTCACTCATATTACTGTTTTCAAATGAATCTTACTGATTCTAAATAATTCCACAATATATTGAATAAAGAGTTAAAATTTTTAAGAAATTTGACAATTGATTCGATATAAACCCGTAACTACTACTATCAGGTCTTAAGGACCCAGCGACATCTAAATTCTTGAAAATAGCCCAGACATATTAGACTGGGGAAATTGTGCTTCCACTTATTCTCCAGTCAAGTAGTTCTTTGTCGAATGCTGTTGTGAGTGGTTATCTATATTGTTCACTTTCAAAGCAATACGATATTTGGGTCCGTGGGACCCGATAGTAGCATAAGTGTTAGTTTGTAAACTTGGAAAATTTAGGTAAGTGGGCATGTAAATTTATGTATATTGCTTACTAGTTTCTTGAGTATGGTTATAATTAAGCAATATTATATTGTAAGATACTCATACTTGCTGATTTCTATATTTATGAACGCCTCAACCAATGAGCTACTTTCGGATCGCCAGTTGGCGGAATTATTAGACGATGACGCTTTTTGAACAGACCTATACCGGTAGAAGAAAAAGGCAGGGCTTTTGGTCAAATATTGAGTGGCGGCGACGAAAGTGATAAGGAAGAAGAAGATAATGAAATTTTCAGTGACCATGATTCAGAAAGCGAAGTTGAGGCTGATTCAAGTGAAGATGATAACCAAGAAGAACATCTAACAGATTCTTCCACTGATAGTAACACCGCTTCGACTTCAAACGCTTCACCACCTCAAAAAGCGTGACACGGAAAGTATAAAACTAAATGGTCCAAAGAATCTCCTTCTCGTGAAAAAACTTCACAGCACAATATTATAAAAAATGTGTTACCTGGTCTGAAAGGCCCAGCTCGTGCAAATCATTTGGCAACTCCGTTGGAAGCTTGGAAGTAACTCTTTACCGACAATATAATTCAAATTATTGTTGAAAACACTAATTTAAAAATCGACGAAATGAAAGCTCATTACAGTAAATTTAAAACATGCAGAAACAGCAGAAAGACATTTTTGCCTAAGTTTGTACAAAACACACACGAATTGGAAATAAGAGCTTTTATAGGGCTTCTAAACATGCAAGGACTGTTCAAGTCAGGTCATGAAGATCTGAAATCTATGTGGGCTAGTGATGGAACCGGAAGGCCACTATTTCGATCAACTATGTCATTGGCACGGTTTTCATTTTTATTGGCCTGTTTTCGTTTTGATGATGCTGCAACTAGACCTGAAAGGGTTAAAAGCAACAAGTTAGCTGCAATCTCCGATCTATTTGAACAGTTCGTAACTGATTCCAAAGAAAATTATGCCTCGGGATCTCATCTCACCATAGACGAGATGTTAGTTCCGTTTAGAGGGAGATGTTCATTTCGCATGTACATCCCCAACAAACCCGCTAAATACGGGATAAAAGTGCAATTATTAGCTGACATTAAAACCCACCATATGGTAAATGCCGACGTTTATACTGGTAAAAATCCAAAACCTACGAGTGTGAAAAGTAAATTGTCGCATCCCACGCAAGTAGTGTTACGTTTGATTGCACCCGTTGCAAATAGTAATCGTAACATTACGGGAGACAACTGGTATTCTTCTATTAAGTTGAATGATGAAGTAAAAAAAAGTGGTCTAACATATGTGGGTACAATGCGAAAAAATAAGAGACAAATTCCTCCAGAGTTCCAACCAAATAGAAACCGAGATGTACAATCTTCATTATTTGGGTTTTCAGCTCAAACCACTATTGTTTCTCATGTTCCAATACGAGCAAAATCAGTTATCCTAGTCTCTAGTATGCATCACGATATTGCCGTAGATGATGTTAGCACAAAACCCGGAATAAATTTGTACTACAATGGCACTAAAGCAGGTGTTGACGAACTTGACGAAAAATGTGCTAACTATTCGACGTCAAGAAGAACTCGCAGATGGCCAATGTCATTATTCCACTCCATACTAAATATTGCTGGAGTAAATAGCAGGATCATATACCAGTTCGCCCAACAAGGAAAAGAAATTTCCAGGTACAATTTCTTAAAAGAGCTAGGACGTGAATTGTATACTCCGTACATGACGGCTAGAATATACAACATGCAAGTACCTCACAAACTTCGTTCGATGGCCGCTGATATTCTAGGAATTGTCATGGAGGAACCTGTACCTTTGGAAAACCCTTGCAGGTCGAAAAGACCCAGATGCCGCGTTTGCCCGCCAGGAAAAGACCGAAAAACAACTAGTTACTGCACTATGTGTAAAATTCCCATATGTTTAAAATGTGCGGCCACAATGTGCCCAAAATGCATTTTAATTATTATTTTTTATTATTATGTTATAATAGAAGCATAGCCTGGTTAAATAAATGTAAAAAATGAAGTTTTTGACAAAAAACCTTATTGTGATGATTTTTTTAATTATTGGGTACCTGGGACCCTCTAGTAGTATTTACGTTGCGTATTTTGAGTAGTAGCCGTTACGGGTTAAATATCATCGTCAGAATGACAGAAGTTACATTTCAGTTGATGCCTACCTGATGCTTTATAATTATTTTTGGCTAGACCAACAAGTGACCTACCTAGTGATAGACCTAATATATAATAGAGAAAAGAAAAAGATATGATATTACAAATATTAGAGCTATGGGGATACCCTGAATATCTTTCTACCAATTAACATCAGTATAACGGTGCAATGAAAGAGAAAACCAGGAAAGCTATATCTGCTAATATTTACCATTATTACTTAAGAAGACAGTTTGCGACGTACAATCCTATACACTGACTAAATATCGATTCTAAGTTGTACCTCACAGGATACTTGCCGGTTCACTCAGTGAAGATGGAGAGGTTCGTTAAAGACCTCCTAAATATCAATCGGGTCTTAATAGGGCGCCAGGCAAGTCAATACCTCAAATATCCCAAGAACTGCTAATCACGCGACCTACCAACGCAAAAAGGAACGGTACTAAATTTAAACAAATGTTTTAGAAACGATTCTATTCAGTTTTCAACAACAATTAGTTCACCAACGTAAGCAGGTGTTGACTGATTGAATTAATTCAGCAGCTTAGTGGTAAGCCATAAAAAAACCAATGATTAATGAAACATATAGCTTAACATCATTATAAAAAAAATACCTGGATAAATAAGGAACGCTAATGTAATTTTATGTACAATTGGCAGGGGAGTTGTATCAATACAACAAAAAAAAATATCAAATTATTAGTCTCCCGGGCTTGAGCCAAGCGCAGGTGACCAGGGAACGAAAACGAGTTTTACAAAATATCTTAACTACAGCGCAATTACAATTACTGTGTGGCGAAATCTAATTTCAAACGTTACCGTCAACCACAGCCATAAATATTATAAGTATTTGAAAACAGTACAAACTTTTCATAAATATTGAAATAGCATTCGGGCAATGTATTCAAAAGTATGAGGAAGGACGTCCGACCAAATACAAATATTTTTCAAACGTTAAGATACACCCGGTATAAGTACGTGTATTCTAAACTACAACCCGTAGGAATATTTGTCGTAAAAATTAATAAATTTATAAATAAGTTCACCGGTACAGCCTCAACGCATCAATCACCCTGTATGCGAGCTATTGACGAGTGATCCACTTCCATAGACGTGCCAAAATACCCCGGAACCAAAAAGGTACGAGAACCACCAAACCCTAAATGAAAGAAAACCATTACATAGTTTTGGGCAATTAATAAAACTCCAAGTTAATTTTTTATATCAGTTGTTTAACTCGAATAATTGAATGCCCCAACACGAAAAACTTCCATTAACATTCCATTTCTTTCAAATTTAAAACTAATGAAGCCAAGATAGTACAAACTCACTAGTCTATGAGCTTGTACTGCTAATTATTTAACAAATAATGTGACTAAATCCAATTTACACCAATTTAAAAATTCATAATCTAAGGGAATACACAATAAATAATTTTAGAACCTTTATTCCCAATTATCTCCTGATTATAAAACTAAATTCATCCCAAATTAACATTAAAGCAGTCACATTGACTATTAAATATCTCGATCGTAAAATTAGTGCAACATTAAATAAATTAATTACTCGTAAGTATTATAATAACTCACCCTATGTTAGTAAGGGGTTACGGCTTGATCCTGACGTCTCAAAAGGCGTAACACCCAATTATCATCCAGATGGACAAAAATATAATAGGGGTTTTCGGTGGCTTCCTGCTCAATACTATACTGATTGGAATCTATAGAGAATGAATGTATTGTAAGGTACTGAATACGGCACTCCAGGAAAATAGAGGAAATATAACTTACCGGTAATGGTAAAATTCCCAACACGTGAAAATGGCGACTGAATGTACATAAAAAAAATCCCAAACGGTCCAGAACCCAGTAGAGCACCAAAATATCTATTCAGCCACGACTGGATTCCAATAAAATATGATAGTGACTGATCCCACTCAATAGATGTCAAAATTACCAATATCACACTTGTACACAACAATCAGTTATCGCCATCACGTCCAAAAACTTTTTAAAACCAACCAATGACCAAGAAAGTGTCGACGGACTATCAACGAATTACCCACAGGTACCTTTGTTCTATTCCCATCGTATTATCACAGAAACCTAACGATGATACCAGATACGTGCTTTGGTACTCGTCTTCTAGGTGACGCTAGACGACAGTACTCATAATACTTCCGAATAAAGTTTTATTCTTATTAACTCAACAGAGCAAATACAAGGGTTATTTAATAACAAACATAAATAAAAATATTATTTTACAGACCACTAACTATAACTGTGACGGTACGTAACAAGTTTAAAAGTGGAGAACTCCCTATATCTATCTGTTCACTGACAACGTGATATTGTGGGATTCTTATGTGTCTTCTAATTTCTAATTCTTTGAGGAAATCCAGATCTTGTTTCTTATCGCAAATATGTAGTACTTATAGTTCTGTGTTAGGTGTCAATGAATGTTTGGTGACAAGTATATGTTTTGCGTAGTGGGATTTATCTGGTTATTTTAATCTGTATGCTCGTAAATGTTCACTGTATCATATTTCAAAATTTCTAAGGATTTGACCCAAATAGACAACATTACATTCTGAACATTTAAGTCTATGTATATCAGACTCCTTCAATGGGGATATTTTTGTTTCTACGTTTAACAATTGAGTTGATTTCAGGCATTAAAATACGTTCATATAAAACTACTAATTAAAAATGGACTACTACATGAAACCTCGAATATCTTGGTTGTTAATGGAACAAAAGATAGAAAACTGTACATTTTTGGAAAGGAGAATGATTGCTCTTTCGAATGAGATCAAAAACTATAGGGTGTTCTATTCAAAATCATACATATTCTCCCCTTTGAATTTGACCAACATTAGTAAAACACCCTATGTTGATAAGATGATTTGCCAGCCATGCTTAGAAAAATATCTTTGATAAACTAGTGAAACTAGTGAAAACCCCACCTCTTTGGAGCAATTAGTAAATTGGGCATTTATGTTTAAAATCAGTCACTCGTATTTGGGACACCCTATATATTAACTCTATCCTAGCCAAAAATAATTATTAAACATCAGGTAGGCATCAACTGAAATGTAACTTCTGTCATTCTGACGATGAAATTTAATATCGAATAATTGTCAAATTTCTTAGAATAATTTTTAACATTTTATTCAATATATTGTGGAATTATTTAGAAACAGTAAGTTCCATTTAAAAACAGTTTTATGACTGGATTCCACGAAGTAAGGGTCGAGACAGTTGATTTAATAAATTTACTCGTTTGTTAAATGATGCGGATGCGTTTCTCAGCCTCTGAGGTATAATAGATCTGAATGCTTGTACTATTCGCTCCTTCATATATTCCGGCGTTGTAGTTGGCGTTTGATAAACAAGATTCTTAACATAACTCCACTTAAAAAACTCAGGTTTTGTTAGGTACGGTGATCGAGCTGGACCATTTCTACCCATCCATCTCTTAGGAAACTGATAATGTAATTCATCTGCTACCTCACCTATATAATGCGCTACTGCTCCATCATGTTTGTACCACATTGATTGTCTTACAGCAAGGGGAACGTTTTCAAGTGAAAGAGGAAGATAATAAGCCAAAAAGTCTGGATGCATCGGACCATTCAAATTGCTCTCAAAAAATTGCGGAAAAATTACAAGTTTCCCAATTATACTTCCCCAAACATTTCCACTTCATCGAACATGGTTGTGTGTTTCTCTGATGATGTGGGGATTTTCATTAGCATAATAATGTTTATTGTGCCTGTTATCGAATCCATTCTTATGGAATGAAGCGTCATCAGAAAATAAATAATACTCTTTCGAAAAATCCTGGATTTTGCTGAAGATTTGACTTAACGCAGTTACAAAATCGCAATTGTTTCTCGAAATCCATGTCTGTTAGCTCTTGGTACATTTGTATTATGTACGGATGATAATAATGATGTTTTCATATCCGTCCAACAGACCTTTCACTAATACCCACCAATTCAGAAATACTTTGTTGACTTGTATTTGGATTTTCGGTTACTGCCGAAACCAGCGATAGTTGATTGTCATCATGGAGAGCACGTTTGGGAATTACTGGTGGTTTATCAAAACAAGAACCAAGGATAGGTTATGATAGAATTAAAGACGACAACATCAAAAGCAAAGTAGCCAATAAATTAAATGAACTCTAAACAACTTTAGCCCTGTCACAATCAGCTGAGGAGATGAACCTTGAAAACACATGGAAGGACATAGAAGAAATACTGATAAAAACAGCGAAAGTAGAAATAGAATACAAACAAAAGGTCAAAAAGAAAGAATGGATGACAGACGAAATATTAACAATGTTTGAAGAGAGAAGAAAATACAAAAACACAGACAGTCGAGACAAATACAGAATGATGCAAAATGCTATAAGAAGAGCGATAAAAACGGCAAAAAATAGATGGCTGATAGAACAGTGCGAAGAAATGGAACACTTACGAGAACAACATGATGAGTATAATCCGCACAAGAAAATAACAGAAACAGCAGCAGTATACAAGAAACAGACTTTCTCGAACATACAAAATTATCAAGGGCAAATGGCACAAGACAACGCGCGGCGGAAAGCTATCTGGGAACAATATATTGGCAACATCTTTGCAGATGAAAGACCACGTTCATAAGACATATTGGTACAGGATTTATCTGGACCGCCAATCACAATAGAAGAGATTACTAGAGCAATAAAAAGCTCGAATGATAAGAAAACGGTTGGGCCAGATCTAAATCCTGTTGAACTGCTCAAATTATTAGACAGCGAAGGCATTAAGATATTTTATAGGCTTTTTCAACCAAAGGAAAATTCCCAACTAAATGGCTTACGTCGCTTTTCATCCCACTTCCGAAAAAGAACAACGTAACAAGATCTGAAGACCACAGATTGATCAGCTTGATGAGGCACACTCTTAAAATATTTCTGAAGGTCATTCACTACAGAACTTCCACAAAATGCGAAAGCGTTATTGGATCCTTTCAATTCGGTTTTAGAAGAGGTCTCGGTACAAGAGAGGCAATAGTCGCAACCCATGTATTAATTCGGAACTGCTACGACCAGAGAAAAGATGTACTGACGTGTTTTATAGACTATGAAAAGGCGTTTGACAGAGTGCAACATCAAAAGCTCGTTCAAATACTAAGGCGACTAAGGAGACATAGATCAGAAATATATACGGTATATTAAAAACTTGTACTGGAACCAAACAGCTACAGTTAGAGTTGACAACGAGGCCACAAAAGCACAGAAAATCCTTAGAGGTGTAAGGCAGGGTTGTGTCCTCTCCCCACTTCTGTTCAACGTATACTCTGAAAATATCGTTCTAGAAGCTCTCGAATGACAACAATTGGGCATCAAAGTAAATGGCATATTAATCAACAATATACGGTATGCAGATGACACAGTCCTGATAGCAGAAAACATGAATGACCTCCAAAGATTTCGGGATATGGTAGGAATACATAGCCGGTTGATGGGGATTACCATCAATATAAAAAATACAAAATTCCTAATAATCACCTGCAAATTAGATGATTTCCAGATAACAAAGCTATCATACAATAGTGAGGACATAGAATGGGTAAAAAAGTACCTGGGAACCTGGCTATATGAAGACTGGTCTTCAGACGTGAAAATCGAGTGCCGGATAGAAAAAGCGAGGAGCTCATTCATGAGATTCAAAAACGTCTTCACGAACTCTGACTTCGACCTCAATCTCAGAAAAATCTTCACAAAATGCTACGTATGGTCCGTCTTATTGTATTTATTGTATGGCATGGAAGGCTGGACTTTGAAAGTGAATACCATGAAAAGACTGTATGCATTTGAAATGTGAATATATCGGAGAATTCTGAAAGTTCCATGGACGGCCAGAAAAACCAACAAGGAAATTCTGAGGAGGGCAGGAAGAGAACTTGAATTGCTGAACACGATAAAACGCAGAAAAACAGCGTACCTGGTACATGTGATACGCAACGAGAGGTACCAGTTGCTCCAACTAATAATAGAAGGAAAGACCGAGAGAAAAAGAGGAATTGGCAAAAAAAGGATGTCCTGGCTCTGAAATATCAAACAGTGGACAGGGATGAGAACCACAGGAGAAATAATTCACACCATCAGAGACAGAACGAAATGGTCAGAAGTAGTCATAAACGTCCATTAATGGATAGCAGAAGAAGAAGAAGAAGAAGATTCACATCTTTGATTGAACTACAACCAATATATGTGTGTGCGTTTTCTTATACGAGCACAGGTGTCCACTTCTTAGTTGATAGTCTGACATCAAGAAAGAGGAATTTGGGTAAGTATAGCAATTATATTTCTATATGGAAATTAAATATTTACAATGTGGCGTCATAATAAATATCGAATTCGGTCCAAAATATTGTGTCATACAACGACGAAAACTTAAATATTGGTGATGGAGGTGAAAACGGGGTTCGACGACATTCAAAATTGGAAGCAGAGGAAGTATGTTTCAATGTGTATAAGAATCTACGGGAAAAGTTTGGTTTCGATGAAGAAACATAATTAATACAAGCAGTATTTGATTTAACAGAAGTTCCCTTCTCAACTAAACGTAAAATAGCCAAGAATGGGTGATAAGGGATTGGCCAAACCCTTAGATATGTATGTAGTGAAATTATGAAGAACAAATATGACTAATACAAAAGTAATGAGTTACCTACGATTGAAATAAAAATAAATAAATTGACAAATGCCAGCGGTAATGTAGAAAACTATTGAAAACTGGACTAAAAATTTGAGATTCAAATTCAAAACTATCAATAAACTTCAAACAATGATAGAAAGCAGTAGGATAGTAGATATATGATGGTATACATACTTGGAACAAGTAACTAAGTATAGAGAAGTGAACCGGCCAATTGTCTATTTGGACGAAACTTGGTATGATACACCCGGCACGGTTGAGAGAGGATGGACTGATGTGGCACAAATTTGTATGCCAACAATGCCTGCAAACAAAGGATCCAGACTTATTATTGTGCATTGCGGTGGAAATGAAGGATGGGTTCCAAATGTCTCAATAATATGTGGAAAAAAATGGAAGATTGCAACGTTGACTATCATAAGAACATAGTTTGAATTCACATTGATCCAAAACTTGGAGCCAAATAATATTGTAATTCTTGATAACGCTTCTCATCATTCATGACAGCTCAATAAGATTTCAAACAAAAGCTACAATAAGACCGAGCTACATATTTTTTTAATGGATAATAATTTGTACTTTGAAAATTATTATACAAAACAACTACTGATCGATGTTCAAGACATTATACGCCCTAGAGAGTGTTGCTGAACAACATGGACACTCTTTAGTGAGACTTCCTCCTAATTTTTAGATTTTCAATTCCATCGACTCAATTTGGGCACAATTAAAACATATTAAGAAACTAACCAAAATTGAAGATCGGTATAAGAATATTGGGCAAGTCCATATTAATATTTATTATTGATTTACAAGAGGATAGTGATAGTGAAGCAGATGATATAAAAGAAAGATTAATATAATTTTTGGAAGAAGAAAATTAATTAAGTTCAATATATATATATATATATATATATATATATATATATATATATATATATATATATATATATATATATATATTAGTGACAAACAGGATTTAGACATAATATTTATTTATTTATTCATTATTCAATTTATTTCTTTTTTTTTTTTGTTATTTTTTCATAGGATTTAGTTTTGTCCATAAAAAATAGGATGCTGAAAGGGCTCAGTTCACGTCTGGTATCCCGATTAAAAGTAAGCAGAATATTAATACATTTCAGAGTTTAGTTCCGGAACATAACTTAAAGGGATATATGATTACATTGCGACACTATATGTTTTACGCCAACTATACACGATCATTTGCATAAACGTGTGAAAGTGTTTCTTTTGAAAAAAGTCTATAGATAAGCAAATCTGTGCAACAGAGGACCGACACTATATGAAGCAGTTTATGCCACTGAAATCTCACAAGTGGGGTTATAAATTTTTTGTTTTGTATGGGGTAAGCATATCGATTTGGAATATCCTTGGTTAAGAAAATTCTGAGAAGAACAGTATTCCAAATGAGCCTGACTTGGGGGCCTCAGCAAACATTGTTATACGGTTAAGCCGCTCAATTTCCAATAATTGTACATAAAGTAGACATTAAATAGAATATAGCTTCAGTCATTCTGATGATGATGTTTAATATCAAAACAACTGTCAATTTCATAGAATTTTTAACAATTTTTCAATACATTGTGGAATTATCTAAAAACAGTTAGTTTCATTTAAGACGGTAATAGTCTTCAATTTTCATATATTCACATAAAATGCATCAATTTGATATATCTTATGAACTAACTTGATTCATAATTATCAAAAACTTTATACAGTAAAAATCTGGATTAACTGATGAATTCGTTTGTTAATTTTTAGTTTTTATTCAGATTGGAAGCGTATATTCAAGATTAAACTATCCTTCTAAATGTTATATTATAATAGAGAAAGGTGATGAATTATGTCACACATTTCAAGTAGTTTTAGACTTCTAAACAAAAGTCGACAATGTCTTGTTTTGTGTGAATATACAGTTTATGTTGTAATATATGCTAGCTACTTACATTGCACCCTGAAGTCCAATTCGTCGCTAACAGTCTCTCCCTCTGAATTAACTACGGAACATCGATATCGCCCAGCGTTTTGCCTTGTCACTTTCTGCATCACCAAACTTTGATTACTGAAGATGGTACGACTAGCCAGATTATGATTGAGCACAACACCCTGAAACAAATGTATATACTTAGTTTTATCGTAGTTTATTGGAATAAGGTGAAATATCGAGTATACATATATCGTCGGTCCAATGCCAAACTCACGAATGTGCATATTTAATGTTTTGAGAAAAACGCATTTAAACTTTGAAGATATCGCTGAAAATATTACTTTCACTTTATGGTCTAATAACTATTGAAAACCCCACTTTTATGAAACATTTAATATTTTCGGTTGAAAATTTTAAAATTTCTGTAAGTTATCGAAAAAAAACACACATTCGTTGTTTTGGCTTTGCAAAATTTAAGACATATTATGTTTCGTTAAAATAAAAAGAACCATATTATAAAGAAAATTAACTATATTTTTTTCGATAACCACTTAACATTTTGAAAAACTGAACAAAATAAACAAACATCAAATTCACACATTTACGTTCAGTTCAGTCTTCATAAACAAACATTAAATTCATGTACAGAAAAAACTAACTAAAATAAATTAATGTTAGTCTTCGACAGTATCGGATTGAGCAATATAAAAAAACATCAAAGTCTCCCACGGAAAAAAAATAAGTAAAACATAAACGTTTAGTCTCCGTCAGCATCGGACTCTTCATCAGTATCTGGTCCCGGTAAATTATCCCTCACCATGTGATTTGATTTTATTGATTTGCTTACATCATGTTACGCTTGTGGTATTGTTAAAATCTTCACATTCTATTTAGGTCTTTCCATTTTGCAACACTGATGGGTAAATCATTCTTATAGGCTTTTTTTAAATCCGCTTGTTTTGGACGCCCTCTGGTTGTTCGCAATTTACTTCAATAAAAACATCGGTAAAGTCTGTTTTGTGAAGAACTTTTTTCAGTAATCGTCAATAAAGCTTGTTATGACAGAACTCAGGTTGGTCATGAAAGTGTCACTTTGAAGACTAGTCACTTTCATGATTTTTACAAGACTCCTGTCACTTTACAAGACTCCTCTGTCATTTTTAGACTGCAATCGAATTAGAAATCATCACTTATCTTATGAAACGTTTATTTAATATAATTTAAAACACTAACAATCAAATACAACAAATATTATCAATTGGTATTGGAACTATGAAAATGAAAATTAATATTAATGCTGCCGACACTAGTATTATGCAGACTAGAAAAGTTTATTCCAGGTATATAATTCAAAGCATTATTGAAATTGACTGTCTCTACCCTTACTTCGTGAAATATGCTCATATTAGTGTTTTTAAGTGAAACTCACGGTCTCTAGTTAATTCCACAATATAATACAAGTTATTGAAAATTCTAAAAAATTGACAATTGTTTCGATAAATCAATATCATCGTCAGAATGACAGAAGTTACATTTCATTTTATGCCTACCTGATGTTTAGTAGTTATTTTTGGCTAGACCAAGAAGTAACCTTACTTGTGATTGGCTTAATATATGTTTATAGAAAGAAGAAGAAGATGTGATATTACAAATATTGGAGCTTAGATATTATTAGCCCTATGGTGATATCCTGGATATCATTTTTCCAATTAAGATCAGTATAACTGTGCAATGATATAGGAAGCCAGGAAAACTATATCTGCTGATCTTTACAATTATCATTTAATAAGACAGTTTATTAGTGGAGAATTCCCTAGATTTAACTGTTCATTGACAACTTAATATTGTGGGTTTCTTAAATGTCTTCTAATTTCCAGTTCTTCAAGGAAATCCAGTTCTTTTTTCTTTTCACAAATATGCAGCACTTCTAGTTCTGTGTTAGGTGTCAATGAATGATTGGTGTCAAGTAGATGCTTTGCGTAGTGGGATTTATCTGGTTGTTTTAATCTGTATGCTCGTAAGTGCTCCCTGTATCGTATTTCAAAATTCCTAGGGGTCTGACCCAAATAGACAGCATTACATACTGGACATTTGAGTTTATATATACCTGACTTCTTTAATAGTGGTATTTTTGTTTTTACATTTAACAATTTTGTACTAACGTTACTTCCTGTTTTAAAAAAAATTGTTGTATTAGTTGCTGAAGATATTATCTTAGAAATATTATTAGAAATATTTCCTGCATATGTGATGGTTTTATAAGTTTTAATTCCATCAGCTTGTTTAGGATATATTAGTTGTAATGCCACTTTTTTTTTTTACTAATTAGCTCATTTATCATATCTAATGGATAACCGTTAGACGTTGCTATTTGTCTAATTGTATTAATCCCTCTATAAAAATTACATTTGTTCATAGGAACTGAAAAAGCTCTATGTATCATTGAATTATATGCTACTAGTCTGTGTGACACAGGGTGGTTAGAATTGAATGGAATCGTCACATCAGTCTGTGTTGGTTTTCGGTAAATTGAATAATCAAGTACATTATTAACTCTTTGAATTATTAAATAAAGAAAATTGATTGAGCTATTTTCTTCAATTTCTAATGTAAATTTAATTTTCGGGTGTAAATTATTGATGTGGTTCAAAAATACATCTAATTGTCGTTCACTACCCATAAAACAAGCTAATATGTCATCTACATATCTATACCAAAATAAAATATTTTTCGAAATATTACTTTCAAAGATCTTTCTTTCTAAATTGTCCATAAAAATGTTTGCTGAAATATATCCTAAACAAGCTGATGAAATTAAAACTTATAAACCATCACATATGCAGGAAATATTTCTAATAATATTTCAAAGATAATATCTTCAGCAACTAATACAACAATTTCTTTTAAAACAGAAAGTAACGTTAGTACAAAATTGTTGAATGTAAAAACAAAAATACCACTATTAAAGAAGTCAGGTATATATAAACTCAAATGTCCAGAATGTAATGCTATCTATTTGGGTCAGACCCTTAGGAATTTTGAAATACGATACAGTGAGCACTTACGAGCATACAGATTAGAACCACCAGATAAATCCCACTACGCAAAACATCTACTTGACACCAATCATTCATAGACACCTAACACAGAACTAGAAGTGCTGCATATTTGTGAAAAAAAACAAGAACTGGATTTGCTTGAAGAGCTGGAAATTAGAAAACATTTAAGAAACCCACAATATGAAGTTGTCAATGAACAGTTGAATCTAGGGAATTCTCCACTAATAAACTGTCTTATTAAGTGAGAATTGTAAAGATCAGCAGATATAGTTTTCCTGGTTTTCTATATCATTGCACAGTTATACTGATCTTAATTGGAAAAATGATATCCAGGATATCACCATGGGGCTAATAATATCTAAGCTTCAATATTTGTAATATCACATCTTCTTCTTTTTTCTATAAACATATATTAAGCCAATTACAAGTTAGGTTACTTCTTGGTCTAGCCAAAAATAACTACTAAACATCAGGTAGGCATAAAATGAAATGTAACTTCTGTCATTCTGACGATGATATTGATTTATCGAAACAATTGTCAATTTTTTAGAATTTTCAATAACTTGTATTATATTGTGGAATTAACTAGAGACCGTGAGTTTCATTTAAAAACACTAACAAAGCATTATTATTTCTGTTTACTGCTGCGTTAGCTATGTTTGACAACAATACTTTGTCGTTGACATATATGTTAGGAATATTAACATTGTCAGCTACAGCAGTCTGATCATGCCCTGCGATATTTTATAGCCACTGCTTAACTGCATTTTTATCGCCATCTATTCGCTTGGAAGGTTACTAACGACATCAAAATGTAAAACAATAACAAATGGATCAGTATATTAGAGACTTTGACAGAGTTTTATTGTATTAGTCATTTTTTAAAGAGAAATAATTTTTTAAGTTGTAGATGACTTTACTGTTGCACAAAGAAAAGCCAAAAAGGCTTTAATTACAACAGACCTTTCGTCTAGTTCCGATATTTACAAAGAACGGGGATCAAGGATACGCAAAAAAATACTAGGTATATGTCCCATCACTCTAGTTCTGATTCAGACGAGAGTCCCTCTTTGAATCGTGACATTTATCCTGTTCTTAATCCTACACCACAAACAAATTGTCAGTATTTAAAGAAATTAATTAGAATATTTTGTGCAAATAATATATTTTTCAGTATTGTCTATAAAGTCGGGGAATTATAAATCGGGTAGTACTTCTCCAGAGATTCAAGTGGAATCTATTGCCGAAACTATGAGGTCTGAGGCTGGAAGAATTTCCCTTGAGAATAAATAATCAAATGATAAGGCTAGATTTGCTGTTCCTAGAGGTAATTTGTTTCTTAAGTTGAATCATAATTTATAATAACCTAAAGTTTGCATATTAAATTTGACTTTTAGTATAAAAATACTTAATTTTATAATGTACCTTCCTTAATTTTTTTTAGAGTCAAAACCTTGTGACAGTGGAATCAGATGAACACTTCACAAAAGAGATAAATCATCACCACAAATAGATACACTTGATGATCAAGGTGACTAAAGTGAATAATTTTAATTAATTTTTATATTTAATCATATTTTAAATTTATTTTATACTTTAAAAGGTTGATGATAGATGAAATATCTCAATTAAATTTAAAAATCAACACTTTAATGGAAAGCGTTGGCACTCTCTTGAAAACAAAAAGAACTCCGAGTAACCTGCAAGTAACATCGTTTGAAAATAATGTGAAAACGTTATATGAAAAAATTCCTGTAATTCGACATTCGACGCATATTTTTAAAATTCAAATTCAACGTACTCTATCAAATACTGTCCCTAGTATTGCAAACCGACATTACAGATCATTTCTCAACAATACTACAGATAGTACTGAAAAAGACCAAATGCCCCAAGGAAAGAGGAATAGTGAAATACATAGATGAAACAAAACTTTAAAATACAATCAGACAAAAACCTTGGGATTTCTCATACTTGAATCCAGATCCTAACTATGCAACAAATACTTTAATCGAAACCATTCAAAAATATATAGACGACTGTACATATACACAAAAATGTAAAAGGAAAAACACGAAGATCACCCCTTGGATGACAAATACACTACAAAATACACAATGTATATCGGAAAAAAATTAGTGTTTGAAAAACATTGGAATCCATTATATTTTATCATATGTGTAATATTTGTTAGCACATGCTATTATCAATAAATTATTCTTATTTTGAGAAGAGAATAAAGAAAATCACCTGTACTATTTTATAAACAAAATTTTATATTAAATTTTTGAAATTATTTGTCGACATTCGTCTTTTAATAAACTATCCTGGTTAATAAAAAGTGTTTAAACTTTGTGTGACTGTGTTTATTTGTTTATTTAAGAAAAAAATATAGGCATAGTTTAAAAAACCTTCAGTATTTGCTTGGCTTGCCATCTAGTAGTAGCTAGTAAACTATGACTAATCATGCAGGTCTCTTCCTTTATTTTTTCCCTGTTGGTGAATAGTAACCTTCAACCACAATAGATGGCGCAGCACTCGACAAAACTTTGTGGCTTCGAACTTAGTACAGGAGATTCCATTCTTCCCCGTTTTAAAAGTATTTATCTATGAGTCTGATCAAATGTACTTGTTGAAGGAATTTCACTCGCGCTATTTTCCGTTAATGCATCTTGACCATGCTGTATCTTTTTGGCAATTTTTCTATCATTCTCTAATGATTCGGCTATATAGCCATCCGCTACTCCTGTAGAAAACCATCCGCCGTGTCTTTTAAGGGTCTTCTATGCCACTTCAATCAACAAAGTTGCTGATGTTCTCCTCAAGGCATGGCCCGTATATTCCGCCGCATATTTTGAATGAAGAAAACCAGCTATTTTAGGAGGTATATTTCCGAAGATATGAATTCCTACATCCTGAATACTGCATTTACCTTGTCTATATGAAACAAATAAACTCTGGTGTGGTGTATGAGCAGGGCGAAGTGCTAGGTATTTTCTATATAAGGCAATATTTCTGGGTTCGCCAACATCGTCCAAAATTAAAAATCGTCTTCGTTTGTGAGTTTTCGGTTCTGAAATGTTCACAATGAGAGTATCATTCTTGACTTCAATGTCATCTAGAGCCATCTTCGTCAACTCATCACAGCGGCATGCACCGGCTAGTCCAAAATTAATACAACCTGAAAATATAAGCCGCCAATTTAGATTATTTTATAATTTATTTATCAAAACTACTTACTTTTAACAATAGGAAGTCGTGATCGGGAGCTTTTCGAAGAAACTCGTTTATCTCATTTCTTGATAATACGCGGGACTTTTTTGCTTCATATCCTACCGATTTCCTTTTCAGATATTATTTTAACTTTAAATGATTTGCGATATTGATGTTTGCTTTAATCAACAGCACGGCTCTAAGCATTAAATAAGTACTCCAGAGGCTTAAAAACTTGTATATTTTACTTTCTTCAGCAGAATAAGCCAGCATCACTTCTTCCGTAACTTGATTAACTTTTTTGATATTACACCAGCTTTTGAACTTCGCATATTGTTTATCAAATATTTCTTTGGACTTATCCGGAAGCAATTCTTCCACCGCAGCAGCAGCACCTTCTTTAATTATTCCATTGCGGAGAGTGTTTTCCATATTATAAAGCACTTTACAACACAAATTGTGACACATAAAAAAATATTTTTGATTCATTGTCATGGATATTAACTTCTCATACGATATATTTTGTTGATATATTTTCTTAGTTCAAATTTATTTTTAGTTTTGATAAACGATTTCAAAAAAATATACTACATCACTGGTCATGAAAGTGTCTCTGCTTGACGCGGAGACTTTAAAGAGATACTCGGATGCTACGCATCCCCGTACTCTTCAATAAGCCTCCTCTTCTGCAATGTTCTGCACTAGAGCGGTAAAGTAAAATTAATTGGAATGAACGTGTCAAAGTTGACAGTTTACAAAATGAGTGACAACTTAGACACATAAATCAACGAACACATTTATCATGGATATAGACGTAATACTAATAATATTATTATGAATTCAATAAAATTTAATGCATCAATTCATGAATAAAAAATTGAACATCATTTATTATAATAATTAAACACAACACCTGTCCAATTAGTAATATTTATACCAGCTGACGTGGAGGCAATTGAAGAATTGTAGTTTTCAATTTCAATTGAATTTTTTGTAAAAACGATTTCTCCTCCCATTATTTTAGTAGCTATATTTTTTTGTTTTCTTACAATGTTTCTACATATCCTTCAGCGACACTACTGGATTTCCAACCACCATGTCCCTTCAAAATGTGCATATCAACACCAGCATCAGCAAGTAGGGATGCTCATGATCTTCTAAAACAGTGGCCTGTATATTGTGATGGATTTGGTAGCTCCAGAAACGTTGCTATTTCTTTTGGAATGCGCCCAGAAGTATTGATACCAATTGGTTGAGAAAAACATTTTCCATTTTTATATAAAATAAAAAACCGGTCATGGACTATATTTTGATGTCGAAGTCGAACATATTTTCGGACGTTATTCAAGCAGTCAAAATCAGCGATGTTTCCTCTAGTAATAGCAAATTCTCTTTGAATTTTAGTTTTCGGTATTTTGATCGTTATGAACGTTATTTCATCAACTACATCACCAATTTCTAACTTCATCAATTCTTCTTTTCGGCAGGCGCCAAACAAACCCACGGTTAAGGAAACCTATAAAAGTAATATGCTACATGGATATGTCACCACATTTATGTATAATCTTACCTTCATCATCAAGAATTGATCATCATTGGTTTCTTCCAAAAATCTGTGTATATTTTCCTTTGAAAATATACTGGATTTTTTCGGCTGGTGACCTTCACATTTCCCCTTCAGAAAAGCTAATAGCTGTGAATATTTACTAATGTCCATATTTTTGTTCACAGATATCATTATTCTCACCATACTATAATGTGTCAATAAAGATGATGCCTTTTTTTTCAGCTTTCCCAGCAAAACAAGCTAATAAAATTTTCTCCTATATATCACGGACTTTTTTTGAACTGCACCAGTCTTTAAATCGCTTATATTCTTTTTCGTATCTATTGTGGGATTTAGCGGGTACTAGGGTTTGTATTGCGTTATTTGCAGCAAGTTCTTCATCAGAATCCACACTTTCATAGTCGGAACTCATATCGATACAATTATACCATACTGAAGTGAACGCGTCAAAATCGACAATTCGCAAAATAAATCAACAATGAGCGCAACGCTTGCTTGTTATACTCCGTTTTTTAGAGGCATGGAGTTTTAAAAGCTCATTAGGTATGCAAAACCGATACAGAGTGTATAATAAAATATCTCCGAAGTTAATCTAATTTTGTACTAAAATTTCTCATTTGTTACGAATTTCAGGTAACTCTGTATTCGGTTGGGTCGCCTATTGTATTGAAAGGAACGCTCTATTGTATTTGAATGAACAATTTAATTCTCATAGGCGTGCAATCAGGACAAAACAAACTTGGTGTATGAATATGAAGGCACTATGAAATTATAATTACAAAAACTATTCAAAAGAGTTCACAATATCGATTCAATAAAAACACATTTTTTTGTGTTCCTATGAATGAACAATAAACATAAATCATTATATAAAACAGCAAATTTTTTTGCAGTAGGTATCAACTTTACTACTAATATACCGTTTACAATAGGAGAGGAAAAAAGAAAAATGCAGGAATAAAGTACGAATTAATGTAATATTTATATAAAAAAAGTCTAACAAATAATAGTAATAACTAACACAAAAACTAGTCTATATATCAGAATCAGACGATTTTGTTGAGCTTCCATTATTAACATTGATTATAAATGGTTCAATAATGTGTTCAATTATATGATCCATTTCCCACATATTTAGTCCTTCTTGTATCACGTGTTCAACACATTTCTTCCAGTTTTCTTTGGTTACGTTACCTAACGCGTCTTCGAATAAAACTTTTACGTCACTCATTTTGAATGTCATATTCTTTCTTGAAACTTCCCCTTTTACTTGGGCCCATATTAATTCTATGGGATTGATTTGACAGTGATAAGGAGAGAGCCTCATCACCGTTATACCACGCGCTGATGTCATTTGATCTACAACGTATTTACTATATTTGTGTTTATGTGAATTGGCCAGTTGCAAGAGCTCATTTTTCAGCGGGTTATCTGGACATTCAATATTTTTTGAGGTTAGCCAATCGTGGATATCTTGTTTACGCCATGCAGTTGAAGGTAATTTTTCCACTAACCTGGAGTGATAACTTGCGTTATCCATAACAATGACTGAGCCCGTTGGAATTAGATCTAGCAATTGTGAGAAATATTCTTCGAAAACGTCTGCATCCATATCTTCATGGTAATCTCCGGTTTGCTTCGACTCAAAGCACAATAATCCACCTTTAACAAAACCTTCGGCACTTCCGATATGAGTAATGATGAGTCAACGTCCTTTTCCTGCTGGTGGATTGAGGCCTGTGGACCACCCATCAAAAGCTGCCTGCCTCCGACTTTTGACATTCGTGTCTTGCCAAAACATTGAAACAGTATGACCTTCATTTCATGTTTCCATTTTTTTCTCCTTCATTAAATTATAAATTGTTGTTTTTGAAACACCCATCATTGTTGCAGTAATCTCCAAAGTTTCATCAACACTTCCTGTCAAATTCATGATTTTTCTCCTAATTTCTTCGTTCTTCAACGAGGAATAGCAATTTAATATCAAATTTTCTCTCGTTCAGCGACAATGGGCCAACTTTAGGTCGCTTAGATGGTGATAAATCCTACATATCTGGTTGAATTTGGTTGGAACACTATATAGTTGGAAGGTGTAGTTAGGTGTTTGTCTCGTGTGATGAGAAGAGAACTTGTATAGATGAACAGAAATAAACACCAGTTAACAATAACGGTAAAAAATAATAACAAATAACAGTATTAGTGGGGAAATCAATCAACACAGCAGTTTCTCCAGAACAGATGAACTGTAAATTGAAAATATTCAACCTTTCCGCTACTTTTATAGTTGAAAAGTTCTAGTAAGTACATTGTATTATGGGAGCATTTTCTTAGAACTGAAAAGACTATACTTCACAATAATAAAACCATTTTTGAGCTACCTGTTTGTCAAGTTTCTTCAATTACCTACTAATTGGGTGAAATAATAATGTATTTGTATAAAATTGTTATCAACATTTATTTTATTATTTATTGTATGTAGGATTATAACTACCTGGAGCTTAGTGGAGGGACTCGTCTACGCCCTTTTATACATAATAATAAATTTTCTGGAAAATTTATGTCAGTGATATAATCCACAGTTTATTATATTATTGATAATTTGAAATTTCATTTTAAATAATATTACAAAACGGTTATTTTCGGAAATGAGATAATTTTAGAAGCCTTAATTTTTTTTAAATGACTAAATGTGGTACGCCTATGGTTCCGGCCAAAATGAGCGATTCATTACTTCATGCCTTTTAAAAACGGAGTATAGATGATTCTAATATCATTAATTTCAGGAATATTGACTAGTTTTGAGTGAATAATTAACATTATTGGTAGTCGGTAAAATAAAGTAATATATTCGTATCGTAAATTCATATTACGATATTCAATGGGTTATCAACAAATTTCCCATCTCATTGCGTAATATGAATCTTTACTACACTTATATCGTAAATATCTATTACGGAATTATTTTCTTTAATGTACCGAAGGCAGCACAGCTTTCTCCAAGAAATGCCAATGAAATTGGAAGAAAGCAAAATGGCATGGTGTGATACGTGCATCTCTTATACGTTGCGCTCGTTCCTCGGGGGTAAACGGGTACATATTTTGCTTTTTTTATTTTAGAGTGAATAGAGCCTCACTCCATTTCATTGTGCCCTGTTTCGAAAAATCGATGATAAATTATTTTTAATGATGGATATTTCGCAAGAATTTGAATGCACATGGTCGCAAATATTGAATTTTTTGCTGGTCTCCACATCCGTTAGACTCTACATCAGGATAGCTCATGATAAAATTTAGTTAGCACTTCGGGTTCCCTTTGTTTCTGTTGTATCTACAAATAACAACTACGAATTGTAAGCAGTTTTTATTATTTTGCCTGTTTAAGATTTTTGACAATTCAGTGATTAATTGATTAACATCTGCTCGCTACTATCAATCAAATAGAAGTTAGTCTGAAGGACATATAGACTCTGTCTGTATACTAACAGTCCTTCCCCAGTCAACCATTAAGAACGTATACAACTTTAAAAAATAATAATAATGTAATACCAGTCAGGCACCTCGCAATTGATCCAGACGTCTTTTCCAAATTTTACCATTATCAAGTTTAATTAAGTAGTGTAACTTTCCTAATATCTAATGAATGTTATCAAAAAACCATTTTTTCTGTCCTGAATAATTTCTTACCAAGACGACTTTGTTAAGCAGAAAGCTACGAACTTAAATATCGGTATATTTGTTACCAACGCGGTATCTGAAGTGGGTCTAATATTATCAAGTCTGGATCTTATTTCCCAGTTAAACATTAATCTCGAAAGAGACTGATGAGTGACACAATGAGGCATTTTACGATATTGCAATAAAAATTCATTTAATTTATTTTCAGCATCACATAATTTACTGTGAGATTTAAGATTTTAAATTTTTTTTTTAAAGTCCGCACGCTCCTTTCTACTAATTCATTTGTAGCAGGATGATATGGAGCTATTAATTTATGTTCAATACCATGTTACTTAAGAAAATGTTGAAAATCATTAGATACGAATTATTGCGCATTATCACTAAGTATTTTGGTACTCCAAATTCCACCGAACTCACTCACATCACTCAACCCCTAGATGAAGGGTATCACGCCCATTTGAAAAGACACTGGAGGAAGATTTTCACTGACTATTAAATGAGAAATCCTAAAGAGTGAGACCTAAATAAAACAACATTTCCTGGTCTCCTCCGAAAATTGTATTATGCACTTTCTATATCCGACATTAACAACATCAAAAATGCATTTCGTGCAACAGGAATCATACCATTGGATAGAGAGCTGGTGATAAGAAAACTTTCTAATCAAAGAGTAAAAAATTTGGGTCGTGAAACAGACAATGCCCTTCTGGAAAAAAGAGGGGTCTATAAATGTGAAGAGAGGGAGAAAAATATGTTAAAATTTGTGCCCGGAATGTCAGTCTCTGCGGAAGACGATGATGTAACATTAGAAGCGTTGGAAATAGGAGTGAAGAAAATGTTATTGAAAATGAAGAAAATGTTATGAAGAATGAAGAAAATGTTATTGAAAGTGAAGAACAGAGCTGCGACGTTGAAATCATGACAGAACCTAAAATGGAAATCTTTGTTATCGTGAAATTCTCCACTTAAAAAACAACCAATCACTACATTGTCCTTGATTTTGAATATAGATGACGAGAACTATGAAATTAATTTTTAAAAAAGCACGAATATTCATAATGATAATTCTACGTTCGTGTTTCGAAGATAAAGGTGGGATGTGGCAAGAACACATTGTGAAAGTGTTAAGACCACCAATTAAACGTAGATTCAAATCTCAACAAGTTTGAAAATTCATGTTGATGGTCTTTTCCATTTTTTGAAAATTTTGCAGTAAGAAAAACTCAAAATTAGTACTACAGCATATATTAGTGAAAGGTGAAGAAGGGCAACTAGTTTCGGCTCACTGCACCATCATAAGGCCTGTAAAAGGTATCAAGATAGAAAAATATGAATTCACAACATGTCGAATTACCTTAATGTATATCAATCCATTAGTGAAGAATTGGAAGAGAAAGCCGTCACATGTCTGTGGCAACCAGCAGACTCCGACATATGTCAGTAGACAATATGGGGATTTACCGTAGTAATGAAAAAATGTTCATTACTATGTAAAACGTCGAGCACAATAAAATGAAATTAAACAAAACAGGACAACATTGAGAAAACTCATAAAAAATTTGGTCAAAGTATGAATGAAAACCAAACTGGACATCGTAGTATGGCAGAATATGTCCGAAGCTAAAAGTATAGTATTGTAGTGTGTAAGAGCACTAAGCACAGTTACTCGGTAAATTCCAAATAGACAAGATGGTCGGAGAACTGACAAATGACAAGGACCAATGACGGCCCACAATAACAAAATGAAAAATATCTCAAAGCAGAGATGAATGAGACACATCATTAACTATCATGTAAAGGAATTATCTAAAACGCGGTATAATGTAAGAGCCCGAAGTATTTTAACAATATCATAAAGTAATCGTAAAAACTATATTAAGCCACGACAATTAAGAAAAAGAAGAATAAACAAAAAAGGCCAAGAATATTCTAATAAGTCGTTATATATGAATTCATGAAATGAGAACCTTGAAAGAAAATAACAATTCAAGCACAGCTTTAAAAATCAATATCAAAAATACATCAAAAGTGTGAAATAATTGTGACTGTCTGAAATATATAGTAGGTATTTATCAGTATAAAAGAAGAATCAGTAAAATGACAGTAATTGTGAAACAAGAAAGAACGCAACTGAAGTTGACTGATAAACAAATAAATTATGTGTTATCAAACTAAGAGCTTTAAAAGTTGAGAAATAAATAGTTTTCTAAAGGTTATAACTATTCGTTCAGGCATAAGATCGAAGGATCGTTATATATGCGACGTATTTCGGACATCTCTAAAAGGTTAAGTCGAACACCCTTCACACATTGATGTAAAAGTCTGACATCCTGAAAATCAAAATCATGTAGTTCCGATAGAATATGGTTGGCAAATGATGAAGGAGTATTATATATGTCTGTGTTCATATATCTTTTGATATAATATTGATGTTCCTTCAACCGAGACTCTAACCTGCGTCCAGACTGGCCCACATATACGGCATTCCAAGAACCACAAGGTAGATGATAAACCCCTGACCTATGGAATCAATGTACCTCATCCTTAGTGTTGATAAAAAATTGACCCAAGTTAGAATTGTTTTTATAGGCGTCTTCAACACTATGTTTTCTAAAAATGCTGGAAATTTTATTGGATAATGGACCCACGAAATTCAAGGTACCTAAAAATGAATGGTTCTGAGATGGTGACATAGAAGTGTAAAAACTCAGTGTGAAGTTTATTAAAAATCTTATTGGAAATGTGTAAAGTAAAATGGTTGTTTAATGCTATCTGTTCAATAATACTTATTTCTCTATTGAAAGAAGAATCTGAAAAAGGTATTTTGAAGGCTCTAGTAAGCTGCATATTTATGGGACGAGGAATAGTATGAATGATAGTCGATAATTCAATCAGTTGTGGTAGGTTAGGTTTTCAATTTGATATATATATATATATATATATATATATATATATATATATATATATATATATATATATATATATATTTATATATATATATATATATCAAATTGAAAACCAGAGGTATGAATGTTGCGCATAATGAGTGAATCCAAGAACGGTAAGCAATTGTCAACCTCAAACTCAATAGTGAAGCTAATTCGTGGGCGAACAGTATTTGAAAAATCAAGAAAGATATAAGCATCTGAATGACTACCTCGAAAAAGGACAATACAATCGTCCACATATCTGTAATAGAACAAAATTGAATCTATGAAATTTGGGTTATTTAAGAAAATTCTCTGTAGGTTATTCATAAATATGTCCGCCAAAAAGGGAGATAAACAGCTACCCATAGCCAAACCGGTGGATTGTCTGAAAAAGTTATTGTTAAATTTAAAAAAAATTTGCTCCAAGGCAAGACCAAGAACATAACAAATATCCAAAATCTAAAAAGTATCGATATGATTAGCAAAAAGTAACTCTCTGATCAGCATAATACACTCATCAGGGGGTATGCTTGGAAATAACTTTTGACATCTATAGAGAGAGATTAAGAAGGAATCGTTAGGTACAGAAAAGTCTTTAATTCTGTCAGATAAGTCAACTTTGTTTTGTATGGAAAACTGATTTTGGAAAGAAATAAGATGACGAAGTGTATCATTCAGGAAAGAAGATAATTGGAAGTAAGGGAATTAGTGAGACTGGCGACTGGTCTAATGGGTATGTCAGGTTTGTGGATTTTAGGTAAGCCATATAATAATGGGGTAGTAGGATTCATAGGGGTCATATAATAAACATTCTTGTTAAATGAGGAGAAAACATGGTTCATTTTAAGAATTTTGTTTTTTATTTTCAGGAATCATATTTTTATTTTTTTAAGAATAGATACTCTTATTCATTTTTATAGTTAAAAAAAAGAGTACAAATTGAGTATTTTGTGTTTTATTTCGCAACAACGCATGACAATATGTTGAACATAATTTAAAAAAGAATATTTATGGGACAAAGAAACACCTATATGCGTTATAATTTGCGTTTTCACTTATTTTTTTACCAATGGCAAAGTAACACCAATTCGAAGGTTACTTTGCGACGATTGAAAAAACAAAATAGAGATTCAAAATTTCTAATTTATATGCAGAAGTATCTGTGTCATATACATCAATGTTCAAGGCAGAAAGAAATCAACGCAAATTCTTTTCAATTTAAAGTAATGTTGCCCAGAATGTTTAAAATCTGGGCAAAGTAGCACCGCTCTACTGTACGTAATTTATAAATGCTACCAAACTCTCTTATAAAAGTATTATAAAACAACTAAATTTCATAAACAATAAATGTTTTATAAAACTCTCACATGACTCGTATAAAATTGCTTTATAAATATTATATAATTTCGTTCCCAAAATGTTTTTCTGACAAATTTATAAAACAATTTTGTTACGAAAAGCTATACTTGCTACTATGGGACCTTTATATAATAAGTTGCATTCTTAAATGCAACAATGAATCAATATCAAAAAAAATTGTCATATAAGCCAACTTTGCTAGTTGGGGTGGTTGCTGAGTGAAGAAGTGAATTCGATAACAACAGAAAATGTCGAAGAACAGAGAGACATTTCATTTAATGACGAAGTAGAAATCCGCGACAAAATTTAGAAAATAAGCAAGGGTGCGGACATATTTTAGAAAAAGACGCAGAAGATGTTTTTTTTGGCTCGGAATAAAGTCACGAAATGGTATAAAATGCTTCCTTCACAACGTCGTCGTAAGAGCCCTCAGATACCTGGTGTTAAGGGAGACGTCAAAAATGCAAAAACTACTGTTGAATGTTGGTCAAATTTATTCAGCAATGATCTTCTAGAAAAAATAGTGTAATAAACACGAGATATGACATAGGAAATTTCAAGAACACCCTATATAGAATAAATTTTCTTGATTCGAAACAAATTAATAATAAAAAACAATTGTTGACCTCCGCCAGGAAAGAAGTTGATACAAAACAATTTTGTTATAATCAGCAAGGTCGATAAACATTATACCTGGTGTTTTGACATGCTTTGTTTATCATTAAATGTAAACAAACGTTGCATACTAGAATAATGAAATTTAAAATTAACCTTCAGACAAGGGCACAAACGAAACAATTTTAATATAAATAGCAGGAATTTTTAAAACAAAAGGGAGTGAGGTAGTAACGCTCCATAAGTGACCTGGTTCAGTACGGCCGGCCACTTTATCGTCGACAGTAATATTGTGTAGTTGTGATTCGTGATATTTCATAAGCTTAAGTTTTAACGTATAATTATTTTGTTTCTATACTGTATTGATATTTTTATATTTGATTTGACTGGGTGTCCAAAAAAGGAAAAGGAGACCTATATTTTCGGTCATATTGAGTGCACTATTTACATCTGAGCCCCTCACCTACCGATCTAGTCTAAAAATTATAGGCGTATACAAATGATATCGTATGTTCGATGATCATTTTTCTTATATGTTTTTTTCTGTATTGTGCTAGGATATTCCACTGTATGAGATATTATATTTTTTCCATTAAATTCCGAAAGTTTCGTTCGATATTTCATCTCCTTATATTGTACAGTATATCCAAATGCACGAGATAGCATAATTATTCTATTGGATTCCGGAAGTTTGTCTGATATATTATTATACTATATTGTACGGGATATTCAACTGTGCAGGATATCACATTTATACCATTCGATTTCAAAAGTTTGCTGATAATTAGTATACGATATTGTACAGGATATACAACTGTGCAGGATATCACATTTATACCCTTCGATTTCAAAAGTTTGTTGATAATTAATATAACATATTGTACAGGGTATTCAACTGTACGGGATTTCACATTCATACCATTCAATTACGAAGGGTTGTTCGATAATCATTTTTCTTATATTATACCAAATATTTAACTATACGTGATATCGTACTTTATCTTTCATAATCAGGTAAGACCCCTTTCAAAAGTTTGGAAGACGTTGTGCCGGAATCAGGTTTCTTTCGTTGGTTTCATTTCTTATACAGGGATAGTCCTATATAAGACATCCTTACGGGTGTCACGAGAACTACTTCCAGCTTTGGAAAGACGTTTTTCCTCAACTGAATTTTCATTGTAACATACCGGGGCATTCCCCCCCTCCGAGTAACTGTCATTTTATCCAAATCAGGGCTATATAATTTACTATTGTTTGTAATATATATTTGTACATATTTATCCAACCAGTCTGTTTCCTTTATCAACAACACTTACCCTCGGACCAGCAAATTAGAACGGGCTGACACGACCTGCATTAGAACTCAGGCTTGGCACATTGTATAAGCCCAAGAGGCCCCACGGAGACCTTGACTGCTCGGGCCAGGAAAACACCTCCCTCGAGGTAACCCGCAGGGAGATTTCTGGCTCTAAATTTTGTACCGTAAGGCACTGGTGACAGCACGCTGCAAATATTTCTCAGGATAGGAGTGTACAGTGAGACCTCTCCGGTAACTACAATCAGAAAAAAGGAAGCCGTTTCCTATACCATAGGAATATACCAAACGATCTATTAGTGCGGGAACAGCGGTCACTGGATAAATCCGCAAGGAGATTAAGAGTTATCTATTACACTGGTGACAGCGGTGGGATGTCAGCAACAACGGCTGAGTTGATCACTCCTTCATCATAAGAATGAAAATAGGAACTACCGATTTGTTAGAGTGGTGACATTTGTTAAAGCTGTACAGAATGTAATAATATGGATAATCCCAAAACAATTTATAAGAACAGTCTAGTTCCCCAACCAATACATCTATCATATAAAGAACAATTTTTCCAGGGAGATAGATGCGAAACACCGATATGATAGAACTTAAAGCATGTCTTGGCTTGTTGTATTTGGCCAGAGTTTATAAAACGAACCGTCTATTTCTTGATGAACTCTAGGGATAGCATGGCGACGGAATAGGAAACTTCTGTCTTAGAATGAATGTGAAAATATTTGGTACGTGTTTTACGTTTCGATGAGAGAACTTCCATGACCCGAAGAAAAGCAATTGATCACCTAGCTCCCAATCGAGACGTTTTCGAATTATTTTTCCAGAAACGTCAGAATTTTTACTTACCTGGTGAGAACCTCACAATCGACGAAATGTCAGGTTTTCGAGAAAGGTGCCCATTTCGTCAATACATAGGGGAAAGGGGGGTAATATCGCGCAGTGAGGCAATATTGCGTACCACAAAATAAAACAGACGAAGAGCGAGAACTGAAATGTGGCAACACGTACGTTGTTCCTTATCGTTAGCCACTATGTTGAACAGGGGTCGACTAGCTGGGAGCATTCAGTTCGTACACGTGTTTTCCTCATAATTTTCAGAGGGAAAGAAATAAGCGAGGTAAGTGTACTTTATAGTCATCGATCTTTCCTATATACAAATATTTTCTAACATATTTCGAGGACCTATCCCTATGTTTGTTTTCCATTTTCATGCGTTAACAACGGAATTCTGGTTAGAAAAACAAACCAAAGTCGATATGGGGTAATATTGCGCAGTACGCGATATTACCCCACACTGCGCTATATTGCTCCATATCATTGACTTCAATATATTTCCTAATTTTAGATGGTCAGAAAGTATCAAAGAAAGACCCAACGACAGTGCTGGACCATTGAACAGCGCAATAATGCTTTGGCTGCTATACGCTCAGGTGCTAAAATACGCGAGGCTGCAAGAAATTTTGGTATTCCCGAATCAACACTGCGCCACCATCTGAAACCTGGATCAAAAGTTGACATATGGGGAGGAAACCTCTTTTTACGAAACCACAGAAAAAAGAGTTAGCAAATCACGTCATGAAGTTGGCAAATTTTTCTATGGCGTAACTCCACGGGAGCTGAGAAGAATAGCTTTTGACTTCGCAGAAGCTAATCGCCTACCTCATAAGTTCAACAAGGAATCTAGGATAGCAGGAAAAAATTGGCTACCGTGCTTTATAAAGAGAAATCCCTAGCTGAGACTTCGACAACCAGAAGGCACAAGTCTCAATCGGATATCCTCATTTAATTCTGAAGCTGTAGGAATTTTCTCCAAAAACCTACAAAAACTGTTGTCAAGTGCAATTTTCAGAGCAATCGAATCTATAATTTCGACTAATCTGGTATAGCCACTGTCCAGAAAAAGAAACAGAAACAAGTCGGCGGTGCCATTTCAGCTGAACGAGGTAAAACGATTACCATCTTATGCGCTGTCGGTGCAGCAGGGACATACGTTCCACCAATGATAATTTATCCGAGAAAACGGATGTCTCATCAATTAGAAAAATACGGCCCAATAGGTTGCATTTATTCCTGTTCTTATAATGGGTGATCGAATGAAGATTTATTTCTAAGGTGGATAAAACATTTTCAAAATTATGTGAAAGCTACTTATCCATGACAACCATACAAGTCACATTTCGTTGCAAATTCATAAGCGAAGCTTTAAACCAGCTCCTCCACACACTTCCTCGATATATGTAGATACTTTGAAAGCAAAACCGTCAATCTCTGCTGATGCTCAGGAGCCACCTACACCAACTTCTTCAACTGTTGAGGAATCCACACCATCGACATCAAAAGCTTATTCACCATCACATTCAGGTGTCAAAATATCGGATCTTTTCCCGATTCCCAAGAAAGTAGTGAAGGCAGTGGCCAAAAGAAAAACATCAACAAAGCAACAATCCGAAATTTGGACTTCCACAACAATGAAGGCTACTCTCCTGGAAAAAGAAGCTAAGTGAAACCAGAAAAATGAAAAACAAAACAAAACCCTCAAGCGAAAAGTGAGTGCAGGTGTGAAAGTACAGAAAATATTCAAAAAGAAAGTGAAATCCGATAAAGAGACACGTCGGATGATAATTCTGATTCACTCTTCAAAGAAGATCTTTCTGATGGCAACAACTCATACTTCAATGAATTTGCTCTTAAAGAGAAGCCTCCTGTAGCCAACGAAATATGTGTCATATGTGGTGACTTCGGCTTTGGTTCAGTTGCGTAAAATGTGCAGTATGGGTTTATTCAGAATGTTCTGGTTGGGAGTCTGCAGCAGGATACACATGCGATTATTGTCGACTTAGGCTAGGCGCCGATAAAAAAAGGAGAATCGAAACGTCGTTTATTTTAGTTTTTAGTTTATATAAGAGAATATCTGATGTACAACTTTGGTAACAAGATTTATTTTTCTTATTTTTTGCTTTTGTTTAAAAATTTCTTTCCATATGCGACACTGCGCGACATAACCTCACATGATGCGCGATATTTCCCGACATATGGGGCAATATCGCGAAGTGAAACTGGAGCAATTTTATCTTTTTTTTGTGTATCTGATTTTTTTGTGATAAATAACACGTATGCTATCATAAACTGAACGCATTGTTTTAACATTTTTCCAAATTTAGAGCACTTTAAAATGAAAAATGCAAATTTAATAAATGATTCAGCTTAGGTGCGCCGTATTACCCCATTTTCCTCTACCCTCGAAGCCAAAAACATATGCCATGAAACTATTCGCACTTGTGAATTCTCGAATGATATATAAGGTAAATTTGGAAGTGTATGTCGGCAAACAGCCTGAAGGCACATACCATAAGAGCTATAAACGAGCTGTTGTAGTTATGTGAATGATTCAACCTGTTTTGGGATCAGGTAGTAATATTGCATCAGATAAATTCTGCTTACCGATATTGACCTGATAAATAATTTTAAAGAGAAAATACTGTAATACGTCGGGATAAAATAAAAATAAAAGAGCCTTGCCATCTGCTTTCGTGAGTACTAGGGGGAGGCCTCCATTCACTAGCTTATTTGGTTTCAATGATGGGAACGTTTTAATTTCTTATATTCCACGTAAAACTAAATATAGGATTCTGGCTCACACCTTACATTTAGACGACGCCATTGTTCTGTAAACTGGAGATGCAGCAAAACCAAAGATTATAACGTAGTATAATACACACAAATGTGGAGTGGACGTTGCGGATCAGATGTTTGCAACCTATAATGTTCAACGCAACACACAAAGACGACCCATGATATTTTTTTTACATTGTTGAATATTACTGGGATCAGTTCGGGAATCAATGCCAACAAAAATGTTTCTGAATACTTTGGCATACGAATTGACCATCGAAGCAATTCAACGGAAAAGTGAAAATAGGTCCGGTCTTCACAGATCCTTGCAGCTTTTCCTCAAAAGGTTTCTTGCCATGGATGAAGACCCACACTCGCCTCAACTTACCCAAAGACGTTCAAGATGCACTAGGTTAGGTTAGGTTAGGTTTATAATGAGTTGGTCAATGAGGCCCTCCACTGCGACTCGCGAGAGTCTATTGTGGCTCATACCTATTCAAATTTCACCAAACGAATTCAGCTTCTTAACGAAGCCGATTAATTTGTTCAGTTAATGATATTTCAGGTCCGAGGGCAACAGAGTGGCACTGCCAAACATCAGATACCTGACTCGAGCCGCGGCGGGGCAGGCAAAAATTATATGCTCTGCTGTTTCATCATCTTCCAAACAAAGACGGCAAATCGGATCGTCCGACAGTCCAAGTTTCAGCATATGATGATCTAAACGACAGTGGCCTGTTAGAATGTCTGTTAGGCACCGTAGAACGTGTCTATTATAGCCTAACATTTGTTTGGATACATTATTCGGAGGATGTATGAAGGCCTTTGAATGAACCAATCCTGGTATATTATGCCAGAAATCTAAAACTCTTCTTGTAGTCCAGATATTTAGTGTTTGTTTGACAACACTTGTTGCGATGCCAATTGTAGGTTCTGGTCCGATAAAGTCATGAGCGGCACCCTCTCTTGCAAGAGATTCAGCCTTCTCATTACCATCCATACCAGAGTGGCCAGGGATCCAAACCAGCGATACCCTGTTACGTTCTCCTATTGAGGCGAGTCTTTTTTGGCAGTCTAGAACCAATGTCGACGTTACACGGTACGAGCTAAGTGCTTTCAAGGCCGATTGACAGTCTGTGAAATTTTTTATTGATCTGTGTGTGTGGTTGGATTGCCCCAAACTATTCACACATGAATCAATGGCATAAATGGCCTGAAATACGGTTGCATAGGATCCCAGAGATGTTGAGATTTCTGTCCTAGGTCTTCGACCGTATACACCCGCACCAGAGCCTGAGGGTGTCTTTGATCCATCAGTGTACCAACACATGTCTGCTCTTGAGAGTTCATCCTTGCGGAGGACCCATTCATCTCTATTTGGAAATAGAACGGTATAAGGCAGATGCAGATACACTAACTGTACCACAAAAACTGAAAATCGTAGGTTAACCAACTATTCCTGCAGAAAGTGTGACAAAGATGTACGTGTGGGTCACGCGTCACGCCATACCCCTTAGCGTAGCTTGTTTTTCAGGGTAATACTGTAAACATTCAGTGCAACAACAAGAAGAGACATATTCAAACTGAATAAATTCTTAATGTCTTCATTTCTCGTACTTTCTATAGTTTTGTATTGTTCCTTTTTTGATACAATACTATACAATTTGTGTAGAGGTTTATTTTATCTATAACCTTCAAAAAAATGCATTATTCAACGCGCCTAATGCAGAGGTAATAAATGAATGAATTGAAATATTATATATCTGTAAAAAACATCATCAAATTATATATTTTTAACACCGAAAACTATTTTTAGAAACTTAATTTTCACAATATAATTAAATTATTACAATACTCGCTAATGTACCGACTAATTATTATTAAACAACGACTTTTACCAACTAACTAACTATAACTATAACGACTTAAACCAAACAACTTTCACCAACAACAACCTGAATAATAATGAATGTGAATATATATATATATATATATATATATATATATATATATATATATATATATATATACAGGGTGTCCCGGGACTAATGGGAAAAAAGATAAAACTGTAAATATTAGCCAAACGGCTTATTTTATCGAATTCCAACAAGAGTAACTTTTCGTTAGCTTAATGTGTGGGGAAGTGAATTTCGATAATTTCATACAGGGTGTGCCGTACCTGCAAAATTTTTGGATCACTAACCATAGCGAGTAGTCCGTCCCTGGCTTCAATGCACTACTGTAAATTTGTTTACCTTACCAAAATGAACATACACATACATTATAGCTTTGCCGTAAATTTTATAAAGATCAAATAACTAGTACGAAAAATACTAATAAAAACCAAATTCAAAATTAAAACTTTGGAGGCCTATAACTCGAAAACGAGGGCCTGCATAGTAAAAGTTTATATGAAGCACTAACATTATTTTAGCTCAGATTATACGCTCCTGGCTTTTTTCCCATTAGTCCCGGGATACCCTGTATATACACTAAAACAAAGCTAACTCTGCATTTCTTATCTTATTTACAGTAATATAATATTATTATTTATTTATATAAATTTCTAGTTCTATAACTCCTCCATCACTAAGATCGAAAAATAATGGAGTTATTTTTCGATTTTGAATTTGTTTCTCCCAATTCAATATCACCTGTCTTGATCTCTTCTTTCTCGGTATCTTCTTTCTTCTTGCTTCTTTTGTTTCTTCGGAATTTTCGTATGAACCAAAATATTATTATACGTATGCAAGTAATTCAAATTATTGAAAATAAACTAATTGTTGTATGTTGCTTTGGAATTATTATTTCTTGAATAGGTTTCATATTTTTAGCAATTTTATTGATTCCATATAATCCTTCAAAATCTATTTTAGTTAAGTTTGGTGAATTATATGGTTGCATTTCCAAAAACTTTGAATCTAATTTAGGCAATATGATTGATTATCCTTCTCTAATTTGAATGTTAGTAAAAATTATCTCTTCTCCAACTTGAATCTTGCAGTCTTCTGGAATTCGGATGATTGATGGATAATTGATTTTCAAATATTGATCAGAAGTACATTTCGTTAATATTTTTTCCGCTGAATTTGGAATAATTAGAACTTCATTATTTGTGACTTGTTCTATTATAGTTTCTTGAAGGTGACCATCATTAGCATAGCAGTTCGTAGGAGAATGGCCGTTTAATATTTCCATAGTACAATTGTCCCTTGACTTCATTTCTTTTATTGAAATTATTTCTTCCGGAGTTTTTGCCAAGTAAGGTTGTAATGGGATAAATATTTTATGGTTTTCAATGATGGGGTATAAGTGATAAAATTCTGCAGTTTTGGATTTCAGGATGGGTACATGCATAGCAAAAATTATTTAAGACTTAGAAAAAACTACTTGAGAACCCTAAAATAGATTGTATGTTAAAATATTATTAAAATTCGGAATTTGCTCTTCTTCATATATTGTAAGTAGATACTTTATCATTTCTACAATTTCTTGATTTGAAATCACTGAACTATGAATAGAATTTAATTTGGAAAATGTAATGGAATTTTCAATATTGTCGATTAACGTGATCAAACTTTGACAATCCAAGTTAATCTGTGAAATCGTACTATAAAAGGTGATAAAATTATTTTAAGTTATTATTTTACTTTCTATTGATACATGAAATTTTTCCAAATTATCTTGTAATTTCTGTTCATTATGCCACAAGATAGTTAATGATTCATTATAATGATCGATTAATTTCTTATTTAAGGATATTTGCATATTAACTTCATGAATTATTTGTTTTTGGTTTTGCTGTGATATATTTATCGCGTTATCATATCTATCTTCATCATCTGAATCAAGAGTACCAAAAAGCCATTTATCAGTTTTTCCAACAGCATTTACTAATCCTCTTTTTGCTCTAATCTGAGTTTAAATATTTTCTTATTTTCTATCCAATGTATTGATTAAACTTTTTGTTCTTTCCATCATTTGTTCAGCCAAATTATGGTATGAAATAGGGTTTGTTGCATTAGCTTCTACTAGACTACTTCTTAATTTGTAGAAATATTGTTTAACTGTTTCTATTTACTTACTTATTTCTTTTGAATTTAAATAATATATGAAAGTATGTTAACTATGAATAAGCTCACATAATCCTAAATTAATTGGTGATATTAAGTTATTCAATTTGGTAGCTTGTATGTCTTCGGTTTCCCATTTGGTATGAAAAACCAGGAACGGGGTTACCATTATCATAAATTTCATTTTGCTGTAACAATTTATTTGAATTAGTTTTTGATTTTTTAATCACATTTTTTCTATTATAAATTATTTTATTAGTTTCTAAGATAATTTCCGAATTTTTTTATCTCTAAAACTTTTTGTATAATAACTTGGAAAATTCTTTGTGATTTTGTATATAATGAAACAGTATTAAGTGATCATTCACATCAATAGGAATTATTTAAAACTAAGAAATATTATTTTTATCAAAGGTAATCTTTTAAATCAAAATAATCCTGATCCTCCAATTATTTCAATAGATCTCAATTTGCATCCTAACAAAATGAGTTATATTTTGTTCAAAATTTCTTGGAGATAAAATTACAAATTAACGTGTGTTATCAGATTATTTTCTATATTTGGTTTGACTTCTGGTAAATAATCAATTCCATTTTGAATTATCGAATCAAGTTCATTGATTCACATTTTAACAAAATGAATAGGATTTTGAATAAAAGTTGATTGTTTCATATTATTATTTTCAAAATTATTATGGTATATATACTCCTATATCTAATCATATTATTGTTTTTAATAACTAGTTGATATGAAATTAAATAATAATGAATAAAATCATTAAACGGAAGAATTGAATATTTCATATTATTTCTTTGAATATTATTATCATTATCTATATATTTCTATATCTAATTATTGTATTGTTATTCATTTATATTTCTAGTGTGGCTAAATAATAAGTATTTAGATTATTATTATTATTATAATATTAACTCTTATATCTATTCTAATTACATATTATGTATACATACGTTTTTCATTCATTTCAAACCATTTGATAACGTCTTGTATTGAGTACCACCTTAAAGCAAAGTGTTCCCATTACTTTCTTATAAACTCTTGCAATTTTTGAATATCCTCTCGTCTTCTTATTTTATCTTGACGATTAAAAATTTTCTTGTTTACCCTTACATTTCTTTCGTCATTTCTCTTGTTTACGTGATTGTTACTTTCATATATCTTCGTATTTCTCTTAACAATTTCCTTACTTCTATTCCTTTTTAAGTTTTCATTAATTTTCTTGGAACTCTCTTCTATTTTCTCATTTCAATCAACTATTTTCGTATTTCTATTCTTCTTTATATTTTCAAATATTTTCTCGTTATCTTCTTCTATTATCTTATTTCTATTCTTCTCTATATCTTCATTCATATTCTTATAACTTACTTCTATTTTCTTATTTATAGTTTCATTTATATTCTCGTTTATTTCATCCATTCCATTATTTTCAATTTTATTGTTTCCTTCTATCTTCTTGTTGAAGTTTTCATTTTTCGTATCATTTCCGTTCACTTGACATACTTCTTTTTCCATAAAAACCTGTATATTTACATTTGCTTTCATTATCTTTTTATCCATTTTTCTCTTATTTCTTTTTATTTTAAAATCAATGTCATTCAATACAATACTTTTATTTGTTGATTGAATATCAGAAATATGAATTTTATTAATATCGTTTCCATTATTTTTCATAAAATTATTTTCTACACTATTCTCAATATTGAATAAATTTAATAAATCAGGTAGTAAATCTACTTCATTATTTTCAATTTCGTTATTTACCATAACATTATTAATATTAAATAAATTTGACAAATCAGGTATAAAATCTATTTCATTTTTCTCATTATTATTTGGTTTTATGCTTGATAAATATTTAGACGCAAGTTTAGCATTAATTAAATGTTTTTTATTATCTGGAAAATATTTTAATTTTGGATTTATTATTTTAATCTATTCTAACGGTTCATTTGAAATAATTTTAATTTCTGCTACCTCGGATTTCTTTTCTGAGGAGTCTTCCGAAAATTGTCATTTTCTCCAGTATAAACGAAAGTTTTAAATTCCTCTTACGGATTAACTGTTTCTTTAATTTCCTCAATTACTTCTATTTCTTCCGTTTATCATAATCATTGTTGTATAATTCTTCTGATATAAAATTTGATCATTGATTATTATTTTGGAAATAATTATTATTAGTACTTCTAAATCGATTATTATTATTATTTTCATTACCAGTGTTATTATTATTATTTCTATTTATTGAATTATTATTTCTCCTTGGTGAATCCGTAAAATTTCTCGATGCTGTCGACATAGGCTCCGGTCTAGGTAAACTATGTACAGGTATTTGGTGAGGCCTGAAAACATTTCGTTTTGGACCAATGGATAATGTCGACGATGTTGTTGTTGTGGATTATATCAATTGGTTGGCTTGGGAAGTTTTGTCGTTGTTGGAAACATTGATATTGGTTATAGTTATTTCTAGCATAATTTGAATAGTTATCATTCCGATTTCGAACATTATTATTATTATAATTATATGAATTATTATTAGGTGATTTATGACTACTAGAATTTTCGAAGGCTCTGCTCATTTAAATGACCGTATAATCTTTCAAAATTCTCGAATTCTTTGACATAAGCCATTGCATCTTCTGAGGAGTTAGGCTTTTTCAAATGCAAATTGTTTTTAAGCACACCGGTACATCCTGAAACAAAGGTGTTCAGTGACGTCTTATCACAATTATTTATGTTGCATTTCTTCATTTTCAGTAAGAGTAAAGTCATTACTGATTCTCCTAATGATCTTACTCTTTAGCGATTGCAGTCTTGCCCCGAAATCGATCAGATTTTCATTTTTAAATGGCATTGTTCGTGTTAATTCCTGCACGATGTAGTCCAGATCTCTTGGATCTGAGAAACACTGTTTCAAGGATTCTTTAATCTTTTGCCATGCGTTTACTTCCATTCGATTGCCCACAATGGCTTCAGCTTTTCCGATAAGTTTTTCCTGTATACAATCCAATATATGGTTGTTTATTTCGACGTCAATATATATTGCGTATGTTTCAATTAATTTCTCACACTTGACTATAAATTTATTTAACGTATTACCATCATATGGTTTATTATTTTCTAATTTTAATTTAAATAAATCCCAATTGAGGGTTTTTCCAGTAGCAGTAGCCATTTCGTTTATGTTCACAGATGAATTTGAATTATCAAAATCATTATTTTTTTTTAGTGAGGGAACTCATGTTCTCCCGTTAAGGGGTGTGTAGGACTCAGAGCTCTCAAGGTGCCAGTCTCTGCATACCGACCAAACCTCACGTTGCTCGTTGTACCAGTCACCGGAACCCACCTCGCTTGAGGTGATAACTTCATGTGCCTGGCACTACCTGAAAAATTTTAATATCTCATCTAATTCGTTCGTCAATCTCTTTCGTTTCCATTATTTTCTACATACTTTTCATGAAAATATGCCAGTTTTTTGCTACTAGTGTCATGCACAGAATTAGGTTATCTGGTGTTAGATGTGTTTCCAGTTCTATGTAGATTCGATATCTTATATCTTCCCACTTTGGACATTCAAATAAGGTATGCTGGGCATCATCAATGTCTTTGCAGTAGTTGCATCTGGAGGTTCTGCTTTTCTTAAATCTGTGTGCGTATTTTTTTGTCCTGATAGTACTTTCGTCAGGTAGTAGTTAGTAGCTCTGTGCTCACATGCAATCCACGTCTCTAAGTTGGGTATTAACCGTTTGGTCCATTGGGCAACTCTAGTTTCCTGATTCCACTCGTCCTACCTTTCTTGTATCATCTGTGCTCTTATTCTCCCTATCCTGGACGATGGGTCTTCTTATCTATGTTCCCAATTTAGAGCCCTTTCTCTTACTAACAAATATATTGACAGGTCTCCGGCTATAACTTGTAGGGCCTTTGTGGAGGTTATCAAAATTATTATTAGTTATAGTATTTTCTTTACTACTCAATTTATTAAATGTTTCCAATAAATTTTCCAATTCTTTCATAAAATAAATTCGGCAGCAAGTATATATATATATATATATATATATATATATATATATATATTATTATTGTATGTTCTATGTTTTAATATATAAGTTTAAATTTTACCTTCTTCCTTTTTTTTTACGAATCTCCTTGTATATTTATTATGTTTTATATTTTTCTTATCCGGCTAGCTATAATTATGGTTGAGATTCTTGTTCTCAGGTAGCGGTTCACTCAATGTAACATTTATAATTAAAATAAAATTTTTCTTTATGTGAATGATTTTAATATATCAAATGCAAATTGTCATAATATGAATTAAACTTTATAAACCTCACCTCAAAATTATCAGTATTCCTCTGCAACTCAATATTAATTACCATTTAGATGTTATTTGTAAATATTCAATAAATACTGTTTTTATTATTCTCAAATTTATTTGTGTTAAGTGAATTACTTATCGTACTGACCCTGTATTACGAGTAAACATTTCTACAGCTTCATTCGACAACGATCGTCATCGTTGGTAGGTTCTCTATCTCTTACTACTGGTTGAAATATCAACAATATCTACATGTGTTTCTAAATCCTAAATGTTGGTTATGTTATCTATTTTTCTATATGGATTATTATTGTGTTCTTTGGAATATTAAGTAAGGTAAGCTTCCCTTTTTAATACTAAATTCAATAATCCTATCTAACTATACAAAACCTTTAAAACTATTAAATACACAACTAACAAATAAATGCAAATTCAGCCGACTTATGAGTGTTCATTTGTAGGTTAATTCTGATTCATAATATAAATAAAGTTCACCAAGTCTTTGTATGGGACAAGTAACATCAGATCTGCATACAGATGTTATATATACTTCAGTGGAAAATGAAATGTTCTTTAGTAGGAATAAGTATAGCAATTGATATAATTTCCAGTCAATAAATATGATAAATATCTTACCACTTTCTGGTTTAACATTACATAGGATGTCACTCACAGGTTAGTTTTCTTCACTGTATTAATATCCGGCTTTTATTTTTGACTTTTCATTTTTTAATTTACAACTTTTTAAAGAGAATCAAATTTCATGACTTCTCCTGCTGTCTTTTTCCTTTCATCCCCTTCAACCACGCCGTTTTTCCATTTTTTTCGTCAACAAACCTCTTTGTTTTATTTCTGTCATTGTAAACATAATGTCACATGTTTATTCGCGGCTACTATCTATCACTTCACCAATTAAAATTAAGGATTTATTTGTTTAGATACAATGATTATTTACACTATATGCAAACATTGTATTAAAATTTAAACTTTTTGTATAGGTTTATAAAGATAATTCTGATATATCAAATTTGCTATTGCCTCTAAATCTTTGCCTTTTCCATTTTTAAATGTTGTTAGACTTACTCTATACTATATAGTGTGTCCCAAATCAATAATTATTATAATATTCTCTAACGAAAACATAATAATAAACTTATTACCTATATCCTTTTTTAGTTCTGTAACCTTCAATTGGACTTACCAACTTTAGATGGTTTCAATTTCCCCCAATTTCATTTTCAAAATATTATTATATGTCTGATTGATTTTCTTTTGTATTTTGAAAATGTAATTTTTACTTTTTAACTCCATTTATATCTAATATGAACTCGAATAGGTTAAATTAAATAATATTTTATATAAAAAAAAATTCAATTTCATTAATTTCTTATATCTTCTTATCAGATACTAATTATTTGTATGACATGATTTTTAAAATGCTGCTACTTGTTGAATTTATACAAGTTTTGCACATGTATTGTCCCTCTCAATTGATTATTATATGGGTTCCTTAAAACATAGCTATTCTCATATGCCTTCTCTACTATATAAGGTCCATTAAATGGTAGTTTCAGCTTAGCACATTGGTTTAATTTTTTATCGGCTATTTGCAAAGATCTTTCTATTACCCAATCTCCTTCTTTAAATGTTGTTGGTCTTTTAATTTTTTTATTTCTTCGTTTTATGTATCGATCAGCAACTCTTTTAAGTTGTACATTAACTTTTTCTAATAATTCATCATATTGACTTTCCTTTTCTCATATCCATGGTCTGTCAGGTTTTATATTCTTCATTATCTGTATCGGAATTTCTTGTGTACTGGTATTTGGTACGTTATTCATATAATATTCCACATCCATTAATTTATTTTCCCAATTTCGATGTTCGTGTGATGTCAATACTCTCAGGTACTTTATTATTTCCTTGATATATCGTTCCGTTGGGTTTGATGCTGGATGCCGTATACTTGTAAATGTCAATATAACTCCATTCTTTTGCATAAAATTTTTAAAACGTTTATTGTTAAAATATGTGGCATTATCTAATATACATCTTTTTGGCCTGCCTACTTCATTAAAATAGTTATTCATTATATTACATATTGTTTTTGTATTTGTTTTAGCTGCCTGCCTAATATAAATGAATTTAGAGAAGATGTCTACTATGACGAATATGTGTTTATTGCCCTGGAAGCTTGTGATAAGGTTCGACATAAAATCCACTGATACTAAGTCCAATGGTTTTTCAGATCGAATAGATTTTGGTAAGTTTTCATTATGGTAGTTTTTGTCCTTACTCAGCTGACATATAGTACAAGTTTGTACTATATCCTTAGCTATTGGAATATCCTTTTTGCAAATATAATTCTCTCTCCAAATCAACCATGTTCTTCGCATTCCAGTATGTCCATACTGCTTGTGTATCTCCCTTAATACCTTTTTTGCAAATTCCATTGTTGTTAGATATAATTCATTCTGTCCAACTATTTTATAATATATACCATTTTTATTTGAAGATCCCCTCTTCTCCTTTTCTGTTAGTTCACCCTGATCCTTCTTTATTTCTTCTAGTGAAAATATACCATCTGTTTGTCTCAAAATGTTTAATCCTATGTTTAATTTGTGCAAGTTCTTCTTATTTTCTCCATCCATTCTGCTTAGATAGTCTGGTACAATATTTGACTTCCCTGTGACATATTTAATATCAAAAGAATATTCTTGAAGTAACAATGCCCATCTGTGAATTCCGCTATTTCCAAATTTATTGTCCAATATCGATGTCAGTGATTGGTTATCTGTTTCAATGGAAAATTTATTTCCTAATAAATAAAATCGAAATTTAGTCACACAAAATATAATACTTCCTAATTCTAATTCACTAACACTGTAATTTTTCTCGTGCTTTTTAGTGGTTCTTGAAATAAAGCTAATCGGGATTTCTTTATCTTCTTGTCTTTGAATAAGAACTCCTGCATATCTTTTGATAGATGCGTCTGTTTTCAGTATAAATGGTAATTTATAATCGGGATAATAAATTTTTAATTTAGACTCGAAAATATATTTGATCTTATTGAATGAATTTTCTCTTTCTTCATTCCATTTCCATGGTACTCCTTTCTTTAATAATTCCATCAATGGTAGTTCCATTTCTGTGATATTTGGCACTAATCGTTTGAAATAATTGATAGTTCCTAAAAACCCTCGCAGCATTTTTAAATTGTATGGTGTTTTAAATTCCCTAATTAATTTTATTCTATCTGGATCCATCTCTATTCCAGTCTCATCAATTTTGTATCCTAAATAAATAATATTCGTTTTAAAAAACTGACATTTGTCTTTGTTTAATTTCAGACCAGCTTCGTCAAGACTTTCCAGTGCAATCTTCAAATGTCTTCGGTGCTCCTCCTCATTATTGGAAAATATCAGGATATCATCAATATAATGTAGGATAAAATCTTCGTATTCATTTAAAACTTGATGTAAAGCTCTTACTAAAGCTGAACAAGCTCCTTGTATACCAAATGGTACTACGCAGAATCGATACACAACTCCATCTACTGAGAATCCTGTTTAGTCTCTTGAGTCTATGTGCAATGGTATCAGCCAAAAACTATGTACTAAATCTAACTTTGAAAACATCTTTGCATTTGTTATCCTTCCCAAAATTCCATCGGCTGACATAGGTGCCTCGTATTGAGGTACTGTGTACTTATTAATGGTTCTAGCGTCTAGACATATTCTTATATCATTATTCTTCTTCTGTACAACTACTAGTGGATTTATGTACGGTGTATTGCTTCTTTCTATTATCCCATCTCTTTGTAATATCTCCAACTCTTTCTTCACTCTATCTTTTAATTTGTAAGGTACTGGATATGATTTTGATTTAAAATTTTCTATATGCTTTACCTCCATCCTATGCTCATATTTCTTAGCCACTCTTGGTTCTCTCGACATTAATCTCTCATACCTCTTTAACAATTCTTTTACAAATTCATAATGTTCTTCATTACAATCTATCACATTATCACTCTTTTCTGCAACGTCTACTTCTTCTTTATTTTCATACTTCAATTTTTCATCTTTATATTTCAAATTTTCATTTTTAACATGACTTATCTTCTTCATCTTCTCCTCTACTTCCTCTATCATATTCAATCGTACCCATTTTCCGTTTACCCGAATTTTCTTTTCTTCATAATTTACTATTGCTTCATATTTTTCCAGTACATCGTTTCCTATTATTATACTTGTTTCTAGGTTTGGAACAGCTAGTAGTTGACAATTAAGTATTGCTTCTTCCACTTGTAAATTTATATCATACAATTTGTTTACCTCACACAGTTTTCGATTATTTATACCTGTTAACATTACCTTAGGAATTTTTATTTCTCTTTCTTTTAAGTTATTATTTTCATTTATTAATTTTAAATCAATTAAAGATGCTTCGCTTCCTGTATCAATTAAAATTTGAAATGTTTTATCATTAATTTTTCCCTCAATATACAATAAACAATATAAATTTTCTTTTTCTAACTTCTCATTTAAATTTATGAATTCTTTGGGGTGACATAATGCAAAACTTTGATATAGAAAGCAACATTTTAAAAATCCTGTCCGTCATTTGTATGTTCGTCTTGTTTGTGCCTGTCCCTGTCTATATGTTGGACTTGTTCGACAATAATTTCCTGTCTATTATCGTTCCTAATTTCTCTATCAACACTACCTCCTCTTGTATAACTATGTTGATTGTTTCTTCCTGAATGTTGATCTTCTCTTTCTAGACTTCTAGATATGTTTCTTTCTCTTCCATACCTTATGTAGTTTATCTGTCTTCTATTATTATTGTAGTTATTACTTTGTCTATTATTTACATTGTTAGTTTGATTAAATCGTTCGTCTCTATTTCCGTTGTTGTGAGTGTTATTATTATTATTTCTTCTTTCTTGGTTATATTCATATCTGTCATTATTATAATAATTATTGTTGTAACTATAATTCCTCCAATTAGTTCTGCTATTTTCATTTCTCTGATTATTGTAATTGATATTTCTTCTTGTAGGTTCATTTTGATTTATGTTCCTATTTCTCCTATAATTATTATTTAAATTTCTATCATTCCAATCATTTTGTCTTACTCCATTCTGTTGAGCTTCATTCAGGTTTCTTTCTCCTCTTCTCTCAATTCTTTGCAAATATCGACATAAACTGTCTATTGTTTTAATATTTTGAATAGCAATGGTCTCTCTTATTTGTTCCTTGAAGTGTCTGGACATATACAACACAATCTCTTCTTCCTGAAGTCGCGGATTCAAATGGATTACCATAGCATACATTTGCAAAACATAGGTATTCAGTGAATTACCTCTATTTTCTTCATATCTGCCAAAATATAATCTTTCTCTTATTTTAGATTGTACATTATTTTCCCAAAAATAGTCAATAAATTTTCTTTCAAATTGATCTAAGTCTTGTATATCCTCTTCTTTGGTTGTAAACCAAACCAATGCATGGTGTTCTAAATGTTCTCGTATAATTTCTCTTAATTCCTCTACTTCATAATCATTTCTCAATTTATTCCTCAGCATTTTGATAAAGGTTACAGGGTGTATTTTCTTAAAATCTCCATCAAATTTTATATTGTTATTACTTCCACAATTAATTATTCTTGTTTCCCCCGTTATTCTTGTCAATTCTCTTCTTATTCTTCTTTCTTTCTCTTCTTGGTCGTCTTCCAATTTTTTTAAATTATCCTCCATTTCTTTCAGTTTTCGTTTATATTCATTTCTCTCGTTTCTGTTGCTACCTTCTTCTAATTGTATTTCTTGAATTATTCTATTTTCCATTTGCTCAATTTTTTCTTTATTTTTTTCAATTCTTTCACCATAACCTTGAAACTTTAGTTCAGTGTTCATTTCCAATCTGTCAAATTTTCCTTTTATTTCATTTTCTATACCTCCTATTACTTCCCCCATTTGTCCTAATTTCTCATCGATCTTGTTCTCCATTTTTCTTCTATATCCATCTCTATCTTGTACCAATTCTTTTTTTAATTGTTCAAATTTTTCTTCTAGATTTATTCTTACGTTTCTTTCTAATTCTGCCATTCCATTTTGTATTTCTTCTATATTTTTGTGCAAATCTGCATTACCAGCTTCTAATTTTCTATTTAATTCTGCATTACCAGCTTCTAATTTTCTATTTAATTCTGCATTACCTTCGTTTACACTAATCATTAGGCTTCTTATCATATTATGTAGGCTTTCCATCTCCTTTTCTTTTTCTTGTCCTGGTTGTTGTTGTGCCGGTATCTCCATTCCAATGTCTTCTGTGGTTGATGTAGATTGTTCTTCATTTCCCTTCTTTGTATTGTCTTTTTTATTCCTTGTATTTGGCATTATTGTATGTTTTGTTCTTGTCGAATTGTCTTTATTCTTTTGTTTTTAATTTTATATTTTCTACGTTTGTGTTTTAATGAATAGAATTATTTTAATAATTTATAGTTTATCTGATTCGGTGAGTCCAATTGAATTTTCAGAGCTAAATTTGTTAGGAGCCAAATTATTTTTAGAGCCTTACGTTGGGGTCGTTATTTTATTATATATTTATTAATTTATATTAATTTAATAAGAGCCCCACGTTTCGGGCGCCATTTTATTATTATTGTATGTTCTATGTTTTAATATATAAGTTTAAATTTTACCTTCTTCCTTTTTTTTTTACGAATCTCCTTGTATATTTATTATGTTTTATATTTTTCTTATCCGGCTAGCTATAATTATGGTTGAGATTCTTGTTCTCAGGTAGCGGTTCACTCAATGTAACATTTATAATTAAAATAAAATTTTTCTTTATGTGAATGATTTTAATATATCAAATGCAAATTGTCATAATATGAATTAAACTTTATAAACCTCACCTCAAAATTATCAGTATTCCTCTGCAACTCAATATTAATTACCATTTAGATGTTATTTGTAAATATTCAATAAATACTGTTTTTATTATTCTCAAATTTATTTGTGTTAAGTGAATTACTTATCGTACTGACCCTGTATTACGAGTAAACATTTCTACAGCTTCATTCGACAACGATCGTCATCGTTGGTAGGTTCTCTATCTCTTACTACTGGTTGAAATATCAACAATATCCACATGTGTTTCTAAATCCTAAATGTTGGTTATGTTATCTATTTTTCTATATGGATTAATATTGTGTTCTTTGGAATATTAAGTAAGGTAAGCTTCCCTTTTTAATACTAAATTCAATAATCCTATCTAACTATACAAAACCTTTAAAACTATTAAATATACAACTAACAAATAAATGCAAATTCAGCCGACTTATGAGTGTTCATTTGTAGGTTAATTCTGATTCATAATATAAATAAAGTTCACCAAGTCTTTGTATGGGACAAGTAACATTAGATCTGCATACAGATGTTATATATACTTCAGTGGAAAATGAAATGTTCTTTAGTAGGAATAAGTATAGCAATTGATATAATTTCCAGTCAATAAATATGATAAATATCTTACCACTTTCTGGTTTAACATTACATAGGATGTCACTCACAGGTTAGTTTTCTTCACTGTATTAATATCCGGCTTTTATTTTTGACTTTTCATTTTTTAATTTACAACTTTTTAAAGAGAATCAAATTTCATGACTTCTCCTGCTGTCTTTCTCCTTTCATCCCCTTCAACCACGCCGTTTTTCCATTTTTTTCGTCAACAAACCTCTTTGTTTTATTTCTGTCATTGTAAACATAATGTCACATGTTTATTCGCGGCTACTATCTATCACTTCACCAATTAAAATTAAGGATTTATTTGTTTAGATACAATGATTATTTACACTATATGCAAACATTGTATTAAAATTTAAACTTTTTGTATAGGTTTATAAAGATAATTCTGATATATCAAATTTGCTATTGCCTCTAAATCTTTGCCTTTTCCATTTTTAAATGTTGTTAGACTTACTCTATACTATATAGTGTGTCCCAAATCAATAATTATTATAATATTCTCTAACGAAAACATAATAATAAACTTATTACCTATATCCTTTTTTAGTTCTGTAACCTTCAATTGGACTTACCAACTTTAGATGGTTTCAATATATATATATATATATATATATATATATATATATATATATAATAAAAATATCTCTCCTACACTTCTTAAAAAGGTATGGAAAAGTAAAAAAGGAAACTTGGCACTTACAATTGATCTGAAGAGCTCCGGTTTCTCCTTTCTTCGTAGATAGTAGATTCTGGAATCTGCACTCGATGTTGAAACACCAGATCGTGAGTTCTTTATACGAACGATTAGACAAAGTTTTTACACGACCGCACAGATCCTACTGACTGCGCCAATTATATACTTTTAACACCGAAAACTATTTTTAAAAACTTTATTTTTACAATATAATTAAAATATTACAATACTTGCTACAAAGCTAATGATTAAACCGACAATGCTGAAACAAAAGTATCTCAACGACTTAAACCAAACAACCTTTACCAACAACAACCTGAATAATGGAGAATATGAATATATATACTAAAACAAAGCTTACTCAGCATTTCTTATCTTATTTACAGTAATATAATATAATTATTTATTTATAGAAATTTCTAGTTCTATAACCATCACCATAAACTCTTATTAACAGTAATTCCGTCATATCAGTTGATTATTCAATTCTTTTAAAAAAATTGTGAGAACAATCATATATAGGATAACTTCTGTATTCGTACATTCAAGAACAAAGCAGCAATATTCGGAAATATATTTTTAATATCCTCAATTCAGATCCAGCATGATTTATCACCAAACATGAATACCTTTCTTGGATACATTTTTTGAAATATTCAGTGACTTTTTTTTGGATAATTGAAAAAAATTGAGAGGATATGGATAATATTTCCGATCGTATAATTCGATTGCATAATTTCATATTCTAAGTTTATTGAATTCCAATTCCATTGACATTTATCTTGATATGTTTCATTAATCAAGGTGATGATATTAAAAAAAATATTTATCTCAATTTACAAAATGAAAAACATATTCATGAAGAACTTTAATTAAAGAGAGTGCAAATCCATTATAGTAACAAAGTGCTTTGTGAAGGAACATTTCAATTTCATATCTACGTTTTTGTATCAACGAAATCTGCAAGAACGAATATTCTGATTACTCACGCTGTGAATCAAAAATTAATTTCTGGATTATAATAGAAACAAAGCAGAGCACTATATGTTCACTAATATTAATAAGGTACCTACAGCTTAATACGTATATAAAATTGCTTAGTTCGGAGTATGATTAATTTCTTCATAAACACAATAGTTTATCATACTCTAGTGATTACTTAATCACAAAACAGACTGAGGAAAATATCGCATATGTTTCATGAACTGATGCTGATTCTTCAAACTTAGATCGAGAATAGCAATCGTTTTTTCAATGAAGCTCTGATATCAGCTTTAGTAGATAAGTACCTGGATGACCGAGCTTTGCTCGCTAACTTCATCATTGAGGTAGTAATTCCTGAATAGAGTGGATGGTTAACTCTTTCATTCACGGCTTCATCAGGGTCTAAAAAGTATAGTTGTCCATACTGTGGCCGTTCAAAGACACCAACATCATTTTGGGTGGGATGTGCTGCCATATTCATTTTATGATATACTTGTCCGCAAACAATAAAACTATAAATTCCATGGCTATTTATTGTTCTATCATTTCCTACATTGAAGGATGCTAGAGCAAAAGATGCGTTTATCTTTCTTATTTTTTCTTTCAATTCTTCCGAATATGGGTGACGGTTTAAAAAGAGACGTACTAATTCATTTGAAAATTTTGGTTGCTCCATTACAATTCGTCCATGCAAACAACAGTCAGCAAAAGAATTTCTATTTATACGATTAGAAACGCGTTCCTCAGTGAAATGCAATGCACCACAATGGATACACAAAATTTCAAATGGTCCTAAGGCGTGATATTGCACAGCTGCAGTAACGGCACATTTATAAGTCGGCAAACAATTATTAAGTTCTAAAGCCCTACGTCGTCTTCCGTCTCGACGTCTTTGTTCTTCTAATCGGTGCTTCCGTTGTTCCTCATTTTCATCAGCTACACGTTGTGACGCACGCTGCCGCAAATCTTGGAGACGTTGATCTCGTTGTTCGTCATTTTCAGTAGCTACACGATATGCCGCACGCTGCCGCAAATCTCGCAGACGACGCTCTAGTTGTTCGTCATTCTCATAAGCTACACGCTCTGCCGCACGCTGCCGCAAATCTTGTAGACGTCGCTCTCGTTGTTCGTTATTTTCATTAGCTACACGTTGGGCCGCACGCTCTCGTGAAACATCTAAATCATAAGACCTATCTGCTCGTGTAATTTCAGTCAAATTTTGCAAGCATCTCATTTTAGCAGCACGTGTGGGACGAGCAGAAACCTGATTATGTTCTGTATTTAATGAGTCTTCACTGTGAGAAGTTTGAGAATCCTGATCAGTTTGATGACGATGCTCTTCTAGGTGTTTTTGAGACGAGTTGCAGCTTCGTGAAGTTAGATTGTTTATAAGCGTTTTTTTCGAAGATCGTTTAGGCATTTTTAAGTGAACACGTGCATTAAGAAGACACAGATAACATAAATAAACAATTGATTTTAGTCTAACCTCAAAGCATACACTCATTGACTTCGTGTTACTTAACAACGCCATCTGCTGTCGTGTCGTTAAAGCAATTAGTTGCTCACAAAAAATAGTATTATCATTCGCCAATAGATGTCAGGAAGAGTCATATTTTGCAGTTGAGACTACTCAAACGCCTCCTTTTTGTTATTTTTCTACCAAGTTTATGTTTAAGTTGATTATCGATAAAACACGAATAAAATGACATTTTCTAAAAATGATTCCTAGCTAGATCGATTTATCGCCCCCGAAACCCCGTATATACTAAATTTTATGAAAATCGTTTGGAGCCGATTCCGAGATATATATATATATATATATATATATATATATATATATATACAAAAATTGCTCATTTAAAGATATAAGATATAATTGGAGTATAAGTGTGATAGAGTGGTCACAGGATTTAATAGATTACGATGGCCTAGAAAAAAAAATTGAATTATTAAACAATTAACATGAGAGGATTGCAAGAATAATCCCATATTTTTGCTTGTGGCATAAAAAATCCTCAACCATTAGCTTAATGTAACATATAATATTGTTTAGAAGCCAAAAATGTTTTTTTTATATTAGAACTATTTATTTTCTACTTATTATAGTTTATTCATAAAATCACGAACCTAAACAAAACAAGGTGATGTGGCGTGCGGCTTCAATCTACATGAATGGATAAAAATGAAACATTTATGTGGGCAACTATAGTAAAATCACAATCGAAGCGGGCTAATAAAACTATCGAAACAGATCATTTCAGGGGTGCGTACCTATTATTATTTTTAATGTATAGATACATTCGGATTACTGAAATATTCATTACCAATATTATTGAATGCCTATATTATTTTGGTGTATTCGGTTGTAATTTTTTATATGAACATATAAACGACTTTCATTTCATTATTGTTGAAACGATTTTCATGAACTATTGCGAGTTTTAATGACCTCAGGTAGGGTGCAATTATAATTTCAGAGATAATTCCCCTACCTGACTATGGAATTTGTGTATTTTTGTTTCAAAGTTAGTTGTAGTCTGACTGTCAGCAATTATTAATTTAGTGAATTTAGAAAGAAGTTGCTCGCTTGATAACTTTTATAAAGTAATTATTGTGATTATTAGTTTCGGTTAATAGTAACAATGGCAGAAAATTTCCAGTATGGATCCGGGTTCACACCTGTAAAGCATACGAAAAAGTTGGCGTTGTCGGTGAACGAAAAGTAATAATAAACAATGTTAATAATTACTTAACACGTTGACTGCCACCCCTTATTTAGTGACTTCTATCTGGAGCCACCCAAAAATGTTTCAAAAAATAATTGGTTGGTTTGCAAAATATTCTTTTTATCCCTAATAACACTGGTATATTACAATTAAACAAAAAACAGTGACGTCATGAACAAGTGCGTAAACGCGTCGGTGGCACTGATTGGTAAACTTCAAAAGCAATGCCATTAGCGCATTTAGGCGTTTGTTTAAATTTTACGTACAAATAATCAAAACGGAACATATATGGATTGAAAATAGAGTCAGTTATTAAAAACAATTATTCGTGGATAATTTTACAACAATCTAAGCAAAATCCTGGGGTTTCTGGACACGATAGGCATTCGTACGTCGTTTCTCGTCTTCTCCCATTTTCCGAGCAGACTTTACACTTGCGTCTCAGAGTAGTCCTGTTGCTGGATTTACCACACTTGGTGAAAAAATGTGAGCCTTTGTTTATGTTAGGTGGGGCTTTCTGAGGGCCTAGCATTTCTCTAATTACGGACAGCCTGAAATCGTACAAGTTTTTCTTAGTTCCGGACTAAATATTAAAAGATGAAATGCATTTAGTAAACATAACTGTATAATATGGATACCAACTTTTGTTGGCCATCTCATAGTTTTTCTTTCACAAGGATAATGGGACAACATTTGGTCCTGACGATCCACTCCAGACATAAGTTTGTTATAATTTATGATGGGCTAGTTTAACTTCAATTTCACTTCGTTTGTTTCGACTCTCGGCCATTATATTTGGAAATTCTGTGGATATGTAATGGACTTCCCTTTTGTCTTTCCACTAGCCAATCATAATACCGTTGCAGTATTTGGCCACACTCTCACCTTTCTTCAGTTTTGCTTCTTTTACAATAGTTGGAGAATTTTGACGACATATTCTGAGTGTGCCCGAACAATTAGTTTTCATATCCAATAGCTGCTTTGCGAGATCCTCACTATTATAATAGTTGTCCACATATAACGAATGGCCCACGTTCATTTTCTCACTGATCAAATGTAGTACGACGTTCGAAGTATGCCCCTTTCCACCAATATCATCAAGCAGCCTCGTATAAACAGCAAATTTCGTAACAATGCCATTGGGTGTACAAAGCATATATATTTTCATGCCATATTTATGTCTCTTGTTCTCTGAATGTATTGGCGGAACCATAATCGTCCTCTCCATAAAATCATAGACTCATCTAGACTAAGTTCCCGACCAGGATAAAATACAGCATTCATTTTTTCGTTGAAAGGGGTTATGGGAGGAGATATTTTGTACAAGCGATCATAAGGTGCTTCTTCACCTTCTTGTGGATTTCTAGCAAAATGTATAAGCGTAAAATAATAGAAATCTATTACGGCTCATGTTTTCTAAAAAACATGATACATTGAACAGTGGGTCCTTTTTCCAATAATCTTGTAATCTGTTCCAAGATATTGTGCATGTATGCAATAAAATTCCCAAGAAACCTCGTAGTTCTGAAACAGTAACATCGTGGCACTTTGGGCTCCTAGATTGCTCCGTTTTACCCTCCAGACACATTATTTCAACCGCATATATGTTGGTTTGTTCTACAATGAGTTACAAAGAACTATCGTCAAAAATTAAGTTGAAATAATCAATAGGTTCGTTTCCCTGGGGGTTCTCTAACAGCTCTTGCTTTTTTGAAAATGGAATTTTGTTCACTAATATTTCGTCATTCCAATCTAAAGTTGGTCAAGAAAGGGCTTTTTTGTTTGGGGAATATTTACATTTGGTGCAGAATCGTCACTATCTTCTTCTGAACTTTGAGGGTCATCTAAAACAAACAATTTTATAATTACACTAAGGTTACAGTTGCAGCATATAAAGAAAAGAAACCTTTGTATAAATAAAAGTACATATCTATATTATAAAAACCCGTAACCTTGAAAGTCGTCCTCATACTGCCTGAAAGCTCAATAGACTCGGCATCTAAGCAATTTATAAGATAATCCAATTCATCGTCGGATAGTTTCTTTTTACTTCTAATATCCAATTTAGGCATCTTCACATTGCTAGGACCAGTTTTTTGATCACTCATTCTAACTTATCGAAGTCACAATCAACAATTTTTGAAAGCATAAACAAAGCACTTTTTTCGATATTCTGTACTATCAACTGATGCCACAATCCACTATACTCGTTCCTAGTCAACGCCGTAATGAATCACAGTCACAGACTTTAAATTCCACAAGAACGCGTAAACGCGGAGGGGGCACTAGAAGTAGTGGTGGTCAGGCTAGGGACACTGCAGACCGTGCCATCTATAGAGCCCGTCGAGTAACTAAAATCGGTAAATAATTCCAAAAAATTAACGAAAACTGTAACGTCGATAGTAATCAAATTTTATTGATTTTTATAACTGCGTATGCGCGATATCATATTGCTCGTCTCAATCCCCACATGTTATATGTTATACTGTTATCATTTCTTAGATTAAGTGTAGAGGTTATTTTAAGGTTACGGTATTTTGGTGTATTTTTTAATTGCTATAGTCTAATATTCACCTGTTGTTTCGTTGCTTTATTGTTATTATTTGAAAAGACAATGTCAAAGTGAATTCTGAAGGAATAATACTCGGTGAGTTTTATTAAAAAAAATTGAGCATTTGTTCTTTCACAATTAACAACCAATATCTTCATTTTTATAAAATACCGAGAATTTTTACTAATTTAATCGACAACTTTAGAGATCATGGTTGTTCTTTACATTAGCTAAACTGAAAATTGCTGCATTAATAAAGTAAATATTTCTTTTTACAGTTTTGTTCCTCCAACCCAGAAAGATAAAATTAATATGGCTGGAAAGCAGTGGTAATAAATCATTAAATTTGTCGACGAAGAAACGATGGAGGATATGATCCCTTCATTTTCATAAACAGTGATACTTTATATTTGAGAAAGACGAAGAGAGGTTATTAAGACAGTTTGATTTGCCTTCCCATATGAGTGGAAATTAACACAAATTGATGGTACGTTTTATTCTATTGTATTCAATATATATATATATATATATATATATATATATATATATATATATATATATATATATATATATATATCGATTTTGAATTGAATTGAGTGAACGAAAAGACGAGTACTGAGTGTGTAGTTTTATTAAAATTCCAGGTAAGCGCTTTCATCCATTAGACCATTCTGAAAGCTCTTGTCAAGAAAAAAATATACAGAAAGTGTCAAAAAACATCAAACCATGTAACTGCTACATACAATGAAATAAAATGTTTGATATTACATCATTATTTAACTAAAATTTGTTAAAATTACTCTATAAAGAGTGTGTACAATTGTAATTCACATAACGAGATGTCTAATTTGATTACCAACTAAATGATATGTGTGCACACCCTCTTTATAGGGTAATTTTAACAAATTTTACTTAAATAATGATGTAACATCGAACATTTTATTTCATTGTGTGTACATTGTACCTGTTGTATGTTTTTCTCTTGTCGACAGCTTTGAGAATGACCTAATAGCTGGAATTTTAATCAAATGACATACTCAGTACTCGTCTTTTCATTCACTCAATTTATATCTAGTGTGTACACCATACTCAGACAATTCCATTTTAAAATGTATCCATTGAAAAAATAATAATCTGGGATTTATTTTATGTTATGCCAGCTATGGGATGGAAGGTATTGATCCCTTGCCGATTTTCATATACAGCCCATGGTGTGACAATTTATGGGAAATGAAAGTGAGTATTAACTTTTGTTGAGGCATTACGTCTAAGTATTTGGTCTAGCGGTAACCAAAAATCCAAAATATCCGATAAAGACAAAAAATAAAAAAAAAGTTAAAAATCAAGAATTCCTAAAAAAAATCGAAAGCTTCAAAAAAGGGATTAAAAAAACCAAACAAATGTATACATTCAAACATTTTTTGATATTTTTTTTGGCTTAGTACAAAAACATGTGTAAACTTATTATTTCGATAATAAGCGCATTTTGTTTTCTTTTGTTGACATAAATTTTCAAACATATTTGTGTGTTTACTTATTTATTGTCGTTATTTTGTGTGTTTACTTGTAGAACCTCAACCAGAAACGAGAAAGGACTCCATGAGACGGTGGGATTTTAAGAGCCTTAAGAAACATTTTAACAATCATAGACTGCCAGGAGCTGCAGAGTAACTTAAACTGCCTTATGCGATGGTTTCATAAGAACGGAATGCTTTTAAATGTAGAAATATACAAATATGCAATATACTAGGTTCAAGCTTATGTTATAAACCTATTTAATACTTCCAGTAAAGGAATAAAGATGTGTTTTAACTGGAAATGAAATGTTAGATATATTATTTTAAATGTTGTACAGTCACAAGTGCTGTGTAGCACTCTTATATGTAATTACTTGGCACCTTGTATTTACAGAGCTGGGCAGTATTTAACAACTTTTCCTATACAAATATTTTAATTACTTTTGTTCTAACATTCACAGTAATCATATTCAAATGTTTTTTTTTCACAGAAAGTTGCTAAAAATAGTAGTTAACAACTTACTGCTAACACTTTTTTTGATTAGGTAAGTAGCAGTTATACTCCTGTAGTTTGTACAGCTCTTTGTGTTTATACGAGTGTAATAATAAATTAATATAAACTTATCATCCATAATTTTCTACTTTTATCTTGATTTAACATAATTTGAAAATCTAATGATACTCGAATCTAGAATGTATGTTACTCAAAATATTTTTTAATTATTGCATGGTTTTTACACTATAATTTATTTGTTGTCATTATGTTTGTTAAGAAAAGTACTTTGTGAAAGAAATTATTTGTTGTGTATTTTTATACCAAAATAAATAAATTGTTTACATGATTTTTGTTTTATTTTTTCCAATTTAATTAACCATTTATGGTCCATCATTTGATATTTCATTTAATTTAACTCAACATCTAATCATTACTTAGTTAATAGAGTTAAATTGAATGAAATGTCAAATGATGGACTATGAATGGCTATTTTGAAATAAAATAATTAAAATACAGTATATTTGAATACACCGCCAACCCGCCAAAACCTAAAATTACAGAAATCTTTCCAAAATCACTGAGTTGTTTACTCGACGGACTCTTTAGATGACGCCACATTCAGTGTCTCATCTATCTAAGGGTTATCTGTGGTGTTGGTCGACCGCGTTCACGCGGGAGGGGAAATGCAGGTGTTAAGAACTTACAATGATTCAGGTTCAGTTGATGACATTGTTGCAAAGACGAGTAATATAACAGGCGTAAGCAAATCAACAATATACAAAATTAGAAGTGAAGCGAAAAGTGGAGTTATTAAACCGCAGAGAAAAATGCAGGCGGTAAAAAGAGAGTTGAATTAACGGAAGAAATTGAAACCGCTATAAGAAGAAAAGTGCACAAATTTTATTTTAAAAAAGAAATCCCAGCACTAGCTAAAATTTCGGATGAAATGAATAAAGATCCATATTTACCTAAAATAGGCCGAACTAAACTACGGGAAACGCTACAGGAATTAAAGTTTAAATAGGCAAAATATGAGAGAAAAGCGAACTAATTGATACTGACGAAATTATTTGATGGAGACGGAGAAATCTAAGAACAATTTTTAAATTACATGCAGAAGGCAAACCAATATTTCACTTGGATGAAACCTGGGTGAATGAAGGCTCGACTGACAATAAAATTTGGCAGGATACCTACATTTAATCATCACGACAGGCTTTTTTGGAAGGATTATCTACAGGATTGAAGAGTTCATCTGGTAAGGGACGATGTCTAATCATAACTCATGTTGGCAGTAATAATGGGTTTTTAGATGGTGGCTCTTTGATATTCCAATATAAAAAAACTGGAGACTACCATGAAGATTTGAATGCCCATATTTTTGAGGAATATTTTGAGCAGATGATTGACCTAATACCAAAAGGTTCAGTCAAAGTATTTGATAACGCTAGTTACCATTCTCGTCACTTTGAGGAAGTGCCAAACACATCATGTAGAAAACAAGAGATAATTGTATGGCTAACAGACAAAAATATTAATTTTCCTCAAAAATCAGTCAAACCAGAACTTCTGCAAATTGTAAAATTGGATAAGCCTCCTACTCGATATGCAGTGGACGAACTAGCAAAAAAACGTGGTATTGACGTAGTGCGACTTCCCCATATCACTGCCAATTAAATCCGATAGAACTGATATGGGCAACAGTGCAAAGTTTTATAGGTTGACATAATACTACATTCAAACTAAAAGATGTGCAAGCATTATTATACAGGTCCCTATTACCAGTTACTAAAGAGAATTTGCAAAAAGCAATTCATAATGTATCAAAAGGGGAATGAAACATGTGGAATCTGGAAAAAATCACACATAACAGTGACACCATTAATAATGACACCTCAAGTGACGATTGTGATTTCGACAGTGATTTAGAGACATTTGCACTTACTAATCTAGACTTAGATGAAGGAAGAACTATTTAAAACAACTTACAAGTGGCGTATCCATATTAATTTGGTAAGAAAATTACAAGTAGTATCTATCATAGCATTGTATTATTTGGAATTCGAGCCATAGTTTAACGGTCAACATTATAAACCACACTTATTTAATAGGGAATTTAGGTAATATCGAAACAATTGTTTTTTTTTAGAATTTTTAACATTTTTCAATAAACTGTGGAGTTAACTAGAAAAAGTGAGTTTCATTCAAAGCACTAATATGAGTAGATTCCACAATGTAAGGGTTGAGACAAATAATTTAAGTTCAGATATTAGTCAGCTATCCAAGAATGATGCGACAAATTGTTGAAGTCATCACTGAGAACCAATCAGGGAAAAATATTAATGATGTTTCATTTGATTTACCTACTAATCTGATGAAGAGAAAAACACAAAATTTGGAACTAGTACCCAAAGTTTTATTAGGTTTGTTACAAGTCTTAATTAAGTTATAACGAAAAATTCATGGGAGAGTTGTTTAAATATAGCTGGAAGCACCACTCCGCTGAAGTTTAAGAGGAAATCAGCAACTCACGTACATCCAATGTTTATTGCTTGACAGGAACCAGGAATTGTGAGAGGATACAAAGGAGCTCCTATACGCCGCCCAGCAGAATTCGAACCCTTAAAGAAAAGACCTAAACGGTGACACAATTTGCCAGAGAACGTCAATGCTATAAAACAGGGCGCTGTGCATGGAGCTTGGTCTCATACTTAATGATAAATATGTATATTCAAATTGTTTAATAAATAACGTGTTTCTTGCGAGTTCTTTATTTATTTAAATATTTTTCTATCATAAAATATTCCAAATGCAGTATATCTCGCTTAATGGTGTTGGATGTATTGTATGCAACATTCTGAACATCGTTTTGGTACACAATACCATTCAGACCGTGAAAACAGAACATCAAATTTGATTGATGGGTCGTTTGCCATGGTGTGGCTAGATCAAGGGTTATACTCGGCTGTCCCATAACTAACATTTTGGTCAAAACGCGGGTTTATCAGGTTGTGTAGTTGCTATGTTTTGCTGAATATTTCGGTATTTAGCGAACTAAAATCGTACAACAAATAATGAAAATACAATGCATTCAAAACACAGTAACTGCTCTCCCAAAACCTATTTTACCAGTACAAAACACAGTATTTATCAAATCCTATATCAAAACACAGTAACTGATGGGCAGTTACTGCGTTTTGTTACGGTTTTTGTTGTTACTGTGTTTTGTAGTGGGAAATTTCTAGAATACGATATCAAGTGGGGTATCCTCACCATTATAATTTAAAAGTTAACTGCAGGCTAGGAACACTGCAGACCGTGCCATCTATAGAACCTGTTGAGTAACTAAAATCGGTAGATAATTCCAAAAAATTAACGAAAACTGTAACGTAGTTAGTAATCAAATTTTATTAATTATTATCACTGCGTATGCGCGATATCATATTGCTCGTCCCCACATGTTATATGTTATACTGTTATCATTTCTTAGTTCAAGTGTAGAGGTTATTATAAGGTTACGGTATTTTGGTGTATTTTTTAATTGCTATAGTGTAATATTTATCTGTTGTTCCGTTGCTTTATTGTTATTACTTGAAAAGACAATGTCAAAGTGTATTCTGAAGGAGTATAATGAGTGGTGTACCTACTCGGTAAGTTTTATTAAAAAAAATTGAGCATTTTTTCTTTCACAATTAACAACCATTATCTTTATTTTTATAGAACACAGAATTTTTACTAATTTAATCGACAACTTTAGAGATCATGGTTGTGTTTTACATTAGCCAAACTGAAAATTGCTGCATTAATAAAGTAAATATTTCTTTTTACAGTTTTGTTCCTCCGACACAGAAAAATAAAATTAATATGGCTGAAAAGCAGTGGCAATAAATCATTAAATTTGTCGACGAGGAAACGATGGAGGATATGATCTCTTCATTTTTAAAAACAGTGTTTCTTTAGATTTCAGTAAGACGAAGAGAAGTTAAGACAGTTTGATTTGCCTTCCCATATGAGTGGAAATTAACAAAAATTGATAGTAAGTTTTATTGTATTCAATATAGCATGCAATAATTTCGGACATTTTAAATTGTAAATTGAGTTAATGAAAAGACGAGTACCGAGTGTTTAGTTCTATTAAAATTCCAGCCAAGCGCTTTCAGTCAATAGGCCATTCTGAAAGCTCTCGTTAAGAAAAAAACATACAGAAGGTGTCAAAAAACTGAGTCCGGTCCTGGCATTATTTTCAGTAAGCGTGCTTGAGCTCTGCTCCTTAAAATACTGATATTTGTGGATTATTGCAATATTTTTAATTTAGAAACTAAACGTAATCAGTCACCTTAGTGTAATAAGTGCCTGTTGTAAATTGCAGCAAGATTAACTACCAGCCAAGTAAGATTACTTATATATTGTTAGTTATATGCCACATCAAATTAGTATCCATTATTAAACAGTAATCAGCCGGTAGACAAGAAACCAGTTTTTTAAATTGAGATAACACAAGTAAATCAGTAGGCAGATATATTAGAACTTTTTCAAGAGTGCCAACAGGGTTGTCTCCAGATTATTTTTAGAAGTGCAAAGATTACTGAATATGGAAAATTATGCTAAAGAAATTTTAGATAAACTTAAGATCGCGGAAGAAAGAAACATAAGAATTGAAGGTAAATTAAGATCGCGGAAGAAAGAAACATAAGAATTGAAGGTAAAATTGATGATATACAAACTAAATTGTCAAAGTTAGAAGCTGAAAATCAAGCAAGAAAACAGGAGAATGAACGACTCATGGGTTTGTGAGGGATACAAAATGATCAGATCGAGCAATTACAGAGAGAATCTAAGAGAAAAAATATTAAAATCTTTGGAATCGATGAAGCTAATAACGAGGATAAAAAAAATGCAAGAACATTAAGTAGCTGAAGTGGTGAAAATAACTGGTGTAAAGTTTGATGCAGAAAAGATATAGTTGAGATTAAAAGAATAGGCAAAAAGAAGAAAACAAAATCAGACCGATAATGGTAGAACTTCGAAATGGTAATAAAAGAATTGAGTGAATGAAAACGACGAATACTCAGTGTGTATTAATTTATTACTTTTAGGCTAAGCGCTTTCGGCTGTTAAGCCATTATCAAAGCCGTCGTCATTTAAAAAGTAATTGTCAAAGACATCAAGCTGATCAAAAGCAATACTCAATACTCAAGATCTATCCAACCATCGTTATGATTGAGTCATTCGAATAAAAACATTAAATACCCTATTATAAGGGTGTAAAATTATATTCACAAGATGTAAATACACTCAAAATTAAAAAAGTTTTTTTTTTTTTTTTTTTTTTAATTTTGAGTGTATTTACATCTTGTGAATATAATTTTACACCCTTATAATAGGGTATTTAATGTTTTTATTCGAATGACTCAATCATAACGATGGTTGGATAGATCTTGAGTATTGAGTATTGTTTTTGATCAGCTTGATGTCTTTGACAATTACTTTTTAAATGACGACGGCTTTGATAATGGCTTAACAGCCGAAAGCGCTTAGCCTAAAAGTAATAAATTAATACACACTGAGTATTCGTCGTTTTCATTCACTCAATTTGCATATAGTGTGTACACCATATCCACAGGCATTTCTAATAAAAGAATTGACATCCTGAAAGCCAGTAAACAACTTAAGAGAACTAAATTTAGCATCAATAAAGACTTCCCGAGGGATGTACAGGAACAACGTAAAGTGTTTAGAAAACATTTGATTTCGGCAAGAGAACTAGGAAAGCGTGCAACAATGCGGTACAACAAACTCATAGTGAATGGAACTGTATACACAGTAGAGGAATTGATGAGGAGCCAGGAAATTGAAGACGGGAAGAGACACCTCGGCGTGACACCACATAGAAAAACAGGCATAAAAAGCACAAGTGAGAGATCACAAATTCGCTCATTTAGTATAAACGAATAGCTTGGGTTTTACACAATTTTTTTTCTCGCTCTTTTATTGTCAATTTTCATTGTGATTTTGCTGCATGAACTATGTATTTATTTATAGACACTGTACCGGATTTCTTGCTATATTGATTTGTATCAATTTGAAGCAATAAAGATATTATTATTATTATTATAATTAATATTACTTGAAAAGACAATGTCAAAGTGTATTCTGAAGGAGTATAATAAGTGCTGTACTCGGTAAGTTTTATTAAAAAAAATTGAGCATTTTTTTTATCACAATTAACAACCATTATCTTTATTTTTATAGAACACAGAATTTTTACTAATTTAATCGACAACTTTAGAGATCATGGTTGTGTTTTACATTAGTCAAACTGAGAATTGCTGCATCAATAAAGTAAATATTTCTTTTCACAGTTTTGTTCCTCCAACACAGAAAAATAAAATTGATATGGCTGAAAAGCAGTGGCAATAAATCATTAAATTTGTCGACGAGGAAACGATGGAGGATATGATCTCTTCATTTTTAAAAACAGTGTTTCTTTAGATTTCAGTAAGACGAAGAGAAGTTAAGACAGTTTGATTTGCCTTCCCATATGAGTGGAAATTAACAAAAATTGATGGTAAGTTTCATTGTATTCAATATAGCATGCGATAATTTCGGACATTTTTAATTGTAAATTGAGTTAATGAAAAGACGAGTACCGAGTATTTAGTTCTAATAAAATTCCAGCCAAGCGCTTTCAGCCAATAGGCCATTCTGAAAGCTCTCGTTATGAAAAAAACATACAGAAGGTGTCAAAAAACTTCAAACCCTGTAACTGCTACATACAATGAAATTAAATGTTTGATGTTACATCATTATTCAGATAAATTTTTTTTAAATTACTCTATAAAGAGCGTGTACAATTGTAATTCACATAACGAAACGTCTAATTTGAAATTATCAACTGAAGCTATTCAGATAAATTTTTTTTAAATTACTCTATAAAGAGCGTGTACAATTGTAATTCACATAACGAAACGTCTAATTTGAAATTATCAAGTGAATGAGATGTGTGTACACCCTCTTCATAGGGTAATTTAAAAAAAAATACCTAAATAATGATGTAACATCAAACATTTTATTTCATTGTATGTACATTGTACCAGTTGTATGTTTTTCTCTTGTCGACAGCTTTCAGAATAACCCAATGGCTGAAAGCGCTGAGCGGGAATTTTAATAAAATGACACACTCAGTACTCCTCTTTTCATACACTCCATTTATACCTAGTGTGTACACCATACTCAGACAATTCCATTTTAGAATGTACCCATTGAAGAAATAATAATATGGGTTTTATTTTATGTTATAGCTATTCCGTCCACCAGCAATGGGATGGAAGGTATTGATCCCTTGCCAATTTTTATATTTAGCCCATGGTATGACAATTTATGGGAAATGAAAGTGAGTATTAACTTTTGTTGAGGCATGACGTCTAAGTATTTGGTCTAGCGGTAACCAAATATCCAAAATATTCATTAAAGACAAAAAATAGAAAAATCAATAAATCAAAAATGGTTGAAAACCAAAAAATTCCTAAAAGAATCGAAAAAAGGAATTCAAAAAAACCAAAAAATTTAAACCTTCAAACATTTTTTTATATTTTTTTGGCTTAGTACAGAAACATGTGTAAACTTATTATTTCAATAGTTAGCGCATTTTGTTTTATTTTGTTAACATAAATTTTCAAACACATTTGTGTGCTTACTTATTTATTGTAGTTATTTTGTGTGTTTACTTATAGAACCTCAACCAGAAACGAGAAAGGACTTCCACGAGACGGTGGAATTTTTAAGAGCCCTTAAGATGCATTTTAACAATCATAGACTGCCAGGGGCTGCAGAGTAACTTAAACTGCCTTATGTGATAGTTTCATAAGAACGGAATGTTTTTGAATGTAGAAATATACAAATATGCAATATACTAGGTTTAAGCTTGTGATATAAACCTATTTAATACTTTCAGTAATGAAATAAAGATGTGTTTTGAGTGTTTATGAAATGTTAGATATATTATTTTAAATGTTTTACAGTCAGCTGTTTAGCACTCTTATATGTAATTACTTGGCACCTTGTATTTACAGAGCTAGGCAGTAGTTAACTTTTCCTTTGAAATAATTTAATTACTTATGTTCTAACATCCACAGTAATTATACTCAAATGTTTTCTTTCACAAAAAGTTGCCAAAAATAGTTGTTAACTACTCGTTGCTAACACTGTTTTTGATTTGGTGAGTAGCAGTTATACTTCAGCAGTTTGTCCAGCTCTGTGTGTTTATACGAGTGTAATAATAAATAAATAAATTAATATGAACTTACCATAAATAATTTTCTACTTTCATCTGGATTTAACATCATTTAAAAATCTAATGATACTCCAATCTAGAATGTATGTTACTCAAATAATTTTTTAATTATTGCATTGTTTTTTCATTATAGATTATTTATTATCATTCTGTTTGTTAAGAAAAGTACTTTCTGAAAGAAATTATTTGGTGTGTATTTTTATACCAAAATAAATAATCTGTTTATATGATTACTCTTTTATTTTCTCCAATTTAATTAACCATTATTGGTCAATAATTAGATATTTCATATAATTTAACTCAACATCCAATCATTAATGAGTTAAATTGAATAAAATGTTAAATGATGGACTATAAATGGTTATTTTGAAATAAAAGATTTAAAATACAGTAAATTAAGATATACCGCCAAGTTTGTTTACAATTTACACAATTATTCGGTTATAATATGTCATGAGTCAGAAGTGCTGAATAAAACCATCTGTGATCTGACCAATTAGGAATCAACAGAATTGCCTACTTAAATTCAAACCACTCCTCCTAGTTTAAAAACAGGGATTATATGGAATTCTATTTTATTTAAATAATTAAATTAATACGAATTATGAAAAATATTGTGTTAAACTTGTGCCACAATGACTTTCTGTAGTACTTGTGATTTGTACAACTCAACTTCGTTGTGCAAATTTCACTCGTACTAAAAAACGAGTCATTGTGACACTTGCTTTACAAATAACTATTGTGGCATTGGAATTCTCATGTGAGGTAGATTGTTAATCAGATACTTAGTGACTATTCAGTTATGGTGACAACTAAATAACCAGTGAATAATATCATCCACTCTTCGGTCACAATCGCATAGATCAGTGTCGCTTTGGCCAATTTTGAGGAGATATGATTTGGTGATAGCATGGCCAATAGGATTTCTATAGAAAATGATGTATACGTTTCTGAAAGGATTACATCGCTCGGAAAGGAAATTGGAGGGGAGTAGATAATTCATTTAGCAATTTATAGCTATTTGTATTACTAGGGAGAAAAGTGCCACTTTTCCTCCCGCAGGAGGGCAGTATACATCCAAGGGAGGAAAAGGCACTTTACTTCCATGTGATACATATGATTCTCCCTCCTACTCACCTTTTTTGAAAATTTATTTACGACACAAATAGGTGACGAATATAATTAAGAACACAAGAATTATTTATTAAACAAATTTATCAATATATGTTATACAATTAAGTACATGATATTGTTTAACTATATTTTAGAATTATTTATGTTAATATTGAATGTGCAGTTTTGAGCAGCACTTATATGAACACCATTGGAAGAAGATAGGGTGTGAACAGGAGCTTTAGTATTTGAAATATTTCCGCTTAACACATTGTAATGGTGGTAACTTCTAGAAGTGCTTGGCTGATTTTGTTCAAGTTCAGGTTCTACATTATTTCCCATAATTTGATCAGAAATTTTTCTTTTTTTGTGTAAGATTGTTATACATAACCTGCGATATTGGTTGATTTCCAACCGACATGCTGTTTTAGAGCTAAAATATCCCCACCAGCGTTTACTAACAGAGTTGCTGAAGTTCTTCTGAAACTGTGCCCTGTGTAATGTTCGTTATTTGCAAGATTGAGATATTCTGCAATTTTTTGTAGTATTTTGGATATATTATTTTTGCCAACCACTTGATTTATACATTTGCCTGCTTTAAAGCATACCAACAATTGTTTATGCTCAGTTTTAGGACGTAGACAGATATACTTTTTAACGATTTGAACAAAATTTGGGCCGTTACCTGTTGTAGTATTTATAACGAAAGATCGTTGTTTATACGTTTTTGAAGTGTGTATATTTATGACTAGAAGATTGTCTTTCTCTTCAATATCATCCATAGTAATTTTAATAAGCTCATCACATCGACATGCTCCAGAAATTCCAATAACAAGGACTACCTATGAATATCTTATATCAAAAATTAAATTATTTGCATGGGATTCCATTTCTCACCTTCATTAATAAAAAAACATTATCGGGGGCTTCCATTGAGAATGTATTTATTCCTTCTCTTGTGAAAGTTTTAGCTTTATTTGGTTTGTATCCGGCATTTTGACGTTTTAGAAATGCAATCAACTTTGAATATTTAATATCGACATTGTCCTTCATTCGTTTCATTGTGCGTAGCATTGAATATTTAGACCAAAGTGTTGAGGATTCTAATGATTTTCCTTGTAGTGAAAAATATGCCAGTAAAACATTCTCTGATTATTTATGTATCTTGTTGTCTTCAGCCCATTGCTTATATTGTGCATATTGTTTTTCATACCTGTCTTTATATTTTTGTGGTAGTAAGGTTAATGACGCTATGTTGGCTTGTTCCTTAATATTAGGTGATGTATTTGGAAATCCAAAATCACTTGAATCCCTCTCCATTTTTCAAAAATTCAACTAAGTTTAATCAATGCACCTCAAAAGTCAATCGCCGTGTTTACTGTCAGTGAGCCACAGCATACTATGCTTTTCATATTCTGAACTCAAAAAACGTATATCTAAGATTCCTGAAGTTGAAATTTGTATTGAAGAACTACGTTGAAGTAACATTAATGTTCGATTTTTACCAAGAAACAGGATATACAGGATGTTCTAGAAATTATGAAAACAATATGAATATAATTGATTCACAAGTTTCATCGTTTACAACTTACTTGAAATGAGGGGTAGGAAAAATACTTTCCTTCCTAGGGAGGAAAGTACTTTTCCTCCCTAGAGAGAAAAAGTATGAGTTTTCTCCCTGATTTGAGGGAGGAAAGTGTGTACTTTCTATAGGGGTAGGAGAAAAAATTATTTTCATATCTGGGATAACTTCGTTTCAGGTTAAATACATGTATTCAACTCCTGACGAAACTGCATCCTAAGCAAAATGTTATTTGAATAAAAAATTAAAGTGTTCACTTATCCTTATTTATAAAATAAAAAATTTGAGAGAAAGTCTTGAATTGTCGTAGAGAAGTTTTGAATATATTTGATGTTTTAACTGCATTAATCATTAATTCAATACCTCAACAAGTCTCGGGGGAGTGTAGAAATAGCCCAATCTTCCTAAAACCGTTATTATAGTCGACAATTTAGTACTAGTACATCGTAAAAGTTAGCAGAGCACTTCGTTCTGATAACTTTTACGATGTTGACTTTTTTATTATTATCTCTCGCTGGATTTTTCAGGTAACAGTTTACCATCCTATCTTATATATCACGTATACAATAAAGGTGCTGATGAGTAATTTTAATAACAGCGAAGTGATAAGTCAATTCGACATATTTGAAGAATGTTTCAATAAGAATCACATGACTCACACACCATTAATCAAGATTTTATGATAAAGTTTCATCGAATATGTTCAGAATCTCATATAACTATGTACCAAATTTGACATGGCAGAATGGATGTGGAAAAATATGAAAATGACAGAGAAAATATTAAAAAATACATGGAAGATTTGCGAGAAGTTATAGGAAAGTTTTCATAACGATTTTCCATTGGAAATAAGAGAAGTTTTAGAAGTGCCGTATTTTTCTATTATCTATTATTTTACTCCTGAGAATATAAGTGAAAGCCATGTTATTTGAGCTGCTGATAAAGTAGTGTCCGTAGAAAAAGGGGACAAGATGACACATAGAGTAGGACACAATGTTTCGGAAGGAAATATAACATTTTCCAAAGTTGTGGAAATTATTTCAATCACGATTTTCATATCGGTGAAAAGATCATAGGCGGTTTGTGATTTTTTCAGTCTGAAACACATGATATTTGAAGTGACTTTTGTAGGTGGTTCACTGCTCATACTAATATTAGAGCTGATGCCTGACGCAAGAACATTATGGTAGTGTATCAGAATTTTCTAAGTAGGTTCGTAATTGAACTCTGTAACGATACGTTCTTCGAAAGGAGAAGATAAGCTGAAAAATGTGACTTTGTGAGTGATAGGAGGGCAAGGCGGTAATAGCCACAGAAATATAAAATGTTTATTGTTTGACAGTTTGAGCTTAAAAATGTTATCGCTAGGGATATTTTTATGCGATAAGCTTTGAGATTGGTTGTATATACTTTGGAGGTATCATTGCGAGTTTAGATGGATCTAGAGCTTTCTTCGTGAGGTAAATTTCTGAGGTATATCACATATATGCAAGATTTAGTTAGAGAAAAGTTTGGCAACGAAGGTTGTCGATAGATATATTTGTTGAGTCATTGGAGTGGAGAGCAAATAGGGATGTTGATTAATTTTTAAAATTGGTTTTATTCTATAGATGTACCTCATATAAACACGAAAATAGTCATTTTATCGAAAATATGACGAATTTCAATCAAAAAATAAATAAATGAAAATATTTTTCAAAATTGTCGCTGTAACGCTCCAAAATGTCACGTGACTATGATATTCAAAAGCTATACCAATGATACAGTCGTTATACATAAGCTGTGTGGAGGAGGTAATACATTCGCCTTTCCACTAATGTCCACGTTATCGTAGAAATGGTGCTGAACTTGTTGCTGTATAGGACTGTAAACTGCAATATTTGAACGTGTAATCTTCATTATAACATTGATTCCAGGCTGTGAAGCTGTATGGAAGAGAAATGCACGTCTATCGGACGTCCCTCAATATGTCAATAATTATTATTTTTTTGACTAAACTACACTTTTTAACCCTTATAATACCAAGCGGGGTGCAAATGCACCCCACATGTACTTTTTTGTATATATCTAAGCCAATTATATTTTGTTTTATTTCCTCTTTTTAGTAGCTGCATTTTTTTAGGTTCCAAATGTAATTTACCTTAAATCTTACATGGATTTTTCCAATCTCAGTAATTATTTAGGTTTTTAGAGTGCGGGGTGCATTCGCACCCCGCTTGGCATTTTACGTATACTATATTTCTATGTTATTATGAGCTAACGGCAGGGTAAAATCCTTACATGTTGTACTGTTCGTATCCCCACTTCTCTTATTCGGCGCGGCGCTTGCATTGCTACACCGCCGGCCGCCTGCTGGTACAGGAGTAATAGTTATTACTATCCAAAGATTATATACACAGATAGATCTGCCACTCTGTACAAAAATTTTGCCGACAAATTTGAATCTCAACGCCATCTACATTCATGCTCATGTATTAATTTTTCAATTGTGCAAAGGTTCAGATTCATGCTAACCCAGTGAAAGCGCGGGATATTTGAAAATTGCCCTGCGCGGGAAATTTAAAAATTGGCTTACGATTGCGCGGGAAATTTAAAAATAAAATTACCCGCGAAATTTAAGCGATCGAATCTAATCGTCACCTCAAAATGTAAATGAAACAAAAGTATTTGCAAAATACTTTTTTTTACTAGCATTGCAAATTTATGAGTTGCTGTTAACAACAAAATGTTAAAAGTTGAAATGCTATCAAAAGAGAGTATTTCACACAACGCTTTTGTTCCATTTACAATTTGAGGTGACAACTAGTTTCGATCAATTAAATTTCTGGGGAAAATAATTTGAATGTAAAATTTTATAGGAATTAGTTAAATGGATTATTAAAACACATAATGAGCATTAATATCATTTTTATTTTGTTTGCCATTCTACACATTACATACATTATCAATGAAATATAAGAAAAAAATAAGTTTTATAATAGTTATTTGTAAAACAAGTGTCACAATGACTTGTTTTGTAGTGTGAATCACGAGTACTACAGAAAGTAATTATGACACAAGTTTGGGAAGACAGAGAGGATGAACCGTACTCTGGTGGAAAGAGCTAGATGTATTATGAATGCTTCAAATGTTCCTAAGTTTCTCTGGGGAGAAGCAATAAGAGCATCATGTTATATGATAAATAGGTCACCTACGGAGAGTCTGGATGGAGATATTACACCAGCCGAGATATGGAACAACAAAAAACCAGATGTTAAACATTTAAAGGTAATTGGGAGTACTTGTTGTGCTCATATTCCAGTTGAGTTAAGGAGTAAGTTTGATGATAAAGCAGGAAAATGCATAATGTTAGGCTACGCACCTACTGGATATAGACTGTGGAATATAGCAAAAAATAAAGTAGTTATTGCCAGAGATGTAAGGTTAAATGAAAATGAATTTAATTTTAAACAAATGGCAATACTAGATGTAGATGAACAAGTTAGGAGTAGTCAAGATGAAAATATGGGGAACATTGGTAACAGGCTAGAACAAGAAGTGTACGACGGAAATTACGAAGATGTAATAGATCAAGAAGAACAGAAAGCGAGTGAAGATAGATATAGAAGCAGTCGAAGCATAAAACCACCAAAATGGCTAGAAGATTATGAGACTTACATGGCTCTAGATGCTATGAGTTTGGTTGAAGATGTGCCACGGTCATTTGAAGAAGTAGATGAAAGAGATGATAAAATTTGCTGGCTTAAATCAATGGATAGAGAAATTAATTCAATAAATAAAAATGGTACTTGGGAAGCAATAAGTGAAAAACCTGTTGGAAAAACTATTTTGGATACGAAATGGGTATATACTTTTAAAACTTTTGAGGAAAATAAATTTGAGAAATATAAGGCTCGATTGGTAGTTCCAGGGGTTTGCACAGGAAAGAGGAAAAGATTACGACGAAATTTATTCTCCTGTAGCAAAAATGACCACAATTAGGGTGATCTTAGCTATTGGAAATCAATTTTCATTCTATTTTAGACAACTATATGTTAGGTCAGCATTCTTGAATGGAGTTTTGGAAGAGGAGGATATATATTCGCCAAAAGGGGTAAAATGTACATCTAGAAGTGGAATATATAAGTTAAATAAAGCGTTATATGGGTTAAAACCATCGTCAAAATGTTGGAACATGGAGATTAATTCTTACTTGAGATAGGTCTGAAAATGATGTTTGTCTATACATCATAATGAATAATAACTATGCTACTTATCTCTTAATTTATGTAGACGATATAATAATATGTGGTCCTGATAATGATTTTATAAACTATATTGTAAAGTAATTAATAAAAAAAAATTCGCAGATGCAACTCCCTTATATCTGCCAAGTTGCCCAGAAGTGGATGGTGTTTTCTTAATTATATCCATGTAGACAGATGTGGATGGTTCATCCAAAAGCTTACTCGAGGAGCTACCTACAATTTACATAAATACATTACATTATTGTTTCCTATACACTTCACTATTAGAGAGCTATTGAAACATGAAATAAAGGCTGCTTTTAATAAAAGATCCTGTAATGTGGTTTTAAAATTAACTATTAAAAGCGACTCTGTGTGAACTTTATTATGACATTTGTTGAATTAGACAGTTAATGACTGTTTTGTTCCACACTTTTGTAACATGAAAATTGTAACGAGCTGATTTTTTATTGTTATCGTCATTTATTATTATTTATTCATTTAAAAAAAGAGATTTGGTACATTTGAAATATTATACCACATGGACCAACAATTCAAAATTGGTATTATGATTGGTGTTGGAGAAGAAGATATAGAGCTTATACTTCTTCATAATATATAATGAATCCAATAACGAAGGAGTTTCCCATAAACAATTATATTGATGAAGTAAATTTTTTTTACAAAATATAAGAAAAAACAAGTGAATAGATATTACATGTACATAAAGTACAGAACAATTAAAGAATTGAAAACATCATATATTGACAGTAAATATGACAGAATGACATGAAAGTTGTCAAAATAAGGAACTTTTAATTAACTACCACCTTCCTTCATTTAAGTAAAGTACAGGAAGCCTGTTTTTATTAAAATACTACCGTGAAAGATCCGATGAACGCGCATGGATACATGTCAATATATGACAAACTTTATTGAAGTAAGAAAGAAGCTTTTCAATAACTCTCTATTAAGTAGAAATAAAATTTTTTATTTTTATAGTTCTTTATAAGTAGTTCATTAAGGTCTATTTATGAATCATTGTCATAGTCAACACTATCATTGTCTTAGCATAACCCCTATCATTTTTCAAAATACAAGATTTGTACTTTTCACCCTTTATCACACACTAAGCGGCACCCCGTGCCACAATTTTGACTAGTTTCAATTCCATGCCTATTTTAAGAACCACTCCTCAGTACCCGTACACCAACATTTGTATTCAACGAAAACAAGCATCCGAAGCATTCACGACAGATTGCAAAGCAACTTGTCGATCTGAAATAAAGGCACTGTGAGTTTTATTTATACTAGGAGCAAACAAAAGCTGATGTTAGATGTGCATAGAAGAATGGAACAGGACTAACCATATGTGGGGCGACATTTGGTAACAGATTCCAATTTTTGCTACAGGGTATCTGTTTTGATGATGTAAGAACTCAAAAAGAACGGATAGTACCTGATAAACTGTCACCAATATGGGTATTTATTCAATATTGATTCAAAACTTTTAGAAAAATTATAGTTCATCAGAATTTGTAACAATAGAAGAACGATTATACCCCTTCTGTGGAAGATGTGGGTTTGTTATATGCCCGACAAGTCTGCCAAGTATGGCCTGAAAATATGTTCCATGTGTGAAGCTAAAACAAGTCAACCAGTAGGTTCATTAATATTTGGATTCCAAGATTGTTGCACAATCGTCTCTTACATGTCGAAAATAAATAAATGCATAATTCTTCTCCCCACCATACATGACGATGACAACGTTTGCCCTAAAACTAAAGTCTCAAATAATTCTAGACCACAAAAGCACAAAAAGGAACGTCAACACATGTCGATCAAATGTGTGCTAACTACTACAAAAAGAAAAACATTCAGATGACCACTAGCTATTTTTTTCAGATTTTTAAACATGGCTGGCGTGAATGTTTTTGTTATTCATGCTGCTGAAAATCATAAGAAAAAAAGGTTGGAATTCCTGGAAGGGCTGGCGTTTGGACTTTTCGAAGAACACTCAAAATATAAAGAATCACCCGAATTACCCTAAAATCGAACTCAAGGATAGGTTCATGCAAACATAGAAATAATAATACTGTTCGCTGTTTTCATTTCCTGAAAAATTTTGACAATATGGTTAATAATAGATAGTAACTGTGAGCTAAAAAAAATTCTAAATGTCGAAAACCTTGAGAAAATTGAACCACGGCACTTGGTGCTGCTAGCAGGTAAGAACAATTGTCAGGAAGCCACTTGTCACTATGGGTTGTAATTTTTTGTGGTTATGGTTACAAATAAAAATTAAAATGATGTATAAATACTTCTACTGACGTGCATGAGTTCAATTTGATTTAATTATTAAGACAGTAACAATGGTGATGGCTACGACTTATCAATATATGTTTATACTTACAAGGTTCTTCTTCTAAGGCTTGAAATAATCGCCTCCTTGTGTACACCTTAACAGGTTTTCTTACTTCTTGTATTGGGCTAGCACCAGTACAGGTTGTAGCAGAAAAACTAAGTGCAGCAATGGATTCTAAAAAATGTTTCGTCTTAGCTTCAATAAATGAAAAGGAAGGAAAACAAGGAAACAAGAATAAATACATACATACACCTTTCACAATACTACTTAATATACTATACCTTTTAGCTTTTTAGGAGTTGAAAATGATGGTTGATGCTCCTGTACCCAAAAAATGTCATCTACACCTTTTTGGTAACCTATAAACAAAAATAACTATTCCTTTTATCTGCATAACTTTTTACAATGATCCCCTAAAGGTTTATTGTAACTCCCAACAAGTAGTATTGCAACAGTAAACATAGAGTTGAATACTTACTAGGCAAATGTAGTGTTGGTAGTGAAAGCTTCATTAATTTACCATTAGGGAATTTGGAACTTTCTTCAAAATGAATATCACATATTCTATGACGACAATAATGTACCTTCAAGTGATAACTTAGGGTTGTTAATTCTTTGCAACCAAATTCCAGAAACATCTTTATTGGTAGGTATGGAATGTCTATAAAAAGAAATTATAGATAAAGCTCATTCAATGCCCTCAAATTTAACTGATTTATTTCAAGTATACATGCTAATTTTTAATTATCACCCAATAATTCCCACAATAATCCCTGAACTGCTAGTGATTGTTATAATAGTAGTTTACGTTAATTTAATATAATTACCTTTTCGCCTCTTTATCGGTACACCCTGGCCAACAGAATTTCTTTATTGTTCCACTCATATTAAACTCTAAGCTATTATACACACACGTAATTTCACACAAATACAACTAGATAAATGAATAATCTTTGAATTAGATGAACAAACAAATAAACAATATCAAATACCGTTGTAAAATTGACGTTGTTTGTCGTTGTCAAATTGTCATCTTTCGTTGTTTCGCTGTTGATGCATGATTGCAACCTGCTACGCTCCACAATGGCCAACAATACGAAATAAAAATTCCAAATTGAAGTAAACTTTTAGTTTCCGAACACGAATGTAGATGGCGTTAGAGAACGTATTTTATGTCGCCCATCTAAGTGCCCAGTGCCTGTTACTATCTAGTGTCGTTTATGCAAACGTCTGTGTAAGATAAACGAGTCGATTTATAGTGCGCCACGTGGTTGTTTATTCGGTCGAAAATGAGTAATTTCCGAATTCGAAATGAAAAAGCTCTAACGGAGGAGGAAATGTTAATGCTGTTGCAAAATTATGCAAAATAGATACAAAATAATTTATTTGCGTTTTTTCTCCATTTTACTTAAAAAAGTGTGAAAATTACAAAGATAGACAAAAAACATGGGGTGCAAATGAGCCCCGCTTGGTATCGCACGTATGTAAAAAAGCTTGGTATTATAAAGGTTAAAAAAAGGTGTGGCGGTTATGGGAACAGAAGGTCGCTAATAATCTTAATAAGGATAATCAGTACGAGTGAGCTACGATCCATTAGGAAATACGTTTATTTATGCAATTAATGAAACGCGTTCAAAATAGTACGTTAATAAATTGTGAAACAACCAACTCAGACAAGGTTCATATTTTCCAATATGAGCGATGCGTTAGTACTACAGAATATCGATTCAGCATATATAAATAGTTCAATCTAGATAGTAAATAACAGTTGTATTTTTTAGTCGTAAGTGTAGCTCTGGTCAACGACATGTTGACATTGATCATAGTTATTTGTTATTAATGTGTTAAGTATGGTATATCCCAGTGAGCTTTTGAAACGTATGGTATTTCGTCCCCACATATTGGAGGAAAGTGTTTCCCGAATGAAAAGTCTGGAACATAAAATAGTTTAGTATATGATACGCTTACCTCTAATCACCACAGAAATACTGATTCATACAATATGCGGCGACACACCATGGATCAACTTAATCTAACCAAATATTGTCCCACCAATATTACGCGAATCTTCACATGTTATAATATTTGAAACAAATTTAACTAGTATTTCATTTGTTAGTGGCATTGATAATAAATCGCTGAAAAAGATGCCTATATTAAAACCATTAGGGGAAGTGTGCTCAACATCTATACGAACAAAACGGTAGTTGGAGGTGTGTGTTTTTAAAAACCAATACAAGTACCGGTGGCCGGGTGATTTCTTAATTTACGAAGGTTCGATAACCTTTTTACCCTGAAACCACAAGGTGAGACTGTAGTTACAATAGCCACAAGGTGGCGTCGAAACCGACACCGGTAAATAATATCCATATATTTTATACAAAACTTTACAAAAATGCACAATATTAATTTAAACATAGTTTTTATATTGAAATATACAAAATTCGCATCAATTATGTAATAGAAATAAAATAGACTTCAAAAATTAAAGATGTGAACTCTTTTTGAAAATCAAAGTTAAAATGCTGTGAAAGGTAAAATAGAAAAACTTGGAAAATAATAAGAAGAAACAGTAAATCGTAGAAAAATAAAATAGAGAAACTTTTAACGACTACTTACAATCATTTCAGATGCTACGGCATTGCTCACACCTGTGCCGGGCTCTCCTATTTTTTTCTCGGACAACTTGCACATCGGCCCATCTGATTCACTATAATGGCAAGATATCATATATCAATCAACACTTAGAGCATTTCAGAATACAAACTACAATATATCTTTTCTCTTATTTGATTTTCATGAGTATTTCGACGGTATAATTGGATTAATAGGTTCAAATACAGAAATCCCTATCAGATACAGACAAAAAGAAAATCTTAATATATCATTTTCGATAGAAGCTCCGCACAAAATTCTAAAAAAATTAACTGTTTCTATTTTCAACGGAGAAATATTGATAAATGAAGGTAAATTAGGACCACTGTATATACCTCAAATTTTGACTAATGCCGAAAACGGATTTTCTCTTATAGAAATGCAAAACAAAATAAATAAAACTATTTAAATAACCATTAAAGAACCTTTTCAAGTAGAATCATTCGAGAAATCCAATTATGATGTATTCAATATTAATTATTTCCTTACCTTAAATGATGAATACGATAAAAAATTAAAACAAAAAATAGATATATCGGATCTAATTAGAACCAATCACATGAATTCGGAGGGAAAAACTGAAGTAATTAAACTATGTAGAACATTCTCAGATATATTTTTCAAACCAGGTGATAAATTATCCATCACGGCGGGGACAAAACACGAAATTAAAACAACGGACGAAATCCCTATACATTCTAAGTCATATATATACCCCTTACATACACAAACAAGGAATAAATAAACAAATAAATGAAATGTTAGATAAAGGCATAATTCTATCCTCAACTTCACCATGGCCATCGCAATGTGGATAGAATAAGAAAGACAATCAATCGGAACAACAAAAATATCGATTATTTATCAATTATCGTAAACTAGACGAAAAAACAATTACTGATCGATATCTGATACCAAATATCCATTCAATACTCGATAAACTTGGAAGATCAAATTATTTTTCAACTCGCATTAGTATAGAGTTGCAAATACATTCGCCCATATCTTTACGGCCGGAAGTTTACAATACATTCTGACCAAAAACCATTACAATGGCTTTTCTCCAAAGAAGACCAAAATTGTATGCTCGTGAGGTGGAGAATACAATTAGAAGAATTTGATTATGTAATTGAATATAAAAAAGGTTTGTCAAATTTAGCAGCAGACGCTTTATGTAGAAATTCATGTGCATAACTAAACGCCATCGATAACGAATCTATAATGAATAGAAAACGCGGATTAAATAATATAAATCCTAATGAAATACCTCCAGTCAGGAACCCTGACCTGGAAGATATACTAAACATTGTAGAGCCGACTAAAAGCAAAAATCCAAAAATCAACGTAATTTCAGATATACAAATAGAACCAGATAAATCTCAAGACTCTTACTCCGATTCTGACATTGAAACTGAAAATACGTCTGCAGAAAAACCTATTTTTTCCGTACCAATTACTGAAAAAATATTAAACACGTACGAAAATCAAACATTCATAACAATGGGAGATATACAATCTACCGAAACTAGAATTTAAAAAAAAATTACAGTACTAGCTTATATGTTTTACTACCCTCAAAAATTTCACAAATTGATATAAGAAATTTCATAAAAGAATATATCGCCCCAAACAGAATATATGTTATTTTTTCCAACACCCGGAGCTACCTAGAACTTTCACGACTACTATGCAATCATATTTTAAAAACTCTGCCTTCAAAATATTTCAAAGTAATACCGTATATTCAGATTATAGACGCTCAAAAAGAAAAACTTGAATTTTACCCCTAACAAAAACTTGCTACCGCAGTATAAATGAAACGAAAGAAGCACTTACTAAACGATTTTACTGGCCAAAAATGTCGGACGATATCGGAAATTACATAAATAACTGCGAAATTTGTCAGAAAAATAGATACGATCCAAATCCACCTATAGTAAAATTCAATCGCAAAATTCAATCTTACACCAACTTGTTCACGTACTTTCTAAAACATTCATATTGACTGTTTTCAAATTTCAGGAAACACTTATTTAACTATAATAAATACCTTTTCTCGATATGACCAAGATTACCCTCTACCGGCTGTAAACGGAATATCTATAGTAGAATGCATATTTAATTATATTACCCACCACGGTCTGCCCACAAAAATAACACCTGATTAGGGTACAGCATTTAAAAATAGAGATCTTGAAAATTTTCGCGAACTTTACAGAATAGAACAGAGTGCCCAAGAGCTAAATCGGATCCTCTACCTCAAACACAACCCCTCAAAATGTATTGAACGTTATCCACGTGAAACTATTGGTATTTACTCCAATTTGCACTTGATCTCACACATTTTAGTGCTTGTTCATATCGGTTCCACAAAAAAACTGGATTTAAACAGAGACTTCGCGCATAACGACAAAAAATATGTCTTTTTAAAAAATTTCGATCATCTCGAAAAATGCCATCTATAAAAGAGTACAAGCCAGTATTGCAGAAAGGAATGATCTAGCTCACTCCTTAAATCTTATAAGTAATCGGCCTGCCTTACATTATGCCAGGATGTTATAATCATATTTGGACTCATTCAAAAAGTATATTGCTTTTTTGTCGGCTCCACTACTCGGTCGACTCCACTACTCGGTGGGATACATTAAAGTAACCCTCCAATTATTTTGTTTCAAGCAGCATATTTCTTTCATATGTCACAACAGAAGATGTTCTTGCCATAATTGAGAATAAAATCAAAAATAAACCATCATGTGGTTCTGATAACTGTTTAATATCTAACGCAATAATTCAAATATTTAACCTTGAAAGATGTTTCTGCCGGCGACAATAAATAATCAATTATGTAATCCTTCTAAGCCGTAGCTTAAGTTATCGATATAAAAAAATGCCAGTTGTTGTCAGTTAATGTGAAAAAATAAAATAGAACTGTCATCGTGTTTTTAAAAAACTATTGATGCGTTTTATTGAATCTCCTTCCAAGTCAGTGAAATAAAGAGCCATCGAAGCTTTTATGTGATTAAGGGATGAACTGCTTGTTTTGCAAAATGTCAAATCATAACATGTTTAAATGCTTTAAATTCAAAGAGTTGCCATTGAATAAGAGAAAACAGTTTGTATTTTCAAATAGATTGTGTTTAAAATGTTTTGCTCTACATCATGTAAGTCAATGTGAGTGGAAGAATTGCCCTATTTGCGGTGAAGCTCATAATGCTCTATTACATGCGGGAAATTCTGTCGATTATTCATCAAAACCCAATGATCCTCACAACAATACATTAAATGCTCAACAAAACTCCAGTTTTAGTTCCAATTGTGGGTCTACTAATAATCACAAACAAAAAAGTTATCTCATGAACAACTCGAGTAGTAACTCAGATCAACCTTCTAACATAGAACAAAAACAAAATTCGGAGACTGCTCAAGCCTCCACTAGTGACAAGTTTGGGGTACAATCTAACACTATGTCAAGTCTTTTTATAAACCAAAAATCTCATATTTTATTGGCAACTGCATCCGTACATGTTTCAAATAACAATGGTTATTTGATATCTGCCAGAGCAGTGCTGGATAGTGGGTCTCAAGTGTCACTAATTACACATAAATTAGCTAGAAGACTACAATACCCTACCTATAATAAAAATTTGTCAATTTGTGGTGTATTAGGTCACATGCAAGTAAGTGGAGGAATGGATATTAAATTGTTTTCAAAGGTTGACCCAACAAAAACATTTGAAGTAAATTGTTCAGTAACAAATTTCATTTCTTCTAAGCTGCCTCAATTCCCTCTACAAACAGATCGATTAGAAATCCCTTGTAGCATTGTATTGGCCGACCCAAATTATGATGTTCCAGATCACGTAGATTTATTATTGGGTGCAGATGTTTATTATTCATTACTTTTACCTGGTCTGATTAACCTTGGGGAAAACCTACCCATTTTACAAAATACCCATCTTGGTTGGGTGGTGGGAGGTGTCCTATCCCCAACAATTTTGTCAAATTTTATAACATGTAATCATGTTCTCTCTCATTCTTTATTTATTAATTTCAATCAAATCGACAATTTGCTGCAAAAATTCTGGGCAGTTGAAGTTGTGCCACAAGGACGTATTTTATCAAGTGAGGATGAACTTTCCGAACAAATATTTAAGGATACCACAAAAATTTTAGAAGATGGTAGATTCCTAGTGGATATCCCATTTAAATCGCCAGTTGAGAGTTCTAAACTAGGCGAATCCTTTTCATATGCTAAAAAACGTTTTCTTTCATTGGAGAAAAGATTGCATCAAAATAAGTCATTGTTTGACCAATATTCGGAGTTTATTAAAGAATACATCAACTTAGGTCATGCACGGTACATTCCTCTTGATTATAAGAATATTCACAATAACCACAAATATTTTATACCTCACCATTGTGTGATTTGCAATGATAAAGCTACAACGCGGCTCAGTGTTGTCTTCGACGCATCCCTAAAAACCACCTCAGGATATTCATTAAACGACATATGTCTAAAAGGGCTTGTTGTTCAGCCAGAACTATTTGACATTTTGTGTCGTTTTAGAGTTTACATGTTTGCTGTTGTTGCAGACATCGAAAAGATGTACCGGCAAATCTTGATTAATTCTGATCACATTTATTTACAAAATATCTTATGTCGAGAAAACATAACAGATGATATTAAATGCATTGAATTGTTAACTGTCAGCTACGGAACAAATTTTGCACCTTATGTAGCCACTCGTTGTCTCGATGAATTGGCAGACATGTACAAAAAAGAATTTCCGTTGGCAGCCATGGTAATCCAAACTCAAACATACGCTGACGATGTGTTGGCGGGAGCTGACTCGTTTGAGGAGCTCTGCGAACTAAAAAGCCAATTAACAAAATTACTTAATTTAGGCCAATTTACACTGCATAAATGGTGTTCAAATTCCATTGAGTTTATGAATAATTTTACCTCAGAAACTGAACCCAAAAACTACTCTATAAATACTGAGAGTAATTCCAATAAAGTACTGGGCGTTTTTTGGGAATCGAAATCAGATCACTTTTCCATTTCTCTGCCCAAGAATATAAACGTAAACCCAATTACCAAAAGAAATGTTTTAGCTATCATAGCTCAAATCTATGATCCGTTGGGGCTTGTTGCTCCAATTGTCATAACAGCCAAAATTTTCATGCAGAAGCTTTGGTTATTGAATTTAAATTGGGACGACTGTTTAAATTCAGAATTGCGTAGCGAATGGATTAAATTTTCTACAAACATTCTTGAATTATCAAACTTAAAAATTCCACGATGTTTAATTATTAATCGGAATATCAAGCGAATTGAGGTTTATTCTTATTCAGACGCAAGCTTAAAGGCATATGGGTATTGTATATACTTAAGAACTGTTTATGAAAACAACAGTGTTTCTTGTCATCTAATTTGTGCCAAATCTAGAGTTTGTCCTTTGCGAACAATTTCTCTTCCAAAATTAGAATTATGCGCATGCGAGTTGTCAGCAATGACCACTCATCGTATTTTAGAGATATTCGAAAATAACTTTCAAATAGCCAGTGTTAATCTTTGGACTGATTCGCAAATTTCGTTAGCATGGCTACAATCACATCCAAGTAGATGGAACATATTCGTCTCTAATAGAGTTTCTTTAGCTCAAGAACTAACATCGTTGTACACCTGGAGGTACAATCCTACCAAACATAATCCAGCTGATTATGTATCTAGAGGTATGATGGCGCAGGAACCTATTTCTAATAAAATGTGGTGGCAAGGGCCCACACATTTGAAAAATGTCGATTTTAATTCAAACTCATTTCAGTCAAATGTTAATATTCAGAAAATTCCGGAAGAACGAAAAATTGTTATGAGTACAACCTCTACTGAAAATCATATGTTAAGTATTTTCAATCGGTTTTCAGATTTTCTTAAAATACAACGTATAGTTGCATTCTGCCTTCGTTTTAGACATAATTTACAACGTAAAGATGAGAAAAGGTTTGGTTCCTTAAAGGTAGATGAATTACAACATGCTTTAAAGGTAACATTGCAAGTTTTGCAACAGCATTATTTTTCTGAAGAAAAAGATTTATTAAAAAACAAAAAGGTCCTTCGAAATAAACAGCTTAGTTTTCTGAATCCTTTTATTGATTTGGAAGGCTTAATCCGCGCTGGCGGGAGATTGTCAAATGCTGATCTGCCATTTGCACAAAAGCATCCAGTATTATTGCCTGCTAGATGTCACATTGTTGATTTGATGCTACGGAAAGAGCACCTTAAATTATATCACGCAGGTGCTCAAACCGTGCTAAGAAACTTTAGACTACGTTATTGGCCTTTAGACGGCCTTAGAGCTGTTAAACGCATAATCCATAAGTGCATTCCATGTTTTAAATTTAAAGCTAAGTGTGCCGAGCAAATGATGGCAGACCTGCCTAAAGATCGGGTTTCAGTTTGTCGTCCATTCTTAAAGGTCGGTGTAGACTTTGGGGGCCCATTTTTAATTAAAACTTCGAATTTACGCAAAGCCTCTAAAGTTGGAGCATATATTGCTATATTCGTGTGTATGACTACTAAGTGCGTCCATATAGAATTGGTGTCGGGCTTGTCGACAGAACAATTTTTGCTCACATTACAACGTTTCATAGGCCGACGGGGCAATCCTTCGGTAATATATTCTGACAATGCCACTAATTTTTTTGGCTCCAGTAACCATTTGAAATCATTATACGATTTTTTTAAATCCAAAGGTAACATTGAGTCTATTGAAAATTTTTTATCAAAAAATGAGACTCAGTGGAAATTTATCCCACCTCGTTCACCATATTGGGGCGGTCTTTGGGAGGCCGCGATTAAGGGTGCTAAACATCACCTGATTAAAACTATTGGTAAAACAATTCTAAATTTTGAGGAATTTTCGACAGTCTTGGTTTGCATTGAGAGCATTATGAACTCGCGACCTCTTAGCATTTTATCAAATGATCCGACTGATTTAAACCCTTTAACACCGGGACATTTTTTAATAGGCGACAATATTTGAGCATTCCCAGACAAAGACTTAAGTAATATTTCAGAAAATCGATTGTCAATGTATCAGAAGTGTATTAAATTCAAACAAATATTTTGGAAGCGATGGTCCATTGAATATCTGAATAGACTTCAGCAAAGGCCAAAATGGACCAATCAAACCCGAAATTTGGAAATTAATCAATTAGTCCTTTTAAAGGAGGATAAATTGCCTCCTATCAGGTGGGCTCTCGCACGAATCATTGAAATTATTCAGGGTTCAGACGGCAAAGTTCGTTTAATTAGAGTCAAAACATCAGATGAAACGTTTCTTAGGTCCATAGCGAAGGTATGTCCCCTTCCTGAGGATAACTAGATTTGTATATTGTTAAATTTTAAAATTTGTCATTAGGTTAGCTATTTTGTATATTTTTTGTGTTATCTGTGTTGTGTGCCAAAGTTCTCGGAAGTGAAGTGTTTTGTTTAAGTTGGAGTTTGCTCCCGGAAATCTCCAAGGCGGGAGTTATGTTTAATTTCTAACGCAATAATTTAAATATTTAACCTTGAAAGATGTTTCTGCCGGCGACAATAAATAATCAATTATGTAATCCTTCTAAGCCGTAGCTTAAGTTATCGATATAAAAAAATGCCAGTTGTTGTCAGTTAATGTCAAAAAATAAAATATAAATATCATCGTGTTTTAAAAAACTATAGATGCTTTTTATTGAATCACCTTCCATGTCAGTGAAATAAAGAGCCATCGAAGCTTTTATGTAATTAAGGGATAATCGTTCGATTAATCTCAAACAATAACATATCTGGTATTGTCATTAACAATATTGAAAATTTTATAGTGAAACCGCTTACTCATATAATCAACACTTCTTTTGAAGAAGGAGTTTTCCCTCATGAACTAAAAGTTTCAATTGTTTCTCCTATTTTAAAAAGGGTGCTTCTGAAATCATTACGAATTACCGTCCAATCTCTGTATCACCAGTTATGTCAAAGATATTTGAGTATTCCATGCTGAAGCAGATGTTGAGATTTTAAGAAATTCATAGAGTAATTACGGATCATCAAAATGGTTTTAGAGCAACATTTTCAACTTCAACAGCTTTGGAATCGTTCTACAGTGAGGTTCTGAATTTAGTCAACCAGGGTGTTAGCCCTATTGGGATATCTTGTGATCTCAGTCGGGCTTTTGATTGTGTTCAACATAGTATTTGTTCAACATAGTATTTTGAAAGGCAAGCTTTATAAATATGGCATGAGGGGAAAAGCATATGAATTGTTATCCTTGTACCTGGATAACAGGTTACAATCTGTCAAAATTGTTGATAAAGGAAATACATATATATCTAATCTTATAGTAAATGCACAAGGAGTTCCACGGGGATTCCTGGTTGGCCATTTGTTGTTTATCTTATACATAAATATACCAGAGTCATTTACTACTCTTTATGCAGATCATTCAACATTTGTGTTCAGTGATGAAGACTCAAACATATTGAAGGCCAAAATTATGAATGCTCTATTGAAATTTTCTGCCTAGTCCAGTGATCAGTCGTTGTTATTTAATACAACAAAAACGAATTTCATTTTATTTCATCCTCGCCAAAAAACTTTTTCCCCTGACTTTGACATATTGGTTAACAACTCCAACATAACGAAAACACAAAATGTGAAATTTCTGGGATTATTATTTGATTCAGATTTGTCATTTAAAACCCATTGTTTGAATTTATCAAAGATGCTAAATTCTAAATGTTATCAAATTAGATATTTGAAAAAAACACTTAATGTAAATCACATTCTTTTACTTTATTTTAGTGAGATACAGTCTACGATTAGTTATGGAATTTGTATTTGGGGGAGTTCTCCTCATGCTAAAAATGTTTGTTTTGGTCACAGAAGAGGATTCTAAGGTGTATTTCAAACATCTCATTTGTAGACTCCTGTCGACCTGTTTTTATTGGCTTGAGAATTTTAACTCTATTTGGCCTTTATATATTGGATCTACTTACCATCAGTTCATAGAAATGAAAGCGATTATTTTCGAAATAGTGATATTCACGCTCACGATACAAGATATAAATCAGATTTATCTATACCTTACCAGCGTATAGAAATCTGTAAGAAATCACCTATTGTAATGGAAATTAAATTGTATAATAGTCTCCCTCAAAGTTTCAAAGATATTGCATTAATGCATAAATTTAAAGAGAAAACTGAAAACTATCTCATTGACATGTGCCCATATTCGGTTGAAGAATATTTTGAAAATACTCGTTGAATTATGTCTAGACTGCAACATATACTTTGTTTAATCTTAAATGTTGACGAATCCTGTGTGTTTCAGGTTTTCATATTATTTTTTGTGTATAACGTGTATTTGTTAACCTACATTACTGTATTGATTTCAAAGGTAAATGTCCTAGTTTTCAGTTTTAGCTATACTTCTTTAATTTTGATTTGTTCTTGTTCGACTTGTCTCATGTCATTATTTGATGTTATGAGATCAAGAAATTCTATCTATCTATCTATCTATCTATGAATACATATGTTTAAACCATGTCAGTGAGAATGGTCGGTAAAATAATTTGCGAGAAGTAGTGGTAGGCTACGAAGAAGTTAAGAAAACATATCATACTCCGGAAGCTAAATACGAGGCAGGGAATTTTTTAAATAATGTATTGGATTATAAACTTATTCTGAATTCAATGATTTGTCAAATATTCTCAGCGAAATCCATCGAGTAAATGTCGAACCTCAAAAGGTCGCTTTATTAAATGGCCTGCTCCATACTTTGCAAAAAATGTGAGAAAGTTCCATTGAATCTTAGAGAAACGAGGCTATTAGACAAATTACTGAATAAATAGCGTTGAGCCTATTCTGCCAAATGAACGGATTCTGAAATGCAGAAAATAATATGATGAGATGTGTGATGGCGAATAACGAGCACTCCGACCTGTTCAACTCACTTCTAAAGAAATAATGATGGTGTTTGATGAAATTATATCAGAAATTGGAAATTGTGCTACCATGCTGAATTTGAATTTTGCATTTCTCAGTGATACGGAAATCATGAATATGGCAAATACGAGCTTAACACAGAAAGAACAGCGCCAGACTTGTCGTTGTGGCGTTCTTTCCGGGTGGCTTATGACCGTTAAGTTAAAAGTATGGGAGAGCGGGGTCGGTATTTTTCAGTTTTTGCCCCTCCTCAAAAAATTTTAAGATCCGAGGCTGCATCTTTTGAGATCAGTTAAATGAGGAAAATAGGTATACAGGAAACTGATCTGTCAATTCTGAGTATTTTATTACTTGAAACACGCACTTCCATAATAAATTTATCTAACATTGATGGATGCCACAACAAAACAAAAACCTTCCAGGAGACACAACTAATGTAGCTACCGTATTTTTCATGAACTAACTGCATATCCAAGAGTCGTGAAAATGAAAATAACTCACAGTTACAGAACACAATTAGACAGATACGAGAGAAGCACGTCGTGTGAAAAAATCTTTACTTTGTTTTATCAACAAAAAGTGAGCGAATGGAAGTATTCGTCTCTGTTCAGCGGCGTGGTCATGGGAATTAATGGTTTGAAGTCGGATTTCTTACTAAGAATAATACACACATACACCAATATATCTGTGAACAGACAACATTTTATTTACTGGCTAATGATAGGAGACAGGAATTTAATCAATATTTAGGATAATTCCTTTAACTGTAGAAACATCTCAAAAATTATAAATCTTCCACATGGTTTGCTTTTGAAGGCACTTATCCACTCGTACGCAAGTTTTTTATGCTCCCGTAATATGTCCTATAGTTCCCCTTACAAAATTCAATTTGCCATGCATAATTGGACATAGATTAATTGTTTGATTTCTCTATCCATTGTGTATCAAAAAACAGTTTAAATGGACCAACATTATGGAGTATTGTAAATAAAATAAATGACACATGACATTTCACGTAATCATCGGAGACAAGTGATCCACTTCACCAATAAAAATAATTCTTGCAATCTCTACAAGCGGCTCCATGAATGATCAATTTCCGGTAGTAACTTGAATATATATACATGATAAATAATACCAAACATGCCTACTTAAGAGAACTATAACAATTATTGATTTTCACACACGGTTCTATGAATGATTTTGTTTTATAACGAAATTATCTGTCTCAACCGTCACTTCGTAGAATCTACTCATATTACTGTTTTAAATGAAACTTACCGTTTCTAGATAATTTCACAGTATATTGAAAAATTGTTTTATAACATTAATCAATTCTTTTATTACACTCAATATTAATAATTAACAATACTCAATGAGTCAAGCAAACTTTAATATGCTGTTGACCTCCAACTGATAGTTTGGTAATTATTTCATTAAATTAGAATCATTATAACACTTTACCAAGTGACGTATAAACCTAAACACCAAATAAAAATTATTTTAAATCTAAGTTTCTGCTCACAACTCTAACCCTAGGATGCATAGTGTGAAATTTGTACAACTATACATAAGGCGAGTCTTCGAGACTGCTAATAGGAAATATAGTTTTTAGATGTCACTTGACAGTTGTCAGCGTCTTCGACAATTTGAAGAACGATCTTCTTAACTCCACGAACACTTTTCCATATAAGGTGTAACTAATGCCTTGCAAAGTTCTTTCAAGAACAATTGTTTTCGAAAACTTTTGAAATTTTCAAGCGGAAATTCCTGAATATACAATAGAAGCACATATAAAATATAGTTCTTGCTTCCTTCCCGTTTTCCAAAGAAATTGTGAGTATTGTAGATTAATAAACCTACAGTATTTGCTGTCGGATTATTCTTATGAATAAAATTTGTATTAATCGATCATTTCATTTCCCGAAGAAGAAAAATTACACAATGGTCAAATAAGAGCTTTTAGATATATTCCTATGTTTATTTGATCGTTCTTTTTAACGGCAGAGAGATATAATTCACGCAAAATATGCACTGCAGGAAGATAGTTTGACGAAATAGACATGGATATGAAATCATCAAAAAGTATTCGCCAGTGCTGGCTGGACTCGGCTTACCTGAAATGGTTGTACCTGAAACCAACAACCAAATAATGGCAATATCTCTAAAAATTAAATTCGAGAGGAGGAAGTTGTATAAGGGATTTTGCAGAATTCGAACAGGAAAAAAATGTAAACACTCATCCTCAAGAAAGAGAATGCAATGCTACTACAAAGGTCCGCTAGTAAAATTAAAACATGAAAAGAAAAATTTAGGATCAAAGTTTTAATAGTGTCTTTATGTAAGACAAAATTCTACAATGTTGCAAACACTCACACTATTTTTAGAATTGCATAAGTATCTTTCATTAATTTTGTCTTCTCTTGTGAGCGCGGTTAGTTAATTTTAATGATAATTTGTAGTTAAAATATTTTTCAATCTCAAAATTGATTTTTTTTCATAAACTCTTCTTGACCCTTTATTGTTTCACCCATTATCACTGGAATCTTCACTAGAAAATATGTGTTCCAGCATCCTACACTTAGCTGTGCATCTTCGCTGTTCGGACGTCAAGTGTTGTCAGGTTTTTTAACAATACCGGTCGACTACAACATACCCCTGGCCCTGAAAGATTTTAATATCTTCCGAAATTAATTGAAATGGATAAATTGCACAATATTACAATACGAAAAAAGATCTTAATTGCAACAATAAAATTAGTTCGATCACATAGTCAAAATTTTATTGGGTTCGTCTTGTTCAATTGGCAATTTGCACAATTTACTCACATCTCGACGCGTTACACCATTATTTGTTCTTATGTCCACCACTCGCATTGTGCCGTCGGAACTGGGATGCTGCGCTTCAACTCTTCCGAGAATCCGCTGAAGTGGAGGGGAGTCATCACCATGCAAAAGGACAAGATCACCAATATTTATCTTGCTACAAGTCTTTCTCTATTCGGATCTAACCTGCAGCTCTGTCAGGGACTCTCGATTTCTGGATCTGGAAGTGCCGAAATAGATCGCCCGATAAGGAAATGGGAAGGGGTTAGGGCAGTCATATCGTCTGGATCAGAAGACATTGGAGAAACAGGTCGCGAATCCAAAATGTACTCTATTTCCGCTAAAAGAGTAAACAATTCTTCAAAAGTTAAATGAACATCAGATACAATTCTCTTCAAATGCCCCTTAGCTGCTTTAATTCCAGCTTCCCAATAACCCTCATGTGAGGACTGTAAGGAGGACTGAATTTCCTGTTGACACCCTTGTTAATGATAAATTCTTGCCAATATGACTCATATTTTGATACAAACTGGGTGAGCTCTTGCAACTCCCTCACAGCGCCCACAAAATTCGAGCCATTATACAAGAACATCTCGGTTTACCACGCCGTCGACGTCGAAATGTTGCGATAAAAGCCTCCGTGGTTCAGCTGCTTACTACCTCGAGGTGAATACACTTAGGGGTAAAGCATATGGACAAGCAAATGTATGCTTTTGAAACTCTTGATCTTCTCCCAATGGACTTTTTTTATTTTTATTGGACCCGCTTATTCCACTCCGGTTGAATGGAAGTGATGAGTGAGGCAAATACGCGTTTTTGGTAAAATCCCCATAATACGGTCATATCCACTAGGTTTATATTTGAAACATTGAACACATTGTCTAACAATTTTTCTAGCTAAACTGCGTCCAATCAAAGGGCAAATTTTTTCTGTAACGCGATACAATAAATGTTCGGGGATTAATGAAACATTTTCAAATGTTCATGTTTCAAAATATATTAAGTCAAATGATGTTTGGGAGACAGCAATGCAGGATGTTTTTATTCAAAACTGACCTGGGCATCCTTGATCCGACCTCTGACTCAAAGTATACCCTTTGAATCAAGGAAAGGAGCCAAAGACAAAATTCTTGAATTTGTTGGATTTTGCAAGAAGAGAAGTTTCTTCTCCAAAAGATTCCCTCTGAGCAATTTAATTCAAATGCTCAGTTACTAATTGAAGTTCCGCGCTTGAAAGTGGCTCCGACACTCTACCATATCTTAGGGATCTCAGAAACTTAACAAATCTGAGATCATGCGGTTGTGTATCGGAAATGGATCTAACAGCTTCACTAAACAATAAGTATATTCATGCTTTTTTAGCTCAGGAAGATCTCCTTTGAAACGAAGTGAAGATTTTGGCCAAAATAGTTTCTCATTACTTAGCCAACTCGGACCGTGCCACCACTGACCTAAATCAACCAAGTCTTGAGGACTCACTCCCCTGGAAGGGTAGTCAGCAGGATTATCTGCACTTCGAACGTGATACCAATCCCGAATAAACGTCCGTCAAGGTTCGTATCTGAGACACTCGAATCTGAATAAAGGTTTGAAGAAGATTAGGATCAGTTTTGATCCATGCCAAACATATACTTGAGTCACTCCACCAAAAGGTTTTTGAAAAGGATAACTTCATAGAAGCTGTTATTTTGGAATATAACTGTGCAAGAATCAAGACAGCACACAACTCTAGTTTTGGGACTGTTAAATATTTCAAAGGAGCCATACGACATTTTGCAAACAACAAGTGAACCTTAATTTGACCATGATGGTTAACACTGCCAATATAAACATAAGCACCTGCCTCTGTGGATGCGTCGGCAAACCCATGTAGTTGCATGTCAACAGTGTTTGAAAACAAGATGAGTATGGGAATTTTTTGATCGCTTAGGCATTTCAATTGATTTCCGAAATTTTTCCAAGTTGTATGTATCTCAATTGGTAAGGATTCATTCCAACTACATTTAAGATACCACATTGTTTGCATAAGTATTTTGCCCAAAACTAGACAAGGTCCCACCAACCCCAGAGGATCCAATATCTACGAGATATCTGACAGTACACTTTTTTTATTGATGAATCTTGTCGTCAATTCAGGGACATAATAGGACAATATATTTGTTGAACAGGACTACAACAAACCGAGAGTTTTAGTTCTATCATCATCACGTATCTTAAGAATCGTGAGAGGATCAGCCGCTTGCACATGTTGTAAAAAAATAGTCACAAGTTCATCACAAATTTGTATCATCGTGTCCTCCGAATTACTTCCAGTAAGAATATCGTCCATCTAGAAGTCTCGAACAATGATATCTGAACATTCTGGATACGAGTCTTTATGATCAAAGGCAAGTTAATGAAGACAACGCACTGCAAACCAGGGTAACAAAGCCTGGCCAAAAGTATATTCTTGAAGTTCCTCTTTTGGGTTCTATCTCCACAGGATCCTTTACAATGATCGTTGAAACGAGTCGACCAAAATTTGGCGAAACATATTTACTATGTCCGCACAAAGAACAACAGGATGCTGTCTGAATCGCATTAGAATTGAAAACAGGCCATCCTGAATAGTTGCACCAGTTCATTGAAGATAATTCAGGGAGAAACCAGAATCGGATTGTGAAGAGGCATCAACCACTACTCTGAGTCATGTTGGTTTATTATTTTAATTGAAAACCCCATGATGAGGCATATAATAATAAATTGGGTTGTTGTCTCCTTAGGGAATTTGTGTCATATGATCTACTTCAAGGTACTCGTTCATGAATTCCGAGTAAAGTTTTGCAAGATTGGGATTTTTTGAGAGTTTGTATTCCAAAGACTTCAGAGGATTCAAAGCTTAATTCTTAGATTCACCTAAAAGGAATTTGAACAATAAATCGATCATCAGAAGTCTTACATGTTGTGGTTTGGAAAATCCTTTCACATTCCTCATCATCACTTGAAACTAAAGGATTTTTGGACAGGGTTCTTGAATCTCCCAGAAAAGTTTTAGTTGATTCTGAAGTTCTTGCACACCTTCTGTTGATTTACATCCAGTTACACGAAGGACCAATTTTGTATCTCAAAATTGCTTTTAGTTGAGTAATATTGCAAATTTTACAGAGATAAAAATAAAGCACGTGGTTACTACGCCAGCTATATTTCCACTCTCTCTCTTCGCAGTTCGGACGTCAAGTCTAGCAGTGTTGCCAGGTTATTCAACAATTCCGTTAGGATACAACATATCTTTTTGTAGCTGATTAGGATAATAGTTATTTATGCCGTAAACTAGGACTTCATTTTATGGGAATGAATATTATAGAGATTGCGGAAGTATCTAATAGACGACGCGCCCACTTTCAGTTCAGTTGTTGACTCGATTTTAAACTTAAAACATATATTTTTGTAATTGTTATAATATTATACTGAATTTGTGAGAAAAATAGAGTTTTCAAAAAGTAACTTAGAGATATCCGAATATCCTACTCATGCGATTTGCGTGACGATGAGGTATGAAGAATGTAGCGGCCAATTGCAATTTACAAACTTTTTACAAAATTCACACTTTTTTAACGAAATTTTGTAACAATAAAAGTGTGAATTCACAAACATTCAACATAATTGACACTTTTTTACGAAAAAGCTGAATTTTACAGTTATTCAAAGAAATTTTGTAAAAAAGGGTGAATTCACAAACTTGTTTTACGAAAAAGCTGGGGTTTACACTTTTTTATCGAGATTTTGTACTAAAAGTGCGAATTCAAAAACTTTTTAGGAAATTTCGTTAAAAAAGTGTAAACACCAGAAAAATAAAGTTTTTGTGTGATGTAACCCTTCTACGCTTTCGTACTTATCACCTCCGTTTATTCCAACAATAATATTTTTACTTTGTTTTGATCTTATTTTAGGAACTAACAAAGGTGAAATACTTCGAAATTCATATAAAATTCTGTATACAGGATGTTTTCAAATGACACTTACAACGTGTGCATGTAGATACCACTCGTGAAATTGGACAAGATGATATAGGGATTGAGGGGTCCAACCCATTTTCTTTCCGAAATACAGGGTGTTAAAGCTATGAAAAATATAATGTTTTAATTGGATAACTTTAAAATGGATGAATATATTGATCTGACATTTGGCAGGTTGTTTTTAAATGTATAAGGGCATATTTTGATGGAAAAACATGTTTCAATTCTTGATCCGGTGGTGTACATTTGGAAGAATATGTAATCTTTCCCCTCCCATTTTTCACGCCACTGGCATTTGAAGCTATTTTTATTTAATTTTGTATTCCTTAATAGTTTTCAAGTGAAAAACGCAAAACCTTTACATATCAAAAAATTTGTAGTTTTCAAATATTTAATGTTTTTATGAAGTCTGCAAGATCACTTTTTGATAAAAAATTTACTTGAATGTTTTTAATAACTAGCAAACTACTAATGGTTAGAATATGTAACAGGAACTAATTTGTGAAACGGCAATGCATATAAAACATTGAGAGAGGATTGTTGAAAATACTTTTCCAAACTTGCGATTTTATTAACAATAGAAATAATGACAATAAAAAATAAGATAATTACAATGTTAAATAATATCCCATTCAAACATAATTTTTAACTAAGCAGCCAACAAATTACAAAAGATGTCCAAAATTTTGTCCATTTACATTTACACATAATCTGCAACGTTTTCTCATTGAAAATCGCATACCTTGGAAATACTGGCGATTGCCGGAAATAATGTCTGTAGCTGCATGGATTCTTGCTATCAATTCCTCCTCCGTTTCTACTATTGTATCGTAGACTAGGGACTTTATGTAACCCTGCAGAAAGAAATCGATTGAATTTAAATCCGGTGACCTCGCAGGCCAAATATTGGGTCCCCCTCGGCCTATCCAGTTGTTTCCGTATTGTTGGGTTATAAGTTGTGTGGCCGCTAGAGAATGATGTACAGATGCCCCATCGTGCTGAAACCATACATTATTCATATTCGCCCTAATATTTAATGGTACAGCGTCGTTTAAAAAATCAGGCGGGGTTTCTCTCAAAAAATTACAATAAATATTACCATTGAGTTTATTAGGTAATAAATATGGACCCACTATACAATCTCCAAGAATGCCTGCCCACACGTTAAGCGAGAATTTTTTCCTGAAATCCACGTTGTCGAATAACATATGGATTTTCGTCATCCCACACGTGGCTATTCCTTGAATTAAAAATTCCTTCACGTGTGAATTACTCTTCATCAGTAAATAGAACAAATTCGGTAAAATCCCTATTTTCTAAACATTTTTGTACCAATTGGCAAACTCCACTCTTTGAGGACAATCTGTGGGTTTTAGGGCCTGAACTTGGGTATACTTATAAGGATGCAACTGCTGTTCATTTAAAATATTCCACACAGTTGAGTTACTTACATTTAAAGATTTGCCAATTGTGCACAGTTCGTATAGTTCGTTTTCTACCGCTACCTTGTAATTTTGAATTAAATGGTCCAAATTCTAGCAATCTCCTGTCAATTTGAGAAGATGTTGTGTGACATGGAAATATAGGTCGATTTGTATATTATCCTCTATACAAGCGATCGGAACGTCTACCCCGTATATTAGTTGCATATCAGCCATTTCTTCAAAAGTATAATCCATCATAACAAAAAGTGTGAAATTTGCACAAACCAATTTAATCACAAATAATTCATTTTCGTTTTGACGTTAAACAAAATGACATTTACCATTTCATTATTGACATCCATAGCCCACTATACGTAGGAGGCACTGATAGCAAGAATCCATGCAGTTACAGAAATTATTTCCGGCCATCGCCAGTCTTCCCAAGATATGCGATTTTCAATGAAAAAACGTTGCAGATTATGTGTAAATGTAAATGGACAAAATTTTGAACATCTTTTGTAATTTGTTGGCTGCTTAGTTATAAATTATGTATGTATGGGTTATTATTTAATTTTGTAATTATCTTATTTTTCAATGTCATTAATTCTTTTGTTAACAAAATCACAAGTATTATCAACAATCCTCTCTCAATGTTTTATATGCATTCCTGTTTCACAAATTAGTTCCTGTTACATATTCTAGCCATTAGTAGTTTGGTAGTTATTAAAAAGCATTAAAAAAATATTTTTTTTTAATTTTTTTATTAAAAAGTGATCTTGCAGACTTCATAAAAACATGAAATATCTTGAAAACTACAAATTGCTTGATATGTAAGGGTTTTGGGTTTTTCAAGTGAAAACTATTGAGGAATACAAAATCAAATAAAAATAACTTCAAATGCCAGTGGCGTAAAAAATGGGAGGGGACAGGTGACATATTCTTCGAAATGTACACCACTGGATCAAGAATTGAAACATGTTTTTCCATCATAATATGCCCTTTCACATTTAAAAACAACCTGCCAAATTTCAGATCAATATATCCATCCATTTTAAGTTATCAAATTAAAACATTAAATTTTTCATAATTTTAACACCCTATATTTTGAAAAGTAAATGCGTTGGACCCCTCAATCCCTATATCATCGTGTCCAATTTTACGAGAGGTATCTACATGCAAACGTTGTGAGTGTCATTTGAAAACACCCTGTATATACACTGTATATATACAGTATCTAATGGGCAAACATTTAGATGAATTTTCTTTATTTTCAGCCCAGTTTTTGCGTTAAATTCGATAAAGTTTCAAGTGAATTCACTCATTTCACTCTTATCCATTCATTATATGTTTGTGAGAAGACTGACGTATTGATGACAAAAATCCAATTTTCAGATTCACTTTGACTGTTGAGATCTAATCAAATTATCTAATCCACCCTTTCAAAGGTATAGTCCATTTTTTAGGCTCAAACGTCAATAGCATGAACAGTTCTGACTTCTAAAAACAGACTTTAGTCTATTTAAGGACGCCTCTGCAATAATGAATTTTGACGTAATTTTTTTGCGAAATGAAGAAGCGACAGAGTTGTAGTTGCTAGGCAGTAAAGGCTCGGCATCCATCGGCATCGTTTCGATGTCTAGGATAATTAAAGATAATCCGTCTTTTCGACGTCCGTGATGAAACGCGTGTCATGAACCCTGATAGAGTCACGGACATGCGGGTTGTAATTGGTAAAGCCCTGTTCAGATAAAAGATAAAAAGTTACCGTGCTGCAACGACCGATAAACACTGTATAGACGAATTCTCGTTGCAGGAAGAACGGATCCCATTAATTCTATAGAATTGTATAGTCGCTCGGAAAAACTCATTACCGAACCTATCCTTTTCCATTTACTTCCGGTACCGTTCGGTAGCGATTAATTTGATAAATATCAGAAGAACTCAATATAAATTTATGTTGTGTACTTCTCAAATATTTTGAGAAAGTTCTATTATCAAACCATTATCATTATTCACTGTTTTTTTAAATTGTTATAGTATATAAGTAATGAATTGTCTTTTTGTACGTTTAAATAGAAAATACAATAAAAACGATCAGGTAGATTTATCTCAATACAAAACAATTGATTCCGCTTGGCTATGTAGTAGTAGGATCCTGATGGTTTTTTGACAAGGTTTTATAGTTAGTTTTTTGTATTCTTACGGTTGGTAATGGGTCACAAAGTAGATTTACTTTTACAGTCGAACAAGTTAATGTGTATCAAAAATATCTGATTTGTATTTGATAAATGTTACTTACGAATACAGTTGATTCTTCAGACCATCCTTCTTATATGTATAAGGGAACAGTTTATCTTAACCAATCGTTAATCCAAATATTGTTATTCACGATTCAGGTTACATCAAACTGTCAATTTCACTACGAATCGGTAAATTGTTTGTTCTTCTTGTATTTTCACACCTCCGATCGACTATTCATCTACGACAGTGAATTCCTTTAAGAATAAACTCTATGGATCATTCGATATAATCGACTATTGACGGGGATAACTAATCTCACCTATTTTTTGGTTTTAATTAAATTATAATCTTCCAATTCAATTCTTATTCCTCGTCACTATTTAACATATAATTCACATGTTGAAATAAATGCTTGAGGGAAGTCAAATCTTTAATCGATTATTCGATTATTGATTCCGGAAGGATATATGACATCGTCATTCTGCTACTGATTTTATTAATATTGGGGAGATATAAATGTCGAGTCGTGAACAACTCTTTCTCTCTTTTTGGTTACTTTTGCCATTTTCGTCGAGGTGGTTATTAAGGCCTAGTAGTAAGAAGACATCAGGCGTCCATTATGTCAGCGGATATCTCATGTCCAGATTTTAAGTTTCAACATCGAATATTGTTAAGCCCGTTAGAGGTTAGTTGTGAGGATTGAACTCGATTTGAAAGTACCCGATTTCTGAGGAGTTATCTTGGACATAATCCACTACCGAATGATAGTTTTATTCCATATCTAAAGGAGTTATCTAGATTTCCAGCAGCATGAACTGAACTTGGAAGATATTAAAGATATGTTCTTATTTATTGATATTTATTGAGGACCAATGAGATTCTCATTTCATTTCATTGGGAGGTATGATGAATTGGTGATAATACGCACTACGACCTTGCCAGTATCTGACCTCGTATTCGTTCTGTTCCGAATTTATGAGAATTGTACTCATGTGTTAGCGCTTTGCAAACTTGGAATCATTTTTTTCTTTACTATACTATTCACTATATTTATATAATGCTTTGATAGATGTACTATATGTATTGTATATGTACCAGTATTCTTTCATATTGAGATGATATGCTCCATAGGGAATAAAATATGAAGATAATAAGATATTATACTCGTAGATTAGAAAATATCGCTAGATATCAATAACCATCACAATAACTTATGACAAACAAATTAAGTTTTCTCTAGATCATTCAATAATAAAATGTTCTGATAGTAGGTCGTAATAGACTACAAAATATAATTACAAATTTAATTTGATTAGCACAGACTATCAAAGGTATAAAGTCTAGTAGTAAAATTTCTTTTGAAAAGACTCAGTTGATTTTAAGCTTAAAGTTTCAAGATATCTTGACTAGATCATAAAAGTTAATGAAATAATTTTTGAAGATAAAAAAATCTTATGCAATTGAAATGTGACATTTCAAAATTTTTATGTAGTTTCTAATTTGGAAGGAAAATTCAAAATTAAATAAGATCAATTACAAGAAAATTTAGTAATGATGAAAGGAAGATTATATGTGTAATATAATTATAAAAATTTGTATGGCGTATGTAGAATAAACAAGCATATAAATAATATTGAATTTATTATATACTATAAAAAGAATCATTTTTGTCAATTATATTTTCTCTAAATTTTATCAATTCCAAGTATTAACAAAGATATAAAATTAATTTCAAAGTAATATAATCATAAAGATAAATAAAAAGTCAAAATAAGTCATATAAATAATAATTGCAAATCATCAATAAAATAATTCAGCGTCATGTGATGAGTGCAGGGAAGAAAGGGAGAAGGTCATTTTTGAATGTTTTTGAGAAATTTCAATTTTAAAGTTTGAAACCCTATTTTAAGTAGAATAATGACTTATTTGTTACTTTTATAATTTAAATGATTTATATAAGTACTTGGTAACATTTTCATAAAAAATAAAATGAAAAATTGCTTATACAGGGTGCGAAAAAAATTTATTTTTACAGAGTTACACAGTAAGTACACTTATATTTTAGGTTTTGAATTTTGAAACCCTATTTCAAATAGAATACAGATTTATTCGTTACTTTTTTAATTCAAATAAGTACCTGGTAACATTTTCGTGAAGAATAACATGAAAATTACTTATACAGGGTGCGAAAAACATTTATTTTTTTACACAGTAAGTATGTAAAATTAGAATTTAGGTTTTCGAAGTATTTTGTTTCTTCTTGTTTAGGGCCTTTTTTTTAATTGGGATGACGGTGTGCGGCAAGTTCTTATAAAAGTTAATTGCCTTCCCAGTGCTGCATAATTTCTTAAGATGTATTAAATCGCGATATTTCTCTGCAGATATTGGCTTCAAATCTGAAAAAGGATTAAATAAGATGTAGTTAAAAAGCAAGGTTCTCTTTATAAGGTTTTTCTTACCAAAATAAAGTTTAGGTGGTAGGACAAACTGACCATCTGGAAGCTTAGGTGTGATTGTATTTTTCGATGCAACAATGCGGTTGTTGTTTACTGAGGTGTTCCAGCATCCATTGTATATGTTCCTGAACTCAATTAATATAGGATGATCTTGTGAAATTTTCACTTCTCTAATCTCCCGAGATTGAAATTAAGGTTTGGTCATATAAATTGAGTCCAATAATTCTGTCCAATTTCGAAGAAGAGCTTGGTCAACTTCAATTACAGTAAAAGGTTGTGGTTCTACTCTGCATGATTTTATTTCATGGAACCAATCTTCTGGAAGTTCAGCAGGAATTTTTTGATTGATTAACCCCATGTCCCTGTCGCACTCCATGTAAGAGTGCCCCCGGACCGAAAAAATCACTTCTATAGTATCTAATCTTTTATCAACATGGACGACGGAATGCAAATACCGAAAAACTGTAAAGTTCTTATTTTGAGCCCCGCACAAGTCAGAGAAGATGCGCAAATGTCTAACCTTACTACTCAGTTGAACCAAAATAGAAAAGTTGAGTAAAGACGCGACTTCGTTGGATCCTTTTCCGCCAATTATTTCTGGATAACAATAAAAGGTAGCACTGTTTGTTGATAGCAAGTAAATGTGGAAAGAATGTGAAGTGAGTTGCCTTTTATGATAGATATCATTGGTAGATAGATTTGGCATAGGTAGATTTTTATGAAAGTCCATCGCAATACATTCAAAATCAACTTGCTTCATGGCTTGTTTCCTGGCCAATTTTTTTCGCTGGTAAAATACTTCAGCCTCACTTTTATGCAGGTTATTCTCCACTGTTTTTTCTTCTTATCTCTGCTTCGGTACTTTTTTTCATTTCGTCAATAACATCTGTTCCACGTAGCTTGCTTTGAAAAACCTTAAGTTCTGCTAAAAAGTGGTCACACGTGCTGCAGTTATCGCTTCGTGGATAACCAAAGCTTATATTAAAATTGGTATTAAATATATGTTGATACAAATTGTGCATTTTTTTAATGTTTAGGTCTTCAGGTAGGTACAGCTTCTTGTCCTTAATCTGCTATAATGATTGTAGCGTCCCCTAAAACTGGAAATATCTGATTTAATCGTGCTTAATACGTGTTCTGGTAACTTATGCTTCTTAATATTATAGCCTCGCTTATCCTTAGATACCTTGACAACATTTTTTTAAGATTTCTGAATAGTTTCAATTCGTTTTTTTCCAATACCATAAACGCATATGAAGCATAATGTAAGTTAGCACTAAGTTCATTTTTAGGTTTTCTTTGTTTCACCGGTAGTACCGTAATTAGCCCGCCCAAGTACATGTTTTGATCATTACGATTCAAAGGATTAAAATGGTTAATTATAAATGACCGGTTTTGTCCGTTATCAACACTGAAACACGTCAGTCTTTTGCAGTGGCAATTTTCACCTACCTAGTGGCTTTGTTCTCGAAGTTTTTTCATCACATTACTGACTCGACCCGTAACTTTTCTCTTCCTGGTTCTCGCACAAGGAATGATGCCTTCATTATTACTCACTATCATAGCTTCAGTATCGCTAGCATTTTTAACTTGAAACTTCAGCTAGGAACACGATCTTGTCAAACACAATTCACGCAGCGATACCAGCAGTAAGCACGTCACACTCGCGTGATTGCTCGAGTAAACTAAAACAGTCTAAATATGTCTGCAAATCAAGTAAATTCCAGTCAGGTTTTGACTCGAAAAGATTGACCTCTCCCATTTCTTGACTGTCCGCACGGACATTCCACTTTTCTTCACTATAAGGTATATCAATAAACACGTTTCAATATTGACGGACCTCGATTCTTCCCTGTTTAGACATACATACTAATTCAATAGGTATTTAGCTACGCATTTCCACCATAAACTCGTTTTGCCAAAAAATTGACCTTCCCCCTTCCTTCCCTGCACTCTCCATATGTAACCTGAGACAGAACTTTAACAAGAAACAAAGCTCAACTAATTAAGTTGACGCAAGCCGTAATATTAGACACGGAAAAGATTGATTTGTTAGAGAAATAAAACAATACTCAATGATATTAATTTTGGAAGGGACATAACTTTATAGAAATCTGTAATTTGTATGTAATGCCAATAAAAAGGAAATTGAGATATGACGACAGGAATACCAACTAACAATGCTATGATTAATAAGAAATATTGAAAATAAAATTTATAAAAAAGAAAACCTATTGAAATGTTATGTTTAAAAATGAGGTGAATGGAAAACAAATATAAAATGAATTGTATACATATGCATTGTACAAATATTTGTGTTGTGAAAATTGAGAAATATCTAAATTAGGGCTGACAAATCAGAAGACTTTGATATTATGCACAATATTAATAAATAATTTAGGAACATTCAATAATATAAAACGTGGAAAACAATAAACTACCATAATTTTATGTCAGAAATATAGTGAATTTTAAGAAATAATGTAGTGACAATAAGACGCTATGAATATAAATTCTAGAAAAGCGTGAGCTACCGGTCAACAACAGTGGGTTGATGAAAAAAGGAAACTTGGGGGAGAGAGAAGTGAAGCCAAAGGGTAACATCTCTGTAAAAGGCTAAGTGAAAAATGTTATTTAAAAAGTGATGGATAACATAAATAAGTATGTTGAAAAGTAAATGTTATAAAGTGCACACTCCGTAATATATGTAAATAGTTTTTCCTGAAGGAGATGAAGCATTTATTGTGTTATCGAGAAGTGATGAGTTGCTGCCAATGGATTACTGAAGCGTCTAACTGCGGATATGTTGCGAGAAGCAATTTCTCATGAAGGTTGGTGATACTTAAATATTTTGGATCCAAAATAATAAAACAAAACTACTAATAATGAAAAGGAAAATTATCATTATAAGCTTAAAAGCAATCAGCAAATTTAAGGCCAAATAAAAATAAAAATAATGAAGCGTAAAGAATAAACTATATAAGTGAAAGTTTAAAATGGTAGTGGTATAGAAATTATAAACTCACCTGATCTTTTATTGTATAAATGTAACTTGCATGTCTCTAGTTGATAAGAAATTGAACCTATTGATAATTCATAAATATTTACTATTTCACACACACATATCATATCAATATTAAGAATATCACTATTGTAAAATGTTTGTACGTATTTTAAAACCGATGCACTACAATGCATTGTGTTAAAACATTCGCATATCAAAGGTTATCTAAATACAATATTTTTTTTTCCACATAAAGAAATAATGTTAGCAATGCTGCTATATGCAGACTTTTTAAGTGTTCAAGGTTGAAACGATATGGAGATTTATGCAAATTAGTTTTCATAGGCGTCACATAGTTTAACATTTTGTAAACATTTGTAAATATAATTTTCATCTGATAATTATTGAACAATCTTAATTTGTTTCATTGCACAATTGTCTAATTTCCGTTTTGAAACTAATCGCCCTGGGATAAGTTTATGTTTTCACAAAAATTTTAAGAAAAGGAAATTTGAGAAAAAAGTAAGAAAATGAATTAATTTATTCACATGAGCAAAACATCTAAACAATGAAATATTAATAACAAATAACAAAATAAATTGGCGTTCTAACAATTAGAAAAATAATAATGGAATAAAAGATTTTAATAGTAAATAAAAATAGATCACTTAATTATATCATAAATAGAAAGTTACAACTAAAATAAATAAGCATATCAAATAATATAAATCATAACAAATTGGCGTTACCTAGGGTAAATTAAACTATAATAATATATGAAAACAGAATGCTGTGACGAACAATAAAGACACTAATAGTTTTACGAATTATTATTGGTAGCCAGTAATAATTTATGGGAAAGATATTAATCAGAACGAAATCACGACTGTTTGCAAATACATTAATATCACGTTCCAATTGAATAAATAAGGTGAGGTCAAATGAGACCATCGACTGTATGTGTGTTTATTTTTAATATATATATATATATATATATATATATATATATATATATATATATATATATATATATATATATGTATATATATATATATATATATATATATATATATATATATATATATATAATAATCCATCAACGGAAAGGAAATCAGCATTGGCTGAAACATGTATTATTACACTAGAATCAATTAATAGAAAACATCCAGTATATTGTTATGTAGTAAAACAGCATTATCATATAAGATATTTCAATGATCTAAACACATAGACATCAATACAATCAATTTCAAATAATGAACTAGAGCAATTAAAAACCAACTGTAATTGTCATACAACACACTGTATATAATACCATTTACAATAATTATCTTTTAAAGTGCGCTGAAATTTAAGTGACTAGTGATATTGTGAAGATTTGCCAGAAAAATGTATAATGAACCAATAATATAAAATCTTTGATTGGCTATCCATGACATAACAATAGTAAAGCAATATAAGAATTTCATAAGAAAAATCAAGACACCATATGTGATATAAACTTATTAGAGGTCATAAACAGTTTCATAGCAACGGAGGTTAGCAACGAAATTCATTGAAACAATTGAGAGACGAGAGATATTTATTGAATGGGAAGCAGACATGTAAAAATTTGGAAAACTAAAAATGAAATTAACAGTGAAAAATTAGTGAGTTACTTGAAAAGACCATATCAAAACCTCGAAAGAAATGAACAATATACAAATAACCCCAAAATAACGCATTACAACATATGCAAATTGGAAATACGATGGATAGTTGGAATACATTATGTGATCTATGAACTGAATTGGACACAGATAAGTTATTTTATTTATTTCATTTGCGTTACAATAGACAACTGAATTTACCAATATTTTATGTGTTTGAACGTTTACAAACATGGTAGTTTATTCGTTTAGTTATAAGTGTAGTTAACATAAACTTACCTGTATTCAGTATAAGTCACAGTTTACAAAGATATCGTTGAAAATCTTGATGATTTAGTCACATAGTATATAGTCAGTAACATTATAATTCTACATTTCCTTTCAGAGTAACTAAATAAATTCACTATTTTCATATAATAAATATTTCAAACATTATTAACTATAAACATTTTATTTTAGGTTATAATTACGTTTTCATATGAATCATATATATACTACCATAGATAAATACTTTTAATACTACTAAAATCATCAAGTAATATTTTTTAGATTTAGATATAACTTTTTCCACACGGAAAAAGGTTTTTTAAAAATTATTTATTTAACAAAAGTCAAGATTCGAAGTAAATTCTAGACTGACTATAGAAACTGAACAATTCAAAAAGGTAAAAAATACAATGTAAGCGAAAATAAGGTTCAACAATTTATAAAACAACATATTATTACACAATATGGTGATTAAGCAATTTATTTAATATGTACTAAGTAATTTAAGGTATATAACACCTCCCCCATTAGATCGACGCACCCCCTGGAAGTTGAATTTTCTTTTCTTGTAATTCCATTGGAGTTTCTTCTGATTTTCTTCTTTGCTGAATTTATTTCAAGAGTAGCTAGAATATAAAAATATAGTCCATATGCTAGTAATATGGATATTTAATTGTTCTTCCTGAATTGGTGTCAATCCTTGCGAAGATATTTCTTTTAATTTTAATTTGTTCAAATTTATTTCCAAAGGCTGGATTTTAATTCCATTGAAATATGTCTGAAGTTTATTCAGTACCAGTGGTTGACCAAAAGTTCTATCTTGAAATATTAATTCTTGATTTTTAAAAGTTATTTTACATGGCGAATTTTTGATTAGGAAAATTCTTTTTAAAATTTTGATTTCTGTGTCTTCTGAACATTTGATTATCATTTTTTCTTCTTCTGGAAATACTACTAGGTATTGGTTTATTTCTGGTATAATTTCCGAATAATTTTCAATAATTTTGATTTTAGTGTATTCGCACTTAGTAGAGTTTTCCATTAATAGTATTTGTTCTTCACATAACTGTTTATTATTATCTTGAAGTTGTGAAGCACATTGAAAATTTTCACTTCTTGTACAAATATCGTTTAGAGGTTTTAACTGTGTATCAGATCTTAGCAGATACTTTGAATTTGGTATTATTATTACGAATTCTGATTCCAACTTAGTAGGTATGGGTAATAAATAAAATAATTCAAACTCAATATTAAAATCTATAGGAATCGATAACAAATATTATATTCTATTTTTACTTACTATACATGTTATATCTAAAATTGATTCAAAGTTTAAAATATTCTTGTATTTCAATTCCAATGGTAATTGTGATTTATAATATGAAGCTATTTTTTTTGCAACTCTGTAAATAATTTCTTCCATTCAATTATACTCAAATGCAATGTCCTTAGTTTGCAGAATGAACAGGAAATCTCTACAATTACTATTATATCTAATATTACATTATAAATAATTAAAGCCTTATTCAACATTCTTTAATAAAAATAAAGTTATCATGTAACATGTGTAGATAAACTTTAATTGTTTTGAATGTTCTAATATTAAACTTATTCTGTAATGAAAGTATAAGGTTTCTTCCTAGGTCGTTTTATATTTGAAATATGAATATCTTCAGCGGTATTGAAATGACGTGTTACAATTTTCGCAGTTTTATTTTTTCTGTTTACGGATTTTATTTTTTCCGGTTGATATCTATTTTTTGTCTAACTTCTAATCTGCCTATTTTTAACAAATACTTTTGTAGGTAGAGGGTCTGGAAGATCTTCTCTACTTTCATTAGCTTTTGAAATAACTTTATCTTTAGTTTCTTGCAATGATTTATCTATCTTAGAATAAAGTAATTTCATTTTTTCTTCGTGATTATGAATATAATTATTTACTAATTGTCGATCAATGTCTAAAGCAGAAGAAGAGTTATTCTCCAAATGACCTGTATTAATTTCGTATGGTTTTAGTTTCGTTACAGAGTGAATACTATTATTATATGCCAAAAGAGCATAGTTTACTTTTATTTCAATAGGTTATTTCTCAAATTCGTTCCGATTATTTAAAAGTCTAATATGTTCAATAATTGTTGAATGAAATCGTTCGGCAATGCCGTTTGCTTCAGTATGTTGTGAACTGATAAAATGAACTTGAATTTTATGAGTTTCTAATAAATCTTTTTTACTAAACTATTTTTTAATTTTGTTCCGTTATCGGATATCATTTGTTCCGATATACAATGATGGGTGAAATATCTAATCAAATTATTAACTATCTCTATACCTTGGGCTGAGTTCAATTTATACAACTGCCCGTATTTTGAAAATGAGTCTATTATAGTTAGAAATTTCGTATTTTTTAAAGTAATAGTGTCTAAATGTATTATTTGAAATGGTTTAATAGCTGTTGGGGTAATATTAAAATATGGTTTCACGGGTTAGCGATCATATTTTGTTATTTGACAAATTTCGCATTCGTTAATGTACGTTTGAATAGGAGATCTTTGATTAGGCCAATAATATCGAGATTTTATATTATTTTCGGTTTCGTCTAATCCCCTATGATTTCGTTTACCTTCATGATAGTTTTGTATCACTTCTTTGATTTCATTTAGAGGGATGTCAATTAATTTTTTATTAAATTTGATAAATGAAATGTGTGAATTTTTGAAATATGTTTGTTTAACAGTGCTGAATTTTTCGTATAAGGGATCTTCAAAATAAATATGATATTTTGCTTTTGGTGCTACATATTTTTTCACAAACTTTATTACGTCTTGTTCAAAATTATTTTTAGAAAATTATACTAGAATTCTTTGCTTAGTTTCATATAATCTAATTATAGTTGGTATAGCTGGTTCAAAATTAACTTCAGAGATTATAATTTGATTTTTTCCCACATTTACTGCAGATTCCGAAATAGGTATTCCTGCAATAGGATTTTCTATGTTAGTGTGAATAGTATTATTATCGTCATCGATTTCGTCATTGAAATCTTCAGCTCCTACAATAAGTGATTCGCTTTCTACATTTTTATTTTTGGTATTATTTGAAAGTGAGTCATTAAATCTTTCCATATAAACTAATAATTTTTTGGGAGGATTTTCCAAAGAATTAACTTCATTCATATTTAGCTGAATTCGTGATAAACAGTCACTATTAGTGTTCAATGCACCTTTCTTGTACACTAAATCATAGTCGTATTCTTCGAGTTTCAACCGTCATCTAACTAATTTAGAATTGGGTTCTTTCAAAGAAAATAACCATTGAAGTGGTTTATGATCTGTTACTATAGTGAATTCTCTTCCTAAAAGATATGGACGGGAATATTTTACAGCCCAAACAATTGCAAGGAGTTCCTTTTCAATTGTTGAATAATTTACTTCAGAATCATTAAGTGTTCTGCTAGCATATGCCAAAGGTAAACCGGTTCCGATTTTTACTTTGCTAAGAACAGCGCCTAGAGCAAAATTGCTTGCGTCTGTTTTGAGATTAAATGGACGAGAAAAGTCAGGGTATTGTAAAAAAGGATCATTTAATAACATATTATTACAAGCATCAAAACAATTAATATAATCAGGATATTTTGTGTTAATTACTGCATTTTTTTTGAGACAATTAGTTAAAGGTTTAGTCAGTATCGAAATATTTTTAATGAATTTTCTATAATATCCAAGAAGTCCGAGAAAAGCTTCAATTTTTTTACTAGTTTTTGGTATGGGAAATTTCTGAATAGCACTCATTTTATCGGGATTTGTCTTTACACCTTCAGGGGTAACAATATGTCCCAAATAAGCTACTTCTGTCCTCAAAAATTCGGATTTGTCAATTCGTATTTTAAAATTCGATTCGCGTAACCTCTTAAATACTTCTTTTAAATTATTCATGTGTTCCTGCAAGCTTGTACTAAATATAATGATATCGTCAAGATAAACTACACATTTTTCGTTTTGGATACCTCTTAAAATGTTGTCCATCAATCTTTGAAAAGTTTCTGGAGCTCCCTTTAGTCCGAATGGCATTCTCAAAAATTCCCAGTGGCCATTTTCAGTAGTGAGTGCCGTTTTGGGTATATCTTCTTCAACCATCTCAATTTGGTGAAATCCGGAGGCAAGATCCAAGGTAGTGAAGTATTGGCAACGTCCTAGTTTATCCAATAGATCAGTAATGTTTGGTAATGGATATCTATCTCCAATAGTTATTTTGTTAAGCTTGCGATAGTCTACGACGACTCTGAATTTTTGTTTACCTGTGGAGTCCACTTTTTTTGGAACAAACCAAATACTACTCGAGTACGGTGAGGAGGAGGCTCTTATGATATTTTGATCTAACATACTCTGTATTTGATTTTTGACTTCTTTTTTATATACTCCTGGATATCTGTACGATTTAGTATAGATAGGTACATCATTCGTAGTTTTTATTTGATGATTGATTTTACTCGTAAAAGTTAGTTGATTACCATCATCATGAAAAATGTCAGAATATGCTTTAATTAATTTAAGAATAGCGTTGCGTTCTTCAGAATTCATATGTTCTGATCGAACTTTATTAATATCAAATTTGAATTTTTTTGCATAAATAGCATCAAAGTTAGGGCACAAGGATTGTTCGTATTCGTCGAACTGTTCAACCTCTAAAGGAGCACTTAAATCTACTTTAAAATATGACTCAGACGGATTTAAAATAGTGCATACAGCTTGACTATTTTCCGCTCTTGTAAGACATTCGGGAATTTCTAATTTTCCGATTTTTGTCTAAGGTATAATTATATCGCCATTATTAATATTATCAATATTCAATTTAATTATTTGTTCAGTTCGCGGAGGCTCTACTATACAATTCGTGTTCTCGCCTCTGATTTTAAAATAATTTATCTTTATTTCACTATAAGGCGTAATTAAAACATTATCTACTAAATCAATAGTTGCATTCAATTTTTTCAGATTATCTAAACCTAATAAGAAAACAAAATGATTGTGAAATTTAAATATACAATATTCTAAGTTCATTTTATTTTTCATTTTAAATATCTTTGAAGATGGAATAACTGTACAATAATTTTGTTGACTTGAGTCTAAAGCAGAAGTTACTTTGAAAGATTTTTTCATAGTCGATTTTGAAAAATATTTCTTTGCAATTTCAGGTGTTACAAAATATTTTGTACTACCTGTGTCAATCATTACTTTCAAATTTTGTTCAGGAAATATTATGTACGGTGATTCACTTTCATAATTAGTAAAATTAAACATTTCTACGTGTCTGTCACTTCCGATTCAATTTCGTCTAAAAAACAATCTTCAACATCAGTGTGACGTTCAGTTTCTTCCATATTATGCATTTCTTCCGAAATAAAATTTTTTCTATTACCTACGAAATGCGATTGATTTTGGCCATTATTTTTATTCTGTACATTTGGTTTATTGTACGTATTAAAAGTAGATATACTCATTGGAGTAGGTTTTTGAAATTGATAATTTCTACTAGGTTTGAAAACATTAGTATTTCTATTCTGAAAATTTATATCTCCACTTGTACTAGGTAAATTATTTTAATTGTTGAAATTTGTATTAAATTGTGGTTGATAATTATGTTGTAAATTCGGTCTGCTTACCGTTTGATTATTATTAGGATAATTATTTTTATGTGATGTAACATTAAACTGAGACTTAGGCTCATTAAATGAATTTTTTGGATGTGTATTGTTATTATTATTACTTAAATAAACTTGAAAGTCATTCGTTAGAACATTTAAAGCTGAATTTAGATCGCTAGGATTCTTGGTACGCATTAGTGTACCGAGAGGTTCCTTTACACCCCGCAATAGTACTCTTAGTGCTAAATTCCTAAAATAGTTGCCTAGAATGGCTTGTTCACTTGCATTAGAGCGTGCCATTAATTATGATGTTTGTAAATTTAAAAGATGCTGTATCCTATTGTAAAAGTCGAAAGGTGATTCCTTTCCTTGCTTAAATTCCGATATTTCAATACTTAACGTGTAAATGTCTCGTTTATCAGCATATGTGTTTAATAAAGCATCTTTCAAATTCTGCCAATTTGAAATACTACAAGCTGAAATATTCATTGCGGCTTGGCCTTTAATCTTAAATAAAATACTAGACATCAAATAATCATTTTGAAAGTCTGTTAAATCTACTGTATTGTAAAATTTATTTTCTAATTTTTCAGAAATTTCTATGAATCTATGTAATAATGTATTTTCGCCATGGAATTCTGGAATCATGTCCAGATATTCCTTTTTCAATTGCGGTACCACTTGACCTACCGGCATTTTGTCTAATGTATTTAATTTAAATCTAGGTTTTGATAATTCAATATTTCTTTTACGGTTACGATGTGTTTGTGAGCCAGAATCTAAACCAGAATTAGAATCTGAGTTGTCAGAGCTCTCTGAATTAAATAAACAATTATTTCCTCTATGCGACATAAAGTACTTACATGAAAATTAGGAGTGCTTTCGCCATCTAGTTGTACCTGTAGTTGGAATTACCAATATTCCCTTGAAATTCCTCTTCGTACGAGCCAACTGTCTTCGAGTTAAGCTACTTAATTCACTTAACCAAGAGTCCCAATTATTCACTTAAGGTATGTTAATAAATCGTTGATACGAACCGATTGTTATATTCATTAACGCCCGTTCAACATATCCTACTGACTGCGCCAAATAACTTTTTACAAGCGGAAAAAAGTTTTTTAAAAATTATTTATTTATCAAAAGTTACAAGTTTCAAGATTCGAAGTAAATTCTAGACTGACTATATAAACTAAACAATTCAAAAAGTTAAAAAATACAATGTAAGCAAAAATAAGGTTCAACAATTTATAAAACAACAGGTTATTACAGAATATGCTGATTGAGCAATTTATTTAATATGTACTAAGTAATTCCTCACGAGTAGATAACAATCATAGTCATGTCAGTATCATGTTAGTAGTACATATTATAGTGTAAGTTGTCTGTGGTCAATATTCATGTTAATGGTATTATTTATATCCCACCTATTAGAAGTAAGTGTTCTCCATCAGTAATGGTATAATGGACTAAGGGCCTAATAAAAGGAACACTTACTTTTAATCACCACAATGCTACTACATAGATATATGACCTAACAACTGCTTTTCTTGCTAATTTCATTACGTTTATCATATGCTAATAGAACCGACATATAAGGTAACATATATCGGCTCAGATCAATAATACAAATGATAAACAAGAGGGGGCCTAGAACCGACCCCTGATGGACTCCATGACTTACCTTCACAAAATCTGATGTTACACCATTCACTGTAACACATTATTTTCTGTTTAACAGGTAAGCACCAATAAGCTTCAACGGAATTCCCCTAACTCCATAATAATTTGATTTTTCTAAGAGAATGTGGTGAGAAACGCAGTCTAATGCATTTGAAAGATCGCACAGCATTATAGCAGTACGGTTGCCATGTTCAAGTTCTTCGACTACGCCACTCACAACATCAAGAACTACCTGGGTGGTTGAGCGAGATTTTTAAAGCCAAATTGGGAGCTACTAAAGAATTCGTTCGAATCAAAATAGTCATATAGTTGTTTTTTCAATAATTTTTCAATGACTTTACTGAATATTGGAATAATACTAATAGGACGATGATTATCGATTACGGAAGCATCGCCTTCTTTGAAAAGAGGAAACACTTTGGATAGTTAAAAAATATCGGGATATATACCAGTGTTAAAAATAAAATTTATGAGTTCCGAAAAAGGTTTTGCAGCAATAGAATTGGTCTCCTTCAAGATTCAGTTCATGAATATCAATACAATTAGAATATTTCAATGAATTATTGGCTGATGAGACCTCAAATTGAGTGACATGGTGTAAATAGAATGAACCACAAGAAGCGAGCAGGAATTTTTTTAAAATATAAGAGCTCGGTATCAGAAATGTTAGGAAGACATTGAATGATATTGATAGCAATTTCACAAAATAAGGTACTTATCTCATTTGGTGACAAATCAGGAGGTATTATATTTTGATTTCTTTCTTTCATAGTTAATAATTTTCCAACAAGCCATTGCTCTTTTTCCAGACGACATGATAAAATTATCATGAGTTGATTTTTTAACCGGTTTCAGCCTGCTATTATACATCAACCTCAGATTCCGATACTTTTTTAGCAACTACCTGGGAAGACTCCCTGGCCGGGGGAAGTAAAATTACGTTACAGGTATTACATCGAATAAACTACATTATTATATCACTTAATATGATGATATTGGTCGAAAAAACTAAATGCATGACAACATAGAAAACTCCATTATTATACAAACTGAAAGATAAATTAAAAATTATTCAACAGAAAAGGAAATGTAAGTACTTAGGCATAGAGATCTTAGGTTGTGGTTATTTTTGATAGGGAGAACAGAACAAGAGGAGAAGAATAGCGGGATGTTTGAATGACCAGGAATTGCGAAATTAAAATATAAAATGGAAACTAAAATTATAATTTGAAAGACAATCATAGTAACAGCAACCATGATGTACACTGCTGAAACTCGACCCGACACCGCGAAAACATGGCAGCTACTAGAAACGACCAAATGAGAGTATATTGGAAGACCGTGCAGGGTAGAAAAGTAGCTAGGAAGAGTAATTGAGCACAGGATAGTAGTATGAATTGAACGCAACAAATCTCCATTAGGTCGTAGGAGTTTAGGGCGCCTTCCAAAATGATGGAGTGACAACTTGTTATTATTTTATTATCTTTATTGCATTTAAGAAATTGAAAAAATCTTATTGCAAGGGTCCTAACCACAAACAAAATTAATAAGTAAGTGATAGTATTTGACATTTCGATATTTCAGGTTGTCACTCATCAAATATAAATTATCTTAGTTTTAGCGCATTACTAATAAAATAAGCTACATTTGTCAATTTCCTGGAGGTCCCAGTGTCAAGGATCTTAACCAGAGAGTCAATATTTGCAATATCTGTCACATAGATCGTTCTGTACGGTTGGCACTCAAAAAATATGTGGTAGCCGGACTCTGGTGCTTTTAGAATACATATTGTGCAGATTTCTTCGCTGATTATTATGCATGCTGAACCTTTATAAGTAAACTTAAACATTTTTTTGCTACCCGTTCTGATTTGTGCTATAATTTTGAGGACATGTGATGGTAGGTTTCGTTTTAAGTGAGAGTTATTATTTAAAAATGTAAATAACCAGAGAGATTCAGAAGAGGTCAGGCTATTAAGATCATCTGATCTTAGCTTATTTTCAAAAGAGTCTATTGTATTTCAAATTAGCGTTGCTTCCTCGTAACCTTGCCTCTTTCAAATGGGCTTTAAATAGTTTCCTTTGCTCCTGAACAGATATAGAGTAGTCTTCATTAGAAAAATGTTGGTACCCTGAAGTTTTTTCGATGCTTTTAGTATGTCCATTTTTTTGTTACAGTCTTTCATCTGCACTAACACTGGTCTTATCTGATTTGCTTTCTGGTATCCAATTCTCCCAATTCCTTCGATATGGATTAAGTCGTCGATATCTACTTCAAGTTTTGTTAAAACTTCTTTGATTTTTATTTCCATGTATGCAGCATTTTCATCTTCATCTTCATTCAGACCGTATATTTTGATGTTTTTTCTTCTGATTTCTTTCTATAATTTCTCCAATCTTCTTTCTTGCTGTTTAACTTCTTTCCTTAGCCCTTCATTCTCAGATTTCAGAAATGAATTTACATTTTGAATTTGCTCTATTTCCTCCTGGATTCCATCCAATTTTTGTTCTACCCTCGTATCTCTCTCTTCCATTTTGGTGAGTTTATTCATAATTTCTGTTAGCGTATTTTCCATAATGTTTTCCTTAATTTAATTAAACTTTCACTTTAAATTTTTGCAGTAAAATATTTGTGTTCTACCTATGGAAGTACAATTGCAGTTGATAAAGCACACCAGCCGGTTTTGAATTGTTGACTATCTTATCAGGCTTTCGCATAAGCTCAATAAATATGGTTACTGTGGCTTCAAATTAATTTTTAATATAGCCAGTAAACTAACTATTTTTTAATTTTCTCGTTATTCAAAGATAATTTATAACAAATTTATGTACTTGTATTGACCAATCTTGCATTTGTAACTCAACTTTGAACCACTATTTATGCACTTTTGGTGAAGAGCGATGATTCACACAACTGTTTACTATTGTTGCCAGTCGAGTGACAACTTAGCAGTGTGTGGAGAGAAACGTCGGAATTAAACAGGCGATTCGCCTAGACCAGCCATTCTCTAAGTGTGTTCCGCGGCACTCTGGTATTCCGCGATACCCTGTAGTGTTTCCCCAAGAATTCAGGTCCAACGTTTTGACGCGGGCGTATCACGAGGCGTAGCCAAACTTAATCGCCACCCACAACAGTAAACTTTTCCTATGCTGTCTCCGCTGATATCTTCTTGTGCGCGCTCACAAAGTCGACATTGTTTACACCGCATTTTTTGTATTTCTATTTTTATTTCCGCTTTTTATTTAACAAAGGCGTTGTGAGCCCGCAGTACATTTGATAAAAGCGGCCTCGGAGATAAGACACTATAGTTGTGAACAAGCGACTTTCGGGTCTTACTTCAAAACATAAAGTCGAAATTGTTTACACTGCATTTTTTGTATTTCTATTTTTATTTGTCAATGGCGCCGACTCGAGTAATTTTGAGAATGTTCGAGATCGAGGTTAGGACTATAAAAGTGACGATCACGCCTCAACACTCATCCGTCGATGATTAGCGTTCGGAGCGATAAGAACCTACCTACTCAACAACTAGCTAGCGAATTGCGAATTTTAAACGAAGTGTTTAGGTATTGTTCTACTGATGTATTCTGATTGTATCAGTTTTGTACATTTCTTCTTCGGACTAAAGTCTTCTACGCAGTAACATTATTATTGAAGAAGAATGGAACATTGGCTTTAAGGCGTTAAACGTGTTGCAACAACATCTTCTAACAAAGCCGAATTTTCAATATCGGTATGCGCGGAGTATACACCAATTACCGATACAGTCGATGATGCAACGACGTCCAGCTCTACGGTTTCGAAGGCGAATAAAAAGGAAGTATGATGAATCAATAATCAGATTCGGATTTATTGATTCCAACGGTTTACCTCTCTACATGTTATGTAGTAAACTGCTTCCTAATAGTTCCACGGCAACTACCAAGTTGCGCCGACATTTTGAAACTGTACACCCCGAGTTTAAAGTTAAGAATAAATAATTCTTTTGTACGTAAAAAAATAATTATTGGAAAGTCAAAAAACTATGATACTTGTAATCCAAACTATCAATGAAAAGGCCAAGGAGGCATCATATTTAGTTAACTATCGCATTGCATAAGCAAGCCATGTGTGTTAGACATAACGAAATGTATGCTTGATGAAAAATCTACAAGGTATCATTCTACTGTGCCAGTATCAAACGATACTATTTCACGGCGAATTCATGATCGGGCAAGCTACGTCAAACAATAACTAGTTACGCGTCTACAAAAAACACGATTCGAGTTATGTCTACAACGCTATCAAGTGGGCACCTGTGAAACTGCATAATAGACACTTTTATACGATATTATATATTCTGCCTGAACACCATTTTAATTCATTCTTTGTATAACTCCAGTCAGTAGGATCGCGCGAGTTGTGAAAATGTGAATTATACAGTGTACCGATTTCTACGGTTTTCGTATACACTTTCATAACTTTATCGTTTTTAAGTTTTAAGCGCGAGTTCTATCTACCCTTCCTGTGAAATCAACAACTGAGAGCAGCCCTCCTGTGGACGTAGTGAGAGGAACCAAAGAGTCGGGGAAGAAGATTAACTAAACGTTAGTGCCTAATTTCCTTTTCTCGCCTTCCTATACCATTCTTTGGAATTAGTGAAGATATAAATTAAGATATTTGTTACGATTATATAAATTAAATATATATGAACGATTTTAATAATAGAAACGTTGATAATATTGTAGAAGCTTTTAATAATATATCATTAAACGAAAATAATAGTAACGAAATGGCTACACCCAAAATTAATTGGGATCTTTTCAGATCTAAATTATCAAATATCAAACCATTTAACGGTGATAGTGAATATTTAAACAAATTTATCACTAGATGTGAGAATTTAATTGAATCCTATAGAAATTTAAATGATGCCGAGTTAAATTCACATTTAATAGAATGTATTCAAGGAAAGTTAGAAGGCCGAGCAGCTTTCATGGTCGGTAGTAGAGTAGAGTCAAATACTTGGCCAAAATTGAAAACTGCTTTATTACAGTGTTTTGCTGATATGCGTTATATAGATTGTTTAGTACAAGAGTTAATTAGAGCCAAACCCTTTAAAAATGAGCACCCTATCGATTTTGGTAGTAGGCTTCAGTTAATTCGTAGTAGTGTAATTGAGAAAATAAGTAACGACCCAAATATAAATGCTGTTGAGAAGAATTGTCAAATTATTCAATACGATAAAACTGCACTAAATACTTTCATAGCGGGTTGTAATGGAACGCTAAGAAATAATATGCATTTAAGAAAACCCACTTCCTTAGAAGATGCGATGGCATATGTCGCAGAATTTGACAATTTCGAAAGACTTTATGGATCATTACATGATAAAAATTTTCGCCAAAATAATTCTAATAATAATAACAATGGTTTGCAATATTCGCGATTCTAAAATGTTCAAAGGTCAAATTCAGACCAAAATCAAAATCGTAACCAATATCGAAATTTCGTAGCAAATAACAGACCAATTAATAATAACCTTCATATAATAATTATCGATATAAGCAATCCAATGTCTCAAATAATGTAGTACAAAACAGAGAATATTGACCTAACCAACCGATACCTGTTCAACCTATCCCACAAAATAATAGATATTTCACGATTCGACAAGTATTTGGTCCAGCACAAAATGTTTTCAAACCTAATCAAATACCACAAAATAAGTTACCAAAACCTGTACCAATGTCGACAACGTCGCGAAATTTCACAGAAAGAAGTCGAATGCCGGTTAATAACAATAACAATAATAATAGATGCTTCCAAACAAATCCACGTGCTAAACCAAACTTTGTTTCTGAAGAATTATATTTAAATAATTGCGATAATCTAGAATATGATCCTAACCAATTTGATGAATATGAAGAAATAGAATTTCATCAACCCGATACGAATGATGAAGTTCAATTTGAGGAAAATTTTCAGATAACCGGGCCTTCCAAAACAAAGACATAGTTGAAATAAACGTTAATCGATACCGGTAGTTCTAGATCAATTATAAAACCTTCTATTGTAGAAAAATATTTTTCTGATACTATTTACCATTCCAATACTGTTTTATCTACTAGTCTTGGAAGTGAAGATATAAGATTTCAAGCACTTGTGCCTGCTTTTGCAGAATTAAAATGTAAGAATTATTATATTCATTTTGTATTATATGACTTCCACGATTACTTCGATGGAATCATAGGTATTGAAGATCTTGTTAATATGAATTTGAATATAGACCTTGCGAACCAACAATTAGTAGGAACTAATATAAAAATACCATTTAAATTTAGCCAATCTGATGATATAGAATTTTCTTTTTCCATAGACGCAGGAGAAATGTATTTAAAAAATCTCCCAGTAATATTATTGTAGAATCGCAAAATTTTGAAAATTTATACCACAGTTACTAAGTACTGCCAAAAACGGATTTGCACCTATTGAAATCCAAAATCACAGTAATAAAGCAATAACGATAACATTAAAAGAACTAATACAAGTAACTCCATTTGAACATTCTCAATATGAGTTATTTAAATTTGAAGGTTTTGCTAACGACTTTGAAGAGTATAATTTAGCTAATCCTAACGATATTACTTAACTTATTCAATCCAACCACATGAATAAAGAAGAAAAACAACACATTATTAAATTATGTAAAGAATATTCCGATTTATCTCTTAAACCAGGTGATAAGTTAACCTTTACTTCAAATAGTTAACACGTTATAAGGACGAAAGATGAAATACCCGTCCATACAAAATCTTACAGATATCCGTACGTACACAGAGAAGAAATCAGGAAGCAGATACAAGAAATGTTAGATAAAAATATAATCAGACCAAAAATGGAGATTGGTGGTCGATTACCGAAAAATAAATGAGAAAACTATATATGACAGATATTCGATTCCAAATATACCCAATATTTTAGACAAACTAGGTCGAGCTCAGTATTTCACCACCCTTGACTTAGCCAGCGGTTTAACCAAATACAGATGATTGAATGCTCTATTGAGAAAACAGCGTTCAACGTAGACGGATGACATTACGAATATCTTCTAATGCCTTTCGGGTCAAAGAATGCTCCATCTACATTCCAAAGAGCCGTAAATGAAGTTTTAAAGGACCTTCAACATAAGATATGCATGGTGTACATGGATGACATCATCTTATTTAGCACGAGCCTTCAAGAACACATCCAAAACTTAAAATCAGTATTTTCAAAATTGCGCGAAGCACAGCTAAAGATACAACTTGACAAATGTGAATTTCCACGTAAAGAGGTCGAATATTTAGGACACATTGTTACCCCTAATGGAATAAAACCCAATCCAAATAGAATCAGAGCGATTGAAAATTTTCCTATTCTATACTATAGAAAATTTATAAAAAAATTGCCAAACTAACTAAACCAATGACAATATGTTTAAAGAAAGATCATACAGTCGAACATACACCTGAATAAATATATTAATTGTTTCAATACTTGGAAAAATGCACTAACATCAGAACCAGTTCTTGCATATCCTGACTTCAAAAAACCCTTTGAATTAACGACTGACACTTCAAAATTTGACATAGGCGCTATATTATCCCAAAACAATCATCCTATTTGCTACGCTAGTAGAACTCTTAATTCAGCCGAAATCAATTATTCCACTATAGAGAAAGAATTGTTAGCAATCGTATGGTCCTGTATATATTTCAGACCATACATATTTGGTCAAAAATTCACAATATTTTCAGATCATAAACCCTTACAATGGCTTATATCTTTGAAAGAGCCTAACTCACGACTTGTGCGTTGGCGATTGAAATTAGAAGAATTCGATTACGATATTAAATTTTTAAAAGGTAAAAATAACAAGGCATCTGATGCACTGTTTCGTTTCCCTAATATGAATGCTTCAGAAACTGCATCACTTGACGTTAATTTAGGTGACATTGAAGAAAATGTAAATCAAGAACTCGAAAGAATTAGTTCATATAACGAATCTACAAATCAACTTCCTAATTTGGACAATATTGTCCTCACAGCTATTTTAGACGAAAACGAATGAGATGTATCAGATACCATAATTAATTCACCCCCATTAGACGAAGAAGCGAACCCCAATAATGATGACATCGAAACAGTATACACTTCTGTGGAAAATCCCATTTCATCAATTCCAATATCTGAAAAACCCCTAAATATATATAAAAATCAATTATATTTTACTAGCAATGAAAATCTTTCTTTTAAAGTTAAAAGAGAAAAAATATTCGAAAATATTCGCTCATATGTTACGCTACCAGTACTGAATCAAACGTAATAAAATTCATTAAGGAATTTATAAATCCTAACCAAAATTATACTCTTCATTTCCAAAACGAACCCTTATTACGAATGTTTATAGTAACTGCACAAAAAACATCTAAAAATTCCGCTTTCAAATTTATCATGTGTACCAAAATTCTCACTGATATTCAATCAGTTGACGAACAACAAGAGAAAGTAGAATATTACCATATAAGTAAATCAGGTCACAAAGGTATAAATGAAGTAAAAGCATCTCTTAGTCGTAGATATTATTGGCCAAAAATGATAGAAGAAATAGAACATTTCATAAATAATTGTGAAACTTGTCTGAAGAATAAGTATGACAAAAATCCCCCAGTTATAAAATTCAATTCAACACCCACAGCTTCGAGACCTCTCGAACATATCCATTTAGACGTTTTCTATATATCAAATAAATCGTATTTAACAATCATAGATTCATTTTCAAGATATGGTCAAGCCTATCCGTTAGACAGTATAACAGGAGTATCTGTAGTTGAGAAATTACTCGAATTTATTTCCCATCACGGTCTACCTAGCAAAATTACGTCTGACCAAAGCACAGAATTTAAACATTACGATCTTCAAAATTTTTGAAAATTACACCACATCTATCTACACTTTACAACATCAAAAAATAGTAATTCTCTCCAGTCGAGAGATTCCACTCAACACTAATCGAGCATTATCGATGGTTACAAGAAGAAAATGAAAATTTGAAATTTGATCAACTAATGAAGAATGTAATTTTCTGTTATAACAATAGTATTCATTCAGTTACGAAATATACGCCTTTCGAAATTATTAAAGGTCACATAAACAATCCCGATCCTTTTGATTTAGACGATCATTTAATAATATCAACTTACGTACAAGATCATAAAGAAAATAGTAAAATATTGTATGAAAAGATTAAGCAAAATAATGAATCCACAAAAGAAAAGATTATTAAAAAACGAAATGAAAAACGCGAAAATCCCCCAGATTTTGCAAACCAAGAAACATGCTACATAAAAACTAAACAGAGAAATGAAAAATTACTAAACCAAAAAGGTATCCTCATAAAAACTAATAAAGGCACATACCATAAAAATCTGACTAGAAAACCGAGGTTGGTAACAAACAAATTGTTACAGGAATCTAACGATGATGAACCTCCTGACATTGATGACAACATACATCATGATTCTGCAGATACAATGCATTGAAGAGGATGTATCTACCACTAAAATCGAAAGTCTAATCCTTCCGATCCAATTAGGAAATTCTCGTATTATATACAATAAACATACAATTATACACTATGTAGATTTAGACATTATTTTTAAGCAAGTAAATAACCTAATAAAACATATTAAAGATAGTATTAAAATAATTAATAGTAGTAACCGTATCATAATTTTGCACAAAGTATTTTGACAAGGACAGAATCAATAATCAATTCTTTAGAAATAAAACTGAATAATCTATATCCCCATATCAGAAGTAAGAAAGGACTTGTAAATGCCGTAGGAAAAATTGACAAATGGCTTTTTGGCATACTAGATGCAGATGACGAAGAAATATATAACAAAGCAATTGATATACTACAGAAAAACCAGAAAAACATTATTACAGAAGGTAATTTACAAACCTCTTTATACAAAAAACTTATTGAACACGATAATAAACCTATAAATATTTTAAACAATAATCAAGAGATACTTAAAAATAATTTCGAGGTAATAGAAGCTTCATTTTACCATAAAATAGAAACTCTTGAAAGTTATTTAAGTTTTCAGGGAATTATATAACAAGTTAATTTAGGTTGCCAATCAATGATTACCTTAATAGATAATTTATAAAATGCAATAGGATTTTCCAAATTAAACTCTCTTCATAATTCAATAATTTCTAGTACTGTATTATTTGTATTAACTTATTATCAATTTTTGGGCACTCAAGTGTCAATATTCAATTCTAAATTAATTTTTGCAATTCATATACCTATCCTTAAAAAAAAACCTACGAATTTTACCATATTTTCCCAGTTATCCAAAATCATAAAACTTTCACCCCTCGATTTCCCTATTTGGCACACAAGAATGAAGATAACCAATTCGAGAAAGAAGAATGCCCTCTTCTAGAAGACACGTATTATTGCCGACAAAATCCTGTATCCCAAGATAATTGTACAAGGCAACTACTCCAAGGAGAAGACCTCTCACATTGCCACATAATTGAAGTAAATTTACAAGAAACAATCGTCGAACCAGTCACCGAAAACGAAATATCAATTATACCCGTAGAACCTCAACAAATATTTTCAAAATGTAGAAGTAACAGATATATTCTTGTGACGTCTCCAATTTTAATCAAAATACCAGAGTCCTGCGAAATATGGACTAATAACCAGAAATACAATAATAAAATTCCAATTAGTAATGGCAAGCCGTTTATACTATCAAAAATTGAGATGGAAACGTTAAGTGGTTCCAGAAATTACCAAATTCCGAACATAACGAAAATAGACTTTGAAGAACTTAAAGAAATTAGCAGAATTTCGAAACAGTTAGAACCAATTACACAAGAATATTCGGAACAGTTATTGGAATTGCATTTGCCTGCGCCTTAGCTTACATTTTCATCAAATATAGAACCCAAATTTTGAAGATTTTCAAGAAGAAACCAAAGGAAAACCCAACAGAAGAAAAGAATATTTCGAAAAACCACTCCGTATTTTTCGAAACTTAAGGAGGGAGGAGTTATGTCTACAGCGTTATCAAGTGGGCACCTGTGAAACTGCATAATAGACACTTTTATACGATATTATATATTCTGTCTGAACACCATAATAATTCATTCTTTGTATAACTCTCAGTACAGTCTTTATACATTTTTTGTATTATTTCAGCTCTCTATTAAAATATACTTTTGTTGTAGTTAATTATAGTTCTTTTTAAAAAGACATTTTTCATGAAGAAAAATAAAAGTTTCGTCTAGCAAATGGATGAGTCGACTAATGTCGCTGGTCTGGCAAACTTGCTGGTTATCGTGAGATATCCATATGAAAGTTCTTTTGAAGAAAACATGCTTATGTGTTCATAGCTGCCCATAAACACTACCGGAGAAGATATTTTTGATAAAATAAATATATTTTTTGAAGAAAATAATCTTAGTTGGAACGACTGCATTGACATTTGTACAGATGGGGCCAAGGCGATGACGCGTAAAACACAGGAGCTGTCACTAATAAAAAATTAAGCGCCTAATTGTAGTTCCAGCCATTGTATTCTGCAGAGACAAACACTTTCGATGATGCAAATGCAGTCATTTTTGAAATTAGTTATGGATGAAGCGGTAAAAGTAATTAATAGTATCAAATCACGACCACTACAATCCCGATTGTTCGCATTATTGTGTGAAGATTACGGCAGCAAACATAAAACACTGCTGCTCTATACAGAAGTGCGATTGCTGTCTCGAGGAGAAACTTTAACAAGGCTATTTGATCTTAGAACCGAGTTACATATGTTTCTTCCAGATACTTCTTTTAATTTGAGAGATCGTTTGTATGATAAAACTTTGTTGTTCCGACTATCTTTTATGGTGAATATCTTAAAAAAACTGAACTAATTGAATTTATCAATGCAAGGTAAACAGACAACAGTGTTCCAGGTCTGTAACAAAATAACTGCCTCCAAAAGGCAATTAGATTTTTAGATTATTTGCGTTGGTAAGAGAAAAATAGAATGCGTTATGTCACTCAGTGAGTTTGTTAGCGATAACTACTCAGAAATGTTTCAAGATGATGTGTTTGAACAATTGGTCCAATATCTCACTTCGATGCGCGCATATTTTGAGAAGTATTTTCAAGAATAATAGGAAACCAAACTTAATTCATAATCCTTCTTTACTCAACTTGCAAAAGCCCGAAAGTATGTTAAACGTGATATATGAATCTCTCTTGGAAATGTCGTCAGATACAAGTATTGAGTCACTGTTAAAAACGACGCCTCTCAACGATTTTTGGTGCAGAACTCGTGATGAATATCCAATGCTTATCAAAATTGATCTGAATATTCTTCTCCTGTTCCCAACAACATATTTGTGCGAAACAGGATACTCAACCTATGCAGCCACGAAAACAAAATACCGCAATAGAATGGACTCCGAACCTGATATGAGACTTCAACTGTCTTCTATAAAACCTGACATCAACCAGTTGATGAAAAACTAAAAACAGTTCCATACCTCACAACCATTATATTTTCTATTTTTTAATATCTTCTGTTATTACACTTGTTATATAGTAGTTTACTAAGTAAAGTAAGTAATAAGGAGTAACTGTTACATTGTACTTTTATTATGCTTAATAATAAAGAATATACATTTTTAAGAATGTGTTGTTGTGGGTTAAATGGTACACGAGTATTAGATGGACTGCTGGTATATTTAAGTAATTAAATATCAACAATAACTTCGTAATGATATACCGACCCGGCTTCCAAGCTGTCACCAACTGTCACTTGCAAACCGGTGCAGTGTAGTACTGGGTAATAGCAACGTTGCCAGACATAACAATATAATGATGCTGACATAACATCCTTCCCTTTATCAAATGATTCGTTAACTAATATGTAATGTAAAAACTTAATTTTAATAAATGATTTAATCATTCAGGTAAGAAGGTTTCTTAATGTTTCTCACTGGCCGTGAAGGAGTATTACTGCACTTAGGAATCCCTTCCTCATTGGCACTATTATAACCACCCTTCATCTCCTCCTCACTTATTTTGGAATTTTCATAGTTATCAGATGCAATTTTTTCATCAAAGTTACAATCGGACTTATTACTAGAGGTACTAGATTCGCTTGACAAGGTTGGAGTGGCTGAGGTGATAGTTGTATGTCTTAAATTGTAGTCTTGCGTTAGTTTTTTTTATAGTTTTTTTCTATTTTTAGGACTGGACTTGTGTCTATGTTTTTGTTTAAGAGTTTTGGCAAAATAGGAAGTTGCGAGCGTATTTTTCTGTTAAACATTAGTTCTGATGGCGTGTAGCCATTAGGAAGTGGAGTAGTTCGATAAACTAGCAGAGCCGTGTAAATATCTTTTTCTTTTTTAATTGAATTCTTTGCTGTTTTGACGGCAGCTTCCACTGCTTTGTTCGATTGAGAGAAGTAGGGGCTACTTGTGATGTGTTTGAAGTCAAATTCTTCGGCAAATAATTTAAATTCACGTTGAAATTGTGGCCCGTTATCAGATCTCCCAATTTCCGGTATTCCTAGTCTTGAAAACAATTCTTTCAGTCTTGTAATGATTTGGCTTTCGTTTAAACTTGAAAGTTTGAAAATTTCGAAATATCGAGAAAAATAATCGACTGCTATTAGGTACTAACCTCGATTTAAGTAAAACAGATCAATTGCTATTTTCTGCCAAGCGCGGTCTGGGAAGAGTTCTGTAATCAAGGGTTCTTTAATATTATCACGATGTTCAACACATTTTGGGCAATTTTTGATCATATTTTCTATTTCTGTGGAAAGTTTATACCACCAGATAGTAGCTTTGGCACGCGCTCGACATTTTACGATATCCTGATGGCCTTGGTGTAGAATTTTAGGAATCAATATTCTAGTCCCTCCTTAGAGATAACCCTCACAATCAGATATCTCATATCTGTATTGATAGTAAGGCGAAACCAATGGGTCTATTAGATTTTTACGTGGCCATCCGTCATAAGCATATTTCTTCAACTTAATGCAAATAGGATCCTTGGATTGTTCTAATTTGATTTCTTCTAAAAAGTAGCGCTTAACCTCGAAAGAAGTGGTGATTAGATTGACATAGGTATCCGTTTCTAGTGCTAATTCGTTGTCTTCTGGCAACCTCTCGTTACCAAAATTTCTAGTCAAGGCGTCCGCTATTACCATGTCCTTGCCCGGTACGGAGTATATTTCATAATCGTATCTCATAAGCCTCAACCGAAATCTTTGTAGACGTGGGGTGAGCTCATCTATAGGTTTGCTCTGAAGCACTTGTACTAAAGGTGTATGATCAGTTTCGATTAAAACTTTGATCCCCGTTATATATTCAGAAAACTTTTCGCACGCCCATGTCAGGGCTAAGCTTCCGCGTTCTATTTGCGCATAACGTTGTTCGATACGAGATAGTAACCTGGATGCATAAGAAATTACTCTTTTGTCCCCAATGCCATTTTCTTGCAATAAACATGCTTCCAATCCGAAGAAAGGGGCGTCTGCTGAAATAATAACGTTTTTAGAAGTATCAAAATAATCTAAACAAGGGCTTTCCTGTAATAATTTTTTTATTCTATTAAAACTTTCTTCTTTGGAAATACCCCAGGTAAAGCAAATATTTTTTTTAGTAGAGAGGTTAATGGTTCTAATACTTGAGATCTACCCGGTATGAAACGGCTAGAAAAATTGACCATACCTAGAAATCGCATGAGTTCTGTTTTGTTAGAAGGAGCTGGAAAGTTCACTATGGATGAAATACGTTCAGGGTCAACCGAGTTACCATTGCCCGATATAATATGACCAAGAAATTCTAGCGATTCCACCCCGAAAATACACTTTTGTTTATTTAAAGTGATGCCTTCCCCGTGAATTCGCTTTAGTACCTCCGAAAGTATTTCATTATGCTTTTCTAGGGTAGGCGCATGCACTAACATATCGTCAATATGAAAAATAACTCCCTCTAGACCACTTGAAATTTCATTTAAAGTCATTGAAAAATATTCAGGGGCGCAAGTGATGCCAAACGGTCACCTCTTTAAAATAAATCGTCCAAATGGGGTTATAAAGCACGTTAAATGCTGGCATTCTTTATTCAGACGAATTTGGTAAAATCCCGAAGTTGTATCTAAGCGGCTTAAGAATCTAGAGCCTTGAACTTGGGCAAGAATTCTCTCAACCTTTCCGATGGGGAAATGCGTACGAAGTGCTGCTTTATTTAGTTTAGTGTAGTCCACACATAAGCGCAATTTTTCCTTTTTTTTGTACTAAAACTAACCACGAGGCCTGGGTTTTAACATGTTTTTCGTTAGTTCTCTTATAGAATAATATGATTTTGTAATTTTAAACAATGTTTTTTACATATTTGAAACTTCTTGTTACCTGACTTGAAGCACTGATGATGACGAAAGTCGAAAGCGCTTTGCAATAAATAAAAAGAAAATTATACACTTTTATACAAAAACTTCGCTTCATTTACTAAAACTATTTGGCTTACCCAAGGGGTTGGGTAATCAACAGATTGAATAATATCAAGCTTTTCTAAACGATCTAGTTCCTCCTTTAAAGGTTTAAGTAAGGGTATAGGGACTACCCGAGGTAAAGATTGAACAAAGGATGGGATTTCGGTATTAACTTTTATATTCATCTCATTTTTAAAAGCGCCTATGCTATCAAATGTGTTTGGAAAACTTTTTTCTATCTCCGTGGAATTTAGTTTGATTAGATTTAAATGTATACCACTATCCTTACCAAACTGAAGAATGTTTACCTCAATGATAGACGAACGACCTAATATCGATTTACACAACTCTTCGATAACGTAAATTTCAGAGTCACATTGATTATTTTTACTTTTCAAAGTGGCATGCAATATACCCAAAACATTTAAATTTTCACCAGATGGGCCTGTTACTTTTTTATTGGTATATATTAGAGATTGGATTATGTCCTCATTTAAAACATTGGCTAGTATACACGGTATATCAGCCCCTGTGTCTATCATAAATTCTGGGTGTTTACTTATTTCTATAATTTCTAAGGATATACTCTTTAACCGTAATATTATTTACATGGATTGTACCTAAAAAATTTTCATCAGTTGAAAACCTCCTGAAATTGTTAGTGTTATACTCTGTAGAGTTTTCTACATTATCTTGAAACTTTTCACTCAATTGGATAGATCTCACCTGATTGCTACGGCACACCGTTGCCCAATGCCCTAATTTTTGGCACAATCTGCAAGTTGATTTCAATGCAGGGCACTGTACCGTGGGATGTTGTCTTAATCCGCAAAACTGGCACTTCTTTCTCAAATCTTCGCCTTTTCCTCATTTCTTCGTATAAAAATTAGACTTGGCAACCGCACCTTCTTTTGATTGAATGTTTATATTCTCCACCTGCGATGTTATGGCTGCTATCTCGCTTTCCGCTCTGCGTCCCGCTGCTACATTGTAGATTTCTTCACTCTGAGAAGCCTGAAGCTCTGCTTGCTTTGCCTCTATTACGCATTCGCTGAGTGTTAAATTGGGTTTTAACTGGAGTTTCTCGCTTGTCCTTTTATCTATCATTCCTACTACAATCCTATCTCGAATTAATTCTTCTTTTGGAGTTTTGTACTCACAAAACTCTGCTAACATGTGAAGATTAGTAATAAACGTTTCTATAGCCTAACCTGGTTGTTAAACCAGTGTGTTAAATTTATATCTCTCGAAAATAATATTTCGACGGGGAATGAAATGGCTTTCAAAGGCTGTTAAGATTTCAGCAAATGTAATTGGGATTGTGGGAGATTGAATCATGATATCTTCTGCTTCTTCACCTAGTATATACAATATATTTATTTTCTCGTCGTCTGTTTTTGTGTTTTGTCCTGAGACTGACATGAACCGCTCAAAGTAATTTCGCCACTGGGGCCACCCTTGGAGTACTGTAAAATCGAATTTATCGGGCGGAGACACTGGCACAGAAAGAGATTGAGCCATTATTGAGGTTAGTTGTTGCGTAGAAACCAATGGGGTTGGGTCGTAAATTTTTACACTGTTTATTCTCGTGTATCCCACCGCTGCCACCATGTATTGTTGTGGGTTAAATGATACACGAGTATTAGATGGACTGCTGGTATATTTGAGTAATTAAATAATAACAATAACTTCATAATGATATACCGACCCGGCTTCCAAGCTCAAACTGTCACCAACTGTCACTTGCAAACCGGTGCAGTGTAGTACTGGGTAATAGCAACGTTGCCAGACATAACAATATAATGATGCTGACATAACAAAAAATAATTGTTTTATCAGAAATGCCTGTGGATATGGTGTGTTTTCATTCATTCAAATTGTTTTATTGTAGGGTTCTGTCAAGGATTTGGCTTTCCAAAAGAGTTCTGTCACCAAATATGTTTGAAAATCGCTGGTCTAGACTGAAGAGGAAGAGGAAGAGGAAGATAGCCATCGGTTTATAATCGGGCTTCACAACTGTGTCATTTTTAACTTATGTCATCCTATCTGGAGCTGTGTTTGAGGGTATAATTGAATGCGTCAATTGTACTATTCCATAAGCAAATGTAGGACGGATATTTAGTGTATCCACTTTGCATTCCTAACATGAAACCAATAAACTTTAACTCCTCTACTCTCACTGGCATTTCATATCTTCCACACTTCGAAATTTGAAGGACTATTTCAACGTTTTCGTAATTTTCTTAGAGCATTACAGAATGAGCAGGAGGAAGAGATGAGAATTTATTTCCATTATGAAGAAGAACCTGTTTCAAGTTTTTTATTGAACTGTCAATGGTAAAACAATCTGTCAAAATCTGAATCTATTTATTTGTTATTTTATAATGTAGAAAAACAAATCAAATTTACCATAAATTGAGTCTCTGGTTAATACAAGTTATAGACAATCGAAAAATATTTTTTTCATAATGAACCAAATTCAATAACTTTCTGATAAGAAATACAAATAACTGCAGCGCAAACTGCACTATTCCTCAATTATCGTTCGAGCTTTACAGAGGAAAAATTAATATAACTTGGATGATTCAATCATACCACTAGGATGATTTCTATCATGAAAATTGTTATAGTGAATTACCTATAAATACCAGTGAAGCAATATAATTACATTATTCTCATTTTTTCGGAATTGCGGCACCAGAAACCGATTTATTTGGATTGAGAGCCTTAAAATAGCGTGCACATAGTGACATCTCTCTGCATCATTCTTTCCTTTCCTTCTGTTCGTTCATAGTTCATTAAGCTTACCCATTTCCTCTTTATCAATCTATGACTATCGATTCCTTTTCACTCCATAACTTTCACATTATGAACTAAATGCGATAATCGGTTACACATGGCCGTAGTAAATGAGAATAGATTATCCCCCAAAGGTATGTCATTAAGGTGTTGACTTCAGTGGTGATTAACACTTTCGATTTAGTATTTTATGTAGCGCAAAAACACATTACTGAATATTTTAATTTGACAAATGTTGTTGATGGGATCAGTAAGATGGATACGATGTCATATTGTTGATAACACATGCATTTTTAGAAACATAAATGGTTGAATGTGAATAAATGCACGACTGATTCGATATTATTCGACTAATAATCAATGTATAGTATAGCTCATACTCTTCATACAGTGTGACAATTTAAAAACTATACAATGGGCTATATCTCAGGAACGAAAGATGATATCAAAAAATGCTCCAAACGGTTTCTAGGATAGGAAGGGGGAACTAAAGTGATATACAAAAAAACTCGCCCCCATCAACTCCCTAGGCCCCACCTACCCCAACTGAAAAAGTTTAATAGGCAGACCCCTACTTGTGATACATCATTGAAAAGCCTACAAAAAATGATATCCACAGTATCTATTTTCATGTGTAATATCTCACAAGTATCGTGATTTTATTGTTTGTACATGATGTATTATTACTCTTCCTCTCCATTCAAAATCTTAGGTACATTCAATCCCTCTACACCGGGTCCATATTAGTAGGTATGTACGTAGTTCGTCGCTGTTCGTCAGGGTATTTATTGATGTGGAGGGGGTGAAGCACCATCCCGGCTGGTCCCCAGGTGGCGGATAGAATAAGGGCCTCTGAGATGATTTTATATGAGGAGAAGGTCTGCGGGAAAATACCTGGGGGCTCGTTATGTTTAAAAACTCAACTGACAGCCCTCGAATACCCTGCCGCGGTAGTATCGTGACTCAAGTATTGCACACAGGGTTACGATACCGGATGAAATTTTGAGCTTACCTCGAAATCACCTGTTACACCAATGTCTCGTGGCTGTCTGTGGTAAAGTCTCGCGGGCCAGAGGGATGGGAGGGGCGGGGTTTGGCTTTAATGTCCGAACCAAGAGGAGACAACCTCATTAAAAACCTAACGTCAAAGTGGGAAACCAGGCCGAAGAATGCGTGGCTATATAGAAAAATAGTCCTCATTGGTTTCGTTCTTGGAGCACCGGAGGGAACTCCATTGTATTGAACCCCTCACCTCTGCATGCGAAGCTCTGTATTGGTGGACCGTAATGACTCTAGCTTCTCGTGGGACCATTTATTGACAGCGAATGTAAAACTTCCACCGCAAAAGTAGTGGAGAAAACCTCCACCTCTTCATCCGGGCACCTCACAGAGGGAAAAAAGGCCAAACGGCACAAAGGTCGTATGCCGTTCGACCTCCCAAAACTGGTAGAACCGGGCGGCATAGACGACCCACTGAGAAAAGGCCTCAGTGGAACAAGGATGCGAAAATACCTGCGACTCCTCTATAATGGAATATCCCCTGAAGAGGCCAGGAAGCAGGCTATTCAGCGCCCAACCCCCCCGAGGGAATCAACAACGGACAAGACAAAGCTTAAAAGAGGCCCGGAGAATATTACTCCTCCGCAACGACCTCTAAGCAAGAAACCAAAAACAGCTGCAACGGTAACCGGGCAAGCCACTGGTTACGCAGCAGCTGTCAAAACAGAGAAGCCTTTTAGGGTGGGAATAATGCCCAAGAATTATCCAGGGGTCATCCTGAAAGTAGAGCAGCTCTCCACACTGGAAGTCACTCTGGTTGAAGAGCTGTGCCAAAGCAAAGAGAAGGGAATCCACTTCTCTGGTATCCATTTCCGTTGTGGAATGATACTGGTGGACTGTGGGTCACAAGAATCGGCAGACTGGCTCATGAGGTCAGCGCCGAAATTGAACTCTTGGGAACGGCCCGAATTGGTGGCTCGAAATGGAGACGACATCCCAAAGCCGGTCACCATAACGGTGTTGTTCCCAAGAAGCCACGACATGAAATTGGAGAGAGAGAACTTATTGAGGTTCAGAACTCCAACTTCAGTACTGCGGCTTCAAAGATCCTAAGCTCTAAAAAAGAGGGACAAGGAACTATCCTCACGATTGAGATCGATCACCAATCTGGGGAGGCTCTGAAGGCAGGAGGTTACGCGAGTCATATGGAGACATCCTGTTAATATTATTGTTGAATTGCTGACAGGACGTTTCCCACAATATTGAATTTATAATTTCAATCTTAATCAGCAAACACGTGGAGACATACTGTTTACAATTATTATAATATTGTTATCATATATTTTCCTTCTATTCAGCATCATAATACATTTCCTCATTTTTGTAAACTAAAAAAGAAAATAGTCATGATTGTAACTTCAAACGTAACTGATCACTAAGTTTAATAAAATCTTTTTTAAAAGTAAATTTTTTACTTAATAAATTTAACTGGCGCTGCAAACAGGATACTGTCAGTAGAAAATACCCTTTCTGTGTGGTAAAACGTCAACGTTTTCTATCAAGAAATTAAGATAGTATCCGAACCAATAAACTGTGTGAAACAAGTTACGGTGTGTGAAAAGACTGACTCCAACCCGACAATTCCTCCAGTGAAGAAGACGGTTGTTCAAGAAGACGGCTCAAGTTCCTTCAGAGAATTAGAGACAAAAAGCTCACGGATGATCCTTCAGTGCATCCTCCCGTAAGTTTTTCCTTCAATTTCATTATTCATCGGCTAATAATTGTTTTGAGTATTATAATATTTTTTTTTACTACAATATAAGTGTTATTTGAATTGCAATTTAAACATTCCAATTTTTGTGGTTGTATGAAATTAATATACTATCAAAGTCAATCTCTTAATGTCACAAAATCGTGATCGATCCAGATCTCCATTATCTGTACGTCGATCCAGATCTCCATTACCTTCAAGTCGTACCTTAAATACTAATACCGAAATGTCTACTCCAATTTCACAAATCAAATTATCTTTACCAAGCAATATTGTCCCAACATATAACGGTGGTTCTAAAGATTTAGCATATTATTTAAGACAATCTGAAAAATATTTAACTCTTTTAAAAACCGAAAATAATGATTTATTCAACAATATTCTGTTAGAGCGAGTCAAATCTAAATTATTAGGTCCAGCTAAAGACGTAATCATAAATAGATCTTTTGATAAATGGTCCGATTTAAAAACAGCTCTTATCACTCGTTTTGGCGATCCTAGATCTGAAGAAATATTAGCACACGATTTAAATACTTCTAATCAAACTCATTCTCAATCATTCCCCGACTTTCATGACGAAATTTCTCAAAAATTACAAGTCCTTAAAGAACACCTAGCTATAAATTCTGATAACAGAGAAGTTAGAATTACTAAGGAAACTATGTATTCTGACCAAGCCCTTATGATATTTAAAGCAGGTCTCTTAAATTCCTACAGAGATCATTTAATTCATATATCAATTTCATCTCTAGAACAAGCATTGTACGAATGTAGAAGATTAGACAACGAAAGATCCCAAATTGAATTTGCTTTTTTTCTTAGATCTCAAAAAGGTCAAAGAAATCGCCCACCTCCAAAACATAACACTTCATATAATCAATCACCAACAAACCAACCTTCATTTAATAATTATAATTCGTCTCAAAGACCACAATTTCCTCAAAACCCTAATTATAGACCATTTAATAGATATAACGATAACAATCAAAGATTCCATTACCAAAATAACTATCAAAGACCAAATAATCAATCAAATAATAGACAAACACAATCTCCTAATAATCCAAATTTTAATCGTTCCTCTCAACCTTCCACAAGTAATTACAAACCAACCCCAATGAGTATATCTACAGCAAATTTATAGACCACCACAACAAAATTCTTTTAGACAAATAGGACCTCCGAACGTAGTTGTCGAAGAATTGTTCAATATTGAACATACTGACGAAAATTCTGATGAATCATCATATGCTAGCTCACAAAACGAACAATACGATGAAACTCAAAATTTAATTACGAGCCTCGGAATTGATATAAATAATATAAATTCAGCCCCCAAACTTCCATTTATATACCTCTCAAATCTAGAATTAAAAATATTGATTGACCCCGGTGCAATCAATTCCATTATAAACCCAGAACCAGCCTATAGATTATTTTCAGATTCCATTTATGAATCAAAATTTTCCGTTAAATCAATTAAAACAACTTACAATGGCAATTTTAGCTGCAAATGCCCTCTTTTGAAAGAATTCGGCATTAAATACATGTTCCATATGTTTATCGTACCTTGGCACGATAGATTCGATGCATTAATAGGTAGTCAGGACTTTGATAAATAAATATCACATTTCAAAAATCATTTATTACAAATTTATTCTATTAAAATACCATTCTATATGGAAGTCAATCCCAACTTATTTACCCCTTATTCTGAATCTCCAGATAAAAGAATTTTAAATATTCCTGTGAATATTGATAATGGACAGGTAGTTCTTCCAGAATAAAAATTAAACGACATAATCATACCTGAATGTATAGCTCTAGCGAAGGACGGTTACTATAAAATACCTATAGAACAAGAAATCTTATTAAATAATATTTCTATAAATTTTCATGGACCTCTTCCAGTCCAACCCTTATCAAAATTTGATGAAACAATCCCTTTATCATCTTATAATAATAATATTGATATTACCAAACTTCTTCGAACAGATCATCTGAATCCCGAAGAAAGAGATGCAATAATTTCTCTTTGTAAAAAATTTAAAAATATATTTTATAACGAAAACTCCGACTTAACTACTACTCATGTAGTTAAACATCACATTAGAACAGTCGACGATGTACCGATTTATCGAAAATCATATAGATACCCTTACCATTTAAAACAAGAAATTCAAGATCAGATACAAAAGCTCCTAGACAATAAAATAATTAAACCAAGTATATCTCCGTACAGTTTCCCTACCTTTCTTGTCCCCAAACGAATGGACGCCAGTGGAAAGAAAAAATTTCGATTAGTTATCGATTACCGAAAACTAAATGAGAAAAATATCGAAGATAAATATCCCCTTCCTCGTATCGATGAAATTCTCGACAATCTTGGTCGAAGTACTTACTTTTCCACTTTAGATTCGGCACAAGGTTTTCACCAAATTGAAATACACCCAGATTTGGCAGAAAAAACTGCATTTACCGTAGATAATGGCCACTACGAATATACTCGTATGCCATTAGGCCTAAAGAACGCTCCTGCCACTTTTCAACGTGTCATGGACACAATTCTACGTCCTTTTCTCTATAAACAATGTTTCGTATACATGGATGACATAGTAATATTTTCGAAGTCCCTTCAAGACCATATTCTTCATATGAAACAGATATTCAGTGAATTAGAAAAATATAATTTGAAAGTCCAAATAGACAAATCAGAATTCCTCAGAAAAGAAGTTGCCTTCTTAGGCCATGTCATAACCCCTGATGGTATTAAACCAAATCCAGATAAAATCAAGTCCATCCAAAACTTTCCTTTGCCCAAAAATGAAAAACAAATGAAATCATTTCTCGGCATGCTCTCCTATTATCTTAAATTCATTCAAAATTTCTCCAAAATAAACTATCCAATAAATAAATATCTTAAAAAAGGAACTAAATTAGATTTAAACGACCCAGAATACCTCAATGCTTTCCAAAAATGCAAACAACTTCTTTGTAATTCTCTTATTTTAGCACACCCCGATTTCACAAAAACATTTACTTTAACGACCGACGCTTCAAATTCGCTATAGGAAGCGTACTTTCTCAAGATTCCCATCCAATAGCTTTTTACTCTCGAACACTTAATTCAGCTGAAAGAAATTATGGCACTATCGAATAAGAATTCTTAGCTATAATCGATGGCTGTAAGCATTTCCGACCATATTTATATTCCAAAAAATTTATCATTGGAACTGATCATTAGCCGCTCGTCTGGCTACATTCTCTTAAAGAACCCAATCAACGTCTAATAAGATGGAAACTAAAGTTGGAAGAATTCGATTTTAAAATTAATTATAAAAAAGGCAAAGAAAATTACGTCGCTGATACATTATCGAGAATTGAACTCAATGCAATCGATAAAAAACTTCCTAAACGTGATCTACTCGCCCAAACTCAAAAACAAATACTAAAGAATTCAAACAAAACCCTGATGATATCGATGCCATTTCAACTATTGCAAGAGCAAATTCCGATCCAAATCTAGCATTAAGTGATGCTAACGAAATTTTAAGTAAAATATCCGACGATAACAAAAGTACCGCTTCAGGCGACACTTTTGGTTTCCCAATTTCAGAAAAAACCTTAAATGCTGCCCATTTTCAAATAATCCTAAAATAAGGAGACAAAAACGACATATATTACTCTAAGCCATTTGGCAAAAATCGCTATATTCTTACTTTTAGAAAAGGATCCGACCATAATGATATAAGTAATATGTTTTTAGAAATAGTTGATCCAACAAGAACATACTATATATACTGCTCCAATGATTCATTACTCAATATTGCTTCTACAGAATGTTCAAAAATCTTGAAACCAAACGTAAAAATCATTAAAACAAATACTTTTCTGAAAGACATAATTAATAAGGAAGAAAAAGTCCGATTAATTTCAGACTATTATTCAGAAACTCATAACGGTATCACAGAAACTACGAAACATATAAAATCCCTGTACTATTTTCCGAAAATATAAGAATTAGTAACGAATCACGTTAATAATTGCGAATTATGTCTCACCTAAAAATATGATAGAAACCCTCGAAAAATTCCATTTTCCTGCCCACTCATTTCTAAAAAGACCTTTCGAAAATATTCACATAGACGTATTCTCTATAGAAAATAAACAATTTCTTACAATACTCGATTTATTCTCTAGGTACCTTCAAGCTTACGAAATTAGTGACTCAAATTCTATCACTATACTTAGTGTTATGTTTTTCTTATTTATTAAAAGTTTTTATTACGGGTGGGATAAATTTTAAACACACAGTATGGCTACTTACTAATTTATTTAAACACTAACTCACTAACACTTAATTTATATATAGTTAACTAACCACTCAAATTTGATTTATATGCACACAAACTTGATTATTAATTAGCACTTTATTGTTCGGTGTATTTTTGTTTATTTCTAGAGATCAGTTTATCAACTAACTAACTCTTCCTGATCAGTCCCCTTATATATTAAAGCCATTTTTACTAGTAAATTCCGGACAATTGATTCTGGCCTTTTCTAGATAACTCTGGTCACAAAAACAATGTTTACATAAGATAGTCGTAGAGTCGTAAACAGTGCGTATCCGCCATAATTTTAACTTTTATACCTGGCTTAGACAGAGTCTGTTTTAGGGACTATACCAGTGTGCTGTTTCGTAACATTAGTATTATTTCTCTCATCATAACTACCCTTCGCAAATAACTTGCGACAATGCCAGAGAATTCACTAGCGAAACATTTAAAGAATTTATGTCTCTTCCATATAAAAATTCATTACACAACACCCCAATCTCATACCGGCAATTCTCCGATAGAAAGAACACATTCAACTTTAATCGAAAAATTAAGAATCTTAAGACAAAAATCAAAAGAAAATATTACCGATTTAGTTAAAACTGCTATTCTTATATATAATCAATCAATTCATTCAGTAACAAATTTTACCCCATTTTCACTTCTTCATGGACCATACGAAAATCTGAATCTTCATGAAATAGATCCCCATAAACAAGTATTACAAAATTACAACGGATATCGAAAAACAGAAACTATGCCATCTTTCGACGATCTTTATCACAAACACAATTAACAAAAAAAACCGAACAATTGAATAAAATTAATAGTAAAGGAACAGACGATATTCCAAAAACAGATGTCGTATATTTAGATATGGAACCACGAAATAAAATTAAACCTAAATATAAGGAAATATTAGTAGACACAAATCAATCCAACGATAAGTTAGTTTCTCAAAAATCTAAAAAGGTTAGCAAACACATGATTAAAAATACTAAATCTCTCCAGGTTAACCATGAAGATAGCCACCAAGGCACTTCAAGTCAAAACAATTGAACCCCCAGGTTACATATTAATTAGTTTAGGATTAGCTAAATATAAGACCAATCATCATAAGATTTATTTCAGTATAAATATTGAAGAAATTGGAAACTCATATAGTAAATTGGTATTAAATCAAGTTCATTTAGCTAGTAGACTTAACGATTCAAAACAGGGTATCGCTGGTTTGGATTCTTGGCCACTCTGGTATGGATGGTAATGAGAAGGCTGACTCTCTTGCAAGAGAGGGTGCCGCTCATGACTTTATCGGACCAGAACCTACGATTGGCATCGCAATAAGTGTTGTCAAACATACACTAAATACTTGGACTGCAAGAAGAGTTTTAGACTTCTGGCATAATATACCAGGATTGGTTCATTCAAAGGCCTTCATACATCCTTCGAATAATGTATCCAAACAAATGTTAGGCTATAAAAGACACGATCTACGGTGCCTAACAGGCCTCTTAACAGGCCACTGTCGATTGAATCATCATATGCTGAAACTTGGACTGTCGGACGATCCGATTTGCCGTCTTTGTTTGGAAGATGATGAAACAGCAGAGCATATAATTTGTGCCTGCCCCGCCGCGGCGCAAATCAGGTATCGGATGTTTGGCAGGGCCACTCTCTTGCCCTCGGACCTGAAATATCATTCACTGAACAAATTAATCGGCTTCGTCAAGAAGCTGAATTTGTTTGGTGAAATTTGAATAGGTATGAGCCACAATAGATTCTCGCGAGTCGCAGTGGAGGGCCTCATTGACCCACTCATTATAAACCTAACCTAACGATTCAAAAATAACTCTAGCAAAAATTTATAACAGAGAGATCGACTTACTCTCAGAAGATATAAATAAACTTAGAATGTATGCTCGATCAAATAAAGTAATTAAAAGAGGTCTAATAGACGGCCTAGGTACAGTAGTGAAATATATTTCAGGAAATCTTGATCAAAACGACCTAATCGGAATTCAAAATACATTTGAAAAAATCAATTTAAATGGAAAGAAACTAATGACTAAAATTTCGAAGTTGCATTCATTTGCAGGACAGATTACTCAACGCTGGCAAACAGACCTACGTAAAATACAAAATTATGCTGAAAACGTTCTAAGAGAATTAAATACCTTAAATGATAGATTGAATAACGAAATTATTATTCATATTCAATTAGAACAATATAGAGACCTCAGAAATTATATTCAAATTTTACTAAGAACGATATCATTCAGTAACCAAGAAATATTAAATGTAGAATTAATCAAACAAATGGACTTAGAAGAAATTCTTAATTATTTACATACTATTTATTCTCACAACGAAATCGCTTCCGATATTCCTAGTTTATTAGAAATAATCAAAGTCAATCTTATGTTTACTTCAAAAACTTTATATATAACTCTTAAAATACCCATATTAGCCAATGAATTACTTTATATTTCCAAAATTATCCCTATTCCCAGTAAAGAAAATAATATCGTTCCACCCCCATACGCCTTCACAATAAATTCCAAAGGATCAACAAAATGGACAAACGAAGAATGCAAGAAGACCTTTATCGTTCTGGTATTGCGAAAACGGACCACGCGAAGACCCTTGTAACTTGGAAGACCTTTCACTCTGCAACTACGCTCAAGTAAAAAACGACTTTTCTCACAATTAACTAATGGAAATACAACAATTTGCTCAAACAAGATAACTACCATCAATGAATACTGCAAACAAAATTTTAAATCATTGAAAATATCAAAATGTAACATCGTACTAGGAAACAATGATTGTATTTATTCTTTTCAAAAACATACTTGGATGGGATCCAATAAAACATTTACTCAAGAATGGCCCAGCCTCAAAGAACCCACAAAAATTCATCACAAAATCAGCATCAACAATTTACATCTGGACGATCCAACCAAGCTACTACCACAGTTTCAAGAACCAAATTTGCTACCTATAGAACTTCATAAAAGCCATTTAGGAATAACAACAATAATAATTTTCATTTTATTAATTCTACTACTTTTTTATCTGTATAGAAAATATTCTAGAAAAATCAAAAATCCAGAACAGTCCCAGGGTGAACCAATGGAGCTACCCCAATCCCTATGGGAGCCAAAGCCACGAGGTCGTGCCTTTAACAAAGAGGAGAGGAGTCATATAGAGACATCCTGTTAATATTATTGTCAAATTGCTGACAGGACGTTTCCCACATTATGGAATTTATAATTCTAATCTTAATCAGCAAACACGTGGAGACATCCTGTTTACAATTATTATAATTTTGTTATCATATATGTTTCTTCTATTCAGCATTATAATACATTTCCTCACTTTTGTAAACTATAAAAGAAAATAGTCATATCAAACGTAACTGATCACTAAGTTTAATAAAATCTTTTTGAAAAGTATATTTTTTACTTAATAAATTCAGCTCGCGCTAAACTTGCGTTTTGAGTGTATCTCTGTTTCGGGGCTGGGAAAGAAAAAGAACCCTGCGGAGGATCCAAAGGACACGGGATACCCTCCATATACTGAACTTCTGGAAAAGGGGAAAAAGGGGAAAGCTCGACCTTCGGTCAGCCCGAGATCTCCTCCGGCTCTGCTGGGATGACTGGGGATGCGAAGATTGCCTCTACATCCCGGGAATCTGGGCGGAGTAGCCTGGGGGTCGAGAGTCTGACTCGATATCAAGAAACCTGCTGAAACTCCGAGAAAGAGATTTCCATGGAAACCTTTTCTTTATTCTTTTATGAAAGAATTTTGAATTTACTTGTAAAATATACAAATATGTATATTGCGAATGTACGGGGAAATTTTGCAAGAGAAAGAGACGCCAAGGATGTAACATATGACGATCCTTAGTGGCGTTTTGAAGTCTTCATATCTAAATTTTGAAGAGGTATGGGCAACAGATGGCACATGATGTGAAATGTTTCCCCTAACAATGTCGTCTAGAAGATTTATTTTCCTATTGAGATGTCTAAGATTTAACGACCTCGCAACTCCAGATGAAAGAAAACAGACAGATAAGCTCATTGCCATTAAATAGTTTATTGATATTTTGGCAGAAAATTTCTCTTCTTCTTATTCAACAGAAGCATATGTTACAATCGTCGAACAATTGATTTTCTTACGTGGGCGCTGCAGCTTTAGACAATATATGCCAAACACACCAGGCAAATATGGCATCAAAGTGTTTGCTATGGTAGATGCAAGGATATTTTATTTGAAATCCTTTGAAATATATGCAGGGACTCATCCAGAAGGTCCGTATAGAACCAGTAATTCGCCGTCGCACATTGTAAAATGTCTGGTTCAACCAATAAAAAATACCAATCGTAATGTGGCTACCGATGATTGGTATACAAGCATACCTCTTGTGAGTCATTACTTACAGATCATAAGTTGACGATGGTTGGTACCTTGCGTAAAAATGAAAAAAAGATCCGGAAGAGTTCCTTCGTAACAGAACGAGGCCAGAAAAAAGTAGTCTTTTTGGTTTTACGAAAGATATGACATGATGATAAAATTGATGACGCCACTGGAGATTTGCGTAAACCAAAACTAATCACATTTTATAACTGTACAAAGGCAGGGGTGCATGTTTGTGATCCACTTTGCATAACATATAATGTAGGGAGGCGAACAAACAGGTGGACAATGGCCGTATTTTTCCATCTTCTAAATGTTGCTGCTCACAATTCTCTGATTATATATAAAATGGAAAAGGAAAACACAATGAACATTAAAAGGAGGGTATTTCTGGAGCAAATTGCAATTGAATTAGTAAAAAATCATCAAATATCTCGCACCTCGTCTCAGTATCTCCCAAAAAATTTACGAAAGCGAATTCGCATTCAGCAAGATATACCTGACAATGTTTTGCAACAACCAAATGTACCTGGACTTTGGCGGGGAAGGTGCGCAAGCTGTCCAAGAAAAAATTACAACAAACATTCAGTTGAATGCAATAACTGTTCTAACTTTATTAGCAAAACTCACATCATGTCAATTTTATGTACTGACTGTGTTGTCAGTGATTAAGTTGTTATAAATATGATAATATGATAATTTTGTATTATATGGGTGTGTTTTATTTGTTTTTACGGAGGCGTAGTGTTTTAATTAAAAAAATAAATAATTTGACTTGTTAATGCCTAAAAAAATCACCGGGGTCATAATGACCCCACGCGACCAGCTGCTTGATTTTCTTTCACGCGACTGACTTAGGATTAAGGATAGCCAATCAGCAATAATTTTTGTGCAACATTAAGCCTAGCTGTTTTCTTTTGGTGAAGATATGATCCTTCCATGTCAATCTACGAACGATCTAAATGGATGCCAATATACTTAACCTCTTCTCTCTGTTTGATTTGGAAAGTAACACGTACTGATTTACTGTCGTTGACTATGATTCGCCACTTAATCAAACAAGACTTGATCTGGAATAAGTATAACAGTAGTTGATGTGAAGCCGTAATTCGTCTATACGTGGAGTATAGGATAACGATATTGGATAACGTCATTTTATCATTCAAAAGTCATTGAAAAAGTATGGTAGCTTCTGGCAGATAATGGCTATTATTCACTTGGAAGATTACGCTTCATGATGGTCAGCAATAGCCCATTATTACCCGCTCGTCGGATAATATACTATTCTCCAATTCCATGAAATCTACCCATTTGATAGCACATTAAAAAAACAGTCTCAACCACTGAACTTTTTTGGATACACAGATATTTGCATATTTGAATTACTTTTTGATTATAATTCTTCCCTTAAAAATAACTTTCCATATTCCCAATCAAGTTTATGATTTCCTTCATCAAATGTTTATTTGACGAACCTCTTATATTCGACGGGTTTTCAATTGCTGCACGACTTTTTATTAAGAATACTTCTTTCCAACATTTCAATAAAAAGTTTTTCATATGACTCCCACTTGGGACACACTATGGATAATGATGTGTACTCTATATCTCTTTGAAAGAAGCGTATAGAGTTGTATTTATTCTTCATATACCTCAATGAACATAGTCAAAATTATACCTTTTAAATGTCCGCTTTCGTTGCTGGAGAAATCAACTGTCATTTCCACTGTTGTGTGGTACGGTTCGATATCAATCTCAATCACTGGACCTATCTCTTTTATAAGCGTCTGAAATACTCAAGCCAAACGTGAATAGCCTCTAGGTAGATTCGTTTGACGTTACGATACAGTGTAGTACGGTTTCTTATGTTAACAAAGGTACATTTCACTCAGGTAATTACTGATTATTCCAGTTTCCCTAATCAATATACAGAGCAACAATTGATATATTCAAAAAGTGGAAAGGAGGTCAAAACGAGGTGGAAAATTTGCCTTGCTCTAGTTGGTTAACATCGCTAAAATAGATATTGAGTGAATATATTCGTATAAACAAGTTAAGTTGCTGAAATTTCTGTGTAAAAGGAATCTGGAATCAAACTAATCCACAACCACTGTTCAACACTGACATATCACTAGCCCAATTTTTTTCCTAAAACCTCAAATTACTGTGATGAACCCACATAGGAAATATTTTTAACTTAAAACTGACATATTAGTTGTGTTTATTTGTATCAAATCCACGAACGTCTTAAATTGGCAAATTAGTTATTTGAGTGTCAGATTGGTTGGCGTGTTTTCAAGTGTAGATCGAAGCCAGACTGCGCAAAAAACAAAGATAATAACAAATTGTAGGTTGTCGGGCGAGGCCTCATAGAAACCAGATGAGAAAAATAATATTTAAATAATAAACAACGACGTTTTTATTATACATGTATTTTAAAATCGTAAATATATATATATATATATATATATATATATATATATATATATATATATATATTCATATCATATATAAATTCATTCAATTTCTTCAACCATTTGTTTATAATATTGAAAAGTTTATTGTCTTGGGTTCGTAGGTTGCTTGGAATAATTAAAAAACGATTATATTTCACATTTTTCTATGAAAAACGGATATACATAATGTTAACGTTTCGCTTCTTCTTTGGAAGCATTTTCAAAAACAATACCATTGTAAAAATAAGGAAATATCTACAGATGGATAAAAACATAACAGTAGTAGCTTTCTGTTTAAGAAACCTACTAATGTTATGTTTTCATCTATCTGCTGTAGTTTTTTTCTCTTTTTTTTTTTCTTTACTGGCTTGGTAATCTCCAATCACAATATCAGTTTCGAAAGAACCACCTCTCTTTTTATTTCTTCCATTCTTTTATATTTGTTTTAACCTGAGAGTAAGAGACTTTGTTTCATTGGCGCTCCAACGTGTATTAACTTTTACCTGTTGTTATCTGCTGTTTGTTTTTGTTAAAATTTTTCCTGCTGTTAGGGGGGAAATATCTATGATATCATGTTTACTTTTTAATTTTTAATTATATCTTTTGCTTTCTGCTTTTATAAAACAGGTCCTGTATAATAAATATATACATATTTCATTGTCTGAAATATTATATGATATATGTTATATTATATTTATAACTGGTGTGAAGCTTAACGTTTTTCTATTAATTCATTTGTTGTTATCTTTCAGTGACCTTCAAATCTTCAATTAATTTTGTTGAGAATTTGTTTCCAAATTTTTTTCTATCATTAGAGTTTAAAATTTTCACTTAACTTTAATTACCAAGGGAACTTTATTGTAATTAAGTATGAAAATGTCTTTGCACTATAAATTGAAGGTCGAATATTTATTAACCCATGAGCTGGAACAAAAATTGACGTAAAGAAATGTTGAAGTATAACCGACAGTGGCGGAGCGTAGAAAATTGTTGAGGGGTGTTTTAGCTCAAGAAGCATCCGGTCGCGTGTGTATTCTGTATGAGAATAGTCAATTGAATTTTGATAGAGAAGTAAAAGGTATAGAGTTAACGTTATCTGACTTGAGCAAAAAAAATTGTTGTATCAGATAGGGACAATGAATATCTTAGATTAACATGTAGATTAGCTCATGCAAATAATCGGGTTTCTCGTTTGTCGTGTAACAATGATGAGGAAGTAATCAAGAAAAAACAATTTGCTACTCAGATTTTGTTGTTAGAGGGTGAATTTGATGGTAGATTACCGGGCACTATTCAGGCTCAATCAACTCCTGTGGGTCAGAACCAAAGTTTTACTTTCTCTAAGCCAGTGCCTATCTATAAATGGGGAATATATTTTTAGAACGTGTAGAGTATTTAAAGATTTCTCGGGGTGTAACGGATAACGAATTATTCTCTAGCGCTGCCGATCTCTTCACTGATCAGGTATTTTATTGGTATTTGAATAATAGAAGTCAATTTCAAAATTGGTCAGAGTTTCTAAATTAAAGTCAGATTTTCGTCCATATAATTATCAGGAAGATTTATTGGATGGAATTAAAAATAGAAAACAAAATACAAATGAAAAAGTAACGTTATATATAAATTCTATGCGTAGTCTATTTAATCGCTTGGAAATAAAACAGGATGAATCATCAAAGATTAGGATGATTAAGAGAAATTTGCTTTCTAATTATGTACAACCGCTGGCTTTATTAGATATGAACAGTATCGAAGAGTTGGAAGAATCTTTTACCTACTCACAGAATTCTCAGAATACAAGTATTAGTTCGAGAAAACCAAAAATATATCTAGAACCACAATTAAATAATACCTTTACCTCATCTTATCGGTCTACGAATCATAATAATTCTAGACCACTATCTACAGTAAGTTCACATAAAGTTTGCTGAAATTGTTAACAGAATCTTTCTTATCCTCAATGTCAATACGCTTTAAAATTATTCTGTTATGGATGTGGGAATCCTGGATTTATAAAACCTAAATGTCCAAATTGTTCAAAAAACGAACAAAGCGATCAGGTCAATGCTTTGTTGACACCTACCGCTTCTCAAATCCTTTAGGATCCACACATCCAAAGCAAAATAATTCAAAAAAACATACAAAGTCAACAACAGTTTCCGAAATAACACCTTCAACCAGCAACCAATAAGTGAAATTTATTCCTTATCTAATTTATCTAAAAATTCTAATAAAAATAGCCTATCTTATTTCAATGAAAATGTTTGGTTAGCTTGGTTAAATATACTAACAACATTTTACAAGCCAGGTAACGTAAATAAATTTCAGAATTCTTAAAATACTCATATATCTAGTATTTACTTTTTAGACTTGTTATATAGAAAAGATAATGATAACAGGCCTTATGTGGATATTATTATTTTTGGGAAGACATTCTCTCGTTTGATTGATACAGGAAGTAATCTGAGTGTTTTGGGTTCTCTAGGTCTTGAGTTTCTTGAGAATTTATCTATTTATATTTCTATTACTGAACAGTTTCAAGTTTCGACTGCTGATAGTACTTACCACGATGTGGGTGGCTTTGTAGAAACTTATGTCACAGTGGATAAGTTATCTCTGATTTTAAAATTATATCTTTTACCTTCAGTTACTCAAACAGTTATCTTAGAAATGGATTTTTTAAATAGACATTCAATATTAAAATAGATTTTTCTAAATTTACTATGAATTCGTAGGACACATATCTTAAAGCATCATATCGACACAGGAAATTCTCCTTCTTTTAAAATAAAACAATATACATTACCACAAGCTATGGAAGCTCATGTGAATGATGAGATAGATACATTATTAAAATTAGGGGTTATTAAACCAAGTATATCTCCTTATTGTTCTCCTATCTGTTTAACTCATAAACCTGATGGTAGTATAAGGTTACTTCTTGATGCCAGATTTTTAAACAAGCAAACTGAAGCAGATTCGTATATGATTTCAAATATCGAGGTAATTCTTAGTCAACTAAGGGATACGCGATATATATCTAGTATCGATTTTTTTTTATTGCAATTAACGTGCTCGGCTACAAAGGCCACTCGCACAGGTACAGTATAAGTATACAATAAATATATTATATTTTCTGGTATAGCTGTACGTCTTTCAGGAACTGGAGAACGGAGGGGACATTATCTGGATTTCCGAGTACCTCTTGGAGACTTCCTTTGAGGTTGAGCTGTTGTCTTCTAGTTGTGTACTGTTGGCATTCTAGAATAATGTGTTCAACGGTGTAGATGCAGTTACAGGTTGAACAGAATGGCCGAATGTTGGATGACATAAGGTAGCCATGAGTGAATCTAGTGTGACCGATTCTTAGTCTTCTCAGCACCGCTTGGTCTTGTCTTGAGAGATTTGAAGCTCCAATATAGTAAGGATGGCTTAATGAAGGTTGAATTTTTTGCAATTTTGTCGGGATGGAGTTCCAATGATTTTGCCATAGAGATTTGATCTTATGCTTGATGACTTGCTTGAGATCGGATGCAATTTGGATGTTATGTGCGTAATAGTTTAAAGTTGTGGCCCTTTTAGCTAGTTGATCAGCTAGTTCGTTTCCCATTATACCAATGTGAGATGGTGTCCATAGAATGGTAACTGTTATATTTTGGGAAAAGGAGAGTTGGTAGGAGTCGTGGATATTCTGTACAAGAGGATGGTCACTGTATATATCTTTAATGGAGTGTATAGATGCAAGTGAGTCTGTACATATGCAGACATTTTTATTGGGAGGGGAAATATGTTTGAAGGCCTGAAGTATACTATAGAGTTCGCCGGTATGAACAGTACAAGTGGATGATATTGTGGAAGAGAAGATTGGAGAATCTAATGTTGTTACAGCACAACCGACTCCTGTTTCATTTTTAGAGGCATCAGTATATAGTACTAAATCGTAGTCATTTCGGTATATTATATCCAGAAAAGTTTGTTTAATTAGATCGTTTGGTGTTTCATTTTTATTCAGAGTTGTGAGACATGTGTTGATATGAGGAATGTTTTCCGTCCATGGGGGCATTAGGGGAAGAGGTAGAGGAAATGTTTGAGAAATATCAATTTTGATTGGCATTGTTTTTAGTAGTGAAGGTAAGGGTATTATTGTTGAGGATGTTGAGGTATTCTGTAAGCTATCATCGGTAAACAAGCTGTATACTGGGTTAAGGGGATTGGAAGATACCGAGATAATATAGTTAAGTAATAAATGTTGACGTCTTATCCATAGAGGAGGTTCATTTGCTTCGCAGTAGAGACTTTCTACCGGGCTAGACCTGAACGCCCCCAGACACAGGCGAAGAGCTGTATTGTGTATCGAGTTCAAGACATTGATATGTGATTTAGATGCAGATATATATACGACGCAGCCATAGTCTAATTTAGATCGAATAAGGGATCTGTATATTTTTAGGAGAGAAGTTTCGTCAGCGCCCCAATGGAAGTGAGAGAGGGTTTTTATGATGTTTAGTCGTCTGTATCCTTCGCTCTTAGTATCTAGAATATGTTTTTTCCAATTGAGACGGGAGTCAAATATCATACCCAATATTTTGCAGTGATTTACAACCTGAAGGGGGACGTTGTTGATTATAATATTAGGGGTAGAGTTTATTGAAGACTTACTAAAATTGATGACTTTGGATTTTGTTGGGGATAAAGAGAGTCCCAATAATTTTATCTTGTTGGGCAGGGAGTTTACCGCGGATTGAATTATAGAGGAGGTAGTGGACACTGACTGACCGTGGCAATATAATAATAAGTCATCGGCATACATCGTGCATCTAACAGGAGCAGAGAAGTTAGAACAAAGATCATTTGTTACGAGGTTGAAGAGTGTGGGACTGAGTACCGAGCCTTGGGGTAATCCGTCGGTTTGATTGAATGTTGAGGAAAGGATACCATTAACAGATACTTTGAAGGATCTAAGCGATAAAAAGTTTTTGATAAAAAAGAATATATTTCCATTAATATTGTGATAGGATAATTTCTCAAGTATGACATTTCTGTGTATTGTATCGAATGCACCTTCTATATCAAATGTAGCAAGTATAGTTTGTTGTTTTTTGTTTAGAGCGGTGGAGATATGAGTTTGCAACGTTATCAAATTGTCCTTTGTTGACCTGTGCCGCCGAAATCCAGATTGGTCTTCTGATAAAATGTTGTGTTTTTCTAAATACCATATCAATCTTTTATTAATCATTTTTTCCATGACTTTGCACATTGTACAGGTTAATGAGATGGGCCTATAGGACTTGGGGGAGGTTGTCGGCTGATCAGGTTTTTTCAAGGGAATTATGACGGATAGTCGCCAGAGGCTTGGAAACATGTTAGAGGTCCATATTAAGTTGAACAGTTCTAAAAGTTTGAGTTGACCTAAGAAATCAAGTTTTTTAAGGAAAATATATGGCAGGTCATCAGGACCAGCAGCGGAATTTTTGCACGATTTTAACGCAGTAATAAGTTCCTGGTGAGAGAAAGGTAGGTTGAGTGAGTCTATATCTTGATTTGATGGAATTGGGCATGATAAAGAGATATTAGTATAAGTATTTGCAATGTTTGGGTGTAGCCTACTTCGGAATTTGTCTTCGAAATTTTCAGCTATGATCTTCGCTATTTCATGGTCATTATTTATTACCGCATCATTTGAAACAAGATGGGGAATTCCATTATTGGTTTTGTTTCCCTGTATACCTCTGATCTTTTTCCATACTTGACTGGGATTTGTGTTTTCGCTTATTGTCGAAACATAGTTTTTCCAGGAGGATTTTTTGCTTTGTTTGATAATGAATTTAGGTTTTGCTCTGGCTTTTTTGAGATTGATGAGATTTTCAGGGGTATTGTTTTGTCGGAACAGTTTTAATGCTATGTTTTGTTGTTGTACAGCGTCTTTGCAAGAGGAATTCCACCAAGGAACAATTTTCTTAGGATGGGATATATTAGTTTTACCTACATGTAATTCAGCAGCTGACAAAATAGAATTTGAGAATATTGCGATATTATCATCAACGCTTTCGGAAAACTTAAGAGAATGTAGGACATCTTCTGTTTGTGATGTAAAACTTTTCCAGTCAGCATTGTTTAGTCGCCAGAAAGTCCTGGTTGAGATTTTTGGGTTTTGAGAGGCAATGAAAGATATAACGATAGGGAAATGATTACTATCATGTAAATCATCGACAGTACGCCAAGTTAATGTGGGAGCTAATTTAGGATCGCATAGACTGAGATCTATGGCGGAGAAAGAACCAGAGGAGAAGTTAAGGTGTGTATTGGATCCTGTATTTAGTAGGCACGCATTTGTACAGTTTAATACATTTTCCACTATTTTACCCTTACCATACGTTGAGTTGGATCCCCACAAGTTATTATGCGCATTGAAATCTCCTACTAGAATGTAGGGATGAGGTAGTTGAAAAATGAGGTTTGCTAGTTCTTCTTCTTTTAGACAATGGTTTGGGGGAATGTATATACTGCACACATTTAATTTATTCGGGAGCCATATGGATACAGCAAGAGCTTCAAGGTCGGTATTTAGGGGTAGAAGGGATGAAAATATGTGGTTAGAAACGAAAATCGAAGTACCGCCACTGGCTCTATTGCAATTATTGCGTATGTGATGGTAGCCTTCAAAGTTTTTTAGGTGGGGAAGTTTCGAGATTGTGGCATTTGTTTCTTGGAGACACAGGATTTGAGTGTTCTCATTGGATATGAGCTGTTGGATTCTTTCCAGGCGAGGAAAAAATCCATCACAATTCCATTGGATTAGCTTGAAGATTATTATTGTATATAGTGATATTGTTAATATGGACTGATGGTTCTAACGAGTTCTGTGCTAATTAAGAGATGGGATTATTTGACTCTTCGTCAGTTTGGGTTTCTGATGTGTAGCTCTTATCGTCAGACGAATCTTCAGGGTTTAGTTGATGTTTTATTTTTTTCTGTAATCTAGTCAACCGATTTTTAAGAGACCGTTCTTTGGTTATGTTGTACATAAGAGTTAAGTCATTTAGTAGACCTTGTATATTTGCTGTGAAAGAGAGAGCTTCGTTCAATGGGTCTGACAAGCCAAATGAGTTTTCAAGGAAGGCGGTGAGTTGTGTTTCAGTCAGTGTAAGGTGAGTAGAATTGTTTTTGCATAGCTCTTGTATAGTAGAGTAAGTAGTGGGTGTGAGTTTAAAGTCCTCTTTTCCGGTCGTTTTGGGTTTTTTCTTATGCTGTTTGATTGAGTTTTGAGGTATTGTGTATGAAGGAGGGAACATCTGGTTGTCGGTCGGAGTATCTATCGGTGATAGCTGAGAGGGAGTTTCGAGGTTGCTATCCGTAGATAGACCTCTTTTTTGTCCTTGAATTACAGGTAAATTGACTTGCTCGATAAGTGGCAGATTGGGTTGATCATCTTCGACAGGTATACTCTGAGTGTTAGATACAGAAAGATTGTCAGAGTGTGTAGTAGTTGTTTGTACTATAGGAGATGGGGGAGGTGGATTTTGAATTTCAGCGTTAGGTGGATTGGTGCAAGAATCGGCGGTGTGTCCAGGGAGTTTACATAAGAAACATTCCAGTTTATCCGTGGACACGAAAATTCTGTAAGGAGTATTATCGAAAGTAATTAAAAGGGATGTTTGGAGAGTGAAGTTGTCGTTTTCTGGTATAATATATGTTATTCTGCGAAAACTCATGATATGAGAATAATTATCGTCCGGTACGCCACATTTCACGAATGAAACAGGAGAGGCTAGCTGTAGGCCGATATCTTTTAGAGCTTTTTCTATAAGAGAGTGAGGGATAGTGGGAGAGACGTTGGAAATCAGAATTCGTTTGGCAGGTGTGATAAGCCTTCGAATAGGTATATTGTTAGATTTAATATATATACTATCGTGTTCATTAAGAAGTCTATCGACAACAGCAGTAGAGCTTAAATAGATGCATATGCGGTTGTTTGAGATTCTAGAGGCAAATGTTACATTTTTGGGGGTTACAATTTCTCATACGGCTTTTATATACTCAAAGAGAGTGGTATTGGTTATGGCGTGCATGATAATTGCTTGTTCTCTTTTAGGGAAGGTTGGTGGGGGAGGTTTTGTTTGTGCAGCCGCAACATACGACTTTGTAGCATTAGGTGAAGTATGGGGAGGAGAGTTTGAAGTAGATTGGGATTGATGAATATTCATCTTGTAAGTGGCCCTGGATACCAAAGCCAATACAAATGAAAAGGAGAGACAGGAGTCCCTAATGGATCCCTGAAAATATTTGGTAGGAAAAAACAGTTACCTGACTTGATGTTACGCCACTGATGAAAATAAAATGTCTTCACTTCTTAAAACTCAATTGTTTATAGCATCGATCACAAGAATTGGAAAAAAATCACATGATGATTGTTAATTATTTACTACTTTCAACGATACACCGAGAAAAAAAAAACTCGTATTTTGGTTTGAATTTAATGAGGTATAATTACCGATAAGCGATGTTTACTAGTCGGCTACCAGCATAGGAATAAAACACGCTTTCTATCAAATACCTTTATAAAAGTCGTCTCGTCCAAAAAGAGCTTTTCCAATCCGTTCTAGAGGACTATTTCAATTTACAAGTACACCATTTGGTTTAATTTCAAGTCCAGCTACCATGTCACGATTAATGGATATGGTAGTAGGTCCATCTTTAGAACCATATTGTTTTTATTATCTTGATGATATGATTGTTTGTACATCACAGTTTTATAAACATGTATAAACTTTATCTAGAGTTTATGAGAAATTAAAAGAGGCTAATTTAACGATAAATATTGATAAATGTCATTTTTGTCGTCCTTCTTTTCGCTATTTAGGTTATACCTTGGATGAAAACGGGTTAAATATTGACGGTGAAAAAACTGAAGCTATTACTAACTATCCTGTACCGAGTTCAACTACAGCGTGGATTTTTAGGGGTTGTTTCATATTATCGTCGTTTTTTAAATGAGTTTTCTACTTTACCTGCTTCCATTTCTGATCTTTTATCTAATAGAAAAAAAAAACCAACAAGTTGGGCACCGGAAGCTCAAAAAGCTTTCGAAGATATAAAAATTGTGTTAACTACCGCTCCTGTACTTTGTAGTCCTGATTTTAACAAATCATTTTATCTAATGTGTGATGCAAGTGATGTAGGTATTGGAAGTGTGCTTTTTCAGATAGAAGATGGGTTGGAACATCCAGTAGCTCACTATAGTAAAAAATTGAATGAATGTCAAAGGATATACACAACTACTGAGAAAGAGGCTCTTGCAAGTCCTACTATCTATTGATCATTTTCAATATTATCTTCTGGGACGACATTTTACTGTCATCACGGATCACTCTTCTCTTATTTGGTTAAATAATATGAAAAAACCATCACCGCGATTAGCTAGGAGGACTCTACAACTGTCACAATACAATTTTCTGATAGTCCATCGTAGAGCAGTGGGTACCGTACCAGCATATTTTCTATCTAGGGTGCCGGAAATGAATGTATTGAATTTATCTTTACTAAAACTTGATAACTGTTATGAAAGTATAATTAATAAGGTTCAATCTGATCCGGATAGTTATCCTAATTTCAAGATGGAAAATAATATTCTATATAAGCATGTCTTTAACAAGTATGCCAATATTTGTATCTTAACTGACTGGAAAATTGTAGTTCCAACGAAAAACAGACCTGAGTTGTTATCTAAATTTCATGATGATCCCACTGCAGCTCATTTCATAGTTTTTAAAACATCGGAGATAATCTCAGAGTTATATTATTGGGCCAGAATGAAACAGAGTGACCAAAAATATGTGAGGCGTTGTAAAGTTTGTGCTGCCTGTAAGCCCACAAATTTGCCACAAGCTGGTGTCATGGGTAAATATCGTGATATAGAGTTTCCTCTCCAGTTAATTTCCTGTGATTTAATAGGTCCATATCCTATATCTCGCCAGGGAAATACGTGTGCATTGGTCATTGTTGATTTCTTCTCTAAATTTGTTTTAATTCAACCTTTATAACAAGCTACCTCTTTTGCGATTGTGAGATGTATTGAAAATAATGTATTTCTAATTTTTAGGGTTCTTCAAATAGTAGCTGTAGACAATGGTAAACAGTTTACTAGTCAGTTGTTTAAAAATTTAATGTCCCAGTATAATGTCCAAAGTATTTGGTACTCTGCAAATTACACTCCTCAAGCCAATCATACTGAGCGTGTGAATAAATCTATTGTTACTGCAATACGTTCATATTGTTTTTCTGATCATAGAACTTGGGATGTAGAATTACAGAAAATAGCTCAGGCAATTCGTTTGTCTAAACATGAAGTCACAGAATTTCCACCATCTTTTCTTGTGTTTGCTAGAAACGTACCTGTATCAGGGTAATTTTATGGGAATATTGTAGATAATGCAAATAATCAGCCTGCAGCTGCTGATAAAATACACCGTATACAGAATACTCAAGAAATGCCAAAACTTTTCCAATTCAGTAGATCGGGGTAGATAAATGAGAATTGACAACACTGGTATTGCTAGTTGAAATTTGACATTTATATTTTTGAGAGATTTGAGGCGCCAGAAATATTTGTGTTGCATAAGTACGTACAGTAAATTGGAATCATTAGACTCGTTTATACTACCATAAAAAATTTAGTGTAAGTGTAAGCATGTTTAAAATATGCGTACAATGAAAATAAAAGGAAAATGGAAGGAAGCACGGTACATCCCATATTTCAATAAACATTTCTTTCGTCACATCATTCAAAACAAGTGCTACTATCTATGTAGTCAATGTACTATTATAGTCTGTTTTCAAACTAGGAGGGGCATTTCAAGAAGCCGCACCACTAGAAATTACTAAAAAAGTTACTATACATCGAGAAAAACATGAATTCGTCATATTGACCTTCACCATGAAGTCATACTGCACATCCACACGAAATGAATCAAAACATTAGAAAGTCAAAAAGAAGTGGCTAATGTTACTTTGTCATTTTCGTAAAAATCACTATATAAATATATTGTCATGGTATATTTTTCCATTTCAAAATACTCACACAATATTAATATAAGTTCTCAAGCTTCTGATTCAAGTATTTTTCCTGGTATGTTTTAAAACAAAGTCAGAAAATGTCAGATTCTCTCACAGTATATATAATATTCCAGTTACAAGAATGCTTAGACATAATAAAGCTAAACAGAGAAAGGTTTTGCTAACGATATTTAATGTTGTATTTAAAATGTATCATAAATATCAAAAATAACAGATTAGGGGCTTTGAAAACAATTAATTTTGTGAAGTAAAATATCTGAATACAAATGAAGCGCCCGGGCGTAAAACATGGTAAGTAAATAACATTTTTTCAAAATTTCACATTATTGCATAAATAACTTCACTCACTGTAATATTAAACTTCGGTCATCTGCTCATAGACGCCGCCTCTGTTCACGCATAAATAAGTTGTTAAGTGACGTTTGCGTCAACTATAGCGCGAAAAACTTGTTATACGCAGCAGCTGTTCTGGCGCTCTGTGAAATTTGTTTCGTTTGACAAGAAAAATGTCTGATTTTATTGATGTGCCCTCACCAGAGGAACCCTTTAAAGGTTCTGATTCTGATCCAGAGTTTGTTGCAGAGGAAACATCCTCAGAAAGTTCGGAAGAAGAGCAGGTAAATTTTGAGGTTATGATTGAACTCTACATGTAAAACCTGTTAAGTGATTTCATATAACATGTTTTACTTGCAATAGACTTCATGCTGTTAAGTTGTTTCACTTAACAGGTTTTATATACTTAAAATGTGAATTTTGTTGCAGGGTAACATTGTTCAGCGGGGAAGAAAGAGCTCAACCGAGAGATTTGAACGAGAAATTTAAAAAATTTTGGACATTGCTACAAGAAATATAGAGGAAGCGGTCAAGAAGTCGCAAAAAAGTTACCGGTCCCTTCTTGTGTTTGCAAATTAGAAGGATGGAACAAACTTGGTAGTTATGATCTACAAAATACTTATCTTCTCGGCTGCATAACTAGAATTGGTGTTAAACGACGAACGAAGAAAAGAGATACGAGAATATCTTCCACCATGATCTATTCTGTTTCTTTGAACGGTAGGCCCATACAGATTTACAAAATGGCTTTTATCTCTCTTCATGGTATTAGTAGAGGACGAGTAGAGTGTATCGTAAACAAACTAAAAAACGGAGGTATGGTTCCACAGAGAGATCGAAGAGGAAAGCAGAAAAGAAAATATTTAGAAGAACATACTGATAGTGTTCACAATTTTATACGCAGTTTGCCCCGACATGAAAGCCACTATAGTAGAACCAAGAATTCATATAAAGCGTATATAACGTAGATATATTATATGAATGTTATCCTGAAAAATGCCAAGAAGATACTGCTTCGTTTGTGTCTGCAAATAAATTCAGGAGAATTTTTGTTCAAGACTATAATATCTCATTTATAACACCCAAGTCCGACACTTGCGCCAAATGTGATGAGTTCGCAGTTAATATAACGCTGCCAAAGAATCAGGAAATGAGGAAAAACATAAGAAACTGGAGAATATGAAGGAAATTCATTAAGAAAAGCAGAGGCAGCAAAAACAGATCTCAAACAAGTAGTAAATAAGGCCAAGAGTGAAAGTGTACCTTTGATTTACAACAGGCTCTGCCTACACCAAAACTGATAACTGGCCCATGTTTTTACAAGAAGAAGCTCTGGTGTTATATATTCAGTGTTCATTGCTGTAACAACCCTGAGCAAGGCTACTTCATTTTTTGGAATGAGTCTGTCGCTAAGCGGGGGTCCGATGAGATAGAGCGTTGCCTGAAAAAATTATTTTGAAAAATTTGATATCCGCGCCGATATTTTGTATGCCTTTTCTGATAACTGTTGCGGGCAAAAACAATTAGATTATCGTAGCTGTTTGGCTTGTGCTATTAGCTTCCGGAAGATTCAAGAAAATTACACAAAGCTTACATAAAATCGAGTAACCGTCATAATCTTCGTATACGCGATATTAAATTTCATGTAGGTGATCATGTTTGGAAGAAGAATTATCAGAAATCAGATAAAGCACAATTTATTTTTGCAAAATGTATGCCTAAATATATACATTATACTGTTAACCGTGTTATATCTCCCTTGATTTATGAACTTAAAGATAGTAATGGTAAAAATATAGCACGATGGCATATTAAAGATGTAAAAGAATATAACTTATCTACTGATGAATCAAGTAACTTTACCGATGAGAAAATAATCCTGACTCAGTATCTTCGGATAGTGAATGAACATTTATTAGATGAACACATTTTTACCTTATCTTCAAAAAAAAGGGGGAAAGTAATTTTACTGTAGAATTTTCTGTGTTGTGCTGAGAGTTAAAAATAATCTTTTGGCTAAATTAATTTGTTGATAACAAAAGTTTATCTTGTAGATTACATTTTTGAAATTAGGAAGTATTGAGAAATTAATATTATTTTTTTCACTTAATTAGAGTTATGTGATGTTGGAACGTTAATTTTTATCACTAAAATTTTAATGTTCCATATTACATTTCTAATTTGTAGACTTATCTTTTCAGTTGGAATGTGTAGTTACACATACTGAAAAATATTATCTTAAATAACTGATTTCAGTTGAATTGTGTCAAATGACACAAACTGAAATAATTTATCTTACCTAGGGATTTGTGTGTTAGAGAAAATGGCACACGGATATTTATCTTTATCTTTACCTCAACTTATCTCGTGTCGAAAATTTATGTTTACCTTATCTTATCTTGTGTCGCAGCATGAATCGTGTGTCTTTCTGTACATTTAAATATTGTCCCACCGGATATTTATTGTATAGTATCTTAGCTTGCTTTAATAGTTATAGCAAATTTGACTCTTACCTCTTTTGGCACATCAACAGAGAAATGATCCATATATGTTACTTAATAGTTGGTTTAATTTTATCTTAAAATTTTTATTTTTATCTTTTCTAATGAATCCAGTTCATTGTGAGGAATTTTATTTTCAGTGTTCGTAGCTTAACCCTTCAGTGAACGGGTTGGGTCTCACGGGCCCAAAGCTTTTTGTTATAACGCGCAAACGCAACTTCAGCCGGCTTTACCCACCCGAGTACCTCTTCATCGTGTCGGACGATATAATTCAGTGTGTATATCAGTATTGTGCAATAATTCGTTTAGGTGTTATCGCTTGTTTCGTCCTAATAGACCCAACCCGATCTTTTTGGTAAGTTTTTTTGTTAAGCATGTAGAGGAAAAAAAGTGAAAATGCTCTTATTTTTGGATTTAAAATGTCAGATTAATTGTTTGCATAAGTTGTATGATGAGGTGCCTACAGACGAGGAGCACGGTATTGAAGAATCTGATGATTCAGATGATAGAACATGTGAGCATAGCGATCATGATACCGATTCGGAACAGGAGATTACACCATCAGATGAAATCGAAAACCCTTCGCCAAAGATGGGTTTAAGTGGAATACAATGTGTTCGCCAAAAAACGTGAGAACTCGACAGCATAATGTAATATCCAAACTACCAGGTGTGATTGGCGATGCAAAAAATGTAACTACGGAGAAAGAGTGTTCGGAGTTATTTTTTGACACAGATATTATCACGAAGATTGTAGAGTGCACTAATTCATACATCGAAGCGATTGCGAACCATTACCAATAAAGCTCTGATGTAAGACCAACTACTATAACTGAGCTGGAGGCCTGGTTTGGTCTACTATATCTGACGAGTATACCATAGGGCTCCAACATCTATTTTTGAGTTCTGAGCAACTGATGGAATCGGAGTAGACATTTTTCCTGTCACAATGGCCTTTAGAAGATTCAGATTTTTGATTCGATGTCTACGATTCGACAACAAACATACCAGGGAGGAACGTAAACGAGAAGATAATCTCGCTCCCATTATAAAACTTTGTGAAGTTATTGTGAGAAATTTTCAGAGAAGTTATTCCATCGGACAATATGCCACCATCGACGAAACGTTGGTCGCTTTCCGAGGTCGTTGCAGCTTCAAAAAGTAAATTCCTAAAAAGCCTGCTCGACATGGGTTAAAAGTTTCTTCACTAGCCGATGCTCGAACGGTTTATACCATAAACCTAGAAATCTATGCAGGTGAGCAGCCAGAGGGTCCGTACAGAGTAAGCAACACAGCCTATGATGTGGTTGAAACAATTGTTGAGTCAATTTCACAATCAAACCGCATGGACAATTGGTTCACTTCAGTGGAATGTGCATAAAATTTACTAGTGAATCATAAGTTGACGGTTGTCGGTACTATGCGGTAAAATAAGCGGCAAATACCGAATGAATTCATCTCTATGACAAGACCAGAGAAGTCAAGTATGTTTGGATTTACCGAAAATATGACCATTGGATCCTATAAACCAAAAAAGTACGAACTTGTTATATTACTATTTTGTCTACGATGCACCATGATGACTCTATCTGGTGAAGAAAATAAACCGGAAATTATAACTTTTTATAATACTACAAAATGTGGTGTTGATGTGTTGATGTAGTGGATAAAGTTTGTGCCAAATATAATGTTGCCAGAAATACTAGGAGATGGCCGATGGTCATATTGTACAATTTAATAAACGTGTCTGCGATTAACACCTTTATTATAAAAAGGAGTAATGATCCTTTATCACCATCAGGAAAACAGAGAAGGGTATTTCTGAAACAGCTTGGAATTCAGTTGGTAATGGAGCATATGAAACGAAGAGTTACATCAGCAACTATAGAAATTCAAAGCCGTGCATCAAGAATTATCGGTGTGCAGGTACCTAAACCAGTAGCTGACTAGGGTAATAAAAGAGGTCGTTGTAATTTTTGTAAAGATCGCAAAACGCAATTTTAATGCAAAATTTGTGAAAAATATATTTATGTAGATCATTCCAATTATGTATGTCATGTGTGTGGTGAAGAAATTTTAATCACGAATTTTCTAAAGGGTATTTAACATTTATCGACCAAAAAAAATATTTTATGTTTTTATGATAATTGATGTGTTCATAAATTAAACCTAAAGTTTTTTATTAAAAATAGAAAGTAATGTATCATTCATTTAGTAATATAGTAATCATATTTTGTTGAATAAAATAATCTAATTAAAAGTATATATAATTTTTCTTCTGGGTCTGTGAGACCCCAGCCGTTCTTTAATGGATTAAATTTTCACCCATCTCCTGAAGGGTTAAACACTAATCTCTATCTAACAAATAGTTATTTTCACTATTCAAAAATATCTATCATTATCTTGATATATCTTACCGTAGAAATCAAAATTTCTATCTGTCAAGAAAACATACTTTTTTTATCTTGGAGTAGGGGAATTTGTGAGGATAGAACAATTAAGTTTGGAGTTTATTGCCTCACCGTTAGAATATGACATATTGTTGTTACATATGTTAGTGCAGAAATAATCGTCCATTCCTTTGTGACAGTATTTGTATTTTCTCTAGTTTTCTTTCTCTATGTTTGCTATTATCTTTACTTTAATGATTCAGAATATCGAAAAATTGATACGAATAAGTTTGGAGTTGGTTACCTCACCGTTAGGTTATGACATGTTGTTGTTACATATGTTAGTGCAGGAATCATCGTCCATTCCCTTGTGACAGTATTTGTATTTTTTTTTAAATTTACTTCTTCCCCCTTGTGAATATTGCGAAGTGTTTTTGATATTTCTTTACCTGATTGTGGCGTTTATATTCTCAATGAAAATATTTATTTTTTTTGCTTTTATTTCCTTTCCTTTTCTTAGTTATAGGTTAAGGCGGTTGGTTATGAGTTTTATCGACCTATTTATCTGGGCCATATTATGCTATTCTCCCCTCTTCCTATTATAAATTTATTTTAATTTTTATTTTTGATTTAAAGAATTTATCTGGGGTAGTATTCTTGTGAGTTTATTCTCACCAGTGATGCTTGCAGTTCGGTCTACAGATAACGAGGGGCTACTCTGAAATATCATTCCTGGGCAAATGTCTTTTCCTATATTCCTTACCTTCTGAACAAATGTGCACTCAGTGGATAAGGTTCGTGACAAATACCTAACCTGTCTATCATATAATGGGTGGTTAATGTTGGACCATCTCAATAAATTTCCAACTTTTAATCTGTGTCTATATCTTTTTATGTTTCTTCCCGACTTTGTCTTTTTGTTATCATTTGATAACCCTTCAGGTTATTATTTTAGCGTTAATGATATGCTAGATTATCTTTGAGTGTGCAGTACTCTGAACTGGACGTTGTGTAGTGTCTTCGTTCGATTCACATTGCGGTGTGGGGTGTTTGAAGTTGTTATGCAATGTGGAGGCAGTTGGAGGAATATGAGGCTCTCTTTGCTGCTATGGTTGCGCAATTTCGGTCTTGTGTGACCACTTACAACTTAGCACACCTTCTGTTCCTAGATTGAGCTGTAGGGATTCTCAGCATCTGACCTGACGGTGGATGTCGGATGCAGACAGTGCAGAACATGTATGAGGGTTTTTTTTTATCTTTCATTCCATTTTTGTCTAATTATTTTCTTTTTATGCTGTATTTCATGGGTTTAAGTAAGTTCAGTTACTAAACGGGTAGACTGTTCCTTTGTATCAGTACTTAAGTCCCTGAAAATGCTTATCTGGGTTTTTGTTTTTTCAATGTAAATTTTTCGTATTCGGTTTAGGGTTCTATGTTGATAAGTAAGAAACTAATTGGGTGGACTGTTCCTTTGAATAAGTATTTAATAACACAGAAGCTTGTAGTTTATGTTAGTCTTAATATGGGGATGGAATTTATTGGGGGGTAAAAATTTATACAAAATATGTATCTGTATATATTTATATTAATTTCATCAATGTTTTTTTTAAATAGTAAGGATTTTCCTTTGTACTCAGTCGTGATTCTCTTATTTTACAGACTCAATTTAAATTTTTTCTGCCCTAATTTTTTTTGTCTTAATAGTTTAATTGTATGAAAAAATTTTTGGAAATTTTTTTCCTTGGCTGTTAGGGGTATGAAACGTTATCATTTCGAAAATTGATTTAAATAAATAATTTTGCAACGAATGTTAAATTTATTGGTGGAATAGACCACACGTCTTCCTAGTTTATATTTTAAATACAACTAATTACGTGTTGGTGGAATAAACGTTGAAGTTATCTTGTCGAGAAAAATCCCTAATAGGAAGACGGAATGGGACTTTACGATACATTATTCGAGAGAATGGTTGAGGCAGAAATTCCGAAAAAAGTATAAGATTTAGTTTGATCTAAAATAAAACTTGTTCTTTAGAACAAATTTGCCGGAATTACTGCCGAAACTCCAGGACTCAAAAACATTTGCGAGTAACTTTCACAAAATTCCTGACTGAAGAAGTGTGCTGCTGTATTATCACCAAATAGTATGGTCTTACATGTAATAGTTGTGCTGTGAGAGCTTATTGGGGATTCAGCTATTCATCTAAATAGAGTATAGAGAAATATTTAACTAAAGAAGATTTTCCGAATTACCGTCTTCGTATATCACTTTTTAAGCTACGTAATCTCATTTTTTCTACGCCCATGTCGGTAAACGTCAAAACTCGCACTGTCAACATTCCCTGTAAATGACATTTAACACTAACATGCACGTAATGAGATCTCATAACATACACGTGCGTTTTGAAAAGAAAACTTAAACTTCTTGGTTTAATTAAATTACAATCAATTTTTATTAACGTAAGACTTTATTTGGTCTATTTAAGTCAATTAAAAAACATAAAAACTTTTAGCATTAGCGAGATATATTTAGGATTGAAAGAGTGATGGCCCTAAATGTAGGTATCACATTATGCAATTCTTTAAAAATAGGACACGTTTTCTTAAATAGCATGCTATGAAAATAAATGTCATGTCATTTATATTGTCAATTTCTTCAACAAAAGGTAATACAATTATAAATAACCGTTCATCACCATTAGGTAATAAGGCACAATCGATTTACAATAATTGTTCAATTGTTATTAACAATTATTATAATAAAGTTTGAATGATTGCAATCTTTTTTATTTAATAGAAGAAAATCAATGGGCGTAGAAACAGTATAGTACGTTACACGAGTTGTAAGCCCATTACGCACTAATGAAATTTATGCACCCGCCGCTGCGCGGCTTCGTGCATAAACTTTTTCATTTCGTGCGTAATGGGTTACTTACAACTCTTGTTACGTAATATATTATTAACTGAAAATATATGAAAATAATAATTTGAATATAATCGCTAATTACAAATAAAACAACGTTTAATGTGAAACATATTTATTCGTATACTGCTTTTGCAAAACTCGTCCATATATATGTATCACATAAAAACTTGTAATTAAATAAAAGTAAATATACAGAAATATATATACAGGGAGTATCTTACACTTTCTCCCCCTTCAAAAAATATATACAAGTTAAACTAATAAAAAATAAATAACACTTTCAGGTAAAATAGTAAACTAGTCGGTTTGGCTTATTTATTAAGATCCGCCATCTTAACTGACGCGAACAATCAACGCTAGGTGAAACCGACACTTCCTAACTCGAATTGTTCTCAACTAAATTATCCCTATCACTTGCTACAGAATCATCACATACTAAACTATCATTATGTACACTATTTACATTAAAATCAGATCTTGGAATGATCGAGACCGATTCTTCCTCTTTTGAATATTTTGAGTTAACACTTTCAGTTTCATTACAATTATTTACTTTTAACTGGTCAATGTGACGTTTCCAAATCAATCCATGATCTGTTTTCATAATATAGGTACTTTCACCAAGAACTTCTTTGACCACACCTTGCCACCAATTTGGAGTATTAGCCCTAAAATCGCGTACTAACACCTTATCATTAATTTTAAAATATGTTTGTCTGTTCCCTTTAAAATATTGGTTTTATATGAATTGGTTATTTTCGACAACCGATTTTGTCGAAGGCAATAACAAATCAAATCTGGTGCGCATTGTTCTGTCCAACAAAATTTTAGAAGGAGCTTCCCCTGTAGTTGTATGAGTGTTTCTATAATGAAATAGAAAACGATTGATAATTAAATCAAAATCTGAATTTTTATTTTCACTTTTGACTTTATAAATAGCTTTTTTTAGAATCTTAACTGCACTTCCACTTAATCCATTCGTAGAAGGGTGGTAAGGTGCACCTGTTAGATGTCGTATTCCGCTCAATTTTAAAAATGTTTGGAATTCATCCGAATTGAAAGTGGTCGCATTATCGGTACAAATTTGGAAAGGTAAACCAAATCTACTAAATAAATCACGAACAATTTTAATAGTACTCGTAGCCGTTATATCGTGCATTTGAAAACATTCTATCCATTTTGAGGTTGCGTCCTCAATTACCAAGAAGTTTTTATTAAAAACTGGACCAAAAAAATCGGGATGTAACCTAGTCCATGGTTGCTCAGGCCAGTTTCAGGTTGACAGTAATGATTTGGGTGGTTTGCTCGAGTGAAGTGCACAAGCATTGCAATTTTGAGATTGTTCTTCAATCTGTTTGTCAATTGAAGGCCACCAAACATATGATCGTGCAAGTGCCTTCATATTCACGATACCCATATCAGTACTATGCAATTCTTTTAAAGTTGAAGTATGAAATTTCTTTGGAATAATCAACCTGTAACCCCCCATTAAACAGTCTTGTTCCATGAAAATTTAATTTTTTTTTATAAAATATGGTTGAATTTCACTTGAAGGACAAGTAGAAGGCCATCCCCTTTTAACAAAATATATAATTTTACTGAGAATAGGATCCTTCGCCGTCTCTTTTTTTATAGAGTGAACATTCAAAGGAAAATCGAAATCTTCAAGATAATTTAAATATGAATAATAAAATTCTGAGCGTGAAAATGAAGTACATTCTTCTTTTTCGGGATTAACGCGAAGTCTGGACAAACAATCTGCAACATTATCTTTACTTTTGAGGTAAACTATGTCATACGAAAAAGCTGATAAAATATGAGCCCATCTTTGTATCCGATTGTCTGCAAAAATTGGTAAACCTTTTTTATTGCCAAAAATGGTTAATAAAGGTTTAAGGTCAGTGCATAAAATAAATCTTTGTCCATAGAGATATTGAAAAAATTTCTTTACGCCAAAAATAATGGCAAGAGCCTCTTTTTAAATTTGAGAATATTTTATTTCGCTGGATTTTAACAAAGTTGACGCAAAAGCAATTGGCCTTTCCGTTTTATCCTTGTAGACAGAGCAAACTGAGAAGCATCAACCATTAGTTTTATTTTTTCTTCGGGATTAAAATGTGCTAACACCGAAGAAGATGTCAACGTAGCCTTAGCTTCTTCGAAACTTTTCGTACACTCAGGCGTCCAATTCCAAGCTGAGTCTTTTTTTTACCAAACAAAAAAGAGGTTTCAAAATTTGTGATGCATTTTTAATAAATTTACAATAAAAATTTACCATTCCTAAGAAGTATTTGAGTTCCGTAACTGTTTTCGGAACCTTGGATTTTTTAATAGCAGTAACTCGCTCGTCTAGCGTATGTCATCCAAATATGTCAATTGTCTTTTTTTACTTAAAGTCCACATTCATGAAGATGTTTAAACACTTTTTCTAGACTCTCCAGAAGCTCACGGTCATCTTACCTGTTACTAAAATATCATCAAGGAAACAGACAACACCCGGAAAAACAAACATTTGTTCCATTATATTTTGAAATATAGCTGGGGCACTCGTTATCCCGTAAGGTAAACGTTTATAAGAGTAAGGTCCCTTATGTGTAGTTATAGTAACAAGTTCTCTAGAAGCTTCTGTCAACTCCACCTATTGATAAGCTTCCGAGAGGTCGATTTTTGAAAACTTATCATCACCTTGCAATTGCGAAAAAAGATACTCTATTCTCGGCAAAGGAAAATGTTGAATTAACAAATTTGGGTTTAACGTAACTTTAAAATATCCGCATATTCTTATACCTCCATTGTTTTCTAAAACTGGAATGAAAGGAGTAGCCCATTTTGAAAACTCTGTTGGTACTAAAACATTCATTTTTACTAACCTTCCGATTTCCTGTTCCACTTCGGGTTTTAAAGCGAACGGTACTGGTCTAGACTTGCAAAATTTCTCCACAGCGCCTTCCTCTAGCTTTAATGAAATTTTAAATTTGTTAAATGTTCCCAATCTGTTATCAAATATAGCACCATATTTTTTAATCGAAGAAGTAAGCTGGATAGAAGCATCTATATTTTTACAGCTTTCTAATAAATTTTTATCAGATATATCATTCAAACTTTCGGCTTTCTGAATTTTGCAGATAACCAATTTAAGCATATTTAAACCATTTCTACCAATTAGTGGTGGGCCCCCGTCTTTAATTACATAAGTTTTTAATACATAATTTTTATTTTCAAAAACCAAATTGAAATTAACAAATCCCAAGGGTTTAAAAGTAACACCCACATAATCCTTCAATGATAAATCATTCTTTTCTAATTTTTTATTTGAAAAATGTTTTTGGTATAATTTTTCAGATATTGCGGCATGAGCAAAACCAGAATCCGCCTCAAAACTCATTGGTATATTTTCAACAAACATATTTACGAAAACAGGTTTAATATTTCCATTCTTATCAACATTGTCACTTAAATTCCCAAAATTTAACAAATAATTATCAAATTCATCAAAATTCTCCGCAACCGGTTTATTTAAATCCGATAAATTAAAAATTGATTGGTCAGTATCGACTTCATTATCTGCTTCCAAATATTCATGTGAAACTTTTTTGCACTGAGTAGCCAAGTGGCCTCTCACACCACATTTATGGCAATTACAATTTTTCTATATCATTTACCATGTGATTACTACGACCGCAAACAGTACATTTTATAGAATATTTACGATTGCTTACCGTAGGATTTCTGACACTATTCTTACCAGCTAAACCGCTGCTGCCTTGGTCTTTTTGATATCGCTGAAACGGCTGGCTAGAAGAATTGCGTGTGATCTGGCCCTTATTCTTCCTTTGACGATGGAAATTCATCGAGTCGGTCGGTTCTCGTTTCACCACCGCACCCAAGCTTTCTCTCAACGCGTGTTCCTTCAAAGAAGATTCCTTGGAAATTGCTAATCTAACTACTGATTTCAGCGTAACATTTGCACTGGAAGCATCTTCTTCAAAAAGCCGATCCATTATCCTTTCTTCACTAATGCCGATAACAAAAATATCACGCATTATGACACCTAGTTCAGTGCCAAAATTACACTTTGACGCTAAACTTTTTACGTGCTTCCCAATCGCCAACACTTTCACTAGGTTTCCTCCGTGCAGAGTACAATTGTAATCTTTCTGCGAAGTACGACTTTACTGGATTTAAATGTTCGTCCAATAATTTAATTAATTCATCGAAAGTTTTTGCATTCGGAAGATCTGGTACACATAAATTTCGCACCAATTTATAACAATTCTCCGATAAAGTATTTAAAAGTATGGCTTTTTTTTGGTTAACGTCATTTGCAATAAAAACTGGAATAGTCTCTCTTTAAATACCGAAAAATCCGATCTATCAGGATCAAAAGTATTTAAGGTTAATGATAACCCAAAACATTGTTGATTATCTTTGTCAGCCGGCATTTTTTTACCACTAGCACTTACTTAAAAGCAAAAATTTCAGCACTAACTGATAAACTATACTTTCCGATTATGCACACGTGAATTCAAAGAGAAAAACACCTCGTCGCCAACTGTTATATATATGAAAATATTAAATTGAATATAATCACTAATTACAAATAAAACCACGTTTAATGTGAAACGTATTTATTCGTATACTGCTTTTGCAAAACTCGTCCATATATCGATAAGGTATGTATCATATAAAAACATGTAATTAAATAAAAGTGAATATACAGAAATATATATACAGGGAGTATCTTACAATATGGCTTCACCAATATTTTATTTGTTTGTTCGAGGTAAAAGTTTCTTTCTCACACATACTGACATCTACTAACCACTTTTTCAAAAAATTTGTAACTATATTTTTTTTCACATACATTCATTATATTTATACATATTTTTATTTAGTTGTTTTATTTATTATACAGGTATACCTGCAAAATTGCCTTCAGCGCTTTTTTTAAACATTTTCTAAGACCAGCAGAGAACAGCAGTTCAAAGTTGGTTGATATTTGTGGTTGATTTTTTTTTTAATATTGTTTAGGAACAAAATTAGTGGCGCCCTTCACCTACTCTCTTCTCATTTCCTCCTTTCTTTTATATTTTTTTTACCCTGAGAGTAACAGAGTATATATAATAATAACAACGAAATGTTGGTGCTAAAATTCTCCGTCCTCAGTCGACAAGAGGCATTAAAGAAAAATTTTGGTAAGTACTCGGTGAATGCCTGTTAAATTTACAGTTTCCACCCTTACTTTCTCTTATCTATTAATGTTACTGTTGTACATTTTTCTGAATTATTTCACTATATAAAGAAGAAATCATGAAAATTAGGAAAAAAAAATATGACAATTGATTTATTTTTGATTGAATGAAACACATTTTGTATTTCTGGCATTTCTTGGCATTATGTTCCTTCATCACCTACAACCTACAGTTCCATGAAAAAATAATTCAAAAAGAAGTGAATTTTATTCCCGTTATAGCTAAATGTCATTGCCATATCAACTCAAACTTTAGAAAATTCCAGAAATAACTTGAAACTAACCCGTTTATTCACTCACTCATAACAAATTTTACACTCCAAAAATAGTAAAGTAACCGCTTATCATATTCTTTATTGTCTCATTCAGTCATTTCTCCAAATAAATTATATTCTCCTTAGAATAGTTTTAAACTTAAAACTTGATTAAAATTGAATAGCACGCTTAAGTGCTTGTTTGGGTTCAGAAACGTTGATCCTTCATCCCTTTCGGTTACGACCGTGCTTATTGTGATAACACAACGGCAAAGTGGAAGGGACAACAGCGATTCAGGAATGTTTCAGACACTGATAAGGCCAGGAAACGAGAATCCTGAAAGGTCTGAAACACAATAAAATGAAAGTAGAAAAAAAGGATAGCTGACAGCAGTGGGAAAGGCTTGACGGTCTGTCCAGGATATTAAATAAAGGATGCCGCATTGAGTTTACCGGAAGACGGTTGCTCAAATTTCAAGAGAAATTATGGAGGCGTTCATTATTTCCTTAGGGTTTCAGGACGGATATTTCCTTGGGAGTTTTTTTTAATTCCTCCTAAGTGATATATGCTCCTGCAGTGAATTTGATTGTGGTTTCTATTATGATAATATTCTGTAGTGTAAGAAAATTTATGTTGAATATTATTATTATCAATTGTATGTACTTATCGTTTGTAGTCTAATATTTATTTATATAAACTAATAAGATTAACGAAAAGTGGAACAATTAATTGGGAATGCTGCAGAAAATTCCATCCTTCATAAGAACTTTCTATTGCACGGAAACGAGCATGCAATATATTCAAAACATATAAAGTAAATTTGATGTGAACTACAATACATTTTCTCACTGTTTCAAAATGTAAAAATAGTATTTTTGGTAACGTTCAATATGCACCAACATAACTGTCAATAATTTTCAGATTGTAATTCTTTTTTCAACAATGCTCACTCTACAACAAATTGTGAAAGGCTGGCTGAGGTATTGGAAATGTTTCGAAGATATATGTAAATCAACTATTTAATATGAAATATTCAGATATACTCGTTTGGTTTTAAAAGAACTTTCAGGAGACAGAATCTATTTAGGAAAAGGCGTAGAATCAGGATGATGATGAAGCTGATGATGAAGCTATTGCTCAAACTTTGTATTTAATAAGAGAAAATCTTATGTTGAGGAAAAGACCAGGTGAGGCTGGTTTTAGCGAGAGCCGCAACATATTTTAGCTGAACGAAATGTAACCAATCGCAAAGCATGGAATTATTTCACAAGTTACAATGTTTTGATCATGACATGGGGCTTGACTTCCCTTATATTATGGGTATACATTTTTGAATAGCAGGTTTTTTCAATAACATATTATATTTTTTGAGTAAGAGGACTAGAGGAAACTTTTACTACATGATTCACCTTAATGTTCAAATTTCTGAAAGTTGAAATGTTTTATGTGCTGCTTTAGTAGATGATTGGATCGGACTGTATTTTCTGGAGGATACGTTGAGTCAGGAATCAAATTTATATCTGCTAGAAAACTTCTTAAAACTGGATCAAATAGGCACCCCTTGAAGCAAAGGCACAAAATGTGATAGAAGGATGAGTAGAAATATAGAAGGGTTTTGATCGTTTCACAGAAAACAGTTATATACAAGAATATTTCTGTTATGCAGCATCCCCTCAATACTAGCACACAGAAAACACAGTGCAAGAATTGTTAAATTCAAATAATAGAGACACTCCAGCTGATATTTTAACACAAACCTAGAAACGAAAAATTGTTCCTGGTACGATATTTTTCAAATGCCATACTAAGACTAAATATTGAACATTATAGTGTTTCAAATGAAACTTACTGTTTCTAGTAAACTCCACAGTTTATTGAAAAATGTTAAAAATTCTAAAAAATTCACAATTATTTCGATATTATCTAAATATCAACGTGAGAATGACAGAAGTTACATTTCATTTGATGCCTACCTGATGTTTAATTATTTTTGGCTAGTCCAAGAAGTGACCTATCTTGTGATTGACTCAATATATGTGAATAGGAGAAAGAAGATATGATATTACAAATATTAAAGCTTAGATATCATTAGCCCTATGGGGATATCCTAGATATAATTTTTCCCAATTAAGATCAGTATAACTGTGCAATGATATAGAAAACCATGAAAACTATACCTGCTGAACTTTACAATTATCACCTACGAAGACAGTTTAAAAGTGGAGAACTCCCTAGAGTTAACTGTTCATTGACGACTTCAAGGAAATCCAGCTCTTGTTTCTTATCCCAAATATGTAGTATTTCTAGTTCTGTGTTAGGTGTCAATGAATTATTGGTGTCAAGTAGATCTCTGGCGTAGTCGGATTTATGTGTATGCTCGTAAGTATTCACTGTATCGGATTTCAAAATTTTTAAGGGCCTGACCCAAATAGACAGCATTACATTCTGGACATTTAAGTTTGTATATACCAGATTTCTTTAATGGTGATATTTTTGTTTTTACATTTGACAATTTTGTACTTATGTTACTTTCTGTTTTAGAAAAAATCGTTGTATTTGTAGCTAAAGATATTATCGTTGAAATGTTGAAATATTTTCTGCATATGTAATGGTTTTATAAGTTTTTATTTCTTATACATCGCCAGATTCTATAAAGTTATATATCTTCGAATTATAATCATTAGTTGTCAATATGACAGTAGCGTTCCCCTAAGAGTTACAAAATCTGACAAGGGGAACGCTACTGTCATATTGACAACTAATGATTATAATTCAAAGATATATAACTTTATAGAATCTAGCGATGTTAAAGTTCTTAGAGCAGACCCAACAAAAAAGTTTTCTAATAATGTTAGGGATATTGTTGATAATTCAAATTAACTTTCCAGTGATTACGAAAAGAGGTCCATTATAAATAAGAATCCTCATTCTCCACAAATATATGGAACTTTCAAATTTCATAAAATAACGAAACCAATTAGACCTGTAGTTTCTTATGTTATTACTCCTAATAATATATTGGCAAAGGAACTTAACAATATACATAATAGTTACGGATATACATCTGGATATTCAATTAGAAATTCAATGGAATTGATCGTAAAATAAAAAGTATTCAACTTGCAAGATAGCTCTAAGCTTATTTCATTTGATGTTACTAATGTGTTCACTAAATTTGCTTCTAAAGAATGTCTAATAGTTGTAAGGAAGTTACTAGAAAATAAAAATATTAATCCAAGAATAATATCAGATATACTTAATTTATTTGACTTATGTATCAATCAGAATTATTCCACTTTTGACAATAAGATATATATTCAAAATGAGGGTTTACCAATGGAAAGCCCCCTATATCGCCAATTCTGGCAAACATTCTTATGGGCAGTTTAGAAAGAAAAATCTTTGAAAGTGATATTTCTAAGAATGTTTCATTTTGGTATAGATATGTAGATGACATATTAGCTTGTTTTATGGGTAGTGAACGACAATTAAATATATTTTTCAACCACATTAATTATTTACACCCAAAAATTAAATTTACATTAGAAGTTGAAGAAAATATTTCAATCAATTTTCTTGTTCCAAAAACTCAAAAAGTTGATAATGTACTTGATTAATCGATTCACCGAAAAGCGAAAAACACGGATGTGACTATTCCATACAGTTCCAATCATCCCATGTCTCATAAACAAGAGGCATATAATTCAATGATACATAGAGCATTGTCAGTTTTGATGAACAAATGTAATTTTGATAGAGAGATTAACACAATTAAACAAATAGCAACATCCAATGTTTACCCATTACATATGATAAATAAACTAATTAGTAAAAAAGAGGAAAAATTGGCATTACAACTAATATTTCCTAAACAAACTAAAGAAATAGAAATATATAAAACCATTACAAATGCAGGAAATATTTCTAATCATATTTCAAAGATAATATATTTAGCAACAAATACAACGATTTCTCCTAAAACTGAAAGTACAAAATTGTTGAATTTAAAAACAAAAATATCACCATTAAAGAATTCTGGTATATACAAACTTATCGGTCCATTATGTTATGCTGTCTATTTGGGTTAGACCCTTAGAAATTCTAAAATGCGGTACAGTGAACACTTACCAGCATACAGATTAAAACAACCAGATAAATTCCACTACGCCAGACATCTTCTTGACACCAATCATTCATTTGCACCTAACACTGAACAAGAAGTACTACATATTAGTGATAAGAAACAAGAACTGGATTTGATTGAAGAATTGGGAATTAGAAGACACTTAAGAAACCCACAATATGAAGTCGTCAATGAACAGTTAAATCTAGAGAGTTCTCCACTTGTAAACTGTCTTCTTAAGTGATAATTGGAAAGATCAGCAGATATTTTTTCCTGGTTTTCTATATCATTGCATAGTGCATACTGATCTTAATTGGGAAAAAAGATATCCAGGATATTCCCATTGGGCTGATAATATCTAAGCTTTAATATTTGTAATATCATATCTTCTCTCATCTATTAACATATATTAAGTCAATCACAAGATACGAGTAGGTCACTCCTTGGACTAGCCAAAAATAATTAAACATCAGATATGCATCAAATGAAATGTAACTTCTGTCACTCTCACGATGATATTCGGATAATATCAAAACAATTGTAAATTTTTTAGAATTTCTGATATTTTTCAATATACTGTGGAGATAACTAAAAACAGTAAGTTTCATTTACAAAACTAATATGAGTAGATTTCTCAAAGTAAGGGTCGAGACAGTTGATTTCATTGAACATAATGTTCAGAAGTTGTGCAAATTATATCTAATTAATTAGATAACCTGAAAAAAATCCAACATACGTTTTTTCATTCTGTTTTATATGCTTGCTTCCAGTAATATTCTAACTTCTAGAAATAATAGTACTAGATTGTATGAAAACCTATTACCTAGATCACCAATTTGGTTTTCGCTATACAACAATGCCAAATACTAATACAAAAAATAGACAAAGATCTATACGAAAAATATATTGCTTGAAAGTCTTCAGCGACATGATAATTGTCAGGTGTGGCTTCAAGGACTATTATATAAACATCCTACTCAACTCACATTTATCATTGCTTCAATTATAACCAGATCAGAGACAGTTTGAAGTTAGAGCAGGAATGTATGCTGACGATAGAAGATACTTATCTTCATAGAGATACTGAAGTGGTGTCCAAGTACATATACGAATAAAAAAATGAACGGTTTTAAAGATTGAAACTAACTTTTCCGCATCTGTGGCCATGAATAATATTCTATCATAAAATTGTTACTTGTATACACTTCGGGGGATGTATCGTGCTAACAAACCGAAATTTCTCCAAAAATAACCAAAAATTTAGTATATCTAGTTTTATAGGACCCGCTGTACTCGCTCTAGTCGACTGAAAATCAATAGGGTACATCTGTGAGACACCTTGAACAATACTTATTCATAAAGTTGATCAATCGTATACTCTCTGGAGGCTGTATCGTGCTAACAAACTGAAAATTCTCCAAAAATGACAAAAATTTGGTACTTGAAGTACCACAGCACCCGTTGTACTGGCTTTAGTGAGCTCAATATCAATAGGGTTCATTTTTAAGACGCTCTGAATTATATCCAACCATAAAATTCATCACTTGCATATACTCCGGAGGCTGTATCGTGCTAACAAACTGAAACTTCTCCAAAAATGACGAAAATATCGTACTTAAAGTACTGTAGCACCGGTTGTATTGGCTCTAGTAAGCTGAAAATCAATAGGGTTCATCAGTGAGATGCCCTGAATAATATTCAATCATAAAATTGGTGACTTGTTGAACTCCGGAGGCTGTATCGTGCTAACAAACTGAAATTTCTCGAAAAACGACAAAATGTCGTACTTCAAGTACAATAGCACCCGTTGTACTGGCTCTGGTGAGCTGAAAATCAATAGGGTTCATCTGTGGAATGTCCTTAACAATATGCCATCATAAAATTGGTGACTTATTGCACTCCGGGGCTGTATCGTGCTAACAAGACTTGCAAGGAAAAGTGGCCGACGACAACGACGACGACATACACACAGGATTTTTTTCCTAAAAACCGTTTTTCGTGTTGTTGATGGATAACGTAAAATTAACTCAAAAAAAAATTTCAAATTTCCAACTTTTTTGTGGGTAAACCAATACTTTTCTCACATATTAGATAGGTTGGCGGAAAAGTAATATTTATATTTACACATAGCAACGCGTAGTGAATGGGGAATGGTAGTTAACAAGAATAAAGGTGTTCGCTTCACTCTTCGTAAGGGAAGCAAATTCGCCTTTGGAGATGATTATTACCTTACCGCAAACGAATGGAGTTCAATACCTGAGAGTGAATTTGAGAAACCTATTATACAGAAAAAAAGCTAACAGAAGAATTATATGTATCGAGCGGAATGGGTCAAAACTATCCTTGGATACTGTTCATATTACTTTTCTCATCAAGAACAACACGAAAAAATGTTTTTATAGAAAAATCCTGTGTGCATGTCGTCGTTGTCGTTGTCGTTGTCGTTGTCGTTGTCGTTGTCGTTGTCGTTGTCGTTGTCGTTGTCGTTGTCGTTGTCGTTGTCGTTGTCGTTGTCGTTGTCGTTGTCGTTGTCGTTGTCGTTGTCGTTGTCGTTGTCGTTGTCGTTGTCGTTGTCGTTGTCGTTGTCGTTGTCGTTGTCGTTGTCGTTGTCGTTGTCGTTGTCGTTGTCGTTGTCGTTGTCGTTGTCGTTGTCGTTGTCGTTGTCGTTGTCGTTGTCGTTGTCGTTGTCGTTGTCGTTGTCGTTGTCGTTGTCGTTGTCGTTGTCGTTGTCGTTGTCGTTGTCGTTGTCGTTGTCGTTGTCGTTGTCGTTGTCGTTGTCGTTGTCGTTGTCGTTGTCGTTGTCGTTGTCGTTGTCGTTGTCGTTGTCGTTGTCGTTGTCGTTGTCGTTGTCGTTGTCGTTGTCGTTGTCGTTGTCGTTGTCGTTGTCGTTGTCGTTGTCGTTGTCGTTGTCGTTGTCGTTGTCGTTGTCGTTGTCGTTGTCGTTGTCGTTGTCGTTGTCGTTGTCGTTGTCGTTGTCGTTGTCGTTGTCGTTGTCGTTGTCGTTGTCGTTGTCGTTGTCGTTGTCGTTGTCGTTGTCGTTGTCGTTGTCGTTGTCGTTGTCGTTGTCGTTGTCGTTGTCGTTGTCGTTGTCGTTGTCGTTGTCGTTGTCGTTGTCGTTGTCGTTGTCGTTGTCGTTGTCGTTGTCGTTGTCGTTGTCGTTGTCGTTGTCGTTGTCGTTGTCGTTGTCGTTGTCGTTGTCGTTGTCGTTGTCGTTGTCGTTGTCGTTGTCGTTGTCGTTGTCGTTGTCGTTGTCGTTGTCGTTGTCGTTGTCGTTGTCGTTGTCGTTGTCGTTGTCGTTGTCGTTGTCGTTGTCGTTGTCGTTGTCGTTGTCGTTGTCGTTGTCGTTGTCGTTGTCGTTGTCGTTGTCGTTGTCGTTGTCGTTGTCGTTGTCGTTGTCGTTGTCGTTGTCGTTGTCGTTGTCGTTGTCGTTGTCGTTGTCGTTGTCGTTGTCGTTGTCGTTGTCGTTGTCGTTGTCGTTGTCGTTGTCGTTGTCGTTGTCGTTGTCGTTGTCGTTGTCGTTGTCGTTGTCGTTGTCGTTGTCGTTGTCGTTGTCGTTGTCGTTGTCGTTGTCGTTGTCGTTGTCGTTGTCGTTGTCGTTGTCGTTGTCGTTGTCGTTGTCGTTGTCGTTGTCGTTGTCGTTGTCGTTGTCGTTGTCGTTGTCGTTGTCGTTGTCGTTGTCGTTGTCGTTGTCGTTGTCGTTGTCGTTGTCGTTGTCGTTGTCGTTGTCGTTGTCGTTGTCGTTGTCGTTGTCGTTGTCGTTGTCGTTGTCGTTGTCGTTGTCGTTGTCGTTGTCGTTGTCGTTGTCGTTGTCGTTGTCGTTGTCGTTGTCGTTGTCGTTGTCGTTGTCGTTGTCGTTGTCGTTGTCGTTGTCGTTGTCGTTGTCGTTGTCGTTGTCGTTGTCGTTGTCGTTGTCGTTGTCGTTGTCGTTGTCGTTGTCGTTGTCGTTGTCGTTGTCGTTGTCGTTGTCGTTGTCGTTGTCGTTGTCGTTGTCGTTGTCGTTGTCGTTGTCGTTGTCGTTGTCGTTGTCGTTGTCGTTGTCGTTGTCGTTGTCGTTGTCGTTGTCGTTGTCGTTGTCGTTGTCGTTGTCGTTGTCGTTGTCGTTGTCGTTGTCGTTGTCGTTGTCGTTGTCGTTGTCGTTGTCGTTGTCGTTGTCGTTGTCGTTGTCGTTGTCGTTGTCGTTGTCGTTGTCGTTGTCGTTGTCGTTGTCGTTGTCGTTGTCGTTGTCGTTGTCGTTGTCGTTGTCGTTGTCGTTGTCGTTGTCGTTGTCGTTGTCGTTGTCGTTGTCGTTGTCGTTGTCGTTGTCGTTGTCGTTGTCGTTGTCGTTGTCGTTGTCGTTGTCGTTGTCGTTGTCGTTGTCGTTGTCGTTGTCGTTGTCGTTGTCGTTGTCGTTGTCGTTGTCGTTGTCGTTGTCGTTGTCGTTGTCGTTGTCGTTGTCGTTGTCGTTGTCGTTGTCGTTGTCGTTGTCGTTGTCGTTGTCGTTGTCGTTGTCGTTGTCGTTGTCGTTGTCGTTGTCGTTGTCGTTGTCGTTGTCGTTGTCGTTGTCGTTGTCGTTGTCGTTGTCGTTGTCGTTGTCGTTGTCGTTGTCGTTGTCGTTGTCGTTGTCGTTGTCGTTGTCGTTGTCGTTGTCGTTGTCGTTGTCGTTGTCGTTGTCGTTGTCGTTGTCGTTGTCGTTGTCGTTGTCGTTGTCGTTGTCGTTGTCGTTGTCGTTGTCGTTGTCGTTGTCGTTGTCGTTGTCGTTGTCGTTGTCGTTGTCGTTGTCGTTGTCGTTGTCGTTGTCGTTGTCGTTGTCGTTGTCGTTGTCGTTGTCGTTGTCGTTGTCGTTGTCGTTGTCGTTGTCGTTGTCGTTGTCGTTGTCGTTGTCGTTGTCGTTGTCGTTGTCGTTGTCGTTGTCGTTGTCGTTGTCGTTGTCGTTGTCGTTGTCGTTGTCGTTGTCGTTGTCGTTGTCGTTGTCGTTGTCGTTGTCGTTGTCGTTGTCGTTGCCGTTGTCGTTGTCGTCGTCGATGTCGTCGTCGTCGTCGTCGTTGTCGTCGGCCACTTTTCGTTACATGTGTTGCTAGCACAATACAGCCTCCGGAGTACAAGGAATCACCAATTTCATGTTTGAATATTGTTCAGGACATCTCACAGATGAACCATATTGATTTTCATCTCACAATAGCCAGTACAACGGATTCTATGGTACTTGAAGTACGACATTTTTAGAGAAATTTCAGTTTGTTAGCACGACACAGCCTCCGGAGTGCAAAAAGTCACCAATTTTATCACTGAAAATTATTCAGGATATCTCACAGATGAACCCTATGGACTTCCAGTTCACAGCCAGTACAACATGTGCTATAGCACTTTAAGTACGATATTTTAGTCATTTTTGGGGAAATTTCAGTTTGGTAGCACGATACAGCCTCCGGAGTATATGCAAGTGACCAATTTTTTGAATGGATATTACTCAGAGCATCTTAAAGACGAAACCTATTGATATTCAACTCACAACGGGTGCTATGGTATTTCAAGTACCAAATTTTTGTCATTTCAGGAGAATTTTTAGTTTGTTAGCACGATACAGCCTCCAGAGTGAATAAATGTAACCAATTGTATCATTGAATATTGTTCAGGGCGTCCTATAGATAAACTAAATTGATATTTAGCACACCAGAGATAGTACAATGGGTGCTAAAGTAACTGAAATGCCACATTTGTGTCCTTTTTTGAGAAATTTTGGGATTAGTACGATAATAAGTGGCCAATTTTATAATTGGATATTTTCCAACGTGTCTCATTCAAGGTGCCTCACAGATGTACCCTATTTATTTTCAGTTGAATATAACGAGTACAGCGCGTCCTATAAATACAGATACACTGCATTTTTTGTTACTTTTGGAGGAATTTCGGTTTGTTAACACGATACATCCCCCGAAGTGTATTCAAGTGACAATTTTATGATAGAATATTAATCAGGGCATCTCACAGATGCGGAAAAATTAGTTTTAATCTTCAAAACCGTTTATTTATTAGGAAAATACTTATAGAAATATCATGCTCATGAACCTAGCATGCAGAGTCAGTAATAAAGTTATATGAATACTCGGAATTAACGTATTAGTTTCTTTTCATTTTTGACTTGTTTATAACAAGGTGTTTTGAATAAAACCATGTCCCATACAAAATTCCTCTTTATCATATGTATATGTAATTTCGAAAATAGATAAATTTCACTACTATATCATCCGCTTACCTTACGAGTTTAATCCTGATCGTCAAATGGGATTCGGTGATAAAAAAGACTCGGATGACACTTTAATTCGGATATTTGTTTTATAGATCGACCTCTTACACAAATGAAATTGTTAATTAGCATAATTTAAATTATTGGGACGATACAAATCCCTATTATTTCCCGCATGAATCAATCTTAGGTACCGCGAACGATGTAAAATTTTTGAAAAAGATGAAGTTGCAAAATGTTTGAGGGAAATAATATTAGCCTTTCAGAAAATGTATTATACAGTAGATATGGAAAAGACGTACATAATAAATTAATTATCTCGATTACCATACAAATATCCGACACACGACAATTTTGAATGTGATCCTGATCCTGACAGTAACAACTCCAAATTTTTCAAATGGGTAGCATGAGTTTCAAATAGATCAATGGATAGACGTCTCCATTATCTATTCAAACATTCCATCGATTCCAAATCTCTTGCAAAACACAAGAAATTAGGAATCTGGTTTTCGCGATAGTATACTCAAAACTTATTTCACGTTAAAGTCTTGAAATAAGAAAGTGAACAAAACCATTAAATTGTTCGTTTTAAATATTATAGAGTGAAAAGGAATGTATGGATACATTGACAATGTTAGTTTTGATAGAAATACCTTAGAAAGATTCACTAATTGTCGATTGCATGACAGTAGTAGTAAATTGTTTGAATCTTATTAACTGCAATTCAGAAGCACGGTAACATTAACGCTACAGAGATAACATCTGAACAGAAATGGCACTTGTTCACCTATTTTCTGATTAATTTCCGAATTTCATCAACGGTATGACAATAACTCCTAAGCGTAAGTCACGTTTTTCACAGGAGAATAAGAAAACCATTACATCCTTTGTGTATGAAGAGTCTTAAGAGTAAAATTTTAATATATTTCATAAAAATCTGTTGTCTGTATTTATTGAAATTAAATTCTTTCTTTTAAGGATACAAACGCGGCAAATGTTTTTTATTCTTCTGTTGACGATTTGTTGCCTATATATCTAGGGATAAATAGTGATATGGGGAAAAATCTGCACTGAATGAAAGAAATAATCCTTTCAAAGGGTTAATGTGTGGGCAGGGATTGTTCTGGGCCACTTTGATTGCAGTAATGATTTATCACTACTTCTAAATAACGTCGTACCAATTATAGCAAATGTTTATCTTGATCCAAAAATCTTCAAGTGTCAGCAAATTTAATATGGTTCCAGCAAGATGTAGCACCACCACATTACTCACGTAATGTAAGACAGTACCGCGACGCAATATTTCCATATCGGTGGGTAGGAAGGAGAGGATCAATTAATTGGTCGTGAACTCATGTTGTAAGACATATTCCGTATCATGGGAATATGTGTAGAGTATTGCATAGAAAACTAAATTCGTTGAATCAAATAACTAAAGAAGACGAATAAAGTTTATTTAAGATTGGTAAGTTGCCAGGACGTTTGCGGTGAGCATTTTGACAATTTACCTCATTGACATTCATACTTTTTTTTGATTATGAGCAAATATGTATTACTTATCAGCTTACTAGTGTGTTTTAGCGAATTTTGGTCAGATGATACGAAAGTTGTACCAATAAAGATAAGTTCACTTTTACCTGTTACCCCGCTCGGTACCTCGAGGGTTTTAAAGGAATAGTTTCTAATGAAATCAAGAAATAAATCAAATGTATTGTGTTTACGGAATTTGCTATTTATGAAAAAATATCTTATACAAACTGGGAGGGTTCGTAAATTAAAAACTAACCCATATGTAAGTTTGCTGAAAAAATGTTTCAAATGAAAAAAAAAAGTATTAAAACATCTTGAACTCTGACTAATAGTCGGCAGGACCTCTTCGCCCATCCAATAAAATAATGACATGCCTGTGCATTGAAATCATGAAGCGATGGATAGTTTATTGTGGAATATGGTTCCATTCCTCTAACTCCGCTGCGACTAACTCATCTGCAGTCTAAGGTGAGTTGTCATGATTTTGAATGACTCTAGTGATGGATTCCCACATATTTTGAATTATATTCATATCAGGAGAGTTGGCTGGCCACTTGAATCTCCTGATATGTCTTGCTTCCAGTGCGCCCTGAACCCTTCTGAGCGATGTGGTTGGGCATTTTCGTCCATAAACACAACATTTTCACCTAAATCCTTACGTATGGGATAGATAATGGGTGTAATAACTTGTTCGATGTAAAGGACCTTATACATTTTAAAAGAGTACTGTGTCCAGAATGGTCACATATTGTTTATACACCTAATGAAAACTACGTGTAAGGAAAGTAACTTTGTCAATGGATACAAATGTCAGATCCGTTGCGAAATGATAGTTATGGCCATCTGAAGCTTGACATGTTAACATGCGTTTAGATAGGGTTACATGTTTGTCGTATTATATCTCTTAACTTGGGAGAACACGCGTACATGTCGAAAATAACGGGTTATTAGTGAATAGTCTTGTACACTTTTGTATAAGTAGGGACGATCTTGGAAGTCTAGAAATGATTCGTACCTACGTTGTTTAGCTACTCCCAACGGTTGTGAGAGGATAGAAGTTCAATTTTGTACCCGTATACCTATACTGTTGAGCGAAATATTTTCTCAAGAAATTCCTACTAGTACATGAATTATTGTTTCAGTTTTCTAGCAAGTTGGTTAGTAAGTATATTAAAATAAGTTGTACAAAGCAGTAGGTGTTATATATTTACCAATGTTGAAAATTCGCATGTCTTTATATTTATTTTTTAGAAAATGTCGAGTTACGAAGCACAACAAAAAAGGCTTTTGAAACTCTGGGAAGAAGTAGAAAGTAGTGAAGAAGTAGGAGATCAAACTGATGATGAAGTTGATTTGTTAGTATCGGGCGATCAAGATTTCAGATCTGAACAATCTTAAGATGATGTGTCCGTTGAAACAACTATTGGACGTAAAGCAATCCTAAATGTTGGATTAAGCTTTACAGGAAATGATAAAACATCGCTGTGGAGTAGGTTTCCAGTGGTTAATTTGGAAACCAGAATAAGATGCCAAAGCATAACTTACCAATCTCCCGGAGTTATTGGTCCAGCTTAAGGAGCTAAAATAATTTGAGATGCTTGACAGTTATATTTTCCGGATACTATGATTGAAAAAATTGTGCAGTTCACCAACATATTCAAGAGCTGAAAACAACATATTCTAGAGAAGGAGATACCTTCGAAACAGGAGTAGAAGCAGTAATTGGTTTAGTGTATTTATCAGGGGCCCTGCGGTCTTTACATCTAAATCTTAGAGATCTGTGGGGACAGGATAAAATTGGAGTAGAATAATTATGACTTACCATGGGATTGAACCGTTTTAAGTTTCTATTACGGGTTTGATCATTTCGACGACAGAGAGTCTAGAAAGCAGATTGACAAGTTTGCACTATTTAGAGAAATATTTGAAGAGTTTGTACGGCAATGCAAAGTTTCTTACTCAGTGAACGAGTATGTCACAATTGACGAAATTCTGGAATCGTTTCGTGGAAAATGCGCATTTCGGCAATACATTTTCTATGAACCGACATAGTATGGGCATACAATTTTTGCCTTAGTGAATTAAGTCATTTTACTCTTACAATATGGAGCCATATGTTGGTATGCAGCCAGCCGGTGCGTCCAAAACAAATAATAGTGCATTAGAGGTAGTAAAACGACTTATACAACCAATTACTGGTACGGGAAGAAATGCTACTTGTGACCACCGGTTTACTTATATGCCTTTGGCAATAGATCTTACAAAAAAGCATAAGCTGATGATAGTTGGGACACTTAGAAATGACAAAAAAAATTCTGAAATATTTATTGCGAATCGCAAAACAAATACAAGCATACTTGGTTTTACAAACAAATGAATTTTCTCTCGTATAAACAGAAACAAAATAAAATTGTACTGTTGCTGTCGACTTGATACAGAAACTGGCCAATCATGTAAACCAAGTAAAGTTATATAATGCTACAAAAGGAGGTGTCGATGTTACTTCCCTCGTTGTTGGAAATCAGCCAACGTAGTTCTCATCCCCAAACCCGGCAAAGACCCTACAAAGCCTGAATCTTACCGCCCCATCTTATTAACCAGCGTCCTAGGTAAAGTCTTTGAACGCTTGTTGAAAGAACGAATCTGGGACTTCTGTACTGAAAATAATATAATTCAGGCATTTCAATTCGGATTCAGGCCGGGCCACTCTTGTCAGAACGCCAATACCAACCTTCAAACAATCGTCACCCGAGCTTTAAATCAACGACGCTGTTCTGCCGCCATCTTCATGGACGTTCAGACGGCTTTCGATCAAGTTTGGCACGCCGGACTAGAGAGAAAGCTACTGAGCATACGATTGCCAAACCAAATCGTCAAATTAATATATTCTTACCTCACCGACCGATCGATCAGCGTCAAAGTTGGTTATAGCATATCCGACCCTTTTACACCCCAAACTGGCGTTCCGCAGGGCTCGATACTCGCTCCTCTATTATCAATTATACGTATGATACACAAATCCCAAGATATCGCCGGGATAACATCCAACTATACGCGGACGACACCGCTCTAATCATCTCTGCCACTGACATTCGCTCTCTCAACATTCGATCCCAAAATCTACTGACTCAATTTCCGAATTGGTGCAGGAGATGGCGGGTGACTCTCAACCCTCAAAAAACCCAAGCCATCGTCTTCCAACACCCTGATACCATGAGCGAACGACTTGTATCTACAAATTTCCGCCTTGTGCTCTGGGGCGATCGACTCGAAATCCGTAGGGAAGTCGTCTATTTGGGAGTGAAATTTACTTACACTCTCAACTGGATGAGCGACCTAATGGACACTTTGAACAAAGTCCGACGGAGAGTCAGTCTTCTCAAGGCGCTCGGCGGCAAATTCGGACGCACACACCCTTCCACCTTACTTCATACGTATAAAACAAATATCCGTTCAATAATCGACTATAGAGCAAACGTCTACTGCACCCTCCCCAACCATCTTGTCAAAAGATTACGAACCTGCGAGCACTCAATTCTAAGATACTGCCAATACAAGGCTCCATACTTGCCCACCAACACAGTTTATGTCAATATCCACATCAAACCCATCCCATCTCGTTTAAATAATTTACAGGCCCGATATGTTAATCGTACCATCGAGTCGGGCAGCGAAATTTCCAAAAACACCCTACTCACACCGTGGGTCGCCAACATACGACCCCTCGGTAGAATTCCCAAGAGGAAGCTCCCATTTCCTCCGTTACGCTTACTAGCCACGGCCTACGACGACCTCCCCGACGAATACATTGACCACCTCGACAGTTCCCCTATTTCCATCCGATAATCGACAAAAAATTAATATTTCTCACACTATTTCAGGTCAATAAATCTCTACTCAACAACTTCCTCAACAAAGTCCAAAACCATTATAATAAACATCTCTAACAAATTCCAAATTCTCTCACTCCCAGCTATTATTTGTTCAACATTTTGGACCCACCCTATACTTTTATGCCGCCCCCATACCACGCACGTCGGTGTTGCAGGTTTTTGCGGTTTTCCTGTACACTCTGTGAATTTATTCACTAGCCAAATGGACCGACGATCGACGCACCCGCATTTTTGGATTTAATATTATTATTATACCGCCGACCACCGTAAACAGTCCCCGAACCACCGATGGCACATCACCGCAACTTTTCATAAATCTCAACAATTCATCATATTCTATACACTTTTGAAAAATGTCTCCTATACACTTTTCTTTCGTAAATTCCCAAAACCAATAAAAATCTTAAATCACTAATATTTCATTATATTCCTCCTTAATATCGGAGACATTTGAAATTCAGTTAACAATACCCTCTTACATTAAATAACTTCAATAATTCCTGACACCTAGCCAGGTCAACTCATATATCTATGTATCGGCAACGATACATGGTTCGTCTTCAACATTTAAGCTCCAGTCCTAGACACTTTTTGTCACACTATCTCCACACACTTTTGAGCTTCGCTGCTTCCGAACATCATCCCCCTGGTTACCCCAACACAAACAACTCTCCAGTTGTTTTCTAGCGAAAAGCCCATTCAACTCCCTCCAAATTCTATACACCTTTTAAAAACAAATTTTCCTAGACACTTCTTAAATAAATTCTTATTAGACACCTTTCCTACCCCCAACTCAGTTTCTCAGTCAGTGCGCACAAAACCACCCAACACACCCCCACCCTAGCCCTGAAGAGGAAACCAATCCTACACCAGGGCACCACAAGAAATGTTCAACTTCACCCAAAAATACTCCACTCAACAGGAAGTCACCCACGAACTTCTCTCTCTCTCTCTGTCTCGCTCTCTCTCTCTCTCTCTCTCGATGTTGTCGATGAATTAGAAACTAATTATTCAACATTTCTATCAAGTTCTAGGTGGCCTCTTACAATGCTTTTTCTCTCTTCTAAATGTGGGAGGCATCAATAGCCAAATTGTGAACGAAGCCAACACTCAAAACCATATGGTTCATCGAAAATTTCTAAGGTATCTGGCAATAAATCTTAAGAAACCTTATTTGGTAAGACAAGAGGATATTTTGATTTTGCCGATAACGAAATCGTATAATGGATATATTGAAAAGCCAGCAGCAACTACCTCTAGAGAAACGTCTGCAGCCGGAAGGTGTTACCTTTCTTCCTGGAAGAAAAACAGGAAAACCAAAACTCAATGTGTAGAATGAGTTAAATATACAGTATGTACCAACCTTACGGCAAACTTCGGTATATGGGATATTTTAAGAGATATCAAAAATGTTATTAACAAAAATAGTAGATGAATTTAAGGTCCATATTTTGAAATTATCTCGTACTATACAGAGTGTTGTATAACTCCGTTATAAATCACACATACATATTATACCGAATTCGAATTGCTCACATTTTTTTTAAGCTTTTGGTATAAGGTTTTGCTACGTTATACAGAGTCCTTCAAAAGGTATGGACATGTTTATGTGAAAATCGTAGGTAACGTATTGTACGTTGAAGAAAAATAATTTATTTTCCCTAAAATAGTATCGTAATATTATGACATATCTCCGTATTCTATTAAATTTTAAATAGTTCACCTTTTGTATACCGGGTGGACGGGAACTCGAACCTTTCAATTTCTCTCTTCTTACAAATAGACCACCCTGCATTTTTCAGCGCAAATAGAATCTTCGATCTTGTAACTTCGATTTTTGTTAAGTATTCCCAAAGTTTATAAAAACAGAGTTATTTTGAAATAGCTATTTTTAACCATAATTATTATGTGAAAGCAATAAACGTTTAATGTAACATAAAATCCTAAATAATAATAAACTTAATAAATTATTTATTCTAAACAAAACAAGTCACCAAAAGTATAATCTTAACCGTAATATTAAACTAAACGTTCAAAGTGATCACCGTAAACATCAATGCAATGCTGTGAACCATTACATTTTCTCAGTAAGCGTTGACAAAGTTTGACATAAACGTCAGTCGTTATATTTTATTTCTTAAAAATGACAGTAATTGTCACCTGCAATTTATAGTTTTCTTAAATACAGTAAAAATCATTGATGATGAATAGTGTACATTTTTCTACTTAAGAAATGGTGGACATGATTTGGGTATTGGGTGAATGTAACAAAAATTGTTTGTTTGCCTCTAAAGTGTATCGTCAAAGATTTCCAGACCGGAAGTCACCCAACAAAACAGCATTTGAAAAACTAATGGATCGTTTCAATTGCAATGGTGAAGTAAAATACAAAAAAAATACGTAACAAAAACAGCCTTAACTGAGGAAAACGAAATGAAAGTAATGCTAAGTATTGCACAGAATCCGCATACAAGTGTGAGAAATATTCCAAAACAGCAATACGTAAGTCATGGCACGGTTCAAAGAATTCTTGAAAAACATAAAATGCATCCCTATCATATCCTACTTCATCAAGAGTTACTTGACCGTGATTGAGGTTTATAAAACTCTCCCAACTAATAGCGAGAACATGAAAGTAAGAATCAGAGCGGCATTTCGATATGTTAAAGATTTTATGCTGAAAAATGTTAGTCAATCATTTGAACTTAAACTGCAGCATTGATGTTATCAGTGAACACTTTGAACATTTAGTTTGATATTAAGGTTAGGATTATACTTTTGGTGACTTGTTTATTTGTTACATTCAACGTTTATTTTTTCACATAATAAGTTAATAATTATGGTTTACAATAGATATTACTAAATAACTCTGTTTTCATAATCTGAGTATAGGGAATACTTGACAAAAATTGAAGTTACATGATCGAAGATTCTATTTCCGCTAAAAAATACAGGGTGTTCCATTTGAAAGAAGAGAGAAAATGAAAGGTTCGAGTTTCCGTCCACCCTGTATACAAAAGGTGAAATAATTAAAATTTAATAGAATACGAAGATATTGAATAATGTTACGATACTCTGTTAGGGAAAATAATTTTTTTTTCTTCAACGTACAAGAAGCTACCGAGCGTTGAGTTACCTACGATTTTCACATAAACATGTCCATACCTTTTAAAGGACTCTATATAACGTAACAAAACCTTATATCAAAAGCTTCAAAAAAATGTGAGCAACTCGAATTCGGTATAATATGTAGGGGTTTTCATTCAAAAAATCGTATGTTTTGTTTGTAACGGAGTTATACAACACTCTGTATAGTTTGAAATAATTTCAAAATATGCACCTTAAAGACATCTACTATTTTTATTGATAAATGTTCTCAAATCTAAATATTGTCAATTGTTCATAACTTTAAGCACTTCAAACCTTCTTTTCTATGTTCATTAAAAAATGAATTTTAATTGATATTTTTATATTTAATTATTATTTTTACCAACCAACCTGGTAAAGACCGTCTATGTTTTTTAATAATGTGGGCACGGTCTTTTCCACCGTGCGGGTGTTGTGATTGAATTTTTTGTGACGCGTGTTCTCCCGGATAAACTGCCCCTGTTGTCAAAACTTTTCTTTACCTGATTCGATAGCCCTAACATAGTAGAGTATTGCTAGAAACCCCACATTTCTCCAAACAAGTACGGATCTGTAGATTCCTGCTCTCAAAGATGAATACCTTGGCAAGGACTATTTTCCGAGTTTGAAAAAATCCCATCTAGGCTTACAGCAATAAGAACCTCTCGGATCACAACTTTTATTCACCTCTTTCGATGACCCTAACCTGGCAGAGTATTCATTGAAACCGCACAATTCTCCAACCAAGGATATGAATAATAACTTAAGATTAGCCCGTGAAGAAGTAAATATAGAATATAGATGTAAATATGATTTACAAAAGACCCAAGCTACCGACGGGTATTGTTTATTATAAGAGGCAATTAAATTTTTATGATTTAGGCATTGCTGTAGGAAGCACAGGAAAAGGAGTGTTTAATGTGTGGTTATAACATTAAGCAGGAAGAGGAACGCAGGAAGTTAGCTCTTGTTTTCGTAAGTGTATTATGGAAAATGTTAGACCTCTAGTAAATAAATTTAACTTATGGTCAGATTCGTGTGGGGGCCAAAATTGAAGTACCAAATTAGTGTTATTATTAATACATCTTCTGCAGAATCATATCTACTTGGAAGAGATCCGATTGAAGTTTTTACTGTCTGGACACTCATTTTTACCGAATGATTCTCACTTTGCTGACGTGGAATGTGCACTAAAAACACAGAAAAAAATTAACACAGACCAAGACTACATTGACATTATGGAGACTTGCAGGAATAAAAATAGATTCATCGTAAACAAGGTAACAAAAGAAAAATTTGTCGCAGTGGAAAATTTAGAACGAGCTATCACAAGCAGAAAAACCAAGATTATCGGCCAAGGTATAAGTTGGTTGAAAACTCACGGAATTCTTCTAATATAAGATCAGCTGACGATTTTGTTTATGAAAAAAGAACATTGAACACGAATATTATTCTGAGATTAACATTGAAAAAAGACAATGGGTCGTGGAACTACCTTTATAGCAATAGGTATGGTATAGTATTATAGATGCCTTTATTATGGCCTAATGGTAAACCTTTATCTACCGAAATAATCAAAAATCTGAAGGAAATATCAAAGTTGGTTCCCCAGGATGGTGAAGATTTTCACAATCCTGAAATCAAACAATCCAGGTAAAGATTTTGAAGACGACGTTGAAGGTCTTAGGCCAAATACATATTTGATCAATTTGTTAAGTTCATTTCTAATTGAGATAAAGGATAAACGATTTTTACTATTATAACTAACTTCTCCGCATCTGTGGCCCTGAACAATTCTATCATAAAATTTTTCCTTGTATACACTTCGGGTATTGTATCGAGCTAACAAACCAAATTGTCTCCAAAAATAACCAAAAATGTAGTATATCTGGATTTATAGGACCCGCTGTACTCACTCTAGTCAACTGAAAATCAATAGGGTACATCTGTGAGACGCCTTGAACAATATTCAATCATAAAATTGATCAATCGTATACTCTCTGGACGCTGTATCGTGCTAACAAACTGAAAATTCTCCTAAAATGACAAAAATTTGGTACTTCAAGTACCATAGCACCCGCTGTATTGGCTTAAGTGAGCTGAATATTATTAGGTTTCATGTTTGAGACGCTCTGAATAATACCCAATCATAAAATTGTTCACTTTTATATACTCCGGAGGCTGTATCGTGCTAACAAACTGAAATTTCTCAAAAAATTACAAAAATATCGTACTTCAAGTACCATAGCACCCCTTGTACTGGCTCTGGTTAGCTAAAAATTAATACGATTTGTATGTGACATGTTTTTAACAATATTCAATCATAAAATTGGCGACTTCTTGCCCTCCGGAGGCTTTATCGTGCTAACAAGACATGTAAGAAAAAGTGGCCGACGACAACGACGACATACACACAGGATTTCTTTCTAAAAACCGTTTTTTCGTGTTGTTGTTGATGGAAAACGTAAAAATAACTCAAAAAAAATATCAAAATTCCAACTTCTTTTGGGGTAAAGCAATACTTTTCTCGCATATTAGATAGGTTGGGCGGAAAAGTAATAATTAATTTTGTAAGTTTTGTCGATATTAAAAAATGACCTAAGCCACTTCCTGGTAGCCTTTTTTGTCATAAGTGACAGTTTTTTTCTTACTTCTCATAATTGGTGTTGTTGTTCGTTATTAGTGCTATATTAAAAAAACATATTGCTTCTTGTATAAAGGTTTTTTTTCTATTTCGATTCAAACTTCAACTCAAATTATCTAAAAACTATATTTTTGTGGGTTAGTCGATTTTTGCTTAACACCTTCCAGTTAAGCGTCGATTCCTTGTAAACCAAACTCCAACGAACTTTGTATCTACTCTGTATCGCACTGCTCTCTAGCCTCTTTATCATATACCATTGAAAAATGTGCCACTTAAAATATATGTTTGAAATACCATTAATACAATTTCCAGTGGACTTGCTTTTTTGAGACGAATAGTATAGTGCGTAAATTTTGCAGCACATGGTCTTGGTCTTCACTCGTTCTAAGTTAAAGTCTTGCAAGTCTTTATCTAGTTTTGGTCTTGATCTGTAAGAGTGAAACCAAGAACAGTCTTGCTCATCACTACTTGCCTAGAATATCTGGATACATGATTTCAGAAGAAAATGCTCTATGGGTATCTATATGACAAATATTGGATATCATAGAAATATTGGATCCCTATCAAATTTTGCGTTGGAACTTTGCAATTGTCACTAGCATCTTCAAACGACGCTGGTACGAAATGCAGAACTGGTTTTACACAATCTTTTTGCTTCAGGAATAGCATTTAGATACACATATTCTCTAATATACAGTTATAGGTCCCAACTAGAAACTAACGAGCTCCGTTCGTGTATGACTAACGTTTCGGGTACATCTTATGTTATTCCTTCGGTATTTCTATTCATCGAATTACAGAGTGTAATTTAAATAATTCAATCTATAGCAATGTGATGCAGCTGTTCTTCTTATTCGCCATTTCGACTTAACATTATTTATGTACCTAAATGAATTTAAATACTATTCCTATTCCTACATCGACTCTTACTGCACTCAATATCAATTTGGATCATTGACTTGAACTGAGATGAAATGAGTCGAGACAAGCTATAAAAATACGGAAATATGATGTAAGCCGCTTTAAAACCGTCGGTAGCATGTGATGTCAATATTACTGATCATCTCTAAACATCTAAATCCTTGATATATGACTGAAATAAAGTGCCAGGGTGGTTTCACCTCAACAAGAGTTTTATTTTCCGGATTATATTATTTTTCTCGACTCTTTTTCACTTCCCATTAGCTTTTACGTGAACTGTTGCAATACGTAGTGACCAAGTGAGCGAAGGTTTATACAGGCAGCTTTTTCCCGAGTTGTCTGATAAATAAATTGATATTTTCTGACAAAGGTTTATTAAATTGTTTGTAATTGTATTATTTTGAATATTAGGAAAATTACAATAAAACAAATAGATAACAATAAACAATCGGAAGAGATTCACTGAATAATAATAAAGCACCACCGTAGATGCCATAAGTGCGGAGAATTCAATGAATATAAAAGATGAAATAATACCACAAACATATAAAATCTATATTTTATGTGGGAAAATATCCAAATCATTTTAACAAGACCGTTATCTTCGTAAGACCGTTATCTTCTTAAGACCGTTATCTTCTTAAGACCGTTATCTTCTTAAGACGGTTATCTTCTTATTAGATGAAAATGTCAATAAAAGCAATGTGTAACACTACAGACAAGACTCCTTAATAACAAATTCAGAAAAATATTTGAGAAAACTGCAAAATGAAGAATGGTTCTATTTAAAAAAAATAACTATATTTCAAAAAGTCAGTATGAGCTCCAATAATGTTTACTACAAGCGGCGTAATAGTGGAATTAATAAATACAATCTTTCGGTTAATTGACGACAGTAGACCAAGTATCTGAGTATTTATGGATCTAGCAAAGGCGTTTAATACTGTTTCACATGAATAGCTGGTGGATGCCTTGGGGGATGCAGGAATACGTGGCTCACACATGATCTTCTCAGGGATTATTTAAATGATGGTCAGCAACAGGTAAAAGGTGATGATGTCTGCTGATTTCACATTACAACTCACAATGTCGCCCAGGGGTACCGTATTGGGTCTACTTTTAATCAGTGTGTATAATAATGCCCTTCCCTGTTTTGTTGAATGATACTGATGTCACTAGAGTAACTAGCCATTCGACCTGATGGAAATTGGTGTATAATGATTATTTTTTTGAAAACAAAAGCCCGTGAGTTATTTGAAAAACTGTTTAATGTATATTAGCCAGAAATGGAACTATAAAATAATCCTCTAGACTAAACAACTTAATAAGAACCTTGAAATATTAAATTCACTCTACAAATATGAGGCAAACAAATTTGCCCCGTGATAATATCTTCAAGTGATTTCCTTCAGCTGGGATGAGCTTTACTCATTTCTGTTTCCAAGTATATCTTCATCGCAGGCATTATCACTTTCAGTCTTGTGAACTTGTAAGGTACTCTCCCAGTATGAGGCTAACGCATATTTGCCCCTCAGAACTACCTTCAAGTGATATTTGATTTTTTTATTGTCGATCTCTTTGACGCCTTCCAAATGTGGTTTGTTTACAATATGCGAATTTAAGCAGAATCTGGCTAAAGTTTTGGCAGATCCTGGGTTGATAATTTATCTTCAAATAATGACGCTGCCTTGTTGGTGTATCTATTCAGTTAAAATTCAGCCAGTGAATTAATACGATCCTTGAGATTTTTCGTCCTTCTCTGAGAAACAGGGTTTCAAAAACGATAAATAGTTTGTGGAATCTCATTATTATTTCTATTATTTTTAATTATTAATAACTTTTAGGAATAATGTTTTATTTTATCCATTTACAACGGCCGCATGTGGCATTTTTGTAATATATATCCCAAACGTGCTAAATTCAACAAGCAACATCTGTATCTGATGGCTGTCATAATATTTCATACCCATTTTCAAGTGTTACTGTAATAAGTGCGAAATAAACTGGTTAAAACTAAACAAATAATAGTTTCAATCAATAATAACAAATCAAACCAGCATTATTTGAGTGAATAATTTTTCAAAGGCGATAAACAGCACGAGATTTGACATAGTTTATGTGAGCGACAACTTAGCAGAAATGATTTGGCTGGGTAGAAGTCTGTAGGGAGGTAGGGGGGTGTCACTCGAAAAGAATCACTTCCGTTCTAAATATTCTATTTCGTACGTCCAGTATTATTATTTAGATTGAGTAACTTTATTGTATAGCTTTTATTATCATACAGACTCTTACTAGTACTACTATGTAGTACTGTGCGATTAGCTGACTTTGTGGCATTTTGAAGACAATATGTGTACTAGATAACTAAAAACATTTTTATGCCATGAATGGTTGCAAACACTAAGTGATATAGTATTTTTCTTCATGAAAAATCAGTGTGAACATCACTCATTTTTTTTGCTAATATTGATTCATTCAAGTTTTGATATTTTCACTAAGTGGAATAATAAATTTAAAAAGTAATATTACGGAGGCGACTGTGGTTAAAATAGGCCCTAGATTGCTTTTCTGATCAGTATAGATATTCGAGAATTTCCCGGCAATAGATCACAACACCGAAAATTATATGTGCTACTCTTCTCTATATACTGTGAGGTGAAAAATAATTTGCATATCAATTTTCATCCTCGACTTGCCAATTTCGGCATATACGCGTTGAATTTATGCATTTAATTAAATTTCGAAATTTGCTTTCATGTATATATAAACCTATAAATAAACTGTATACAATATCTGTGAAGAGAAAAGGCCTGAACGCCTCAGATATGAAAATGAACAGGAAACATCTGTAACGGTCTCATATTTCATCGGTTTTCATGAAAAATGATAGCTTGATTACACAAGACGAGGTCGCGGGTTGGGAATGTTGAATTGAATTTTATTTCAATAATTTTCAGCTGAATTGATTCATTTCGTTATAGGTAAGTGAACGCGAGGCAGAGTTTTCGGCCGCCAAGAAATAAATGAATAGATATAAACAATCTTCTTCTTTGTTTCCCTTGAATTATCAGTATTCTTGTGGATAAATTTTGACAACTGTATACGCTCATGTTAATAGAACAATATTAAGGGGGCCTCACAAGTACAACGGGAATAATTTAACTGGAGACCAATTACTTAATATTATCTCTTTATTTAAAGTTAAATCATATATTTGTCATTCTTAGTTCTAGTTCTAATAACAAATAATTTCAGGTACATAAACTTGGATGAACTTTTGAGAAGTTACCGAAAAGATACCGATGTGTGGAAGGTTCATAAGAAAACAGAAGATTAAAGTGAGAAGAGCAGTTAAATACACAATCAATCAAAATTGTAAGAAATGATGTGATTATACAGCCAAAGTTAAGAGAACAATCGAGAAAGAACCAAAAGAGTTGAAAATGCTCCGGAAATTGCAGTGGAGAGAAGATACCTATCTAATAGATACCTGAAACTGTTTTCTGGAATTCTGCAGAACTTGAGGAATTATAGGAATGCTGGGAATGCTTCATTGATGGAGCTATGTTGAATTCCTGCCTTTCATTTTCCTGGCCCTGCAACTCTGGGTGAGTCTTCTTGGCCGCATCCACTATCGCCCCCCCCCCATCTTCCTCGATCTTGTGCTTCCATTTCCCACTGTTGTACTCCCATTCTAGACACATCTGCTGCGACGGTATGCTTCCTTTTTTTCCTAATTCAGCCTATTGATCTTCTACCATCTGGTCTCTCGAGAAAAACTGTTTTTAACAATCTGTGGTCCTTTGATCTCAATACATGCCCTGCCCATCTTATTCGATTATCCGATATGTTTCTGACTATATTCTCACTGCCATACAACGCTGACAACTCAGCATTGTGGCGTCTTCTCCAGTGTTCTGTTGCCTCATCTTGTTGCGGTCCAAATATCATTCTAAGAACTTTTCTTTCAAAGACACGAAGCTTATTTATTCTCGTTTATTAAGGGTCCAGGTTTCGCTCCATATGTAACCACCGGGCGAATAATTGACTTGTATATTGTTAATTTGGATTGTCTTCTCAACAGTTTAGATCTCAAGAGTGTTGTAAGAGAATATAGTGCCCCATTCACCACCATTATTCTTGCTGAGACATCTCTTCCTACTAGATTATCATCTGTACTTATCGATCATAGGAACTTAAACTCCTTAACCGCTTCAAAGTTGTACTCAATAATGGAAATATTCTGTCTGATTGTATAACTTGGGTTCTTGATTTCTACCATGTATTCCGTTTTTTCTTCATTCACTCGTAGACCCAGGTTACCTGCTTCCTCTTTGAGTTGGAAGAACATTTCTCTCATATCTCCCGTTGTATGAGCCACCGTATCTATATCATCAGCAAAAGCCAACAATACTTTAGAACCCTGCTTAGCAAAACCTTCATTTAATCCCGATGTTATTTCACCAACCGCATACTCCAAGGCCAAACTGAATAGCAACGATGAGAGTGGATCTCCTTGTATAAGTCCTGATGCTAGCCTAAATGGAGTTGATGTTCTGCTTTCTATACTCACATGTGCGTTTGAGTTTACCACACACATTTATGTTAGCTCCTCCAATTTCCTTGGGATGCATTGCCACCCACAACCTGCTTCTTTGTATAGAGTCATATGCTTGCTGGAAATCAACAAATATTTGGTGAACATTCCGGTTGAATTCCCAGTTCTTTTCTAATATTTGTCTGATCGTGAATATTTCATCTATCGTTGACCTTCCAGCACGAATCCCGCATTGATAGTCGCCGATAACGTCTTCCGCATAAGGGACCAACCTTCTCAGTAGCATGGTTGCCAATACTTTGTATGCTGTGTTGATAAGTGATATTCCTCTATAATTCCTAAATTCTTCTTTGTTTCCTTTCTTATGTATAGGTATTATGATACTTCCGCTCCAATCTTAAGGGATTTTCTGTTGTACCCATACATTCAGGATCCTTTCATATATTTCTCGGTGTAAAACATTTCTTCCCTTTTTCAACAACTCTGCATTTATACCATCATTGCCTGGTGCTTTATGATCTTTGAGATATGTTATCGCATTTTTTACTTCCTGGAGTATTGGTGGTGGTATTATTATATCCGCTGAGTGAAAGGTACTGTCTTCTTCTTCCCCTGTCTCCCTTTCAATATTTAGTAATTGTTTAAAGTACTCCTTCCATCGTTCAACATTTTCCGTTTCCGTTATTATCAGTTCTCCACTCTCATTTTTCATGCCTTTCGTTTCTCCTACCCTCCCATTCCTCCTCACTCTCTTTACTTCCCTTAAGAACTTCCTTGTCTGATTCATGCTCCTATCCCTGTCTATTTCCCGTATTTGGTGTTCTAGGTAGTTCTTCTTTTTAGTTCTGAGTAATCTTCTTGTCCGTGCTCTTGTTCTGTGAAATTCTTCTTTGTTCTCATTCGTGAGGTTTATTAGCATTGTCAGGCTCTTATTTGTTTTCGCTTCCAGAGCTTCTTCACATTATCTGTCAAACCACATTCTTTTGGGGCGCTTCTTTTTTTCCAAATATTTCTGTCGCTGATTCTTCTATGAATGTTGCCACTTGCTGCCATGTTCACTCTAGTTCTTTATGATCTTCCTCGTGTCTTAGGCATTCGAATTTGTTGCTCAAGTCCATTCGGTACCAACCTTCTTTTTTGGGTTCTTGAAAAGCTTCTACGTCCCATCCTTCCCTTGACTCTTTTTGTTCAGGTTTCTGTGTTGTTATTCTCATTCTCAGCCTGGATTCAACTAGGAAGTAATCAGTATCGCTGTCTGCTCCTCTCATACTTCGTGCACTGACCATGCTACTAGAGTGTCTTGCATCTATGAGAATGTGGTATATTTGGTTTCGCGTTGTTCCGTCATTTGAAACCCATGTGGCTTTATATATGTTCTTTCTTTCAAATTGTGTGGAGTTACTACCATATTATTAGATAATGCAAATTCTGCTAATCGGTGCCCAGTAAAATTCGTTATGTCGTGTAGGCTATATCTTCCTGCCACTCTCAGAGATACTCCTCTGTTCCCAGTTTAGCGTTACAATCTCTTATCACTACCCTGATATCATGCCTTGGAGCCGCTCTATACTTTTGATCTAGTTACTCATAAAATTCATCTTTCTCCTCCTCCTCTGCATCCTCTGTCGGAGCATAAATCGAAAATATCGTGAGATTGAACAATTTACCCTTATATTAAGTCTGATATAACAAATTCTCTCGCTGATTGGCTTAAAGTCTATTACAGCTGTTTTTAGCCTCTTTGGTATGATAAAGCCGTATCCGTATTCATGTCTTTCCTCACTACCTGACCAGAACACTATATCGTTTACCATATCCATATTTCCCGTTCATGTCCATCTCACTTCCTGTATTGCAGTTATATCCATCTCATATTTTTGAAGCACTTTAACCGCTGTCGTTGCTATACCAGTCCTGTACCAACTCAGCACATTACATGTTCCCAAACGAATATCCTTTTTTTGTTGCTTACGTCGTTTATACCGTGTATCCGTCCGATTCCGAGGCAATAGTTTCTGTTTCGTAGCTTCAGGTTTTTACGCGTATCGATAGCTGGTCGATAGCACTACCCTCTTTTCGGTGGGCCATTTCTCCCGCTCTCGTGTGCCCTGACCATTTTTCTCACTGTGATTGGTTACCACAGTCTTCCACAAGGTTACTCTGGTTCACCCCGCGGAGGTGAGCGTCGGAATTGAGTAGGAGAGGCTACTTGACGCTAGCTAGATACGGCGTCATACGTTGCGCTTCACTACCCCATTGAATGTTGAATTCGATCATCGCAAATACTAATACCAGCATAAGGCAAATAAGAGGAGAAACTGGAGCAAATACCAGAAAAAAAGACAAAATAATTGTAGAATTCAAAACTGTGTTGGGAGTATTATACACAGCAGATGTATTACGTGGTGGTTGAATTAATTTGGAGGAATTTTGGATTGAAAATTGGAGCGGTTGCCCTATTGTTCACCATGGGTATAAAACTTCTCGTTACTTTTAGCTAGTCCAAGATTAGATGATATAAACACAAGAATAGAAAGACGTAGTGAAGTTTGAGAGTTTTGTGGCAAACTGAAGAAGCAGTTACATTATTGGGGAATACGCAACTATTGATGGAATGTTGTGGTCGTTTCGTGGTTGAAGCAATTTTTAGGATGTATATACCCAATAAACCAGCTAAATACGGCATAAACTAATTTTCTCTAGTTGATGCAATAACGCACTACACCCGAAACTTAGAAATTTATGCAGGAAAACAATCTGAACAACCATACAAAATTAGTAATTCACAAAATGATTAAATGGATCGAGTGAGTAGTACTTTACATGGAAGCTGTAAAAATTTGACAAGGGATGATTGGTTCTTGAGCATCCCACTTGCAAAGAAAATGTTAGGATACAATGTTACTATTGTTGGGACTATGCGCAAAAATAAAAACGTAATTCCCCCCGAATTATTTGAGTTCAAGAAACGAGAAGTCTACGGTACACTTTTTGTATTTACTGAAAACATGTCATTACTATCGAACATTTCTATTAAAAAATGTGTAATACTCTCATCAACTTTACATCACGATAATAAAATAGATGAAGATACGGGAGATGGAAGAAAACCAGAGGTCATAACATTCTATAATGTTACCAAAGCAGGTGCAGATATTGTTGACCAACTTTATGGCACATATAACGTGGCTTGAAATAGTCGCAGGTAGCCAATGGTAATTCTCAATGGTACACTCAATATTGCACGTATAATCTCTTATATTATTGACCTTGCAAATAATGATAAGACAAATGACCCTCAGTAGAAACAAGTAAATCGAAAAGACCTAATTAGGGAACAGCTACAGAATCGAGCACAGAATAAATTTCTTCCCAAAAAAACTCAAGACACTGCAAAATAATATTTGGGAATACCATTATCTCCCGAAATTTAACGGCGTGTATGAACTGATATTAATAAGAGGGAACGTTGCAGATACTGCAAGGGCAAAAAAAAAATATTTTTGTCAAAAATTCAAAGTGTACCTATTGTCACATTTAGAAATAACACCCAGTATATGGTAGGCCAAACAAAAGTAGGTCAATGTTTTAAAATATGTTTTGCTAATTACTTCGAAGTAGAGCATAATGTTTTCTAATATAAATAACAACAAACTCAGCATTTTTGGAGTGAACACTTTCTTGGTTCGAAAATCATATTTTTTCGGGGAGTTGGTCTTCAGACCAGTGAAGCGAACGAGTGGGTTTTGAAAAAAACCGGCGACCACCAAGTGAATCGAAAAAGACCTACCTGAGAAGTTTATACCGTGACTGAAGACAAAGTGCTTCTCCGAGTAGAGAAGATGTGCCCTGGGATAATTTTAATGTAAGTGAATATATATTTTGTATAGCCTGGTTAGTTTTTGGGATTGGATATTATATTGTCTTCTAAGGGTCATTGGCTATGAGTCGGTGAGGGCTGGATGTATTTGTCTTATATTTGTTTTGTATATATTTTGCTAAGCTTTTGAGTGCATGTCGATTTGTTATCGGAAATTCCGTCAATACATTTGTTAAGTTTTTAATGAGTGGTTTCTTAATTGACCCCCCAAACCCAAGTAGTGGATTCAGTAGCTACATCGTTGATGTTGGTAGACGGGCAGGGACCCAACCAGAAATCCTAGCGTTGGGGTAAAACCCTATATCGTCGCATATGGTGGAGGCGCCGGGCAAAAAAAATAACTTGTAGTACACTGATTATAACATTGTAACATTAAAAAGACGTCACAATAAACTTTCTCGTGTAGCAACAATAACCTTGTAGAATATTGTAGAATGTTAATGAATCGACACGTTAGCTGGAGACCATATATACAGATTACATCTTGGCAATGTAAAGGTCAATTAATTGGATCACCAACTCAAAACAGCAAAACACAACTGTTTTTACTAGGTGCATTCTGAATTTTATAATATAATTATTTAATGAAATTGACTGTCTCGACCTTTACTTCGTGGAAATTTTGAAGTACGATACAGTGAGCACTTACGAGCATACAGATTAAAACAACCAGATAAATCCCACTACGCAAAACATCTACTTGACACCAATCATTCATTGACACCTAACACAGAACTAGAAGTACTGCATATTTGTGAAAAGAAACAAGAACTGGAATTCCTTGAAGAACTGGAAATTAGAAGACATTTAAGAAACTCACAATATGAAGTTGTCAATGAACAGTTAAATCTAGGGAATTCTCCACTAATAAACTGTCTTCTTAAGTGATAATTGTAAAGATCAGCAGATATAGTTTCCCTGGTTTTCTATATCATTGCACAGTTATACTGATCTTAATTGGAAAAATGATATCCAGGATATCACCATAGGGCTAATAATATCTAAGCTTCAATATTTGTAATATCACATCTTCTTCTTTTTTCTATAAACATATTTTAAGCCAATCACAAGTTAGGTTACTTCTTGGTCTAGCCAAAATTAACTACTAAACATCAGGTAGGCATAAAATGAAATGTAACTTCTGTCATTCTGACGATGATATTGATTTATCGAAACAATTGTCAATTTTTTAGAATTTTCAATAACTTGTATTATATTGTGGAATTAACTAGAGACCTTGAGTTTCATTTAAAAACACTAATATGAGCATATTCCACGAAGTAAGGGTCGAGACAGTCAATTTCATTTTCAAATGATATTACATATGTGTATGATAGAATTGAAATTTAGTTTTGTTGAAGTTCATAACGCTGTGATCTGGATGATAATATGGATAGCTCGGTTTTGTACATGGTTTGCAGACATGTTTTTAGAGTTTGGATTTATTGACTGTTATGAACGGAGAATTAAGGTGTGCAGGGGGCGGAAGTTCTGGTCATACACCAAATGAGTGTAGGCAGACCGCAAAGTGATTGCAGATGGTCACGGGGCCACAAACTGCAGGACATGAAATGCACCAAATATGTAGTTGAAAAGGATTGGTCAAATGAGCCAAACAGAGATATTACGAAGAAAGACTTACCGATAGGAGTACGCCACAGAGTTATGCAGAATATAATGGCCCAAGGAGCTATAGAAAATAAAAATGGAGACGAAAGTTGCCGAGGGGTACAAAACAGAGAAATTACGAGGAACACAGTAGCCAGATGCAACAAAGAAAAATTAAATGAAAAAGGGCATTCAATAGGAAGAAGCCATCCGAATAGAAAAGATAGGAAAAATGTATTTGAACTAATAAGAACACATTCAAACCCAAAACAAATAGTCGTGACGAATTAAAATGAAGAAAGATTTCAAGTTACCCTACAAATGAACATAAAAAAAATAAACAATTATATCCACGAATACAGGTATAGTTCCATATTAAATATTTGGAAATATGTTTACTCACATTTTTTTTCATGTAGATATATAATATTTTTCTTGGAGATAATTAAGTCTATTGTTTAATATATTGTTAAGACTCCACTGAAGGAACATTAGTAGTAGTATTATAGCAGGGAAGTAGTTAAAGAGTATCAATGTGTACCAAGAGATATTACGACGCAACACAGGCGTCACAACTTTCAAATTCTGGATAGAATTTTTTTGGTAAATTCTCTCTCCTGTTATATAGGATTCACCCAATTAAATGGTGCGGGATGGTCCTGGCAGACTAGGATTTATTTAAACTAATAAGGGCTTAAATTTTTTTTGCGTTAAGAACTTGATGTAGTGAAATGGATATTAGAAATGTAACTAATTCATATTTTCTGTGTAGGTTATTATGGACAATCATGCTACTACAACCAGTAGTCACTGGTAACGTAGTGCAAGTAACTGCAAGCGCCGATTGGAGAACATTACCAGATGTTGTTACGTACGAGGCAACACGACCATAGTGTACGAAGCCAAATGGTGCGACCAGGAGGAATACAGAGAAAAATATGCAATTACGAGTAATATAAACGAAGTTTCCTCCTGCTCCACAAATTGCATCAGGGATCACCATGTGGATACTATCTTCATTCTAGGGAACATACTGTTAACTTGAGGAGTAATATATTTATTTTTTTCACAGGGGCAACATTCTCGCGTTCACAGCGGGATCAGAAATGTACGAGAACATCCAGTTTTGGCTGGTACTGACAGCTGTCGGAGTTTTCGAGGGATACATGGGTCTGAAGCTACTCCACAGATGGAGATGTATCCCCAGATGTACCCAGAGGCAGACAAAATTCGAAATCGAAATAGAAGAACCAGCAACGCTGGAAGACGGCCAACCACACCAATGTGTAATACAAATTGTGTAGGATGAAGGGCCACAATTAGAATAAAAGTTAAGTTTTTCCTTTGACCATGCTATTCGGCGTATAAGTTAGGCAACACGTTACATAACGCTAAGATAATCCCTAGATTAAGCTCACTAACCAATGTTTTGTTTTATTTCCTAGTATTTATATAATTAACCTCAATATATGACCCAACCACATAAATTTCAAAACGAGTTTGAAGTGAGATTTGTTAATAATGTAAATATAAGGTAGAAATAAAAATATTGTATATAACATTAGACCATAACTATCCCGTAAACTGTGCCTAAGGGAAATGAATAGTAAGTAAGGAAATGGTTACCCCAATACTACCGTTGTTTATTTTTTTTTTTCATGTAAGAGTCATAACTACCAAAACTGGGTGGAGTCCGGTCCGACAACGACGAGAAACCCACTAGCTGCAGCACAACGGCCCCTAGACGATCGACGCTACCCCGATGACCGGGAACAAGAAACACGTTAGAAATTCCACACCAAAGCTCCTTCGACCTAACAGAGAAATAGATGCTGTAGAGTCCTGCCTATATCAGAATCAAACAGATAAACCCCCAGTAGTTGGTCAACATCCGGCAGAGGCAGATTCGAGCTAGAACTAGAATTGTCGACACATTATGGGACTACCAGATGCCACTTGCCGGGTAAATCCTGGGTCAATATTAATTGACTATCAGACCCAGTAAACAGACCCGAGTAATCAATCGAAGTTACAATTCACGAATCGTCCCATATGGTCGAACAAACTGGGTCCAATCCACCAAACCCGATTGAGTGGAAGAAAAAGGCAATCTGAATGCAATGCGCTGAAATCAAATAAGTACTAAGTAGCGCAAAGTGCAGGAGAAAACCGAAGAGTTTACCATGCCGGATACCATTCTACACAATCAGACAAAAGTACAGAAGCACCGGAAATTCCAAAAAACGGTGTAAATCTGCTTCCATAACATACCGTGAGTTTAGCCGAAATGTAAGACGATACCAGGAAGAACCACCATTCCAATCAAGCGCAGGTTGAGCTACCACGTAAAGAAAATGACGTACCGCCAGCCCCAGGTCCGGACTCGCCCAGAGAACAGTAGGAAGAAGTCATGTGAACTGTGCTATTCGGACAATAAATTAAGATGATAGGCACTTGAATTGTATAAACACAGATATTTAAAAAGGGGTTAAGATAACAGTGGTAACTTAGGACTGAGGGCAGTCCTCTCTTCGAAGGGGGGGGGGGGGGGCACATGTCACGTTTAGAAATAACACCTAGTATATGGTAGGCCAAACAAAAGTAGGTAAATGTTTTGAAATATGTTTTGCTAATAACTTCAAAGTAGAGCATAATGTTTTCTAATATAAAAAACAACAAACTCAGCATTTTTGGAGAGAACACTTTCTTGGTTCGAAGAAAATATTTTTTCGGGGAGTTGGTCTTCGGACCAGCGGAGCGAACGATTGGGTTTTGAAAAAAACCAGCGACCAGTCAAGTGAATCGAGAAAGGCCTACCTGAGAAGTGTATACCGTGACTGAAGACAAAGTGCCCCTTTGAGTAGAGAAGACGTGCCCTGGGATAATTTTATTGTAAGTAAATAGTTAATTATATATATTTTGTATAGCCTGGTTAATTTTTGGGATTGGATATTATATTGTCTCCTGAGGGTCATTGAATATGTGCCGGTGAGGGCTGGATGTATTTGTCTTATATTTGTTTTGTATATATTTTGTTAAGCTTTTGAGTGCATGTCGATTTGTTATCGGAAATTCTGTCAATACATTTGTTAAGTTTTTAATGAGTGGTTTCTCAATTGACCCCCTAGCCCAAATAGTGGATTCAGTAGCTACATCGTCGATGTTGGCAGACGGGCAGGGACCCAACCCGAAATCCTAACGTTGGGGTAAAACCCTATATCGTCGCACTATATATGGAGCATTCTCATTTTCGATATGATGAATGTATCACTCAAAATCCATGATTACATTTTAATACCATATTTCATTGTTTGATTCTGTTCATATTTTTTATTAGGTTTCATAAAGTAATATTCCAATGAAAAATACTCTAAAACTAAATTATAGGATTATAGAACAAGGAAATGAGATTATGGAGAAAAAATTCAATAAGAGGTCGGGTAGACCCAGGACATCATTGAGTATAATTATCTGAGGGCATCCAACGCAGGGTTAACAGAGCAAAAGGAATCAGAAATGTTGTAAAGAGAAGGACAAGAATGCAGTTTATACCATCCCCTAATCATCCGTGAAATATGGAGGAGACATGCGTTTTGTGGATGATATGGTGATATTTACAAAAAATTAAGAATTATTCGATAGTGATATGAATCTACGATGAAGAGGGATTTATAATGAGAAGACACTAACAAAAGTTCAAAACAATAGTACTAGAAAACCCGCAACAAGAAACACTAGAGAATGGAAGGCTACAATAGAAAATGGTTCAGAAAAATAATTGTATTATATTTCACATAAAGCATGATATGGAAGGATGATTCCCAAAATGGAGAAAAAAAGCTTCAACAATGCTGTATTTTGCGCGAATTTTGATCTCATGGATTTTTGAAAGATATTACAGAATTTTTTACTTCATAATAAAGCGAAAAAATAGGAGTGGATACCACAATAATATTGAACATACCTGATTTTTTATATTTGCATTTCGATACCATGACCACACTCTCCAAGCCTCCAAGTGGACTGAAACTTGGCATATTTATTCGGATTAAGACCAATTTTTTTAGCATGAAACTTGTCCGTCTATTAAAATCAACGATATCACAGGCGAAAAGATAACGCTGAAATGTGGAAAATGGGTAATATTAGTACAAATTGCTAATTTGGCAAAAACCACCATCTATTAGAAAAAGCAAAATTGAAATATACAATTTTTGGATTCGAGAGAAATTGTGAGCAAAAACTTTTCCCATCCAGCTTACTGGTATCACAAACCCAACATGGAGGCTAAGGATAACCGAAAGCTACAATTTGGCAAAGTGAATAAATGTGAGCTATGTGTTTAATACCTAGTAGTTTCATTGGTGTAGCGAACGTATTGAAGCTATGCCAGTAAAATATTGGATTCTTGTGCTATTCACACGAAAAATAATATAAGCTTTTTCTATTTTCTCATTAAACTTTGCCGAAGAGATCATGTACGTAAATATGCAAATGGTACAACAATTGTGCGAATTTAATGACATCTCGCTGTAGCAGACCATATTATATCAGTTTTGTGTAAAATATAAATTCTTTCACATACAATTTTGTTATGCAGAATAAAAACAGAACATCTGGAACTTTTGTATTATAGTCCATATGTTTAGCGTGCGAAACAATTTTACCTGATTAAAATGAATTAAAATAAGATTAATCTTCATAAGTCATAACCAACCCTTTCAAAAATTTAGAATACTTTATTTCCATTACCGGCTCTCAATAATAGTATGAGATGGGAATATTGTCCATAAAACCTACTTCCTGTGAATCAGTTTGGTTTATATTAGGTTAGGTATGTAGGTAAATAATTCAATTTATTAGTGAACTGTGTCTTGGGTCTGAAAACTCTTGAGAGCAGAGCAGTACAGCTTTAACTACACGTGTAAAAATAATTGTACTTAACGTGTATGATGCTGTTGTGCTCGAGCACCCAACGTGTACCGTTCAGTATGTAGCTACAAAATGAGTCAATATGACGGGAATTGGAGAAACTACCATCCACAAGCTATTGGAACTTGCGAAGTAGCAACCATAGAAATCGACGAGTCAGTTAAACATGTAATTAGGTATAAAGTTCATTTATTTCACTTTAATATGTAAATACCAACAATCGACGAGGTTTAATCAATACTTATTGATGACTTTAATGTACTAATAATAAAGATTATGGAAAATTTTAAATAAAGATTATGGAAAATTTCAAATGCATTCAATCTCATTTCAGAGAAGCTGGATCGTAGATTAGCACTGGTGAGGGGAGAAGAGATAGTTTTTTGGAGACGGAAATATTTGAGGGAAATACGACGAGAACAGATAGAAAAGGATTACTATACTTAGATGAAACCTGGCTGAATGATGGACCCACTCTTACAAAAGTCTGGCAAGAAAAATCTGTTAAAAATCCTAGACAAGCTTTTTTAGAAGGTTTCTTGATGGGTTTGTAATTGCCGTGGATTGCCAGGGCTCAGGGGGCAGAACATATAAAGGGCTGTTTCGTTAGATTTTTTTATTCAACGATAACATGTATGTTACCTGTAAACTAAGAAATTGATGAAATCCTTGTAACTTAAAACTAATTCAATATAGTCATATATGTACAATTAACTGTCTCGACCCTTACTTCGTGGAATCTACTCATTTTACTGTTTTAAATGGAACTTATTATTGCTAGTTAATTCCACAATATATTGAAAAGATTTAAAAAATTCTAAGATGACACTGGTCATCAGTGGTTTTGGTGCCGGGGAATTTTTAGATGTTTTTGTATAAATTTGATGCCCTGATCCCAAATCTGTTGTTAGTTTTTGCCTAGGAGCTCAAATTTTGGAAATACTACATTTTAGTAAAAACCCCATAATTCACCAATTCATTAATTCAATAAAATAAAACAAAAATGTTTGTCATCATCGTATATTATTCAAAAATATTTGAAATTGGCATATTTTTGTATAAAAATACAGATAAAAGGCATTATTAAAATTGACAGTCATTCATGCACACTTTGAAAGCTTAGTTTTCGTGAAAATCTTTAGTGCATATTTTGGGAACAGTCTCTTTTTAAATTCCAGCAGTAATCTCCCATCATGTTTGCGTCCCAATGTCCTTGGTAGCGGTCCTCCATAATCTTAATATTTTGGTGTAACCTTTCACCCTGTTCCTCACTGAAGTCTTCCAAATTCTCTGGAAACCGGTCCAAGTGATTATGCAAATAATGTAATGTTACAAATGCAGGGTCCTTTATAAGTTTCCGTATTTGTGGGTCGTCGAATATTCCTGCTTTAAGTTTTTCTGAACTTAACTGGAACAATTTCCTACCTATATAGGCAAAGCACGGTTCACTTTTATCAAGAGCCTTCACAAATTGTTTCAATGGGTCCACTTTAATATAAAATGGTGGGAATATGATTTTCTCTCGTTCATAATGTTATGTTTTCCCACTTACAGGTTTTCTCTCTTAGGCCACTCTTTTCTAATTCAATGGTGTGTTCTATCTCTGCTTTCGGGGCCCAGGAAGCATGGATATTTGGTGACACCACTCTGCTGATCCAGAAGGAAGTTTACCATTTTTAAGTCCAAAGAAATGACCCAGTAGTAGTATACTTTATTTGTGTCGATATCCAAGCAATGGTGTCGTATGCTTCTTTCATTTTCGTTGAGTGACTAATTGGTATTGAACCGTATTTGTTCCCATTGTGTAGAGAGACACATTTTTAACTTCGCTTTGAGCTATTGATAAATAAGCGCCATTCATTTGGAGAATAGTCACAAAGTCCCATTTATTCTAGAAGGCCTTTAACATCCTGGCAATATACAGGATTGTCATCTTGAGAAAAAAAGGTAGAAAATCCTTTTCTCTAGTGCGGTAGAAAGGAATCGTAGTTCCTTGTTCGAGTAAATTCTTGTTCTCCAACCTAGAAGCTAAAATATCAGAAGCTTCCTTTGAAAGGTTGAGATCTCTGCTGAGGTCGTTTAACTCATTTTGATTAAAACGTTGGGGAATTGATGTCGTCCCCAATTAATCACAGTCGCGTTCATAACTTCCGGAAGAGTGATCAGAGAGAAAATTCTCGTCCTGACCAAGCTCTGGTAGCTGATGAAATGTGGGGATTGGTACTTCATCTGAATGAGCGACTGGGCGCCTTGCAGACTTTAAATCAGGAGAAGTTTGATTTGCTCCTGTTGTGTCGATTTATTCCATTGAGATTTAGTAGGCAGAAGTCTAATAAATCGGTTATTTATTCCATGGTATATGAATCGGTATTATTCCTTTTTTTAATTGCAATGACCTAAAGGGTCCTATTGTACACTTCAACCCTTCAAATTTTTTTGCAGCGTGCTGTCACCAGTGCCTTACGGCATCTTTCGAAATCTGGAGGTATAAATACGATATTTCTTAAATATGAATATCCTGTACAATATAAGAAAATAATTATCAAAACAAATCTTTCGAAATCTGAAGGTATAAATACGATATTTCTTACATATGAATATCCCTATAAGACAATAATTATCAAAAAGGTCCTTCGAAATCTGAAAGTATAAATACGATATTTCTGACATATGAATATCCTGTACAACACAAGAAAATAATTATCAAAACAAATCTTGCGAAATCTGAAGGTATACATACGATATTTCTCACATGTCAATATCCCTGTATAATTTTTAAATAAGATCGATTTCCAATCTTACTATTTCCTGAATATGTTAGGTGAGGGGCTCAAATGTCAATAGTGCACTTAATATGACCAGAAAATATACCTTTTGAACACCCAGTCAAATCAAATAAAATGTCAATACGGTATTTGTTCAAAAAAAATAATTATATGACAGAAAAAAAAACTTTTTTTAAATATCACAAGTCACAACTACACAATATCACTGTTGAGGTATGGCCGTCGAAGTGTCAGGCCTTACAGTACCTGAGCACTCTATGAGAGTTACTACCTCACTGCCTCCGTTACCAAATTTTCTGCTATTTATTTCAGAAGTTTTTTGGGATTTTTGCCCTTGTCTCATGTTCTCATTTTCGTAATTGAAGGTTAATTTTCAATTTCTATATTCCATATTTTTGATAAACAAAACATCGTGTGTTTTGCCATCGACCTTGTCGGTTGTGTAAAATTGTTAGTATAAATTCTTTTCTGGTGTAGGTCAACAATTGTTTTTATATTAGTTAGACTCGACTTATTTTATTATCAAGAAAATTACATCTATATAGGGTGTCCTTAAAATTTCCTTTGTCATGTTTCGTGTTTATTACCATGGCCAAATTTTAAACATTTCCATTCTACAGCAGTCCACTGTCGTAAATGTTCAGTACACGTTTCACAGACCATACGTTATGCCCAGGTTTTATCCTGATCACCAAAGTAACCAAGATAAGCTCTGTTTACAAAGTCACTAAGAGCTCTTTTGTTTTCTTTTAGAGCGAATTCCCCACATATGTAACAAAACACGTCAGGGTGATTTCCGCAAATTCGTCTACTGGAACCAGCAGTGGAACTCATTTTATGTCAATAAAAAAGCACAACAAAAGAAACTCAAGTATTTCGCAACTCCTTTCTACTCTCTACGGCGTCAATCTGTAAACTAACTAACTCAAGTTCAAGTGGCGCCAGTATGACGCGACAGTGCAAGTGTTGATAAGTCATTTTCGTCATTTCTTAGAACCCAATAAAAAGCAAATAAGTTTTTGATACTGGGGGTGTAGTTTAACGCTGGGTTACTGTTAGAAAATACGTAGTATTTTTATTAATTTTTTTTTATTGAAGGTGTTGTAAGTGAATACATACATTGTATAATGTTTTTTTCAAATTACTTTTTGAATACTAGACCAAAATAAGAAATAAAAAAATATATAACATTAGTTAAAAAAGGGAGCAGATAATAGCAAGCAGGTGCGTTGAACCTTTTTAAGTATAACTAAAAAACTAGAGCCGATAGGAAAAACCTGGCTTTATATTTAGATTCAGCGCCCCAAATATAGCTAAAATCAAATAAAAAACCTGGGCACCAATGAAAAAATTAATATCCAAACAATTGTCAATTATCTTAGAATTTTTAAAATCTTTTCAATATATTGTGGAATTAACTAGAAACAGTAAGTTTCATTTGAAACAGTGATATGTTCAATTGTTATTACGAGAGCCCCACGCGACGTCGTTGGGACCACAGTGAGGTAAGAGTTCGCTTCCGTCTCGGCCTCAACACGCAACGAGACTTCAGCTAGAAGGGAAGGCTTCTGTTCTGGACTCAACACGCTCCTGGACTTCGGCTAGGACGGTTCTAAGCTCAACGCGCTCTAGAATTTCGGCCGAAAAATGGGGTCTGTGTGTGTCTAACCTAGGGTTCAACGTACTCTAAGGAACCGACGACAAGCCGGGTGTTGATTGCGATCACAGGTTCAACACACTCCAGGATATAGTAAATCAATTCGGTTAAGCGTACTACCGATATATTAGTTGGAGCTACTTCCAGCGATGAAGCTTTGTTTTAGATTGTAGGCGTGAGGATTGAACTTATCGATGTATTGATATGTTTCAGGGTTATCGCTATTGGTCGTTTTGTTAGTGACATGTTGAAAGTGTTGCCCTCTAGGTACTAGACGCCCAATTTCGTCTTTTGTGATAATTTGGTTTGGTAGTGCTCTGTATCCCGGTCGCCTATGTTTTGTGGTAACTATGTGTGGAGGGTGTTAACGTTTATTTCAAATAACAGTGTCGTTACAGGTTCAAATACTGCAATTGGGCGAGGTCGTAATAACCCATAGAGGAAGTGATGAAGGTTTTGTATATAGAGGTTTGCTTGAATTTGTATCAGAGTCTACCAAAGATTAACACGAAGAAACTAATGCCGATGTGAAAAGTATTACTATCAAATGTTGGATTTAATTTCTATTAATTCCGTCGTAAATTTGGTTACTTACGGCTAAGTGAAATAAAAACAGTACATAAGAGGCTGATTCATTGAAAAGGGAAATAGGAAATCACTACTAACAGTGATACGTTGAAGAAAGTTTATTATTGGCTAGGCAATATACATCAAGATTTAAAAAATACGCTATTCATGAAATAGACAAGGAACGTGGAATTAGTGTCTTCTTAATCTGATGACTGATCATTATAAATTATCTGAAAGTATAATTTCTGTGGAAAATTAAATTCATAGAGATATTACCATTGTTTAACTGAGAATCATCTTCGTCCTCTGTTAGTCTAGCTAGACTGCAAGCTTCAGGTTTCCTAATACTCAGTTTCTTGTTGAGATATAAGAAACCTCTCATTCATTCTTTGCCAGCATGTTTTATTATTCCCACGCTCGTAGAATTTTTATGTATTCCTCTTTTCCTATATCATGAGCTAATTTTCTTAGAGCTACAGTTGATAATCTATACGCCATTTTACTACAAATTTGTAAATACTCGTTTCCTTTGTAGGAAAAAATGCCATTATATACCATGAGTAGTACACAGTGAGACACCGTCTCAATATGTACTACCTGATCCCGGCCCACTGTGTTAACAAGCACCAACAACATATGATTAGTATAGTTTCTTAACCAAACATTTTAATAAATTGCCACAAACACAAAAAGTGTTTGTTCAAATATACTTACTTGCAAATTGAAGAAACTGCACAGTTGAGGAATTTTAACTGTGTATATTTCAGGTAAAAGTTACATAGAGTTTCTTAAAACCACGTTGATGTTGATCACAGACTATCAACAACCAACTGCACCGTAGGCCGCAATATGGCTGGTGACGTGTGCCATCCATCTTACATTTATTACAGGGTTGCCGAATCTGAAATATGTTCTAAGGTCTTAGAGAAAAATAGAATGTCCCATTGTGAAAGCTATCCCAATGTGAACTACCATTCCCTAACCTTCACGTTCACGAATGTAGCTCAGATTAACCTGCATCACGCGAAGGGAGCTTCAGCCGTGATTGCAAGGTTGTTCGCTAGACTACAACTGGATATTGTACTGATCCAAGAACCATGGATCAACAAAGAAGGCCAAATCAAAGGTTTGGCATGTAAGGATTCTAAATTGCTTTATGATCAAAGGCAAGTATCTCCGCGTGTGTGTAATCATGAGAAATAACATAAAATATATTTGTGTTTCAGAATACGTGTCACGGGACCTTGTTCCAATCATGGTTCACCTCAACATTGGGGGTATCGACCGAGACATCGTCATTGCCTCTGCCTACATCGCTGGAGACGGGCCGATGACACCGCCAGTAGAGGTACAAGAGCTAGTGAGACACTGCGATGGCAGACGGCTTCTAATTATAATTGGTTGTGATGCCAACTCACACAATACCGTGTGGGAAAGCACCAATAACAACGTAAAAGGTGAGTGTTTATTAGAATATCTCTTGGCAAATAACCTTGAGACCTTAAACGTGAGGACAACCCCCCCTTTTGTCACGAGAGCAAGAGAATAGGTCCTGGACGTAACAATCGTTGATGTTGCTGCTAGGAAAAATGTAAAAGATTGGAGGGTGATGAGCGAGCCATAACTTTCCGTCCATAGGATCATCGAATTTGGGATAGAGGGAAATACCACCTCGATTCCTACAATTCGCAATCCTAGAAATACTGATTGGTCTCTTTACAAGACCAATCTGAAGGACAATTTGGAACACGTCGAAGTGAATGGGGTAAATCACCCGCACTACGACCTGGAACAAAGAGTCGAACAGATCAGTGAGGCAGTAGTGGAAGCTTTTCACTCCAGTTGCCCACTCTCAAAAGCTCGTTCAGAAAAGGATGCTCCTTGGTGGAATGAGAACCTGTCAAACCTCAGAAAAGAGGTCCGTCGGCTCTTTAATAGAGCCAAACGTGACGTCAATTGGCAGAGGTACACTGAGAAGCTTACTCAGTACAATAAAGAGATTAGGAAGGCCAAAAGGCTTAACTTTCAAGCCTTTTGCGAAAATATCACTTCCACTCACATTGCGGCCTGACTACAAAAGGTCATGGCAGATGGGGGAACTAACCCCACAATGTCGCTGAAAAAGCCAGACGGATCATACACGGAAGGTGAAGAGGAACGATCAATTCTTCTTCTTAAAACCCACTTCCCAGGTAGTGAACCAGCAACAAGCACCGAAATAGCAATGAACTACACCAAAAAATCCCGCAAGGAAGATTGGGACATTGCTAAGAAAATATTTACCAGGCAACGGTTGGAATGGGCAATAAGTACCTTTCAACCATATAAATCACCAGGGGTGGATGGAATATTTCCAGCACTCCTACAGCAAGGGAAAGAGGAGATTTGTTCTCACCTGCTGAAGATTACAAGAAGCAGTCTAGCAGTGGGTCTAATACCTAGAAAATGGAGAAGGGCAAGGGTAACCTTCATACCAAAAATAGGGAAAAAAGATGGGACTGATCCCCGATCTTTTAGACCCATCTGTCTAACATCGTTTCTACTCAAATCGATGGAGAGAGTAGTGGATAACTACATAAGAAAAGAGTATCTGGAGAATATATCACTTCATAAATGTCAGCATGCCTACAGAGCGGGTCGATCAACTGAGACGGCTCTGTATCAGCTGACAGAAGTCATCCAGAGAACTCTGAACAACAAAGAAATCGCAATGTGCGCATTCCTGGATATATCAGGGGCCTTTGACAACACAACTCATGTGTCTGTCAAAGAAGCACTAAAAAGGCGAGGAGTGAATGAAACCATTGTAAAATGGATGTGTGAGTTGTTGACAACGAGGATAGCTGAGACACAGGTGGGGAATCAAACCACCTCAGTTAAAGCCACTCGGGGGACACCTCAAGGGGGAGTGATATCTTCCCTTCTATGGAGCCTCGTAGTAGATGAGTTGCTCTACTGGCTAACGGAGCTTGGCTTCGAATATATGGGCTCCGCCGAAAACATTGTTTTAATAGTCAGAGGCAAGTTCGAGAGCACCTTGTGTGATTTATTACAAAAGGGCCTCAGAATCATTGAGCAATGGTGCTTGTCAGTGGGGCTGAACATTAACTCAAGCAAGACCATAGTAATTCCATTTACCCGGAGAAGAACACTTCCAGCCATGAAACCCATATCCTTGAATGGAGAAATCATAGAATGGAAATCAGAGGTTAAATATCTAGGGATAACCCTAGACAGTGAGCTTCTGTGGAATAAGCATGTTGAAATAACTGCTAGTAAAGCAATAAGAGCTTCGATGGTGTGCAGAAATGTAGCTGGTAAGAGGTGGGGCTGTAACCCAAAAAATCTGCGGTGAATGTACGCCATGATTGTGAGACCAGCAATTACGTATGGGGCAATAGATTGGCACACAAAAACAAGTCAGTACAGTACGAGGAAAACCCTCGATAAAGTTCAAAGGCTTGCCTGTGTGTGCATCACTGCAGCTATGAGAAGGTGTCCAACTAGGGCACTTGAGATCATTACAGATCTCACACCTCTACATCTGGTGATAGAAAGATCTGCCCAAGAGGCAATTCTCAGAATATCTAAGGAAAGTTCAGGCAATGAGAGTATTAAAAATCAGAGAGCTTGTTCCTGTCTGACAAGATACACCTCATTAGCGAATCTTTCCAGTGACGAAATGATCAGGAAAGTAAGCATCGAAAAGAATTTCACTACAATGATAAATACGAGGAGAGACTGGGAAAGGGAATGCACCACCCAAACTCTCAAAGAAAACACCATTAGATGGTATACGGATAGTTCGAAAACCACCATCGGAGCAGGCGCTGGAGTATTTGGGCCTGCCACCAGATACTCATTATCGTTAGGCTCCTTCCCGAGCGTCTTTCAGGCAGAAATCCTTGCGATTGAAAGATGCGTGGAAATGAACCTAGAAAGAAACTACCAGAAATGTGACATATCGATCCATTCTGATAGTCAAGCAGCTATCAAAGCATTGAGCTCCCATGTCATTGACTCAAAAATGGCATGGTGCCGAAGAAAACTTGATGAATTAGGCAAGAATAACAGGGTCTCTTTTGTCTGGGTTCCTGGCCACTGGGGAATCACGGTAAATGAAGAGGCCAATACACTTGCCAGGAAAGGAGCACATATGCCCTTTATTGGCCCGGAACCTTTCTGTGGTGTAGCAAAATTCTCCTACAAGTAAGAGTTTCGGAAGAAAGAGGAAACCGAAAGAGAAGCACTCTGGCAGTGCTTTCCCGGGTTGGAACATTCCACAAAGTTCCTGGGGAACTTTGACACTGCTAGGTCAAAAAAATATTTGGACCTCAGTAAAGATAAGCTACATCTCCTCACGGGCTTTCTTACAGGACACTGCCGCCTTAGGAAGCCCTTAATGAGAATAGGTGTAGCAGAGATTGACGAGTGTAGATTCTGTGGGGAAGAGGATGAAACTCCTGATCACCTAGTTCTGGAATGCCTCGCCATTGCAAGCCAACGCAAGAAATGCTTTGGACAAGAATTTTGTGAGAGTGAGGACCTAGCCTCGCTGAAGTTGTCTCAAATACTAGAGTTCATTAGAACCTTGGAACTGGAAGGCGAGCTGTAGTAGTAGCGACAACAGCTCTGATTGGGGGGGGCACAATAGACCTTTGGTTTCAGTGCACAGTAACCCCGTTAAAATCTAATCTAATCTAATCTAACCTTCGGCTGCAGTGAAGAATTTCCATCCTCCGTGCTGTTTCAAATTTGTGATATCACCTCCTCTATTCAGTAGCATAGCTGCTGAGCTTCGACGAAAGGAGTGACCTGTGAAATGGACAGTATTTTCTAGTTTAAGATGAGAGGCGATTTTGAGGCTTTCCCACAGAGTGCAATCTTCCAAGTTGTGTTGAACATTTTCCGTTTCAAAAAACAGCCATTTACGGTTGAAATGCAGTGGTCTCAATTGCAAATAATTATGCCGATCTCAACATTAGTTTTCCTGTTTTGATAGGCAAAATTATCCAGTGAGTCTATATTTTCCGGTCGGTCTTAAAAAAATTATCTAAGAGGCTTAGAAGTCAGTCAGAGTTGACCCATTTATTCCGTAACTCCTTGAAAATTATTTCAAAATAACACATACATCATGTTTTCCTTAAAATATTAGCCCATTACTTTTAGTCAGTGAACAAGTTGTCAGTTTCGAAGTAGTTTTTGTCCGAACTTTCAAACTTTCATAATAATCTAATGAATAATTGCACTTTTGATGAATGCGTACAATTATGTTCAAATTAGTTCTCGGGTAGGCGTAGTAAATAATTATAAAAGTGGATTCCAGAAACTTAGTTATTGGAATGAGAACGATATTTTTTCTTTTTTACGATAACTAATTATCAATTTATTTTTCCAGCAACAACATTAGCCTTATGAGGCTAGCAAAAGTTGTATATTTGATTAATATTCCATTAGCGACCAAAAAACTTGAGTTAATATATTGCACTTCAGAGTGGTTTCGTGCTGTTGTTTAAAGTAATATGGTGTTCTCTCCACAATCATTAGTGAATGCAATAATATAAAAATTAATTTTGATGATAGAGTGTAGGTAAACCTCCTCGATCTAGAGTGAGAATATTTATTTTGACACACTCGCATCTTATGTGATTTGCATGTATTTTCACCCATTACCGAGTGTTAGAATGAACATTCCGTAATCGAACCAAATAATATGTATTGCCATGGATGTCAAAACTGTCATTGTCAGATATAAATGACAGCATTAATTATTGAGAAAAGGTGAAATTTGAAGAAAATGGTTGAAAAACAGGGTAAATCTGATATGGAAATGAAAAACACCCCACCGGAAATTATGAATTATGCAAACAAAATGATAAAATCGAGACGTGATAATGAAAAGTATTATGCACTGTGAAGGTATTGGCAACAAGAAAAGGAAACGGTCTTCTTATGCGAAAATGTTTTAATAGCATTTTTCAGCGATTTGATAAGGAAATGGCAAACCTTGACATTATGGAAAATATACCTATTCAATCTTAAAAGCAACGTTAAATTGAAACAAGATATTGATATTTCAAAACGTAAAAAGTTTAAAACTTGAGTTAATATATTGCACTTCAGAGTGGTTTCATGCTGTTGTTTGGTGTAATATGGTGTTTTCTCCACAATCATTAGTGAATGCAATAATACAGAAATAAATTTTAACGATATAATGTTGGTAAACCTTCTCGCTCTAGAGTGAGAATATTTAATTTGACACACTCGCATCTTATGTGATTTGCATATATTTTCACCCATTAACGAGTGTTAGAATGAACATCCCGTAATCGAATCAAATAATATGTATTGTCATGGATGTCAAAACTGTCATTGTCTGATATAAATGACAGCGTTAATTATTGATAAAGTGTAAAATTTGAAGAAAATGGTTGAAAAATAGGGTTAATCCGATATGGAAATGAAAAATACCCCACCTGAAAATATGAATTATGCAAACAAAATGATAAAATCGAGACGTGATAATGAAAAGTATTATGCACGGTGAAGCTTTTGGCAACAAGAAAAGGAAACGGTCTTCTTATTGAAACGTTAACTTAGCAGTCAACATTTCTTATAATGTTTTAAATAAATAATTCAGCTTCGAATGTTAAATTCATTGGTGGAATAGACCACACGTCTTCCTAGCCAATATTTCAAAAACAACTATTTAAATGTTGGTGGAATAAACCAGTATAGATATTTCGCAAAAAAAATCCTGAATAGAAATTCGGAATGTGGGATTATTCGATACCTTTTTGGAGAGAATGGTAGTCGCAGAAATTCAGAAAAAAGTTTCAAATATTCCGCTGGATTTAATATAAAACTTGTTCTTAGAACATATTTGCAGGGATTACTGGTATGTTTTATTTTTTTCTGTGTAAGATTCTCTTGAATTGATAGAGGTTTTTGTCCAGGACAAATCCTCAAACTAGTTTGTATAATTGTAAGAAAAAGTATAAGTATAGTTTTATATATGCCTCTGGACAGATATCTAAATATCTTGTTAACTAAAAAAGTCTTTCTCTAACACACTTGTTGTTATTGTAGCGGAAACGCCAGGAACAGATCAATTCTCATGAGCTGGAACACGAATTGGCATATAGAAATGTTGAAGTATTACCGACAGTGGCGGAGCGTAGAAAATTGTTGAGGGGTATTTTAGCTCAAGAAGCATCGGGTCGCAGTTCTATTTTGTATGAGAATAGTCAATTGAATTTTGATAAAGAAGTAAACGGTATCGAGTTAACTTTATCTGACTTGAACAAAAAAATTTCTGAATTTGTAGGATCAGATAGGGACAATGAATATCTTAGATTAACATGTAGATTAGCTCATGCAAATAATCGGGTTTCTCGTTTGTCGTGTAACAATGATGAGGAAGTAATCAAGAAAAAACAATTTGCTACTCAGATTTTGTTGTTAGAGGGTGAACTTGATGGTAGATTACCGGGCACTATCCAGGCTCAATCAACTCCTGTGGGTCAGAACCAAAGCTTCACTTTCTCTAAGCCAGTACCTATCTATAAATGGGGAATACATTTCTCAGGAATTGCAGAAAATGAATCTTTGGCAGGATTTTTAGAACGTGTAGAGTGTTTAAAGATTTCTCGAGTTGTAACAGATAACGAATTATTTTCTAGCGCTGGAGATCTCTTCACTGATCAGGCATTTTATTGGTATTTGAATAATAGAAGTCAATTTCAAAATTGGTCAGAGTTAGTTCCTAAATTGAAGTCAGATTTTCTCCCATATAATTATCAGGAAGATTTGTTGGACGAAATTAAAAATAGAGAAAACCAAATACTAATGAAAAAGTTACGTTATACATAAATTCTATGTGTAGTCTATTTAATCGCTTAGAAATAAAACAGGATGAATCATCAAAAATTAGAATCATTATTATGTACCACCGCTAGCTTTATTAGATATTAACAGTATCGAAGAGTTAACCGATAAATGTAAAAAGTTGGAAGAATCTTTTACCTACTCACAGAATTCTCAGAATTCAAGTATTAATTCGAGCAAACCTAAAATATATCTAGAACCACAGTTAAATAATACTTTCACCTCATCTTATCGGTCTAGGAATCATAATAATTCTAGACATCTATCTACAGTATCTACAGTAAATTCACATAAAGTTTGCTGGAATTGTGGTGAACAGAATCATTTTTATCCGCAATGTAAATACGCTTTAAAAGTATTCTGTTATGGATGTGGAAATCCTGGATTTATAAAATCTAAATGTCCAAATTGTTCAAAAAACAAACAAAGCGGTCAGGTCAATGCTTTGGTGACACCTACCGCTCCTCAAAATCCTTCAGGATCCACACATCCAAAGCAAAAAAAATCAAAAGAACAGTCAATGTCAAGAACAGTTTCCGAAAAAACACCTTCAACCAGCAACCAATAAGTGAAATTATTCCTTATCTAATCTATCTAAAAATTCTAATAAAAATAGCCTATCTTATTTCAATAAAAATGATTGGTTAGCTTGGTTAAATATAGTAAGAACATTTTACAAGCCAGGCAAAGTAAATGAATTTCAGAATTCTTTAAATACTCAATTATCTAGTATTTACTTTTTAGACTTGTTATATCGAAAAAATAATGATAACAGGCCTTATGTGGTTATTATTATTTTTGGGAAGACATTCTCTTGTTTGATTGATACAGGAAGTAATTTGAGTGTTTAGGGTTCTCTAGGTCTTGAGTTTCTTAAGAATTTATCTATACCTATTTCTATTACCAAACAGTTTCAAGTTTCGACTGCTGATGTTACTTACCATGATGTTGGTGGTTTTGTAGAAACTTATGTCACAGTGGATAAGTTATCTTGGATTTTAAAATTATATCTTTTACCTTCAGTTACTCAAACAGTTATCTAAGGAATGGATTTTTTAAAGACATTCAATATTAAAATAGACTTTTCTAAATTTACTATGAATTTAAATGCCTTATCTTTAAATGCCATCAATACTGTTAAGGACGTCACAACTTTAACAAATGATAAAAAATTAAACTTGATGTTATTATCGAAAAATTTGAAAGCATTAGCCCCAAGGATAAAATTGGTAGGACACATATCTTAGAGCATTTTATCGACACAGGAAATTCTCCTCCATTTGAAATAAAACAGTATCCATTACCTCAAGCTATGGAAGTTCATGTGAATAATGAGATAGATACATTATTAAAATTAGGGGTTATTGAACCAAGTACATCTCCTTATTGTTCTCCTATCTGTTTAACCCATAAACCTGATGGTAGTATAAGGTTACTTCTTGATGCTAGATCTTTAAACAAGCAAACTAAAGCAGATTCGTGTATGATTCCAAATATCGAGGTAATTCTTAGTCAACTAAGGGATACGCGATATATTTCTAGTATCGATTTAAAACATGCTTTTTATCAAATACCTTTAGAAAAGTCGTCTCGTCCAAAAAAGCTTTTGCAATTCGTTCTAGAGGACTATTTAAATTTACAAGTACACCATTTGGTTTAATTTCAAGTACAGCTACCATGTCACGATTAATGGATATGGTTATAGGTCCATCTTTAGAACCATATTGTTTTTATTATCTTGATGATATAGTTGTATGTACATCACAGTTTGATAAACATGTAGAAATTTTGTCTAAAGTTTATGAGAAACTAAAAGAGGCTAATTTAACGGTAAATATTGATAAATGTCATTTCTGTCGTCCTTCTCTTCGCTATTTAGGTTATACCTTGGATGAAAACGGGTTAAGTATTGACGGTGAAAAAACTAAAGCTATTACTAACTATCCTGTACCAAGGACAACTACAGAGGTACGTAGATTTGTAGGGGTTGTTTCATATTATCGTCGTTTTTTAAATAATTTTTCTACTTTATCTGCTCCCATTTCTGATCTTTTATCTAATAGAAAAAAAATCAACCAATAAGTTGGACACCGGAAGCTCAAAAAGCTTTCGAAGATATAAAAACTGTTTTAACTACCGCTCCTGTACTTTGTAGTCCTGATTTTAAAAAATCATTTTATCTAATGTGTAATGCAAGTGATGTAGGTATAGGGAGTGTGCTTTTTCAGTTAGAAGATGGGTTGGAACATCCAGTAGCTTATTATAGTAAAAAATTGAATAAATGTCAAAAGAAATACACAACTACTGAGAAAGAGGCTCTTGCAGTACTATCTATTGATCATTTTCGTTATTATCTTCTGGGACGACATTTTACTGTCATCACGGATCACTCTTCTCTTATTTGGTTAAATAATATGAAAAAACCATCACCACGATTAGCTAGGTGGATTCTACAACTTTCACAATACAATTTTTCGATAGTCCATCGTAGAGCAACGGGTACCGTACCTGCAGATTTTCTATCTAGGGTGCCGGAAATAAATGTATTAAATTTATCTTTACTAAAACCTGATAATCTGTATAAAAGTATGATTAATAAGGTTCAATCCGATCCGGATAGTTATCCTAATTTCAAGGTAGAAAATAATATTCTATATGAGCATGTCTTTAACAAGTATGCCAATATTTGCAATTTAACTGACTGGAAAATTGTAGTTCCAACGGAAAACAGACTTGAATTGTTATCGGAATTTCATGATGATCCTACTGCAGCTCATTTCGGTGTTTTTAAAACATTAGAGAGAATCTCAGAGTTATATTATTGGCCCAGAATGAGACACAGCGTACAAAAATATGTGAGGCGTTGTAAAGTTTGTGCTGCCTGTAAGCCCACAAATTTGCCACAAGCTGGTCTCATGGGCAAATATCGTAATATAGAGTTTCCTTTCCAGTTAATTTCCTGTGATTTAATAGGTCCATATCCTAGATCTCGCCAGGGAAATACGTGTGCATTGGTCATTGTTGATTTCTTCTCTAAATTTGTTTTAATTCAACCTTTAAAACAAGCTACCTCTTCTGCGATTGTGAAATTGATTGAAAATAATGTTTTTCTAATTTTTGGGGTTCCTCAAATAGTAGCTGTAGACAATGGTAAACAGTTCACTAGTCAGTTGTTTAAAAATTTTATGTCTAAGTATCATGTCCAAAGTATTTGGTACACTGCAAATTACACTCCTCAAGCCAATCATACCGAGCGTGTGAATAAATCTATTGTTACTGCAATACGTTCATATTGTTTTTCTGATCATAGAACTTGGGATGTAGAATTACAGAAAATAGCTCAGGCAATTCGTTTGTCTAAACATGAAGTCACAGAATTTCCACCATCTTTTCTTGTGTTTGCTAGAAACGTACCTGTATCAGGGTCATTTTTTGGGAATATTGCAGATAATGCAAATAATCAACCTGCAATTGCTGATAAAATACACCGTTTACAGGATACTCAAGAAATGCCAAAAATTTTCGAAGATGTTAGAAAAAAATTACACAAGGCTTACATAAAATCGAGTAAACGTTATAATCTTCGTAAATGCGATATTAAATTTCATGTAGGTGATCATATTTGGAAAAAGAATTATCAGAAATCAGATAGAGCTCAATTTATTTCTGCAAAATTTATGCCTAAATATATACATTGTACTGTTAACCGTGTGATATCTCCCTTGATTTATGAACTTAAAGATAGTAATGGCAAAAATATAGGACGATGGCATGTTAAAGATCTAAAAGAATATAACTTATCTACTGATGAATCAAATGACTCTACCGATGATGAAAATAATCCTGACTCAGTATCTTCGGATAGTGAATGAACATTTGTTAGATGAACACATTTTTACCTTATCTTCAAAAAAAAAGATGAAAGGAATTTTACAGTAGATTTTTCTGTGTTGTGCTGAGAGTTAAAAATAATCTCTTGGCTGAATTAATTTGTTGGTAACCTAGGTTTATCTTGTAGATAATATTTTTGAAATTAGAAGGTATTAAGAAATTAATATAATTTTTGTTTACTGAATTAGAGTTATGTGATGTTTGAACGGTAATTAGTATCACTAAAATTTGAATGTTCCATATTATATTTCTAATTTGTAGACTTATCTTTTCAGTTGAAATGTGTAGTTACACATACTGAAAAATATTATCTTATTTCACCGTTTTCAGTTGAATTGTGTAAAATGACACAAACTGAAATAATTTATCTTACCTAGGGTTTTTGTGTTGACACATGACACACGGAGATTTATCTTTACCTTATCTTATCTCGTGTCGAAAATTTATCTTCACCTTATCTTATCTCGTGTCGAAAATTTATCTTTACCTTATCTTATCTTGTGTCGCAGCAGACATGAATCGTGTGTCTTCTGTATATTTAAATAGTGTGCCACCGGACATTTATTGTATAGTATTTTAGCTTGCTATAATAGTTATAGCAAATTTGACTCTTACCTCTTTTGGCACAACAACAAAGAAATGATCTATCTATGTTACTTAACAGCTGGTTCAATTATATCTTGAAAATTTTATCTTTATCTTTTCTAGTTAGATTCCAAATGAATCCAGTTCATTGTAAGGAATTTAATTTTCAGTGTTCGTAGCTTTAACAAATAGTTATTTTCACTATTCAAAAATATCTACAATTATCTTGATATATATTACCGTAGAAATTAGAATTTCTATCTGTCAAGAAAACAGATTTCCTTTATCTTAGAGTAAGGGAATTTGGGAGGATAGAACAAATAAGTTTGGAGTTTATTGCCTCACCTTTAGAATATTACATATGGTTGTTACATATGCTAGTGCTGGAATAATCCTCCATTCCTTTGTGACAGTATTTGTATTTTCTCTAATTTTCTTTCTCTCTGTTTGCTATTAAGGATTCTTATGAATTCTTAATATAATCTATATAGAAACATATAATTTTTTTTGATATGTCTTTACCTGACTTAGACTCATATATACTAGATTATAATAATAATCTAGGCATTAAAAACACAATATCTTTACTTTAATGAATCACAATATCGAAAAATATATACGAATAAGTTTGGTGTTGGTTACCTCACCATTAGGTTATAACATGTTGTTGTTAAATATGTTAGTGCAGGAATCATCGTCCATTCCCATGTGACAGTATTTGTATTTTCTTTAAAATTTACTTCTTTCCTCTGGTTAATATTGCGAAGTGTTTTTGATATTCCTTTACCTGATTGTGGCGTTTGTATTCTCAATGAGAATATTTATTTTTTTTATTTTTTTTCTTTCCTTTCATTAGTTATAGGTTACGGCAGTTATTTATGAATTGTATCGACCTATTTTTCTGAGCCATATCATGTTATTCTTTTCTCTTCCTATCATCAATTTATTTTAACATTTATTTTTGATTTGAAGAATTTATCTGGGGTAGTATTCTTGTGAGTTTATTCTCACCAGTGTTGCTTGCAGTTCGGTCTACGGATAACGAGGGGAAACCCTGAAATATCACTCCTGGGCAAATGTCTTTTCCTATATTCCTTACCTTCTGAACAAATGTGCACGCAGTGAATAAGGTTCGTGACAAATACCTAACCTGTCTATCATATAATGGGTGGTTAATGTTGGACCATCTTAATAAATTTCCAACTTTTACTCTTTTTCTATATCTTTTTATGTTTTTTCCCGACTTTGTCTTTTTGTTATCATTTAATAATCCTTAAGGTTATTATTTTAGCGTTAATGATATGCTAGATTATCATTGAGTGTGCAGTACTCTGAACTGGACGTTGTGTAGTGTCTTCGTTCGAGTTACATTGCGGTGTGGGGTGTTTGAAGTTGTTATGGTGCAATGTGGAAGCAGTTGAATCGAAATACGAGGCTCTCTTTGCTGCTAAGCTTGCGCAATTTCGGTCTTGTGTGATCACTTACAACTTGACACACCTTCTGTTTCTAGATTGAGCCATGGGGATTCTCAGCTTCTGACCTGACGGTGGATGTCGGATGCAGACAGTGCAGAACATGTATGAGGGTGTGTTTTATTTATCTTTCACTTCTTTTTGTCTAAAATTTTCGTTTTTATGCTGTATTTTATGGGTTTAAGTATGTTCAGTTACTAAATGGGTAGACTGTTCCTTTGTATCAGTACTTAAGTCCCTGAAAATGCATATCTGGGTTTTTGTTTTTCCTAATGTAAATTTTTCGTATTCGGTTTAGGGTTCTATGTTGATAAGTAAGATCAGTTACTAATTGGGTAGACTGTTCCTTTGAATAAGTACTTAATAACACAGAAGCTTATAGTTTATGTTAGTCTTAATATGGGGATGAACTTTATTGGGGGTGTATAAATATATACAAAACAAGTATGTTTATATAATAATATTGACTTCATCAATGTTTTTTTTAAAATAGTAAGGATTTTACTTTTTACTCAGTCGTGATTCTCATATTCTAAAGTCTCAATTTAAATTTTCTTTCCGCCCTCGTTTTTTTTGGGTCTCAATAGTTTAATTATATGAAAAAAAATTTTTGGAATTTTTTTTTCTTGGCTGATAGGGGTATGAAACGTTAACTTAGCAGTCAACATTTCTAATAATGTTTTAAATAAATAATTCAGCTTCGAATGTTAAATTTATTGGTGGGATAGACCACACGTCTTCCTAGCCAATATTTTAAAAACAACTATTTAAATGTTGGTGGAATAAACCAGTATAGATATTTCGCAAAAAAAATCCTGAATAGAAATTCGGAATGTGGGATTATTCGATACCTTTTTGGAGAGAATGGTAGTCGCAGAAATTCAGAAAAAAGTTTTAAATATTCCGCTGAATTTAATATAAAACTTGTTCTTAGAACATATTTGCAGGGATTACTGGTATGTTTTATTTTTTTTCTGTGTAAGATTTTCTTGAATTGATAGAGGTTTTTGTCCAGGACAAATCCTTAAACTAAGTTGTATAATTGTAAGAGAAAGTATAAGTATAGTTTTATATATGCCTCTGGACAGATATCTAAATATCTTGTTAACTAAAAAAGTCTTTCTCTAACACACTTGTTGTTATTGTAGCGGAAACGCCAGGAACAGATTAATTCTGTGGGTAAATTCTACCAAAAATTACCCGACTGAAGAAGTTACCTATAGATTTGTCGCCAATTTGTATTGTCCTTAAAGAAATGGTCTTTCCATAAGAGCCTATTTATGGCCTAGCTATTCAACTGTAAAATATACAGAGATTTATGTAACCAATAAAGATTTCCTGGATAACTGCCTTCGACTTTCTACTTCAAGCTAAGTAAATTTATATTGTATGGCTTCACCAATTATATTTTTACAGTTCGTTTTAGGTTTAAATTACATTTTTTTCACACATACTCACAATTACTAACCACTTATGTTAAATTATGTAACACGATACATTTTTTTTGTTCATTTTATTTATACATATTTGTAGTCAATTGTTTTTTTTATTATACAGGAAGACCTGAGAAATTGCCTTCAGCACATTTTTTATAAGTATTTTCTAAACTAGCAGAGCACAGCAGGTAAGAGTTGACTGATAATTGAGATTGATTGTTTTCTAATTTTGTTTTGGAACAAAATTAGTGGCGCCCTTTTATTGATTTCACTTTACTGTTTCTTAGTTTTTTATCTCTCTTTCTCTTTCTTTTTCACATTTTTTTTCTCTTTAATTAACTTCTTTCAGATAACTGAGCTCTGAGAACTGGCTCTGTTATCTCCAATCTCATTGTCAGTTTGGAAAGAACCTACTCTCTTTTAATTCTTTCATTTTCTTTTATAATTTTTACCCTGAGAGCTAGAGGTTTGTTTCATTATCCGAAAATGTTTTAATAGCATTTTTCGGTGATTTGATAAGAAAATGGCAAACTTTGACTTTATGGAAAATATACCTATTCAATCTTAAAAGCAACGCTAAATTGAAACAAGATTTTGATGTTTCAAAACGTAAAAAGTTTGAAACTTGAGTTAATATATTGCACTTCAGAGTGGTTTCATGCTGTTGTTTGGTATAGTATGGTGTTTTCTCCACATTCATTAGTGAATGCAATAATAATACAGGAATAAATTTTAACGATAGAATATTTGTAAACCTTCTCGCTCTAGAGTGAGAATATTTATTTTGACACACTCGCATCTTATGTGATTTGCATGTATTTTTACCCATTAACGAGTGCTCGAATGAACATTCCGTAATCGAACCAAATAATATGTATTGCCATGGATGTCAAAACTGTCATTGTCTTATATAAATGACAGCGTTAGTTATTAAGAAAAGGTAAAATTTTAAGAAAATGGTTGAAAAACAGGGTGAATTCGATATGGAAATGGAAAATACCCTACCTGAAATTATGAATTATGCAAATAAAAGTATAAAATCGAGACGTGAATATGAAAAGTATTATGCACTGTGAAGGTATTGGCAACAAGAAAAGGAAACGGTCTTCTTATCCGAAAATGTTTTAATAGCATTTTTCGGCGTTTTGATAAGAAAATGGAAAACCTTGACTTTATAGAAAATATACCCATTCAATCTTAGAAGCAACGATAAATTGAAACAAAATTTTGATGTTTTAAAACGTAAAAAGTTTAAAACTTGAGTTGACATATTGTACTTCAGAGTGGTTTCATGCTGTTGTTTGGTGTAGTATGGTGTTTTCTCCACAATCATTAGTGAATGCAATAATAATACAGGAGTGAATTATAACGATAGAATGTTGGTAAACTTTCTCGCTCTAGAGTGAGAATATTTATTTTGACACACTCGCATCTTATGTGATTTGCATGTATTTTTACCCATTAACGAGTGCTCGAATGAACATTCCGTAATCGAACCAAATAATATGTATTGCCATGGATGTCAAAACTGTCATTGTCTGATATAAATGACAGCGTTTGTTATAAAGAAAAAGTAAAATTTGAAGAAAATGGTTGAAAAACAGGGTAAATTCGATATGGAAATGGAAAATACCCTACCTGAAATTATGAATTATGCAAACAAAATGATAAAATCGAGACGTGATAATGAAAAGTATTATGCACTGTGAAGGTATTGGCAATAAAAAAAGGAAACGGTCTTCTTATCTGAAAATGTTTTAATAGCATTTTTCGGCGTTTTGATAAGAAAATGGAAAACCTTGACTTCATGGGAAATATACCTATTCAAAACGTAAAAAGCTTAAAACCTTGGTAACACGTTCTTCTGTATAGTATTCAACCAAGAAATTCAAAAGAGAGAAAATATTGTAAAGAAATATTGAGCTCTGAGACCATGTAATAATCCTACTAATTTTACTTTTCCACCCAACCTATCTACATGCGAGAAAAGTATTGGTTTACCCCGAAAAAAGTTGGAATTTTTTTTGACTTATTTTCACTTTTCCTATCAACTACAACACGAAAAAATGGTTTTAAGAAAAAAAATCCTGTGTGTATGTCGTCGTCGTTGTCGTCGTCGTCGTTGTCGTCGTCGTCGCCGTCGTTGTCGTCGTCGTCATTGTCATCGGACACTTTTTCATACATGTCTTCTTAGCACGATACAACCTCCGTAGTGCGAAAAATCAACAATTTTATGATCGAATATTGTTAACAACATGTCACAGATGAACTTTATTGATTTTCAGCTCACCAGAGCCAGTACAACGGGGGCTATAGTACTTGAAGTACGACATTTTGTCATTTTTAGAGAAATTTCAGTTTGCTAGCACGATACAGACTCCGGAGTTCAACAAGTCACCAATTTTATGATTAAATATTATTCAGGACATCTTACTGATGAACTCTATTTCCAGCTCACCAGAGCCAATACAACAAGTGCTACAGTACTTTAAGTACGATATTTTTGTCATTTTGGAGAAGTTTCAGTTTTTTAGCACGATACAGCCTCCGGAGTATATACAAGTGACCAATCTTATGATTGGATATCATTCAGAGCGTCTCAAAGATAAACCCTATTGATATTCAGCTCACTAAAGTCAGTACACCGGTTGCTATGGTACTTACAGTACCAAATCTTTGTCAATTTCGGAGAATTTTCAGTTTGTTTGCACGATTTAGCCTCCAGAGAATATACGATCGATCAATTTTATGATAGAATATTGTTCAAGGTGTCTCACAGATGTACCCTATTGGTGTTGACTAGAGCGAGTACAGAGGGTCCTATAAATCCAGATATACTAAATTCTTGGTTATTTGTGGAGATATTTCGGTTTGTTAGCACGATACATCGCCCGAAGTGTATACAAGTAACAATTTTATGATAGAATATTGTTCAGGGCCACAGATGCGGAAAAGTTAGTTTTATTGCTTAAAACCGTTTATTTTTTATCCATTTCCATAAAATAAATGTACAAAACATGTGATTGGGATAAATGAACTGGCCAACATACCTAAACAAATTGACACATTTCTGAATCAAGACAACCCACAACCATATACTGGACAATGGCAATTGTTTCCACCGTAACTCAGAGACAGTGTGTTATTTAAAGATGTAATAAATTTTTAAAAATATGTATTTTAAAATTATTCTCTGACGTTTTACTTTATTAATTTTTCACGTTTATGATAAAATTCGCAGAAAACTGAAAACGTTTCCATTTGAAGACCACACGGGAAAGACAATGAAAGTCAATTTTTTTCAAAAATGAGATTGTTAAGGATTATTATACATCTCGGGCAGGTCTATCATTTGCCACTCAGAAACAGGAATAATGATAGCAGTTCCAGAAAATCATGGTTCAAAGTATATATGCACTCTCAAAAAACGATGGAAATCCGCGCGTAGTTGGAAAGAACGATGATAGTTAGTCCAATTCCCTCGAAAAGCATTTAAAGGGTTGTGAATTAACATATTTCAAATTTCTAAATTATTAACTTGAAATACAGTTTTTTTAAAATGTTTATTTTACAATAATGATGATGGCAGATATCTTTATGGACTTTATAGAGAGACAAATTTTCAATAGCCAATTCTCAGAGAATATTTTTTTCTGGTCTAGATATGTCGATGACGTGGTCTCCGGTTTTCAAGGGGATGTTAACGTTTCAAACGGTGATTTTTTATTACCAACTTACACATAGACCTCAAATTTACTTTAGAATTGGAAAATAACTACACTCTCAATTTCTCAGATTTATCTTAGAAGATGATTAATTAGCAGGTTTTCTTGGTAAATATAGAAAGAATACTCAGACACCTTATGTTAGTCCTAGTGACAGCAATCACCCTTTTCAGCAGAAGCTTTCGTCGTACAGCTCATACGTTCATCAGCTTTTTTTGATTCCAATGTGTCCTAATGCTTTTAATAAAGAACTAGAAACAAACGTTTGGCAGTTTAAAATCGATTAATCCACATCTCTAATTGACAATTTAGTTAATAGAAAGATGGATTAGCTTTTAATAAATGACTCATTTGCATTGGACAAAAGGGAACAACAGAAAGTTGTTAGCATTTCTTACTACGGTCCACTTTCCTATCAATTGGCCAACATTATTCTGAATAGAACAGAATATAAAGTAGCCTTTAAAACTCCACTAAAAATAAAAACTATCTTTTCTAGAACCAGAGACCCAATTTCACAAGCTATTGGAAGTGGGGCTTATAAATTGACAATTGCACCTCTGAATACATAGGGCAGTGTGGTAGGAGGTTCAAATTGAGAATCCAGGAACGTTTGAGAAGGAATAGCTCCGTTTTTTACAGACATTTGCAATTTAATAACCATTCTTTTGTGGTGGATGACAATTTTAAAATTTCACATGTTTGTGAACATGGAACCAAACTGAACGCTCTGGAGAACTTCAGAAATTGTTAAATCGATTAATAATGAAAATAGTATATCATTAAATTCAAAGTCAACTATTTAAGTTCCACATCTGATTAGGATTTTAGATTATAAAAAATTATCTTCAATTGAGTGTGTTAACGATCAAATTATTTAAAACGTTAGTTCGTCTATTTCTGTTGTCTTGTCTTGTTTTTGCTGTTTATTTTAAATTCATGCTGTTTTCTGTCCTGTGTGAAGTTTTTTAATTGACTGGTAAGTTAAAGTTATTTGAATAGAATCCGAATTGCTATAATCAATTTACTATCATAATTGTAGCTTATCCGCCCCGAAGATGACTTTGTTAAGTCGAAACTAGTAGGCATGTGGTAATAAAAACTTTTTACGAATTTTGGGATTTTGATACATTAACCTACACCTATTTTGAAGATGGTTTCGAAGTCTAGTGGATCTCCTTCAGAAATAACAGTAAGTGTGTTTGAATAGCCAAAAATGTAGATCTGATAGGGCCACCTGCTGCAGTGGCACGATGGAATGGAAATGAGAAAACACGCATGTTAGTTTCCCAGCCTCGTCTGATCCATAATTACAATCTGTGTATGTGGGAAGATTATCACCATGACAACATTATATTGTGATTAGGGGCAAAAAGTGACAGTGCTGTTTATTTAGCATTTTTAAAGGTAGACCACTTAGCTTACCATCAACGTCTAGAACACAGATGACAAATGGTATAAGACACAAAGAAGAGGGATATTTTATAGAGAAACGGTATAACCAAAGACGTTGCCCATACATTTCCTACAAAAAACGACCCTTAACCTTTCGTAAAAAATGTTATGTAACCCTTTGTACTACATGTTTTAGCAAATTCCATAATAAGAGTTAAATGTTAGAATAGAATAAACTATGTAAATAAAAACAATCGTATTAGCTTATTCGCTATTCTATCTATAGATTAGCATTTGCTGAAGAAACGACATAAGCCGTAAAAAACGCTGCCAATCTTTTTAGTTGAATTCACCCAACATAACCAGAAAATTCAGTTTTTCCATGAAAAGTCAACAAAAAAATAATTTGGGCATTAATGGGGTAATGCTGTGACTCAAATACATAAAGATATAATTTATCACGGAAATACTGAATTTGTAATTAGCAAATGATTCCAAACATTTTAAATATTCAGAATAATAGGTAGGTGTTTGTTTGATTTCTGCGAAATTATGTTGAAAGGGTTAGTTTCTTTTAATGCGATCATAAAAATATGTTTGCAAAATATTATTGTCGCGTTTTACTTGTTATTTCGTTGTGGAGATAATTCAACGTATATAAGTTCCTCTTGACTTCTCTTCTTACAGTGCCATATCCGTGATCGGACGTAGGCGACCTCTCACTTCTACCTGTGTTTTGCTCTCCAGTTACCACAGATAGAAGAGACCTACAGTTTAACTACGGATCCGAACGTCTATGTTGAGAGGCTGTACTAGGTAGAATACTGTCGGTGGTTTGCCATTGCCTTCCGACAGGTGGCTCTCCGAATTTTTAATTATGATGTTAACTAGGCCCGGGTTTGATCCCGGGGCCTCTCGGTTAGCAGACAGAGCACCATTTCACTAGCCTACGGAGACCACTTCCTCTTGACACTCTTGCATAATTGCAAAGACTTTATATCATCGAGTGAGTCATCAGTTTTGAACAAAAATCATATTCACAAATAAGTTCTTATCTACTACTAAAGTAATGTTCAAAAATCACAGTATTTTTTTTCATTTGGTATTTAGTTACTACGTTCTCAATTTAATTTTAACCCCATCGAGTTCATATCTCATTCTTCTCCAAGTTGAGCTAATTTGAATTGAAATACATCTGATTGATTGAGCGACCATAAGCAGCAAAACTTATGAGACAGACATTACTATGTATCTTTTTTTCAAACTTAGCGATTAACAGATTTTCGGTGCCACTGAATACGAGTATGAACTTGAAAGATTAGCTTTTGAATTATCAAGAAGGCATATTATAACCTTCAGCTCACAAACCCGAAGTGTATATATTTTAAGCTCATAAAGCGCAAGGCAAGATCAATCAAAGACAGACTTACGACAGGCAAAAAGTTACATCGTTACTTTAACCTATTTGAAGATTGTGGCCTAGTGGGTTATCGGGTTCAGACTATTTAAGTGTCTGGGTTCCAGTTTTGTAGCCGTAAATTCAATACTCGTAGGCTGCAGAGCTTAACAAATCAAAGTCCACATTTTAGGATTTTACTCATTGAACAACGAGATTCTATTCATTTATATTCACAAAAATACTTTAATCTACCATTCAAATTATATAATTCGAAGATATAAATCAATACTGATGTTAAATCCAGATGATGTAACTCAGAAAAACGTAGAAGTACCAACACTATGTCTACTTACTGGAAAGAGCAGTTCTATTTTACGGACCTCTCCTGAAATTCTATAAACGATATCTCTATGGAGAGGATTTCGATGTGGAAACAAAATTTTTAAGGATGAGAGTGTTCTTTTGAGATTGCAAAGTATTAATTTGAAAAAAGATAAAAGAGATAGGTTGGTTCCTAATATCTCCGAAAATTGTGAAAATTGTGTTGTCGCCGGGTCGGGTTAGGATCACTTAGAAATTTGGTAGAGTATTTTGGTTATCAGTAATTGTTCAAAAAATCAGAAAATTTTGTAACGATATATTGGATGTTTATCAATTAATCACTTAAAGTCAGTAAATATGACAAAATTCATTTTTTTTTGGCCATAACCTTCTTTATATTTGAGAAGTTTATATAAACTGGCGTATTATTGAATCAAAAAATTATTGACATAAAATTTTATTATCTTGTAACAATCCACATCGTCGGATATACTCTTGAAATATACACTAAACCAGTACACAATGTTTCCCTAAAATTCATGAAATTATATCTAATACGATGAAAGTATAATCTCAGAATTGAGAAACAGTGAACATATTTATAGTCATGTGATGATGATATACTGTAATGACATATATAACGAAAGATTTTTACGAAATGAAACATTGGAACAGTCGCAATCTCGTAAATCATAATATGAGATGAATTTCGTTTGAACCAAAAATCCACCACTATATCCACGCATTCATTTTCGAGGCAATTTCCTTATAAATAAAGGTCAGACTAGAAATCTCAAAGCGAGAAAAAACACGTGAGAGATTCTTCATGATATTATCACATTACGCTTCCGATGAAAACAGTATTTTTCTTCTCAATAATCTCAAGTGCATATTTGTATATGACTCCTATTATCACTGCTATTTGTTTTGAAAATAATCATTCCAAAAATAATGTGATCGTTTTTGGAAGAAATGGTATGTGCCTATAAATCAGAATTAGGAAATGGTAATAAAACTATGAAAAATTGAATAATGTGGCTTTTACTCGATGAAGATCTATACCGAACGATGAAATGAAACAATTTAATTTGTTTAAAATTTCATTACATTTGAACAAATGTTTCGCTTACACAGTAGTTCTATCAAATAAGTGAAGGTATAATGAAAAATTCTTTAATTTATATAGTGCATAGAAAAAGAATTCTACAAATATTAACAAAAGTATTGAACAAGTTTACCCGGAAATTCATTCTCTACAATAATTCCTAAGCTATCTTCAGGTAAATACGTTTAATAAGGGAGAATGGTTGATATCTATTTGGTCGTTAAAAGAGTTCATTTATCTCAAGAACTTATAAGAGATTTAGTTTGAAGGATTCAGATTCTACATGTAGAATTTCAAAATTTGGGTCTAAATTGTGTTGGCTTTCTAATGAATGGTTTGAATAGTTGAAATCTAATTTTTTTTCGTCATAGTTTTGTTTTAATTCTAGTTTTAAAATTTCTAAAAGTTCTACTGATATGAATTTCATCACAGTTGTCATTATCATATTTTAACTTATTAGCTCATGATTTTTTCAATTTTTATGATTTAGATTTGTTATTATAAATGACTTTAGATTATTTGTAATCCTTTTTAAAGCAAATATTCGTGTCTAAAATTTCTAAGAATGATTCAATTTTTAAGGATGGCCTTCCAAAGTATGTTAAGCATTAAAATTGTTTATGTTTATTTTTATCAGAAGGAAATACTTGTTTCACTATCTTTTTATTTATGATATTGTCATTTGAATTTGGATCGTAATTATTATTAACTGCTATTTGTTTTATGATGTTCAGTTTTTTGTTGTAATTATTAGTATTTGATGGACTGTTAAAAGTCTGCTTATAATACTATTGAGAGCTGCTAATCTCTGACTGATTGGGTGAACCTAACTATTATGAATTGTAATGTCTGTATGTGATGGTTTATGTTTAGAGAAAAATCATGTTTATTATTTATATTTGAAATTGTAAGGGTTAAAATGTTTATAGACTTAATTTGTTCGAGTTCTACGGTAAATTTGATATCATTATGAACTGAATTAATATATCTACTGATGCTGTCTATAGTCTATTTCTTAATGTCTGACAGCACAGTAGCCTCGTTAAATATTCAAATAGAACATTATCTCTGATAGAGTGATCCTAAGAATTTTACAAGTAAATACTAAAATTCTAATGCAAAACAAGTAGGTGTCTGTATTGGTTATCTGTACATCCCTGTTTCAGCTCAAAATACTATATGGTAATAAAACTGAACAATGCCAGCATAAGGATAAACTGTGCGGCAGTGGCGAAGATTAGGATATTAGTTCATTTTGCTCATTTAATTAGATTCGGTCAACATTACAGTTGAAATAAAATTCATTCGTTCGGGCCTATTAACAAGTTACATTTTCATTTTTATTAAATTAAATTAATTAAAGAAAATATAGTTTAATTCTCATAATTCAAATCCATTGAAAATGAATTAATGTATATTGAGTTAAGTAAACATACCATTTATAGGAAATATAAAATTCAATATATAGTATCATCCTCTTCGCTGGCCATACAAGAATCATCCGAAGACTCGTCGAGAGAGATCACTATCGGTTCTCTAGTTTGTTCTATGAGGTTATCTAAAACCCACATTTTCTCTTCCTCTTTAATTACATGATTCACAGCATCTCTCCGTTCTCATCAGTTATTGTTGTCAATGAGTACTTCATGAGTTCACGAACGTCTTTCAATTTAAATGTTTTATTATGTCTAGTTACATAACCTTTCATTTGGGCCCATATTAAGTCTATCGCATTTGATTCACAATGGTATGGCGGCAAACGAAGCACTGTTATCCCACGATCCTTGGATATTTCATCAATAACAAACTTTTTAAATTGTAGCTTGTAATCTGAAGCAACCTTTAAAAGTTCTTCTTTTAACATATCATCTTTAAATGGTATATTGTTTACGATTAACCGGTTTCTAATTTCTGCTTTTCTCCAAGAGGTAGATGGAAGATTTTCTGTTAATCGCAAATAATAAGTGGCATTGTCCATAACGATTACAGCATTATTTGGAATTAATTCGACCATTTGTGTAAAATATACCTGCAGTCATTTCTTCATAATAGTATTTGGTTGGTGTTGACTGAAACTCCAGTAAATCACCTTCAACGAACCCTTGATTGCATCCAATATGCGTTATTATTAGTCGGCGACCTTTACCGATAGAACTTTTCAGTCCAGTAGATAAACCTTCTGTGAAAGTTTGACTACTGGTTTGAATACTCTTGTCCTGCCATATTTTTTTCACTGAATGTCCTTCATTGAGCAATGTCTCATCTAGATAATTGATTTGTCTTCTCTTCTCTCTGTATTTTCGGATATCTCGTAAATACTGGCGTCTCCAACATATTATTTCTTCGTTGTCGATTAGCACTGATTTGCGACTTTGCTTCTCCCAAGTGAAATTTAATTTGTGTAATATTTTCCTCAAAGTTTTTTGCCCTATGTCAGGCAAATTCTCGTCCTCCTTCACCATTCTTAGAATTCTGTCAAGGGTTGGGATCTCTTTTTTAAAATATAATTCATGTAGTTTTCGTCTTATTGTATTTTGCATATGTTCATCAAGGTCAAATGGTTTTCTTCCAGTTGACTTTTTAGGTGGAGATATATTTCCATTTTTCCTCTCTCTTAGAAGCCTGTAAATAGTAGATTCACTAACTCCTGTCATATTGGAACATGTCAAAACTATATTTCTAACAGTAGCAGCCGGAATTTGATGTACAACAGCATCATGTACATTTAACACGACAGTCTTCGTTTGTAAGCTAATCACGCTCTTACACTTTACTGGGGTAAAATTTGAAGACATTTTTCACAACACAGTTAACACTTATTGAACATAAGCGACTCTAAGCAAAACAAATTATACAAATTTGGGCGAGACCAAGTTTCACCGTATATACCTGCAAAATTTCTAAGTAGTCATTGGGACAATCCCTAGTAGGACCCTATTGTAATGTTTCTTGGAAATGTTATTATCAACATTTCAAAAATCAGAAAGTAATTATCTGGAAAATGAATTGATAAATGGTTTGTTAATATGTCTCCCAAGAATTGACCTGCTCCTAATTCTCAAGATAATTAATGAAATATTCAGTCAGAATAGTTGCGTTACAATATTATTTCAAAAGTAATTTATTGTTTTAACTGTATGTACTCTGTCAAGAATTTTCATTTTATATAAGTGTGCCGGATAACATGCATGTCCAAAGCGTAGTCTAACAATAGTTGTAATGTATTTACGTGGGCAGGAATAAGAATTGAACCAACAACAATTCGGAATTTCTTGTTGAATTGATGAATGTTGGGTATTAGATATTTTACAATAATCGTTCCAAGACTTTTTCCATAAACAACTTTGTTTTTGCCTAGAATTAGCAAATACGTCTGGTACAGTTAGTGGATGGATAGATAAGGTACCATTTTTTGCTACATCTTTAGCTAAGCGATCTACATGTTCATTATGTTTAAGTCCTATATGTGCTTTGATCCATATCAGCTGTACATGTTTATTAATTTTTTTAATTGAAATAACATTTTTTTATATAGAATATATAAAGATTATCTGATAAAGCAGGTATAGTTGGATTTTGTATAGCTGTTAAGACAGACAGAGAATCAGCTAATATAATAGCAGAACTTTTTCTGGACGAAGAAAAAAAATTTAACGATTCATAGATGCCCACAGCTTCAGCGCTGGAAACTGAGAAGTTTGAGGGGAGCTTAAACAATTTTTCGACATTATCACCTGGAATGTAGAACGCACAACCAGTTCCATATAAACTTCTGGAAGCGTCAGTATATATCTGTATGGAATCAGAATAATTTTCTAATATGGAGTTTAAAATTGTAAGACTTATCATAGGATTTACATGATACCTAGGTTGAATGACATTAAACGTATGAAAAAAGTATTCAAAATCATCTAAAGACATATTTTTTTCTGATCTAATTACACATAGATTGTTGTTGTTTCGGAAAGCATCACAGAGAGGCGGTGAATTTTTGCGGATCCAGTAGTTGTTAGTTAAATCAAATTCGTTTAGTTTACATATATTGTGATATAAAGATTCGTTGGAAGACATAATTTTTATGAGAAATTTATGGCTAAGATGATTTCTTCTATATTTTAAGGGAGGTTCTAAAGCTTCCACGTGAAGTGGTTCAATGGGAGTAGACCTCATGTCACCCATACAAATGCGTAAGGCTTTGTTTTGAAATACGTCAATTTTTTGTAAATTATTTTTACTTGCGCATCAATAAAGTGTACATCCATAATTTATTATGGATCTAATATATGATCTATAAAAAAGTAGCGAAGTCGACACATCAGCTCCCCACCAAGTTTGAGAAATGGATTTTAAAAAATTCATACCTCTGTTGCATCTATTCAATATATGTTCGATATGGGGTTTCCAGGTTAACTTCCTATCAACTATCATTTCCAAATATTTTATTGATTTACAAAAAGGACACGCTTGTGTGTTTAACTGACTCGTATCGATATTCGGGATGTTATGTCTAGAAAAAATGTAAACTGATGATTTCGTGGGAGATACTTCAAAACCATTTTTAATGAACCATCTATAAGCAAAAATCGTCCGCATACTGAATAATATTTGGGGTGATATTTTCAACGTAAATACTATGAAAGTCAGCCGTATACAAATTAAAAAGCAGAGGACTCAATACTGAACCCTGAGATAGTCCTGAAATATTATAACGAGGTCCTATGAGGTAATTATCATGAGTTCTTTTATACAATTTTCTATGAGAATAAAATATAATGATTGCATCAGTTAATCGAATCGGTATTAGGAAATTATCAATCATTTTTTCTCTCAGAATAGGTAAGCAGACGCTATCATAAGCACCTTCGATATCTAGGCAAAGTGTAGGTAAATATCTATTGGTGGAATAAGTATTTTGAATATCGGTAACAAGAGTTGTTAGAGCGTCAATAATTGTACCTTTTCTGTAGCCAAACTGGGTTCTTGGAAGGAGGTTTTTCTGAAATAACCACGATTCAAATCTGTGCCTAATGATCCGTTCTAAAGTTTTCAAGATACAAGGCATAAGTGATATAGGGCGATAGGATTCAGCATGATTGGGATCTTTACCTGGCTTGAGAAAAGGAATAATGATGACATCCTTCAACTCAATAACTATGGATAGATTATTCAGTATATCATTAAATATATCAATCAACATACATTTAGCAATAACAGGAAGGTTATCAATCATAGGATATTTAATTTCATCAGGTCCTGGACTAGTACTGATGCGATTTTCAAGAACATAGTTTAACTCTGTTAAAGTTATGGGTTTTGAAAGAAAATGGTTCTCATCACTAGATGAAGTTAGATCAGGAAATAACATAGCAGCACCTGTGTCAACACTGTCATATCAAAAGTGATCTGAATCATATTTTCTTTAACTGCATATATTCCCAAGAAACTCAAAACCTTATTAACGATTTAATAAGAATCGGATTTTTCCCACCCTTCAATATCTGCCATCTTTTAGCCTTGAACAAAATGGAAGTAGATAATGTTCTGATGAAATTCATATACGAATCAAAGGTATGCTTGTGAATGATTGAACCAGATTTGTGTACCTCTGTTTATCCCAATTGTAGTTATTCCCATCTTTCCGTGGCCTAGTTTTGTTTGTGATAAATTATAATGACTTGATGGGCCCCTAGACAAGAAGCGAGTGACCCTGTATATCCTTATTGTATTTATTTTTTTAGGTAGGTAATTTTGTCTTCTCTTAGGTGTGGAAAGGTGTGAGTGAGGTAAATACATTTTTTTATATATTAATAGTTTGTTCCTGTTGTGACTGGCCGAATGACGAGTGTCAAAGCCAAAAAAAAAACTGTATGTACTCTACAAATGTATGAAGGTCAGTTAGTTGTTTTAACTAACCGAATTTACATTTATATTACCTTTATATATCAGATCGGGTATAAAATTAAATAGTAAATAAATTCCTTAGATGAACTGTGACGCTTATGCTTTACTACCTGACTAGCATCTATGACCTTTTCGCGTGCTGTCAGTCAATCAGAAACAGACTATAATTGTCTAGTTGTTCCTATGAGTTTACCTAAAACGTCATCCACATATCGGTGCCAGTACATTAATTTATGGATTATTATTCCTATATTTTCCACGAAAATTTTTGCTAGTAGACTGTTGGTTTTACACATAACCAAACCATTGTGTTTAAGTCAAAATTAATTTCATTTCAATACAGAGGTTAATAGCAGCAAAGATTGTTTGATTGTGAGCAACCCCCTCAAAGAAAATATGAGTTCGTTGAAAATAAAGCACCCGAGCTGTTTCGTAAATAAGTGTTATTGATAGTAATCTTCAAAAATGTTACACACGTTTTCAAAATTGAATTGTCGAGTTGAAGTTTTTTATACAGGGTGTCCCGCATAAGAACAGACACAGAGCAGGGGCGTATAGGGGAACCCAAAATATGACGATTGAGGGCAAATTACCTCTATACCAAGTTACATCCCTAAGGAGTATAGGGCATCAAAGTAAAGCCAAAAATGTGGAAAAAAATTAATATATTTGCAACCGTTAGACTTAAAAATACCAAACTCAGTACACTATATGATACTGTTCAGGGCATTATGTAACGGCAAGTAGAAGGCGATCAAACCATTCTGGGGGGTTAATTAGGGGTGACCTAACCTTAAAATTTCACATAATTTTTTTATCTGTCAGTTGATTTGAAAAAATTTTATTTTCATAGGAGGGATGATTTTATTCTAAAACTTCTTTCAGTCTCGTAATTTTCAATAAAACTTTGTCATTTTCAAGGAAAGTTGAATAACTATCAGACGTGATTTACTCCATCCATATCATGAATTTTATTTCAGATTTAACAAATTAATAGATACATTTCAATAGGAAGAATTTAATGGAGAAACAAATTAATAATATAGTAGAAAGAACATGAACATTTTAATTTAAGGAAATTGATGAAAATGATCACCATTTTCTCTTAAGCCAGTTTGCAATTATCAATGATTTATTACAAGTTTTAGTCATTTTTTTAGTATCCTAAATTTGGGTCACTAAACATTGAAACTATAAAATGAAATATATGCAACACTCAAAGTTTCAATAATTTATTTAGGATGTGATCATGCGCACTGCAGTTAGCGGGAGAGCATCCTTGAACCTTAGGTGGTCGCTATAATTATTTTAACATAATTAGACGCCTGGCGTATTTTGTACGCCCCCAAGGGAAAGAGCACCTTAGCCTGTTTATAACAGTCAAATGCTGACAACAATAAGAAAAACATTATTTTGTTCAATATTCAATGTACAAAGCAGATCTTTTCATACATGAGTATATATAAGTAACACTCGAAGAGTAGAGCGTTGAACTATAAAGAAAATGTTTAAAATTATCAAAATATATCAATAGTAATATTCTATGGGGTATTTTCTGGAGTTCCATAATTTTGAGCAGAGTTACAAATCAAGCAAAGGTGTGTAGTAATGACATGCTCTTTGCATGCAGGCTTTTTGCAGGTGTCGCATTTCATGGTAGTTGTTCTGTTCTTTTCTCTTCCACATTGGACACACCTTCCCTTAGATTTTTCATCAACTGTAGCTTCTTCTGGAGCAGCTATTGGAGGCCGATATTGTTTTAGAAACTCTTTCACATCAAAAGGTAGATTTCTTCTAATAGATCTCATCGTCAAAAGAGGTTTCATAAGAGACATTGATAAGTTTTTAAGGAAAATCCTTCTTTCTTCTCCTTCCGACTGAAATGCGTTGAAAATTATGTTCGAGTTAATTCCTGCTATATTCATAATTTGACAAAAGGTGACTCACGGCCATCGTCTGATTCGTTTTTGAACAGTGTAATTTGCGCACATCTGGTCCACGGTGTCCACCCCACCTTTGGTTGAGTTGTAAAATAAAACTATCTGTGGTTTCAGAGTATCGGGGTCAATGGAATCGTCCTTGTGCATAGTCGAGAGGAGAAGTACACTCTTAGTTTTTTTCGGACAGTATGACACCAAAGAAGTTTCTTTAGTGAATGCAAATACAGACGAATTTATGCTCCGAGATTTTGAAAGAAGGAGCCCCAATGGAATTTCTCTTTTGTTTTTCTTCAAAGTCCCCACAAGTGTAATTTTCGTCTCAAGCAACGTTTGAGCCAATGGGTAACTGGTGTACCAGTTGTCTGTGGTTAGGTTCCTGTTTTTAGTTTTAAATGGTTCAACCAATCTGAGCACAACATTAGTGAGAAAATTCGAAACTTGATATAATCCTTCCGGTTGCTTTCCGCAATATATTTCGAAATTGGAAACGTAGAACATCTTGGAGTTACAAAGTGCAAAAACCTTTATACCATATTTAGCTGGTTTGTTTGTTATATACTGTATTGAACTGCACCGGCCACGGAATGGAATAAGCATTTCGTCAATTAACAATCTATCACCAGGACTATAGTTGTTTTTGCACTTTTCCACAAAATCATCATAAATCTCCCTTATCGGAGCCAGCTTGTTAAGCGATCTTATTTGTGGCCTGTCATTCTTATCATTAAATCTCAAAGCTCTCAAGAGAAACAGAAATCTTTCGTAACCCATGCAGGCCTGAAAAATGATCAACCCAGTACCATCAGTTATCCATATTTCGCGAAAATTTGTGTGACTAAATTTCTTTAGCCCTGATAAGTATAACAAGCCAAAAAGAGCTGATATTTCTTCTTTGCAAGTTTCTTTTGCATCTCTTCCCCTTTTGAAGTTATCCTGAACAGATGTTATGAATATGTTTGTATATTTTACTATTTTTACGAATTGCTCACATGTTATGAATTGGAAAAAGACACTTAGTTCATCTGTGACAGTTTCACGCTTTAGTAATGGTCGAGGAAAGATTTTTACAATATTCTTTGCATCTTGCTTGGCAAACTTACTTCTTGGAGGTGACTCACTCCAATTTAGGCCTTTGTCCTTACCTTTGAAGATGCTACGACCCACTTCCTCTTCTGAGTCTTCTGAAACAGTATCATCGCGTTCCTGCAAGTCATTCTCATCAGCTTATAATTCTGAACATGAATCGTGGTCACTTCTTTGAATTTCTTCGTCAAAATCGTCTTCATCAGAGCCTCCAACAATTCCTTCGTCATCAGGTGACTCCAATATTTTGAGCATCATTGCTTCCATTTCATTTTGCGTTAAGTTCTTAGGGTCTTTTACTGGGATGGAATACCTAAATACAAAAAATAATAGGCGTAGTAAATTGAGGAAAAAACAAAGAAACGAAAAAATATACTCACATAGTCGCTTGGCGTATTTTATACTCCGCTCGGAACTAGTACCACTTCGGAAAAGCCTGGAGAATGACTAACCGCGCAAATTGTGTTGCTCCTTGAGTAGTGGAAAGAAGACTTATAGGTGGGAGGTTACATAGGCGTTCGTAAAGTTTTGACGATTACTAGTGATTTCAGGTTGGTTTTTGGTTAAGTGGCGTACTTTTTACGACAAAGCGACCACTTGAAGGTTAATTTTTAAATGTAGGTTAGTTAGGTATTTTTAACTTCTACAGTCTACAGTTCTAGATGTAAATATGAATGTTGAATTTGTATTATTAACAGCAGCAACTGTTTTAAATCTAGGAATAATGAATAGTGCAAGAAAGAGAAAAGCGATAAACAAGAGAGTTAATACGAAAACCATGATTGAAAATGAGAAGCGAAAAAGGCTTAGGAGCACTAAAAATGCTGAATGATTAACTTGCAGAAGAATATGGAGATTCTTATATTTTCATTGATTCCACATATTCTCTATAATCTGTCAAGAAATTCGTCCTAAGGACGTTTATTTTTGCCTTTATTTCTTGTATACTTGTCCATGGTCGTATATTTTTTAATTAGTTTAAAAGTGAGGCTACTTGATCATGATGTGACCACAACATTTTTACATGCTTAGTTTATTTCGAACTCTTCACTGTTTATAAAATATGTTTGGGAATAAATGAAAAACGAAAAGATACTAGAGACTAGATGTTCTGTGATATCAATATCTTTGAAACTGCGAAAATAAACTACGTTTAAGTAAATATTTCCCTATATTTTTGCTCTAAGCTGTCAGTCAATTGATAGAAAATAGGACCGGTTCTATACACATATCACGTCATTCAAAATTGATCGGAAATAGGACTAGTTTCGATGATTTGAAAATTGACAAATTGACACAAAATGTATATCTATTTATCAATTATTTAAGAGCCTGAAAAATTGATTGAAACTTGTAATGAATCATTGATAATTACAAACGGGCTTTAGACACAAAATTATTTCTCTAGGTGATGTTAATTTTTGTTAAATCGCATTTGTCTCTTCGGGAAATCAACTGGTGAAGAATAAACAGACTCCTCTAATGCCCCCGCGGCGGAGAATCTTTAACTTCTAACGGAAAAAGAAGTTTCACTGGTCTACGAAGTCTAGACCCGTCACTCAATCGCACTTCACAAGCCCGCACTCGACCATCGGGCCCTACAAACACATAGATGACTTTAACCATGGGCGTATTCTCTTGATGCAATAGTACGACGACACCTATTCTTAAGCTCCTAGAATTAGGAAGATGATTATGGTGAAACTTTCGCAGCTGCTGAAGATATTCTATTATCCATTTTTTCAAAGAGTTGGAAACCAATTGTTTCCTCGATTTCCATTGTTCAAGTATATCGTTTCGGTGGATTTCAGGCAATTTTAGATTTAGGGAAAAACCAACATTTTTGCTCCCACTACGAAATGCGCTGGGGACAAAATCAATAAATTGGTGTCGTCGTCATCAATTCACGTAAAAAGTCGTGAGTTGACCGTTGATTCTGGAGTTCATCATATAAGAGCCTTACCGAGAGTAATTTCAAGAGCATCCTTAACTGTTTTTACCATGCGCTCGCAGAATCCTTCCACCAAGCTGCTCTTTCGATTATAAAATGCCATTTTATTCGATATTTTGGAGCATATTCTTCAACTTCGCTTTGCTCGAGTATCGTAAAAAATATTTGAAGTTACTGAGTGGTTATACGAAACGTTTTGACGTTGTCCGAATATATAATCTCAGGAACTCCTCGACGGGCTATAGCCTGCTCAATCCTCGAACACAACCTTCGGTCGTTTAGTTAGGAACTAACTCCAAATCAACTGCCGTCACAACAGCGCAGGTGATGAGCATAATATAAGTTCTTATTCACTGGTCTGCTTCATAGACATACAGCGGCCCCGCAAAATCTATTCCAATTACTTGAAATTGGTTTGAACCGGTCAGACTACTCTTAGGTAATGGCGCAAAAGATTCTGCTCCTGATTCACCTTTAAGTCGTTTGCATTTTAAGCATTTTCCCAACATAGATTTTATTTTCTGCCTTCCTCGAATTATCCTATATTTTTCTCTAGTTTTAGCTAATGTTGTGTTTACGCCTGTATGCATTACTTCTTCATGACTTTTCCATATTATTTTTTCCGTTGATTCAGAATTTTTCGGTAGTATTATTGGATGAATACTTTCATATGATAATGAGGATTCTTCTACCTTGCTTCCAAGTCTTATTATACCAGAGGCGTCCAATAATGGTTTTAGAAGTAAAATAGAGGATTAATAGCTTATTGGTCGTTTATTTCTTAAGCTTTGGATTTCTTCTGAAAATTCTTCACGTTGCGTATACTTTAGTCAATATTTTTCAGCTTCGTTTAATTCATCGACCGATAGGTTCCCTAAATTTCTCTCTACAGGCTTACGAATTTTTTTTATAAATCGTTTAACATAAGCCGGTATACGAAAATTTTTCTCCCATTTGCTTTAATTGTTCAATGGAAATATTGGTTTGCCATTTGGTTCTGGTATCTTGACGTCAGTTACAAACGAATTGGTGACCTCTAACGTTGTTTCGTGGCAGTTCTCATCTTCTGGCCAATTTGTTGAGTCTTCCTCAAGTCAGGAGGGCCCGTATTGCCACAAACTAGATTCAACCAAAAACTTCGCTGATACTCCCCTCGTTAGCCAATCCGAAGGATTTTCCTTTCCAGGGCAGTGTCTCCAAACACCCTTGCTTAGCTTTTGTATTTCTTCCAGTCGGTTGCGCACGTACGGTTTCCATTTCAGTGATTTGTCACAGATCCAATACAAGGCTATTTTAGAATCGTACTATAAAATAACTCTTTTGATTTTCAATTTGGAATTTTCTGAAATATATGCCTGTAGTCTAGTGGCACATAATGCTGCAGTAAGCTCTAACTTGGGTAATGTTAGTTCTTTGTTACCCTTTTGGTTAAGAGGCGCTACACGATTTTTCGACAATACAAAATTTATTTCGATAGATTCTAGACATTTTGTGTATGCCAATGTACCGTATGCTTGGAGACTAGCATCAGCAAACACGTGAAGTTCAATTTTGTTGGATTCATTCGAAGTTGTACTTCTGGGGATTTGTACTTCATCCATAGTAGGTAGTTCCGAACACCATATAAACCAGATTATCAGATACTTTTCGGGTAAAATAGTGTCCCAATCTAATTTTTGTTTCCAAATTGCAACAACATTTTTATTCTAATTGTAAATAGGCCTAATATACTTAATGGGTCATAAACCCTTGCAATATTTTAAAGTATTGATCGTTTTGTTGTTACCGCTTTATTGTTATTGGCTACGGATTTTAAGTCAACTGCAAGTTCATTTGTAGCTGTGTGCCATAAAATACCCAATACCTTCTTGTTTCGTTCTTTTTGAGATTTCTATGACCGTTTTCATAACGTCTTTATCGTTAGAGAACCATTTTCTTAAATTCATGTTAGTCCCTTGAAGTATATTAATGGATTGCTCATAAATTCCGTTGGCTTCTTCAAAGGAACTAGCAGTAGTTATCAGGTCATCTACATAAAATGATTCTAATAGAATATTGGAGGTATTCCTAAGCTTTTCTAGCTGTGATAAAAAATGTTTGCGCAGAGTCGCTGATAGCAAAAATGGGCTCGAAGTAACACCAAACGTTACACGTTTCATGCGATATGTAGCGAGTTGCGACGAATGTGTGTTATTGTTTTCGTTAAGTGGGTTTTCTAGCCATAAAAAGCGATGGGAATCATGATCCTTTTCTACAAGTGATATTTGCAAAAAGGCTTTTTCGATGTCGGCGATTAAACCGATAGAGCCTATTCGAAAATTTAACAATATCTTCAACAAATCAGGCACCAAGGTATCACCGGAGTATAATAGTTCATTCAGCCATTCAAAACCTGGCGCATGCGCAGATGCATCAAATACTACCCGTAACTTTGTGGTTTCTTTCTCCTCGCGATAAACCGGACAATGCGGCATGTAATAAATACGGTTTTGTTGGTTTTCGTTAGGCGAAATTATTTCTGCACATCCGTTTATCAACTATTCACGCACAGCAATGTCATACTCAGCTAGCTTACCGGTTCGGCGCAACTTAGACACTAAAGTATTCACACGTGCTATACTACCAATATAATTACAGTCTATACTAGAGTTTGCTTTCATATCGCCCGTTTTTAAAATGAATTTTTTCCTTATCAAAAGCTTCCGTATAATTATTTTTCAAATGTCTTAATATCTTCATTGTTCTGTTCAATGTCTACCTGTACATTTAATGCTGATACCCAATTAAAATTTCCAAAAAATCACAATTTTCTACAGTACATGAAATTCCATGTATTGCCACCCTAATTTTGTGTTTACGGCAGTTAAATCATTGGATATGTGTTTTGTGTCACCTGTAACAATTTCCTAATAATTATCAGCTCCAACCAGTAAAGTTATACCGTTAATTAACTGATTATTTGTAACGTTAACATCAGCTAACTGGTATTCAGAAACAAAATCGCTAATTATTGGATCGTTGACAGAAGGTGGTTTTAAAGCGTCAAAACATATTTCTGGAGCCTCTACAGCTATAATTTCGATTAGTTTTCCATTAAACTGATTCTTGAGACCTACTTGTACCCGACTGCACAAAGTTGTCGATGCGCTACTAGTATTTCCAAAACTATTTATGGAAACTTTGTGTGTACCGACTACAGGCAACCACAGTGAACGCGATATACATTGTTTTATGAAATTTAATTGATTACCTCCGTATATAACTAACCGAATCACCAAGTCACCATCATTACTTATTAAACATTTTGCGGTCATTAAATGAACGTTATTATTTGCCCCGTTAGCTATTAATGCAGTAGAGTTATAACGATTTGTCACATTATGAGGGGTGCTGTCAACAATTTGATTATTTTGATTTTCGATGAGACTGGACTGAGAATAGCTGCTATTCCCGTTTAGAATATTGTTACTGGCAAATGATGGATCGCACATTGAGATCGCGTGTCGACGTTTGCACTTTGCACAAAATGGGCGCGATTTGCAAAATTTTGAAGAATGCCTAGGTCTGGTACATCGTAGACAACAATTGTTTTCTTTTAAAATGTCCTTTTTTCGCGGGATATTTATAGACGTTCTACAATATTTTGTTTTGTGCGTTTTTGATTTGCAAGACAAGCAGTTTTCGATATTTACAGTTAATAAACGCGCGGTCGTAAATTGATCGTTTTCTGATGCACTATTATTTTGAGTTAAAAATGCTCGCTTGCTACAATAAAAATTGCTGTGTTCGCAATTTTTATTGTCCGTTACCTATTCACAATGAGTTCGATTGAGTCCAATTCTTTTTTAATAAATTGCAATACATTGCTAATTTGCTTATTATAATCTACGGTATTGTCTGATTTTTCCGATTGCGAAAGAGAGTCACTACTAACCGTTTCACTTGTAATTTTTTGTTTGTTGAACAATACGCGCAAATTATACGGTACAGCCTTAAAAATGATAGATTTAACCATTAGTCCGTATTGTTGACGTGACAAACCTGAAGTTGACAGTGAACGGGTAATCGTTGACGCGGTATTATACAGTTTACGAAGCGCGGAAATGTCTCTGTCACTTTTTACTGGAACTATTGTCAATAGTTTTTGTATATATTTGTCCACTATATGTTCAGAATTAGCATATTCTTCTTTTAAAAGTTCTATCGCGTCTTTGTACGATGACTGAATAGAAGTCAATCTGTTAATAGTTACCGCGGCTTTTTCAGACAAATAAGCAAATTTTGCAGCATCGTTCAAAGAACCATTCTCTTGAACGACCAACCTCAATTGTTCCCAAAATGCCGGCGATGCCTCAATATCTCCGTTAAATTCAATAAAATTTAGTTTTGGTAATCTTACCGACAAGTTTTCCTGACTATTAACGTTACTGTTAGATGACTGTTGCTCCAAGCTTCTCTGATAGTTTTAAGGCGGTGAAGGTTTTTCCAGTTTCAGACGTTGTTCCAATCTCGCAACTGTTGCAACAGCGAGATCATCGTATTCCACAAACTTCGCGCACTCAGCTTCAGCATGTTCATCACTAAACGTGGGATACAATTGTTCATTAACACTATTTAAAATATCCTTCTGTGCTCTAATACAATCTATTAACGCGGGCACGTCACTAGTATTTGCATTTTCGTTATTATTAATGTCGTTCACGTTATTCACTAGCTTCGTTAATGCTGCGCGTAACGTTTTTCGAAGTACTTAATCCATTTTAATCGTTTTATTTCGACCTGATAAAAGATTACTAAACAATAAAACTTTCCTGGTTTCTGCATCATAAAGATAATATGAATTGGTTGAAAATAAAGCACCCGAACTGTTTCGTAAATAAGTTTTATTATTAGTTATCTTCAAAAATGTTACACACGTTTTCAAAACTGAATTGTCAAGTTGACGTTTTCCATATATATGTCAGTTTACATTTATTTTTTTAATGTCACTTGATATTTTTGACACCCCTTAGCCCCCTACAAGCAGGACTAGAAATTTTAAAAGTAGAATTTCAGAACACAAACGTAGCTATGACAACAAAAAATTAGATAATAACTATTCAAATAACTTATTAGAAAACCATCCCACTTTCGACCCTAATTTTGAAATTTACCATGTAGAACCTAAATCCTTTAAATTGAATCTTTCAGAAGTGATTGAGATAAATGAAAAATATTCAGGTGACCGTTCTTCCTTATTAAACCTATTTTCCTGAAGATAGTGTAGGAATGATTGTAGTGAATGAATTTTCAGGTAATCTTGTCCAATACTTTTGTTAATATCCGTAGAATTTCGTATTTATACACCGTATAAATTGAAAAAGAATTCATTATACTTCCACTCGTTTGATGGAGCAACTGTATTAGCGAAACGCATCACAACTTTAAATTGAACATTAGTCCAAATATAATGAAGATTTAAGCAAATTTAGTTGTTTTATTTCATAGTTGAAACTATAAAAATAAGTGAAGAGGGTGTAGAAAATGTGAAAAAAAGTGATGACATCAGACCACGAACATATTTGGAAAAATTGTGTAGAACATGTTGATAAGAAGGAAGGTGAGATGTGGTTTTACCCTCTGTCCAACCAACTATAATACAAACAAATGATGATTCTAAGTCAGACGAGTTTGATTGTCTTGATAATTGCTTATAAACCACCTTTGAAATTGACTGGTTTAGAATTTCATTTATTTCTGCATTTCACGAGTGTAATTACCTAGATTATTTCATTTACACATGGCTCTCCCAATAGAGCCATATATTTAGTCACATGATATGCAATATGATCGAATATTCAGGTAAGCGTCTATTTAGTTCGATTGTATAAAACTATGACAAGTGTCAAAATTTGACGTGAAATTCACTCAAAATTGAAAATGACCTGCTTTAGTTCATATTCCGCTACTGAAATCAGGGAAAATATTAGAAAATTCATCCCAGAAAATACCAAAATGAGTGAGTAATCGGCCTGGAGACATTTTATGCTTCTTTATGCGCAGAAAATTTTCTGTGACTATCCCAACTTTCCTGATAGTCGAAATACTCAGATTGGACATGATGAATGCGTAAAAAAATGGCGAGTAAAATAAAGAGAATTAAATTGATGAAGAAGTCAATAGCGAAAACTCTCCAGGAATTATACTTCACTGAACATAATCGATACGTATATCCATCTGAAGATATCGAATTCGAAAGTGCCAGGCAGGTCCGTTATGCAAAAAAAGCGAAATTTGCAGAGTTGTACTGAAAAGAGGAAGGAAATCTCAGAAGCACTTACTTTAGATGAACTGAGTGCTATTATTGATAACTATGATGATAATATCCAAGACGGTCTTCTGAAGAAATTTTTGCGATAAGTATCTGTAGAGTTTGCCTGACGAGGAGGAGAGGTATATATGGTAAAATCGATTATTTCAAGAGAGAAATGAGAAACGACGGAACCTATTCTGGCGGGATCTAATATGAACCTGTATTAACAAAAACATGCTAAGGACGGAACCGAAAGTGCTCAGATACTGAATGACTCATAGCTAACAGTCAAAATATAAATCGTTGCTCCGGACGTATATTCTTGAGATTTCTTACCCGTCCAGTTGCAAACATAACCATCGACCGTTTTTTAATGCAAATCCGTACTGGAAAAAACAGGGATCTGCGTGATACAAAAATTGTCCTATTGTACAACTCTACCCTACGTTACCAAGTTGTTTCTTAAACAAAAAAAATCCGCTGTCACCACTCTAATAACTGCTGTCAACAAATGTAATTAATTAGTCCCTTCTATCTCGGGTCCGCTGTCACCAGTGTAATAACTTGCTGTCACCAAATGAAATAAAGCAACCGAGCATGGAAAAAAATAAATCCAGTCCGATTTAGGCGGGGACATCCTGGACTTAAAGCGGTAGAGTTGCCTTTGCCAGGCCAGAGTTGATCTCTTTATTCAGCCTCGTATCCAAATGCACTGCTCACTCTACAGGGAAAGTCGTGGTAGGGATCTGAATAAAGTTTCGGTAACCACAAATGTATAAAAAAATATATTATATCTCTCACTGTATAAAATATGACCAACAAAAAAATATTAAATCTTTCCCAATGAAAAAATATCATACACTTATATACAAATTTTTCAAGGTGTGCATGGGCCGTAATGTCTCGCCCCTATTTCGTAATTTGACCTGCCTCACTGCGAGAATGATTATCTACGGGAAAAAACAAGGTAAAAATCGACCGTTGCTAATTTTCTATTTGTCGAATGTCATTGTACTTCATGTTAACAGAATGTAAAAGTAGAGAATTATAATTCTGCTTATTTGATAAATCTTATCGGTAAACAGTTCAGTATGTATTTCCAAAATTTCAGAGTTGCAGTTTTGCTTCCTTCGAATAAACTATAATTTTTATTTATTTCGCTAGATATGAGTAAATGATATAACCGCGCCTGAAAAACAAAATTATTTAATCGTGGCGAAAATTCAATGATAACCTGATTATACGGAGACAAAATCATACGCTCCGGGCAAATGATATAAATTACAATTAACCTTGTTTTAAAATTTACCTACGCCTATCTACGGGGTGGGTGAGAATTATGTGACAAAAAAATACCTAAATCCTATCATGTTACATATACACTAAAGAAAAATCGTTCCTACAATCTTGTGTAAAATCTTACCATAATATCTCACACGATAAAATTATATTTAAAAAACGAGCGGTGCCCAAATTTTCAGCCAGGACCTACAGATTTAACTGAACCTATGAACGTGTCCAATAACACAGTGAAAAAACTGTTATAATTTAGAATCAGCGCACAAAAAAATGAATAAATCCTTCCGAAAAAATCTTAGACTTGTTCAAAAACTTACTGTGTGGAAACTTTCCTGCTCCTGTCTCTGTTGACTGACTGTTTTCGATATTTATCTAGAGCTGCGGATGACGCACCCGGTGTCGAGCTATGCTGGATCACGGTGGGGGGAGAGTTTTTCCCCTTTCGTGTTTCATCAGGGGGACAGCGTTCACTGTCAAGGATATCTGAGTATCACTATGACGCCCTAACACAACGGAGAGAAACTTCTCCCTATGAACGAAAATTTTTTTATATATTCTACCATGCAAATATTTATGTTATCAATATCAAGTTTAGAACCAGCGCACAAAAAAAATCTTTCCCAAAAAAATTTTAGACTTGTTGAAAAACTTACTGTGTGGAATATTTCCTTCTCCTGTCCTTGCTGACTGACTGTTTTCGATATTTATCTACAACTGCGGAGGACGCTAAATTTCTAGCACCCGGTGTCGAGCTATGCTGGATAACGGTCGGGGAGAGAGTTTTTCCTGTTTCGTGTTTCCTCAGGGGGACAGCATTCACTGTCAAGGATATCTGAGTATCGCTATGACGCCCTGACACAACTGAGAGAAATTTCTCTCTATGAACCCGCGAACACTAAAAAAAACTGACACCCGTTACCGTGACAGGGAAGGATTTTTTCCCTTCGCGTTTTTCGCCCGACTCTGTGCTCTGTCTGCTCTGAACTTACTTTTTACCATTTTTCCCAAATTTTGTTCGGGGTTTTGTGTTGAATTGCAAAGGTTGCATTTTTTGTTTTAGAGTGGCCTCAATTCATATTACTAACAGTTTGTATACAAAACAATAATTTAAATTTGCCATAGTTATTTGTTATATTGTTGCAAATTGTTATGGTCCTGTCTCATTTTTGATAAATAAAAAGTATGTCGATTTCTAGTTTTATTATATTTGAAATAAAATATACAATTTACCGTGTGTTCTGAAAGTTACTGATTTAAGTTTTCCGATTCAATATACGCATTTATTACACTATCATAAAAATTGATTATCCGAAGGGATAAAAAGAGTTGCAGAACGTATTGGTATGGACGTAAAGAACAGAAAAATCACGAATTATTCAAGTCGCTATATAGCCGTTTCACAACTAGCAGAAACCGGAGCTAAAGAAATTAACGGGTCATAGCAATACATCATCTATCAACCCTTACCTCCAGCTCGATGGGGAGCAAAAAAACAACAAAATTATGAAAAAACGCAGGCTTCAACTTATGGGACTTATCTATGGTGCTAGTGCAAATATCACTTACAATGATTGTATTTTCAATTTCAAATAATCAATTATCATATATTGGAGTTCTAGCGGTTTATGAGTAATTCGCAGTTGTAAAAAGTGAGTGGAGTTGAATGTTGACTTGCTTTCACTTTAGCGAAACTGACAAATATGATGATTCATTTTGCATAGTTCATGAAATAATCTTCCTGAATACCACTCCTTTTTAACAAACAGAGACTATCATTTTCTTTAATTTATCTCGAGGAACTGGTATTTCAAGACAATTGTATAACGTTGCCATTAAACCAGTGTATTTTTTCGGGAAATTTCTCTTGCTGGTATACAAGCAGGAGTGCTTTACAGCGGCAAAATAGAAGTGACAACACGAAAATTTATAAAAGGTTTACTGTCAGAAATTAACCAATTTGGTTTGTTAAGCGATCTGTATTATTTATAATTAAAATAACAAAACACCCAACCAAAACAAATTTTTGGAATTATTTAATTTTCTGTTAAAAACTTTAAATAAAAGTTGAAATTTTTTCTACCTATTCTCTCTAAAATGGGGAGTAATCCAATAAATCAATCATATTTATTAAATATCTGTGTTTTAAGTAATATAAATAATATTTGGATACAGTTTTGATTAGTTATCCTCCACGTAGTAGTCTACATGTTCTGGATTCTTCTAAAAGGTGTTGCTGGACGACCGAAAACAAATTATCCTCGTCCAAATAACTACCTCATTCTCCAATAAGATCTTCCAAAAAAATTGAAACAGCTCAAGTAGTGAAAGAAGCAATGTGAAGTTTATCTCGAGGATATTATTCTTATCAGACGACTTCCTGCAAAAAATGTATCCGCTGCTTACGTTGTGCAACTGGTTGCCAAATTTGATGCTACTGTTTCAGTCGGAAACAAAAAGAGGATATATTAAAGAGAGAGAAAGCGAGGAAAGTTGCTGTCTTAGGTCATGTAGCAATGGATTCAACACTTAGTAGTAAGAAATTGTCCGATATATCTTCTGTTTCACGCGCAACAATCATGAGAATTCTTAAAAAACATAAGTTCCATCTTTTTAAGATACGATCGGTTCAGGAACTGACTGAGGATAATCGCGATGGCCCATTCCAGTTCTGTGAAGTGGTCAGTGAAATGATTAACTGTAATGAAAACTACATGTTCGATATCTGCTTGTCGGACGAGTGTTCATTTTACCTTAACGGCATTGTAAACTGTCGGTGTTGGTCAGATGAAAATCCAAGATTATTTCGAGAAGTGCATATTCAACATATCCAGAAATTAAATGTTTGGGCGGGTATTTATGGCAATCACATAATTGGCCTTTTTTATACCCGGTAATCTAACTGGTCAAATTTATTTGGATATATTAGAAAACGATATTTATCCAGCCCTTGTGCAAGTATTGGAGAAAGTTCGAAACGTTGAACAAAAATGTGAATAAAACCCACAAAACTTTCTATTTTCTGACTGAACCTTAAAATCCCACGAAAACTATAATTAAATCAGGTTCAAGGAACAAAACAAACCAATATATATATATATATATATATATATATATATATATATATATATATATATATATATATATATATATATATATATATGGGTTTTTTCCAGGAAATGGGTAGAAAATATGGTCAACATTCTGTCTTCCTATTAAAAAAAATGGGCAAAACTTAACACCAGGTTAGCATCACTCAGGAACAGAAATATTTTCCTTTTAAAATGTAGACAGAACGGATGTTTCCCTAGACATATAACTGAAGGAATAAGGAGCATAGATGGATTATTGGGAACAAGATCTGGACATCTAGGATCTAAGATAAACAATTTCAATTTTAGGTTGAAGAAAAATTTGATTAATTTAGAGATAAGTGTTACATGTTCTGATTTGCTTGAGGTAGAAAGGTATCTGAGATCTATTAAGACAGAATTGGACAATGTTTTACCTAATGATATTTTATTTGAATTTGAAAATAGACAATCGAAGAACTATAACAATATTTTTGTGAAGATTAGGGGAACTCAGACATCAAAGTTTGATAGAACTAAGACTGATCTATTTAATAACATTAAATATGACGAAAAATTGTTTAAAAATTTGACAGATATTGAGTTTCCATACAATATAAAAAAGTTTCTTTCGTTGGGTCCTAGGTTTTGCGTGTAGCCTTCAATGAGTGATTTCAAAGTATCAAAAATTTTGGCTGATTTGGAAAATATTATTAAAAATTTGGATGATAATAGTAAAGATTTGGCGAGGTCTCGATTCACTAATATTCTTACTAATTTTTCACACAAACACAAGAATAACAGGCATTTCATGAAGAAGTATTTTTTTGAGTGTAGAGAGTTCCTTAGAAATCATCCAAATTTATATATTGTTAGAAGTGATAAAGGTAATGTGACTGTTGCCATGTATAGAGAGGATTACGTAACTCGGTCTGAACAACTTTTATCGGACACCAAATATTATAAAAACATTCCTAGAAATCCAGTTTGTACATTGCAGCAGAAGGCAAACAAGTTAATTACCTCATTTGAGAAATCAAAATTGATACCTAAGGAGTTGGCTCAAAAACTTAGATTTTACAATTCAATAATTCCTAGATTTTATGCATTGCCCAAGATTCATAAGCACAATTTAGCTTTGAGACCTATAATATATTCAATGGATTCTCCTAACGGACATATTGTACAATATTTAACTGACATTTTGACTAAATCTTATAATTTTGAAAATGATTATAACATCAAAGATTCTTTTGTGTTCAGTAGTTTTATGAACAATCTCTCTATTCCAGATGGCTTCGTTCTTGTTAGCTTTGATGTGGTCTCACTGTTCACAAATTTAACTTTAAGTGTCGTTTTGGATAGCATTTCAGCACATTGGGATGATATTCAACCTCATTGTACATTGACTTTGTCAGCTTTTAAAGAGGCACTTCAATTTATTTTTGACTCCAACGTTTTTGTTTTCAATGATAAATTTTATAAACAGTTTTTTGGCACCCCAATGGGATCTACTCTATCGCCAATTTTGGTAAATTTTGTTTTGGACGACCTCATTAAGCATTCTATTGATTCTTTGAGCTTTCCAATTCCTTTCATCAAGAGATATGTGGATGATCTGGTTCTCGCTCTTCCTAATGATATGATGCAGTTCACATTGAATTTGTTCAACTCTTATAACGAAAACATACAGTTCACAGTTGAGAAGGAAGAAGATGGTGTGTTACCTTTTCTAGACATGAAATTGCATAGAGGTGAGGACAATATTATAAGAACTTCTTGGTACATAAAATCGATATGTAGTAATAGGTTTATTAGTTATTGGTCATATCATCCACCAAAAATGCAAACCAATTTAATTCTCGCCCTTAATGATAGGGTGAGAAAGTTATCTCATCCAGATTTTCCTAACAATGACCTAATTTTATTGAAGGAGATTCTGATTCAGAACTCATATCCTAGAGGTATGGTGAACAAGTTTTTGAACAACACTCCGAGAATTTTCAGGAAATTTGAAGATGTATCGGATTTAGTCCATAGTGCAGATTTGAGGTATGGTTCATTACCGTACATACCAGGTTTAACACCAGACCTCCTTAAAGTTTTGAAGGGTACCACTACTGTTAAGGTTGCAACCTATAATATACTTACAATCAACAACCTTTACACTAAAATCAATTCAAGGTTGGGCAAGGGCGAGGTTTCGAACCTTATTTATAGCATTCCTTGTAGTGAATGCAATAAAATATATATAGGCCAGACCTCTAGATGTTTATCAGGGAGATTGACCTCACATAAAAGTGATTGCAATGCTGCAAAGTTGTCTTGTGCTTTGGCAGAGCATGTTATAGTTGATAAACATAGTATGATGTTTGATAATGTTAAAGTACTTGACGAAGAAAAAAATTATAATAAAAGACTTTTTCTCAAGATGTGTCATATACACCAAAATTTAAATAACTGTTCGAACAAAAAGTCTGATCTTGATGGACTTAGTAAAATTTACACCTATCTGTTGTCTTTGTAGAATGGCTGAGTTTCTTTAATCGTTTTTAATTTTTCGCATTGATGTTTTTACATCACTCTCATATTCTTTTATAATACCAATTTATATCCTTACTGTATAAATATAAATATAATTGATACTCCACTTGCTGTTAAATTCATTAGATGATGGGGTCTTCTTTTTGTTTCTTGATAAAAAACCGATATGGACTTGAAATAGATGCCTTTCTCCTTGGGTAATGTATTGAACATTCATTTTAATTGTGTTTGGATTGTTGTGTTTGTTAATAATTGTTACTTTTCTGCTTGATATTGCAGTTTCAATGTTTTTAAATGTTTTTGACTTTCAACGTGATATTTCGGTTATTCGTTCAATGAATTTTCTTGCTCCTGTAAATCTTGATGTACTTGATGCATACATGTTAAACATATTTTGGTGAGTAATTTTGTATTCTAAGCAGTTTCTCAGATCTATTAATTCGAATTTTGTCCATTTGTAGATGTTCTTTGAAGGAAATTAATTATTTCCGAAAGCTTAACTAGTCAAAGAATAGTTGTTTAATTAGCCTTATATTGACAGCATCCCAACTACTCTGTTTACAGTATATATATATATATATATATATATATATATATATACATACATATATATATATATATATATATATATATATATATATATATATATATATATATATATATATATACATATATAAAATAATCTCTCAATATCTTAGGGATTCCGTCGTATTTCGAAAAATTTTATTTTCTTTTTTAAGGCTGAAATATGGACATGTTGGTACATTTCATTAATTAACAATTTTTTATACTTACGTGTAAAGTGAGTTAATAAATATTAAAATAGTTCATACTCGGAACAACAAAAAAATATATTTTATGTATAGATACTTTTTAAATACTAATTCAAAAGGATCTTTTTGATTTGAAGGAACATTATATGTCACAGTTTGAGTGACAGTTTTTTGGTTGAGACATAACCTAGTTGATGTGTTCAACTTTATGACTTAAGAGACAGTCTTCATTATTAGTAGCATGACTTGTCACTTAATCATGATCCTATGAACAAAGGAAGTCCTATATATCATATATTCTTCCTTGTCAACGAGCGAAAGTTGTAAGGTATATTACTCTCACTAATTACCCCAGTTAATCTCACGATAACAAGAGTGAATGTAGTATATACACAACAACTCCATTATAACTCATTAGTTATATAGATGTTTATATTTATAAGTTAGAAATATCTACAATTTGATTGTTCTTATGTTGTTGGTTAAATGAAAGAAGATACGCATAAGTGTGATTAACATGGTTGCTTTCTCTCTTTTTATTCAGTGACTTTTCGTCTAAGGCAGTCTCAAACATTTCTAGGCAGGATCTTTTGTGATAGTGGGATTCCGAATGTATAACCATGATGTTATTAAAATTTGGATGATGCCCAGTTTCTATGCTATGTTCAGCCAAAGCGCATGATTGTTTATTAAGTTTTATGTCACTTTTATGTTGGGTCACCCTGTCTTTTAATACTCTAGATGTCTGTCCATAATACACTTTGTCACAATTGTTACAAGAGATCTTATATACTACATTAGATTTTTTCAATACCTCATCCTTATATTTTGTTTTCGTTAAAATATTATTAATTGTGAATCTATACTTATAAGTTAGTTTGATTTGATTTTCATGCTTAAAAACGTTTAAAATATTCGTTGAGATATCCTGTATATATGGAATCGCTATATATTTTTTAGATTCAGTTTCTTGGTTATTCTCATTATTATTATTTGTGATTCTTTCTTCTTGTATTCTGGTGTTGAAAATTAATTTTTTTAATAGTTGAGGTGGATAAGAGTTATTTATGAAAATTTCATACAATTTTTTTAAGTTTTTTTGTTGTAATGTTGGATGGCAGATTTTTTGAATTCTATTTTTCATAGTCAGTACTAAATTGATGTTAATCTTTTCTGTGTGGTTTGAAAAATAATTGATGTACCTCTCAGAACTCATTGGTTTTTCATACCAGTCTAACTGTATTATATTATTTTCATTTCTTATCAATCTGGTGTCTAAAAAAGGAATGCTATTTTCTGCCTCATGTTCAATAGTAAATTGTATGAATTCATTGTATGCATTAAAAATGTTTAAAATATGATCATGTTTGTTATTAGGTATTGCACAGATAATGTCATCAACAAATTTTCTTAAAAAAGGAAGTTGGAAGTTGAGTTTCGCTATGCAAGAATCAGAAGATTTTTGATTTATCTACCGTCAAGAATACCATTTTGCTTCATATACATATATATCTATATATATTTATATTGACATTCTATGCTCAGTTAGGAATAAAATATAAAGATAAAAATGATAAAAAAAATATCGCTAGATATCAATAACCTTTAAATAACATATGACAAACAAATTAAGTTTTTTCTAGAACATTCAATCATAAAATGAACAAGAAATGTTCAGATGGTAGGTCATAATAGAGTGCAAATAATAATTACAAAATTCAATTTGATTAGCACAGACTATCAAAGGTATAAAGTCTTGTAGTAAAATTTCTTTTGGAAGACTAAGTTAATTCTAAGCTTGAAGTTTCAAGATATTTGACTAGATCATAAAGGTCGATGAAATAAATTTTATTATAAGAAAAAATTGTCAGGTACATAAAATCAAATGTTGAAATGTTTCAGACAAAGATACTTGGTTTTATTCAGTTTAGCAAAATTTTATGCAATTGTAATGTGACTTTTGAAAATTTTCATATAGATTCTAATTTGAAAGAGAATTTCAAAATTAAATAAGATCATTTATAACAAAATTTAGTGATAATGAAAGGAAAATTATATGTGGAATAGAATTATGAAAATCTGTATTGCGTATGCAGAATAGACAAGCATGTAAATAATATTGAATTTATTATATACTTTAAAGGAATAATCACTTTGTCAATTATATCTCTTTAAATTTCATCAAATCTATGTAGTTACAAAGATATCAAATGAAGTGCATAGTAATATAATCATAAAGATAAATAAAAAAAACGTCATGTTAATAATCATTGCAGATCATCAATAAATAATTCAACGCTATCTGTAACTTGATACAGAACTTTAACAAGAAAAAAAGCTCAACTAATTAAGTTGACGCAGGCCGTCATATTAGACACGGAAAATATTTATTTGTTAGGGACATGAATTTATAGAAATCCGTAATTTGTATGCAATGTCCATAACAAAGGAAATGAGATATGATCACAGAAATATCAACTGAAAATTCAATGATCAATAGCAAATGATGAGAATAAAATCTATAAAAAAGAAACCTATCAAAACGTTATGTTCAAAAATGTGGTGAATGGAGAATAAAAATGGAATGAATTGTATACGGATGCTTTGTACTATTATTTGTGTTGTAAGAATTGAGATTTATCTAAATTAGTGCTGACCAATCAGAAGAATTTGATAATATTAAATAATGAAAAAGACAATCATTAACAATGATATTGAATAATTTAGGAACTTTGATGAATATAACAAGTGGAATACAATAAACTACCATAACTCTATGTCAGAAATATAGTGAATTTTAAGAAATAATATAGTGACAAATAAGACGCTATGAATAGAAATTCTAAAAAAGCGGGAGCTTCCGGTTAACATCAAAGGATTGTGGATGAAAAAGAAAACTAGAGAAGGGTGCAAAGAAGCGAAGCGGAAGGGAAATATCTCTGTCAAAGTTAAAATGAGACATTTTAAATAAAAGTGTTGAATATCATTGAATAAGTACGTAATAAAGTAGAGGTGGTGAAGTGCATACTCTGTACTGTATAAGTAGTTTTTCTGGAGGAGACGAAGAACTGATTGAGTCATCTGAAAGAAATCAGTGGCTGCCAATGGATGAGTGAAGCGTCAAACAGCGGACAGCGAGAAACAATTTCACATCAGGTTGGTGATATTTAAATATTTTGGATTCAAAAATAATAAAACAAAACTTTGATAATAAGAAGGAAAATGATCATTATAAATTTATTAAAACATTCAAATAAATTCAAGGCCAATAACAAAAATTTTAAAAGGAATTAAGCGTAAAGAATAAACTATATAAGTGAAATTATAAAATGATAGTATAAGAATTATAGACTCACCTGATATTTTCTGTATAAAAGTAACTTGCATGTCTCTAGATGGTAAGAAATTGAACCTTTTTAATAATTAATAATATTCACTGTTTCAAACACACATATCATCAACACTATTGTGAGATGATTGTACGAATTTCAGAACCGATTCACCAAAAAGCATTTGCTTAAAAGACATATTTCATTAAGTTATCTAGATGCAACATTTCTTTTCCACATAAAAAAAAGTGAAAATGTCTGCAGCTGTTTAAAAATAATTCAAAGTTGGAACAATATGGAGATTTATGTAAATTAGTTTTCATAGGGGTCACATAGTTTTAGATTTTGTGAACTTTTGTAAATATAAATTTTAATCTTATGATTATTTAGTAAACAACTTGTTTCATTGTACAATTATTTGATTTCCGTTTCGAAACTAATCGCCCTGGGATAAGTTTATTTTTACAATATTCCCAAGGAAAGGAAATTTGAGATAAAGGTAAGAAATTAAATTAATTATTTATATGGGTAAACATCTAAACTATGGAATATTAATAATAAATAACGAATTAAATTTGGCGTTCAACAATTATGAAATTTAAATTACAATTAAATAAAGATTTTAGTAGCAAATTAATAAGAACACTCAATTACATATCAAAAATAGAAAGTTGAAACTAAAACAAATTAAATATATCATATTATAATAAAAGAAATTAGCACACCAAAATTAAATTATATATATATATATATATATATATATATATATATATATATATATATATATATTCATATATAATGATTTTGTTTGTTTTTGTGAGAATTTAATTTTCAATAGATTCTAATTTGTATATTTTAGACTGCAATTTGACATAATTTTGCCGGGCGCCAATTTTTTATCAGTTACCTGTATTTCTCTCCTACAATATTCGCTCAGTTACATCAGAACACAATAATCTCTCTTAGGTGGTTCCGTTGGACGTATATGCTATCTTAATTAATTAGTAAAATGATCAACTAAATTTCAAATGTAGAAATAATAACATATATTAAAAAGAAATATTCAAAATTATACAATATTCAAATTGCAAAATACTTATTTCCTAATTTTTTTCAAATTCAATAAAATCCACCTTGAATTTGGTATGTTTTATATTTATACTTTATATTCTAATGTCATATATATATATATATATATATATATATATATATATATATATATATATATATAAGTTTGACGTCTTTAGATCTCTAATTCATGAGTTGTATTTTAACTTATATTCAGGTGAATACTTTCCTTTTTATTTTGCTCACTGGATTGGTTTTCTAATAATACTGGATTTTCTCAATGTTTTTTCTGTTCAATTCGATCTATTTCATTAGTTATTATATAATCTCTCACACACAGGAACTGTATCCTTTTTAATTCATCAATCAATGTCAGAAAAAATATTCGTCTCAATGGATTCTTCTCAAATTTTACCTGCTTCAGTTACCACCAGTCACATTTTTTTAACATTACAATACTGCTAGATACTTACAACTTAAACCGTCTTTTTGTATTTATATTTTAAAAAATGACCTAAAACCAGTATATGTGAATATACTAAAAGAAAGTATCCCATACTTAAATATGTATATATATATATATATATATATATATATATATATATATATATATAATTTTCATTATATGTTTCAAAGAATTTGTAAGCTCAAAACGTAGACGTAAGGCGCACATTTATACATTTGTTGTATGTCTGATCCTTTTTGTTTCTTGACATATGACTAAACAGCATAAAGACCTGCCTGACGAGGGTCCATTATTCACAATGAAGACAGTCAAATTCGTTGGACAACGCAATGAGATATAACTAACTCCCTCATCCCCTGAGAATACTATCGAAACGGAACTCCCAAACAACTTCCCACCGGCCTCAGAAAGAAGAAAGAATATCAATTATCAAAATACATCTTAGCTGAGTGTCCAGAAATTTTCAATACATTGTTCTTGTTTCAATTGAAATTCTTAAATTATTTATCACCCTTTACTATATCAAAGGTGAGATATGGAGCCTCCATATGTGCACCCGCTCATAACTAGCCGCGATTAACTTAATCTATCGCATTAAAACTGAACTTAAATTAGCTTAGATTTCCATTTCCATAAATAAGATATCCCACCTGAAATCATAGCATGAAATAATTTTCTATGAAGATTAATATTATTTGAACTTCGTATATGTCTTTCTAATTCTCTGGTAGATCAGATAATTTTTACGCTACAATGTATTGAACAAATTATCATTATTCATCTTCATGTTCATGCATTAAAAGATCGCTCTATGACACAAAAACAGCTGTACCAAATCGATTTAACAATTCAGTTCCAAGTAAAAATATAAATCCTGTATTTAGTAAATGAGTCAGCAAATTCACGGTAATGCGTTATATATAACAAGTTCTAACACTTGAAAACTTACATTATGCAGCCACGTGAGCTTCCTCCAGTAGGGGTTGGCAGTTACGTGGCACTCGAAGTAGACATCGTCACCTTCTTTGATGTCGTCTGCGTTGAGGGTACTCCCCAGGCACAGCGTCACAATAGGGGGATCTGAAATACAAAACAGGATAAAGTATTGTCAACTGCACCCAGAGACTACGAAGGATAAGGTGATAGAGAGAAAAAAAACTCCCAAGATACACAAATCATCGACGGCCTTTCACGAACCGACATGTCGTTTGGTTCATATCTTTCACATTTTTGATGTATATACAGTTGAATAACATATTTATACAAACTACATTAAGATGCCTCTATCGTAGACATATATGGATGAGGAAGGAAAGCATCAGGTGGTCGGAAGGCTCATATTTTATTTTTATTGTTTTGGTATAGTTAACATTCCAGTGCTCACGTGAATTATTAAAACATAAGTCTTAACGTCTATCTGTGGGACCGTGGAATATATATGTATATATTGAACCAGATATCATGGATAGTAAGAGAATTAGTTCTATGAAAATATGTTGCTAGTATGAAAATATATGAAAATAATATAATTTAAGAAAACAAGTAAAAAGGAAACACTTTTCTTAATTTAAACAACATATCAAGTAAAGATATATTAAATAATTGTCTATAACAATATAATAGATAAAGAAATTACCTCAATGATAACATAAAATATAGAGATTGCCTAACCAATGTAATGATGTAAATAAAGTTGCCTAAGACGAAGATTATTTTCCATAACATAATCAGCTGTTCATCTGAAATGAAAACAAATATTATTATAGTTAATTCATTATAATCATTAATTTAAGAATAAAAACAAATACAAATATTGAATAGAATATAATTCAATAGATTTTCATAGATAAACAAATAATGACATATATACAAATGATATATGGTAAATAAAATAAACGTTGAATCAATAAATAATAATTTGTTAAAGTTTATTATAAATAATATAATGCAAAGAGTATGGACAAATAACATAAAAGAATTTATATTCATAAATAATATGAGTGTAACAGTGATAGACTGTCAATAACAATATTGGATGTTGTACCATTTAAATGTATCTAAGTATAACCAACTTTAATTTATTTCTGAAGCAAATCCACTAGAGTACGAAAACATCTTCAATATAGGAGAGGGTAAATATATTAAAATCCTTAAAATTCGTACAAGTTTTTTTTTTTTAATTACCACATGGCATGTGGTAATTAAAAAACTTGTACGAATTTTAAGGATTTTAATATATTTACCCTCACCTATATTGAACTTTAATTTATTTGTATGATAAAAAAACTCATAGGAACTCTATAAATAAACTAATAATGTAAAAGAGAGTATGTATGAAACTTTTCTAATAAGTGAAAGAAGTTTTAATTAATTTGATTGCAAAGGACAATATTTTATTGGTTATAAAATATGACAGAACAAATTGTGAATCAACAAATAAACTTTGAAATAGTGACCTAAAGAGAAACAAAAGACTGTTTTGTTGAAAAAAGTGGAGAATCGAGGGGATGCTTTAGGAATTGGGAGGCTGGTGTCGAGAAACGAGGAGTGTGTGTGATAGTGTTCCAGAAATTTCAAGAAATTCCCAGTTTAACATAATAAAAACTATAAAGTACTATAAAAAACAATCTTATTAATACTCACAGTTAATTATATCAAGTTTTTGGACAAAAATCTCCGAAATTTCTCATCATTTTTGGTTTTCGGAGCTTCAGAGGAGTATTCCTGGGGTCCAGAGACATTCATCCCAATTCAAGAACAACAGGTCAGTCTGTTTAAAATATTATTGGCCAATAATCAGAGTAAAAACTCAAAATACTCAAATAAGTACTTGATTTCATAAATTGATAAACATTTGCGAATATGATCGATCTGAAAAAGAAAGAGAACAGACTTTATATAGTTAATTAATTGCATAAATCGTTAATATTAATAAAAAGGCCGAATTTAAATAAATTAAAATATGTACTTACGCCATGTTGTAATCGCATAAATATGGTGCTTGAAATTTATTAATGTAATAACTATGTCCATCTGTATATAATTCCTATATTTCTATCTATGTAGAAAACTATTTTCTTTCCACAGCAATTTGTATCATATATAACTATGATTTCTATGTAAATTCTTTTATGTGTTTGAACCATTCACTTGTCTGCATCGTCAACAAACTATGTTTGTATAATATGTATAGAAGCTTCTTTCGTGTAAGAATTGTTCGTTTTATGCTAAAGCGCATGACTAGTTTTTTTCACGCACGCGCACTGAAGAAATTATCAAAATAAATAAGTAGGTATAATATATCCATTGGCGTCTCAAATTATTATTATCAAATAAAATTATTTCTTTAAAAGAAATTGAATCTATTTAAATATAAAGTGTTTTCTTTTTATTTAAACAAATACAACATTATAAAAAGCCAGGACTCAAAGAGAAAAAAGGGTTTCATGCTCCCGAATTAATAAATATATTATAAATATAACAACTATATAAAAAATAATAACTGAGCTAGCCAAACTAAACAAAAATTCTAAATAATAAACATCTACATTTAAATTTCATAATAAAAGTAAGTATATATCACAAAATAATAGTTTAATATATATATATATATATATATATATATATATATGTATATATATATGTATATATATATGTATATATATATATATATATATATATATATATATATATGTATATATATATATATATATATATAAACCAAAAGGGTATTCTTGACGCTAGATAAATCAAAAATCTCTCAATATCTTAGGGATTCCGTCGTAAGTAGGGCTGAAATAAACTATTATTTACTACCCAACGTTTCGAAAAATTTTCTTTACTTTTTCAACGCTGAAATATGGTATATTTCATTAATTAACAATTTTTCTATACTTACGTGTAAAGTGAGTTAATAATTATTAAAATAGTTCATACTCGGAACAACAAAAAAAATATATTTTATATATAGATACTTTTTAAGTACTAATTTGAAAGGATCTTTTCGATTTGAAGGAACATTATATGTTTGTCAAAGTGTCACAGTTTGGTTGAGACATAACCCAGTTGATGTGTTCAACTTTATGACTCAAGGGACAGTCTCCATTATTAGTATCATGACTTGTCACTTAATCATGATCCTATGAACAAAGGAAGTCCTATATATCATATATTCTCCCTTGTCAATGAGCGAAAGTTGTAAGGTATATTACTCTCACTAATTACCCTACTCAAATCTCACGATAACAAGAGTGAATGTAGTATATACACAACAACTCCGTTATAACTCATTAGTTATATAGATGTTCATATTTATAAGTAAGAAATATTTAGTATTTGATTGTTCTTATGTCGTTGGTCAAATGAAAGGAGATATGCATAAGTGTAATTTACATGGTTACTTTCTCTCTTTTTATTAAGTGACTTTTCATCTAAGGCAGTCTCAAACATTTCTAGGCAGAATAATTTGTGATAGTGGGATTCCGAATGTATAACCATGACGTTATTAAAAGTTGGATGATGCCCAGTTTCTATACTATGTTCAGCCAAAGCGCATGATTTTTTATTAAGTTTAATATCACTTTTATGTCTTCTAGTACTCAAAAAGTTTCAAAGAAGAAAATGAAATTTTTGCTTTTCTTTCCTCTACAAAATTTCACAGAACGGTCCTGTACATTCTGTATCGAGACTCCTCTCCAGTTACGATCCGTCTCATCAATGGTACCAACTGATAAATTAAACAATAGTCTAGAAATGAAATTCTCCAACAATGCAGTTAAATCTTTTCAAATAGAAAACGTTATCAAGGGAAACAAATACATTATTCAAATACAAAATATTAAAAGGAATAACTTATCTACAGTGATAGTTCATTCAATACACATTCACACAAATGGATTATTATTAAATGTAGGTACAATTATGCAACATATTATACACACTAAATATCATCTGATGTCAAAAGCCTTACAACATAAAATGGCGGATACGGTGAGGATTAATGTCTGTGAAATTTCAAAGTTTAACGATATACACGCAATAGAAGTGAGGTTTTTCAACTTTTAAAAACGAAATAGTTTTTAAATACCTGTTCACTTATGTCCAATTCACCTTGTTTAATTCTTCTTGTAGGATTCTTCCTGGGATACTCTACAGTTCCTCCTGTTTCGGTATGAACCAAAGATGATGTTATATTTCATCTACATCATTACATCTTTGATGGGTTTCCAGAGTTAAATTCTTTCTGAGATGTATCGTAGAGATATCATTTCCACGATACAAAACTTTACTTTATTATACGGATGAATATTGAAGGTTAGTATTCTGCTATTTTTACCAATCTCTTGTTACTTTACTATTTATCAGTTTCTTTTACAAATTTTATTGGATTACTTTGGAGAATAATGTATTTCTTTTTATATTCACCATTCAAATTGTACCGCTTTTCTAGTTTATATTCAAAATCCTGTTCCAAAGATTCAATTTTAAGCACTTTCATTTTTAAAAAAACTCTACCTAGTTAGTAGTGTTCATTATCAACAACAACCCCATTACTTTTTCCTTAATTTTTCAATACGCTTGCCGCTGATTAAAACATTTCAAGTATAATTCACCAAGCAAATCGGTTATAAAAATTTTTGTTGGTAAATCTTATTTCAGGTTACAAATTGTTTATTTATCTTTTTAGAACGTTCCGTTTTATATTTCTAAATAATTAAATTTCATATACTACTTCCTTTCATATAATTTCCAAAATATTTGAAACTGACAGTTCTATTTATTTTCATTTGATCTATTGAACATGACAAATAATTTCACAAATGTCAGACATTATAACCCCAATGTTTTTATTATTTTGACTTTATCTCTTGACATATTCTGAAAAAATTTTCTATTGTTTCCAAAGAGTTCCTTACGATATCTAATTAAGATATTTGAAAACAAATCATAATCTTTTGACTCTTACTATGTGAAAAATAGATTGTTACAATTTATATAAGGTGACGTTCTAAAAGGTTCTCTCTTAGTAGCTGGAATTCATGTTATCTCTACCATATGTGTAGATTAAGAATTTTATTTATGTTTCTTCAATTTGATTTTCTCTCTTGAATGATATTCCTTCTATAGCTCAGCTATATTTCTGATGATTCAAATGTTAATCAAAATTTTAATTTTTATATTTACATACATTGTGTAGAAGGTTCTCTTCATGTTATCATATACAAAGTGTCGCAAGTTCTTTTCCATGGTAATATATATATATATATATATATATATATATATATATATATATATATATATATATATAAATATATATATAAATTATTTGTTTTTCGTTAACCTTGTATATAATTTTCTTTCATTTTTCTTGGGCATCAGGTTCATTCTAAATTATGCATAAATTTATATTTTCTTATTTGACGTTTCGCTCTCTAATTTGGAGCATTTTCAAAAATTTTATACATTGATGTTATTAAACCAAAATTGAAAAAGATTGAAAGATTAAAATTGAATGTACACACAGAGACGACAGAAACTAGTAACTAATAAAATAGTTTCAAAAACAATAAAATCGAAAGTACCTGCCTTAGAAACAACTCTTTACAATATACAAAAGACATTCAATAAGTTGATGTTATTATTATAATAAATTATAATATATCTGGCTTAGATTTTTGATATCTTGTTTATCGTTTACTGCATTGTTCTCTTTTTTATATGTATCATTGCTTTTATTGTTAGTTTTTTGTAATTGGAATCTTGGTTTATTATTTCAGTATTATTAAAGTCAAATTTATGTTTTTCATTTTTCTCATGTTTATGAAGCGCAGTGGATTTCAATTACAAAAAACTAACAATAAAAGAAATGATACATATAAAAAAAGAGAACAATGCAGTAAACGATAAACAAGATATCAAAAATCTAAGCCAGATATATTATAATTTATTATAATAATAACATCAATTTATTGGATGTCCCTTGTATATTGTAAAGAGTTGTTTCAAAGGCAGGTTTTTTCGATTTTATTGTTTTTGAAACTATTTGATTAGTAACTAGTTTTTGTCGTCTCTGTGTGTACATTCAATTTTAATCTTTCAATCGTTTTCAATTTATGGTTTAAGATCAATGTATAGAATTTTTTAAAATGTTCCAAATTAGACAGCGAAACGTCAAATAAAAAAATATAAAAAGATACAGAATTTAGAATTAACCTGATGCTCAAGAAAAATGGAAAAAAATTATATATATATATATATATAAATATATATAAGTATATATATATATATATATATATATATATATACATATATATATATATATATATATATATATATATATATATATATATATATATATATATATATATATAGATATATATAGATATATATATATGGTGTATTCACAAATTCACATTAAACTCTTTAAAAACAATTTTTATTTCATGTTTCATGTTATATAAAAAAGAATTAATAATTTGAAATTCTAATTGTAACTGACTATTTTACATAAAGTCAAATAATTTATAGATTTTGTTAAATCGAAGTCAGCGTTTATTTTCATGGAGAACTCGATGTAGCGTCGCCCCCATGAAAGTGCAGAGATCATTATTCTTCTGTAACATGATATTTGTGTTACTTAATGTGTTTATTTTATAAATACGCAACGTAGCATCGTTCTAATGAAAATACGGAAATCGTAATCTGATGTTTGACATTGCTTAACAGTACTTTAACATAAGAATTTTTTTCTATATAACAACTCCCCACTTAATTAAAATTGTTGTTTAATAAACCACAATTTTGAGATTAAAAACCAAAATACATAAAATAAAAAATAGACAATACAATATATATAGGGATTTCAAGATTAAAAGGAAAATACACAAAATACAAAAAATAAAAATAAAAAGGTATACATTAAACCATAAAGTTGTCAATTTTCGGTTTCCACTTCCTCATAGGCTTCGGTTCCGAGTTTGGGTCTTCTTTTTCACAAAATGTTATGAATTTTAATGAAAACATCATTTGATTGGTCCGGATCAGACTTTCCTGGCGATTTGTTGGATTTAATATTTCTACACTTGTAACAGGTGTAGAGGACGATCAAGGCAACGATGAGTGAGATCGTAGTATATGTGAACCAAGAAATATTTTTCTCAACAAACGGTTCGTTTATGACTTCATCTAAACTTTTTGAGTATTGGTCCAGTTTGTGTTTTGTCACTTGCAGGTCATTCAAGTTAATGTTATTAAGATCTAGTGGTTCTATTTTGGGTACTTCTACTTTGTTTGGAATGTCCAGACAACAGTTGTAATTAACCATTACGGGATGAAGTACATGAGGAATGTTTATAGTTTTTCTGGTACTAGCTTGTATTTTAGTAATGCCAACAAAAGCGGAACGTCCTGAGTATAGCTGTAAAATAGAATTTTCATTTACGGTTAATGTTTTCGTTTTTGTGTCTGGAAGACTTATGGTCACGGTTCGGCAATCGACACTAGCCACACGTTTTCTTCGAGTTTTTGCTTATTATAACCTTGGCCGTTGACTACCGCACTTTTACAATTCGCAGGAAATGTCTAATATTGTCTTAACTAACGGGCTCCATATATCGCGTTATCGTCTATAGGGTACGCGTAAGCATCGCGACACAACTTTTGATGCGTAGATAACTGTTTACATTTTTGTAAATCGTGGATTGGAATGTAGGATAAAGAATCATCATCTCGCGCTTAATATTTTTGTGAAAATGATAAAATGTGGTGAAATCCAGTTCTATTATCATAAATTGGTATTGGGTATAGGTGGAATAAAGTAAATACTTGTGGTTTAATCAAAGGTATTTGAAAAACGAAAACAAGGTCTGAATTTGTTTGATATGCTTCGAGATCGATTTTTTCCAAATACTGTGAAATTTCAGTATATTTTATTGGAAGCGGTAAACCTTTCCTTACTGTATTTTCTGATATTTTCTTAAGAGCAGTGATCAAATTTTCTGGTTCAATAATAGCAGTATGAATTATTTGAAGCTGTGCAAAAGTGATAGAGTTTAGAATATCATTAATAGTATTTTCAAGATACGAATAACTCTCCGCGATAAGCGCAATTTCGTTTGTTGATTGTCGAATGGTGGTTTCAATTTTTTCTATATTTGAATTAAATATTTTCTCATTTAATTTTAATTGTCCTATGGTACTATTGAGATTTGTTTAAAAGCTGATATATTTTTATGCACTAATAAAGTCCATTCGTCGTTAGAAACCATTATTTTGGTTTCGTCGTGGTAGTAGATTCCAACTGTATTGTTTATGGGTACGAATTTATATTGACATGTTTCTGTTCCGATCAGCAGCAGAAACCTGAAAATAAGTTAATTTTCAACATAAGGTTTCATAAGATCGAAATTTATTTTTGAGTTGTTATTTGTTTCTAAATTCAATACTGTTGCGGAATTTCTGTGTATCTCTAGTATTTCAAAAGGGCCATCAAACTTATTTTTTAATTTATTTTTTATTTAAGTTTCTTTTACGTAAACTTTGTCACCTACTTCATAATTTAGTTTGTTTTCGGAGACATGTTTGTCAAGTCGGTCTTTAGCTCTTTCTTGTTGCTTTATGGTTTTTTCTCTCGCTATTTTATAATAATAAGATATGCGGTTGTTTAGATCTCTAATATATTTAGTAATTAATTCTTGTTCATTGTATAATTTTTCGGGAGGTCTACTGGACGTGTGTCCAAATACAAGTTCGTTTGGTGTGAGTCCCTGTGTTTTGTTTATAGAGTTATTATAAGCGATAATAGCAAATGGTAAAATACTAAAGGGGTGTTCATTGGGGTGGTCTGCTAAATTTATTCGAATCATTTCTAACAGAGTAGCATGTAATCTTTCTAGAGATCCGTTACTTTGCGGATGACCGACACTTGAATAAGTTAACTTAATATCGAACATATTACAAAGGACTTCCATCAACGCATTATGGAATTCGCGACCGGCATCGCAATGAATGCGAAGTGGTGCACAAAAATGCTGAAAATAAGCTAATAATGAAGTAACAACGGATTTGGCACTTTTATCTTCAAGCGGATATGCTTGAGAAAATTTTGTTAATTCGTCTCTTATCGTAAGAGCGTGATTTCGTTGAGGTACCTCTAAAATATCAATATTAATACGTTCAAAAGGTGTTTTAGGCGTTTCCGTTATAACGAGGGGACTGTCCAAATGTTTGCGACATATTTTTGTCTCTTGGCATGCCCGGCATGACTTAATATAATTTTCGACATCTCGATTGAGGCCGGCCCAATTATATTTTTGTCGTATTCGCCTAATAGTTTCATTAATTCCGCGGTGAAGGTGGCTTTTGCCATTATGGAATTGATCTAATATAATAGGTATTTGATTTTGTTCTGGCTTTTTAGTAATATTTTGACAAATAGTGAATTTTACGTCAACTTCCGAAAGTAGAAATGATAGTGTTTCTAGTATTGGTAGGTCAGGATTATTTTCGATAAAATATTTTTCTGAAGGTTCAAATAAATCTCGATTTCTGTAAATTGCTGCAAATAAGTATTCACTTATACTGTCTGGATCTCATGGTATAGCAATAATAAGGTATTTTCTATTTTTGACAGTTTTACTGTCAAGTACATTAATTTTTGCATAAAAGAAGTCGGGTTTTCCTCAAATATATCCTCAACTATTTTTTCATAAAAATCTTGTAAATTGTTTTGTTGGAAAAAGGGTAAAATGTTTTTATTTTGTTTTTCTAGTAGATGATTATTGGAATATTCTATTTTAGAATAGTCAATCAGTGATTTTGTTTTATAAAGTTCCTCAAAAGACAAAAATTCTTCTGCAGCGCCATCCCAGTCAATTTCAGGTTTATTTTCAGTTTGTTGGGATGGCTCTGCATCTTCAAGAGCGGGATAAATTGGGTAAGGTAAATATTTAAAGTTTCCTTATTTTGAACGAAATGAATGGAAGTCGTTTATGTGGTTAATTTTTATTCGAGAAAGGGCATCAACATTTTTATTGGATTTGCCAGATTTGAATTCAATTTCATAGTCGTATTCCTCTAATTTGAGGCGCTATCGTGCTAGACGACTACCGGGGTCTTTTATAGAGAATAACCTAGTAAGTGGACGGTGGTCAATTATAAGGATAAATTTTCGGCCATATAAATAGGGTCTAAAGTGTTTAACTGCCCACACAATTGCCAAAAGTTACCTCTCTATCGTAGAGTATTTGGTTACTGCTTTGCACAATGTCTTAGACCCATAGGCTATCGGTAAATCCTTACCTATCCTCACTTATCGTTCTTCAAAGTTTGGGTATATCAATATTGGAGTAGAGGTAAAAGCATTTTTCAATTCTTGGAATGACTTTTGACATTCGGAGTCAAAATTAAATGAGACATCTTTTTGTAAAAGTTTTGTCATTGGTTTGGAAATTTTAGCGAAGTTCGGTATAAATCTTCTGTAGTAACCAGCGAGTCCCAAAAAGGATTTTATTTCCTTTTGGTTCGTAGGTTGAGGGAATTTTTGGACGCATTCAATTTTTGCCGGAAACGGCTTAACGCCATCTTCCGCGATTAAATGTCCAAGGTAGGCGACTCCTTTTCTCAAGAATTCGCACTTGTCTGGCTGAAGTTTTGAGTTAGCTTTTTGAAGTCTCTTGGATACTTCTGTTAAGCGGGTAATATGTTCTTGAATTGTCGGTGAATAGACGATGATGTCGTCCATATAGACAAGACATCGCTCGTTTTGAATTCCAGCAAGGACATTGTCCATGACCCTCTGGAATGTTGAAGGTGCATTTTTGAGACCGTACGGCATTCTGAGGAATTCGAAATCTCCGTTTTCAACTGTGAAGGCGGTCTTTGGTATATCTTCAGGCGTTATTCCAATTTGATGAAAGCCTGATGCAAGATCTAGTGTCGTGAAATATTGACACTTACCAAGCTGGTCCAATAAATCTCCAATGATTGGTTACGGGTATTTGTCGTCTACGGTAACCTCATTCAGTTTTCTGTAGTCTACGACAACACGCCATTTTTGTTTACCTGATGCGTCGAGCTTCTTGGGCACAACCACACCGGAGGCGGCCATGGAGAATTGCTGGGTTGTATAATGGTTTGTGAAAGCATTTTATTGATCTGATCTTTCACCTCTTGTTTATGAATTTGGGGATAGCGATATGATTTTACATAAGTGGGCTTAGAATTTTGCGTATCTATAGAATGTTTTATTTCGTTGGTGAAAGTAAGTATGTCCCCTTATAAATAAAAAATGTCAGAAAAATCATGACAAAGTTGGGAAATTAAGTCTCGTTCTTCTTCACTAAGATGATCAAGTCTTAGTTGATTTTTTAATTCCGATGTTCTATCGGTGCACATTTCTTGGGTAGTTAGTTGAATATTATTTACAGTATTTATTTCATATGGTTCTGAGTTACGTTTTGAAAATGTTTCAGTTTTAGGTATACAATTAACATTTAATACTGAAACAAAAAATTCTCTTTTTTCATTTATTTTAACTAATGCGTTTGGTAGTTTAATTTTCTCTATTTCTTGACCTACCAGTATAGCAGCAGTTTTAACTAAATCGAATTTTAGTTTAAAGATTTGTTCAGTCCTAGGTTCAATGGAAATTGTATTCTTGTAAATTTGTGGAAATTGGTTTTCGATTGAAATATTGGTAGTTCCATTATCTGTTACTTTAAATAATGGTACAATTTTGAAATTAGTAATAAGTTGTTTATTTTTTAGATCAACTATACAATCATAATGTTCTGAAAAAGCCATGCCTAATAATCCATCAAAATCAATATCTAAATTACAAATAAATACTCTGTGTGGATCGTTAGGCTCAAATGGAATAAGGGTTGATTCGTTAACTCTTATTTTTTGGTTCGTTATACCTTGAATAATTACATTTTCAGGGGATCAATTTCTATAATTTTCGCATGTTTCGGGTTTGAAAATTGATAATCCAGCACCTGTATCAATTAGAATTTTATAAGTGTTTGTTCTGTCTTTAATATAGTATAAGTTTTTAGAATTTACGGGTAAGGTATTTTTTACATGAACATCTGTTCGAGGCAGTCCGATTCTGGACTGTCAAAACTCATGGTTTGAATTTTTGAACTGAGGTCTGGGATCGACAAATTAGAAGTTTGATCGTTTAGCGGATCTGGGGGTTTCGTTTGTAAAGGGCGTTGTGGAAAATCCTGATAATAATTATGATTTGGATTTAGGAGGTTATCGGAATCAAAATTATAAACGTTTTCATAATTATAATTAAAATTGTCTTCGATATAGCTATAATCGAAAGTTTCGTCTTCATTCGTATTGCAAACTGGTACACCATTATCAGGGTTAGGGTCACTATCAGCAGTATAATAGTTTTCCTCTATTTCACTATTAACAGTATAATAGTCAGGAGCACTGGGGTTAATTTCTTGGTAATATTCTTCATAATCAAGCGAATTATCGGGGTATTGTTCTTGATTTCCATAATAATTTTGACTATTATCTGTATAATAGTCATAACTGTTATGAGAGCGTTTGTTAAAATCATGATTTCGATTGAAATGAAAAGTTCTTTGTTGATTAAAATTTGTGTTGGGTCTATTTCCCGGTGGTCCTTGAGGTCTAATACTAGGATTTGGTCTAATTACAGATGGGATATTTCGATTTTGTTGGTTATTTTGAAATTGTGGCCTTTGTTGAAAATTTTGGCCTGTTAGGTTATGTGAATTATGAGTTTGATTTGGTCTAAAGGAACCCTGAGCTAAATTTTGAGATTGTTTTTGACGTGTGAGACACTCATTTATAGTATGCCCTATTCTATGACAAAAATTACATTGTTTTGGTGAATTTTGGCTAAATCTACGAGTAGGTATATTATTTGTATTACGATTAGTCTGAGGTTTGTGGTTTTCATAGTAAGTTAATTGAAGTTCTCTTCTGATTCGTGAAATAGCTGATAAAACACTTATTGGATTACTAGCTCTAACAATTTGTCCAATTTTTGGATCTAGACCGGTTTATAAAGTATTTAAAGTTAATGATTCTATGAGACGTGTTTGTGCTACTTTTTGATCTGTTGTTAAATGCTGTTGTTTACTTATAGCTGAATACATTTTTGCTTCCAGAGTTTGTAATCTCGAAACAAAAATCAAAGGCGATTCGTTTGGTAGTTGTTTCATTCTTTGAAGGTCTTGAATTAATGAATTAAAGTCGCGAGAATCTCCAAAGTGAGTATTGATTAATGTTTTAATTTCTTCCCAATTTGAAGGGTCGCGTGAATTAACTAATTCAGCGGCTCTTCCTTTAAGTTTGTTTTTTATATGAAGAGTTAAAAGTACTTTTTGGTCGTTGCCGGCCATTCTGTAAGCTGTTTTACAAGCATTTATAAAAGTATTTAAGAAAATTTGATTACCGTCATATTCCGGAATTATTGAAAATATTTCGAATAATCTGTAAGGTTCTAGATTTGACGCTTGATCGGTTTGAGCAACTGGAGTATTAGCATTGGCATTAGTGTTTGTTGCACTACGTGTTTCAGGCATTTTGCTTTATAATAAAATGATTGTATTCAAAATAAAAGTGAATTATGACAATAGAACTTGGTAAAAATAAAAAAATAAATTGCAAAATATTAAATAAAAATAAAACGAGATAATTCTTACGTAAATATTTTCATTCCTTCCTTGGCAGCTGAAATTCTTATCCGTGAGCTTTGCTACACCTGGTTAGCAGTTTGCGTGTTCCTGGTGCCGGAGAGACCGTCTGCTTCTTGAAGATCTGGAGCTGGTACTTGAAAATTCCTTAAAGGTTTAGGAACCACAACACTTAGTTAGGCAATCCTTGTTCTAGATGTGTTTAGGAATCCTACTGACTGCGCTACTGTTATATTCACAAATTCACATTAAACTTTTTAAAAACAATTTTTATCAAGTTACACAGTTTTATGTTATATAAAAAAGAATTAATAGTTTGAAATTATAATTGTAACTAACTATTTTACATAAAGTCAAAGAGTTTATAGACTTTGTTAAAACAACGTCAGCGTTTATTTTCATGGAGAACTCGATGTAGCGTCGCTCCCTTGAGAGTGCAGAAATCATTATTCTTCTGTAACATGATATTTGTCTTAGCTAATGTGTTTATTTCATAAAAACGCAACGTAGCATCGTTCTCATATATATATATATATATATATATATATATATATATATATATATATATATATATATAGAGAGAGAGAGAGATATGAAAGAATAATGCGTGGAGTGTAAAACAAAAACAGAATTAAATGGGTGAATCACGCAAAATAGGCTACAGAGAATGAGTGGTAACCGTGGACATGCATGTTTCTAGCTCATTAGCCGTCATCGGCACGATATAACCAAGAAAGGGTGTACAACTTGGGAGCAAGGATGCTAATTGGAACGTGAGAAAACACAAACAACGGATTTCAACAAGATAACCAAAAACACATTTGTGCCTTCAAATGGAAGATATCGAGTTTTCAGGACAACAACAAACAGAGACACGGAGGCGTCTATAGCTCTCTTGTCTGAACCTACCGGCCCTGGAAATGGACAAATAACCAATGAAGAGATGAAAGAATAACGCGTGGAGTGTGAAACAAAAACAGAATTAAATGGGTAAATCACGCAAAATAGGTTACAGAGAATGAGTGGTAACCGTGGACATGCATGTTTCTAGCTCATTAGCCGTCATCGGCACGGTATAACCAAGAAAGGGTGTACAACTTGGAAGCAAGGATGTTAATTGGTTTTCTCCTGTTCCAATTAGTAAAAAAGAGGAAATAGTGGCATCACAACTAATATTTCCTGAACAAACTGATGAAATAAAAACTTATAAAACCATCACATATGCAGGAAATATTTCTTATAATATTTCAAAGATAATATCTTCAGCAACGAATACAAGAATTTCTTTTAAAACAGAAAGTAACGTTAGTACAAAATTGTTAAATGTAAAAACAAAAATACCACCATTGAAGAAGTCAGGTATATATAAACTCAAATGTCCAGAATGTAATGCTGTCTATTTGGGCCAGACTCTTAGAAATTTTGAAATCCGATACAGTGAACACATGCGAGCGTACAGATTAAAACAACCAGATAAATCCCACTACGCAAAACATCTAGTTGACACCAATCATTCATTGACACCTAACACAAAACTAGTAGTGCTGCATATTTGTGAAAATAAACATGAACTAGATATCCTTGAAGAATTGGAAATTGGAAGACATTTCGGAAACCCACAATATGAAGTTGTCAATGAACAGTTGAATCTAGGGAGTTCTACACTAATAAACTGTCTTCTTAAGTGATAATTGTAAAGATCAACAGATATAGTTTTCCTGATTTTCAATATCATTGCACAGTTAAACTGATCTTAATTGGAAAAATGATATCCAGGATATCACCATAGGGCTAATAATATCTAAGCTTCAATATTTGTAATATCAGATCTTCTTCTTTTTTCTATTAACATATATTAAGTCAGGTAGGCATCACATGAAATGTAACTTCTGTCATTCTGACAATGATACTGATTTATTGAAACAATTGTCATTTTTCTATAATTTTCAATAATTTTTATTATATCGTGGAATTAACTAGAAACCGTGAGTTTCATTTGAAACACTAATATGAGCAGATTTCACGAAGTAGTCGAGACAGTTAATTTTATATTTCAAAGTTGTCAAATGACGTCATATTTTCTAATCAAAGTTACAAAAGCTTTGTCAAAGAAGCTACCATTCATGTTCCTTGTCTTATCAGAAAAAAACGAAAAATAATTTCAAATTTATCGTCCTGTACCCCATTTCTACTTTGGTTTCTCCTCAGAGCGAATAAATATTTCTCAATTTGCCATATTGCATGGGGAAATAGTGTAATTGGTCAAAGTTTAGAAATAAATAGATTGGACTATTAAACCAATAGCAAGTCTACGTTAAAGGGCGGCAAACGGTGTGTGGGGATTTGCCGTGCTGCTCTGCCCGGGCCAGAACTTCTGGGTAACTCACGCCATAAGGTCACACATGGCTAGAGATCAAAGTGTTCAAAAGGGAACTTACATCAGATACAAGAGAAAAAACTGGATCAGGAAACATGGATCCGCTGGATATAGATGTAGAGGAAAGTAAAACATGGAATAACGAAATCCATGGCGATCCTGGGGATCTGCTCGTGTATAACGTAATGACAAATTTGAACAAGCAAGGACCAGCCTAACCACAATAATAGCAGGCTTCAATGAATCAGAAGCAAGGAAAAATTAAATGATGTCGATAATTGAAGAACTTCCTTGAATATTTGATGCCATGGCAAGAGAATGCACCAAACAAGAGCCAGAAAACGAAGTATGTATTAAAATTAATATAAACTGAAATGCAGAGAAATTTTCCTACCCAGTGCATAACCTCGTAAGCATCGGTTGTTCAGAAGGGACAAAAATTTGACAAGGTGAAAATACGATCGGACAAAACTGTCCTGCCTAAAGAGAAGCAAAAACAGTAATCAAATCGCCAATCGACACCGACTCGATGCCAACCTGCAAGGACATTTGAAGAATATTACTAACTACATGCAGATTTAGGGTTTAAGGCCGATAGAATTCTCCACAGCGTGAAGCGAAACATTCGAATTGAAGCGAAGACGATGAACAACGACACAATTAATAAACAAGCTCTTGAAAATGAAGTCCCACAAATAAAAATAAAAGGTAAACTGAGACCCATAATGGCCTTATTTTAAGCTCCGACGGAAGAAAACTAATTTGATATTAAAAACCAGATAGTGTAACAATTATATATATATATATATATATATATATATATATATATATATATATATATATATATATATATATATATATATATTACAGTACTACAGGCCTCAAAGGCCCAAGCGTAAAAAGGAATTACAATTCATTTAAAAAAAATTCTTCCTCTATATGTTTTACTAGTAGTCTCCATTTTTGTCTGTCATCCGCTATCTCACTCCATCTTTCCACTTCCTTTTTCTTCAGATCCGTCATGACTGCCTCTAACTATTCCTTCTTCGGTCTGCCCTTTCGCCGTTTACCCCCTCTCGCTTCGAGAATAACTCTACTGGGATGTCTTTCTTCTGCCATTCTGCTGACATGCCCCAGCCATCTTATTCTTTGTGCCTTTATATGATGAACTGTGTCCGGATATCCCTAAGTTTCCGCCACTTCTTTATTTGTTAGTCTTCTCCAAGCTCCATCTGATAGCTTTTTGCCTCCAAATATTTTTCTGAGTATTCTTCTTTCCCATATTCTAATTTCATTTTCATTCTTTTGTGTAAGTATCCAGGATTCGCAACCGTATAGTACTGTTGGCCTAATTATCGTTCTGTATATTCTTATCTCCGCTTTTTTGGAGAGTACTTTTGATTTCATTATACTGAGGGCTCCTACTGTTCTGCTTCCTTTGGAAAGCCTCTTGTCTATTTCATCTGTTTCGTCGTTTTTATTATTAATTGTTACCCCTAGGTAATCAAAACTGTCAACTTTCTCGAAGTTATATACCTGGTTGTCTGTTCTGAAGATTACCTCTTTTATCCCATCAATTGTATGATTTTTCATCTCCTTATATTTAGTTTTAGCTGTGTTTAGGCCATACGTCTTTGCTGTATCTACAAATTTATTCAGTACTACTTGCAGCTCCCTTTTTGATCTAGTTATCAAAGTCACATCATCGGCATATGCAATTATCTGATGTCTACAATGATATATCATTCCTTCAGTATTCAGGCCAGATTTCGTCAAAATATCTTCCAACATCAGGTTGAACAAAAATGTAGATAATGGATCTCCCTGTTTCAGTCCTTGTCTTGAAGTAAATCTTTTCGATAAACTTCCTTCTACCAAAACTTTCGATGCTGTTCTATGCGAAGTTAGTCTTATCAAATTTACAAGTTTTTGTGGAACTCCGAGATTTCCTAAAGATTCATACAATTTTGATCTTATGATGGAGTGACAAGCCTGCTCTAAGTCGATAAAAAGTAAGTGTAGTCCTAAATTTTGTTCATAGCTGTTATTTTGTATCATTTTTAGTGTGAATATCTGGTCTGCTGTTCCTCTTCCTTGTCTGAAACCTCCTGGGTATTCTCCAATTTCCTTGTTATATATTTATGTGAGTCTAGTGCGGATAACTCTGGCTAATACCTTATAAGTCACGTCTAATAAAGATAGTCCCCTATAATTCTCACAATACGTTTTCTCTCCCTTTTTGAAAATCGGGCAGATAATTCCATTGTTCTAAGCATTCGGTATCTGTTCATTTTTCCAAATTTTTTTTGTTAATTTGCATATCCTCTGCTGTAATATAGCTCCACCTGTTTTTAGGACTTCAGCTGTCATTCCATTTTCCCCTCCAATTTTATTACTCTTTTGATTGTTTATTTATTCCAGTATTTCGTCGTCTGATGGTTCTTCTACTTCTCCGGGGTCACCATACTCTACATTATCCTCTTCCAGTTCAGTCTGTACCCTTCCACTATTCAGCAACTCTTCGAAATGTTCAGCCCATCTGTCTAATCGTCCTTGTGGATCTGTTATCATTTGTCCTCGTTCATTTCTACAGAAATCAATAGCTTTATATCCTTTTCCCTGCGTTTTTTTTACCTCCTGATAGAAATTTCTGATTTCTTTATTTTTATAATGCTCCTCGATTATCTCCAACTTTTGTTCCATATTCATCCTCTTTTTATGCAGGCACACTTTTTTGGCTTTTTTCTTATTTCCTCATATATTTTTCTGTTAAGTTCCGTATTTACTCTCAATACGTTCAACCGTGCTCTGTTTCTGTGATCTGATATCTTTTTACAATCATCATCAAACCAATCCTTGTTATTTCTATGTGTTGGTTGTCCTACGCTACTTTGCAAGGATTTAATGATTGATTTTTCTAACTGTTTCTCCATCCCTATATCCTCTAACTCTGGCAATCCTGTTAATTCATTTTTCATCTCAATCTGTAATTTTTTTGCACATCATTCTTCCTAAGTTCTTTCACATTAAATATTTTTATCTTCCTATTATCATAGCTTTTAAGCCTAGGTACGTGTTGTTCTACTTAATATAACTAGGGAATGCTCTGAATCCGCGTCAGCTCCACGATAACTTCTTACAAAAAAAAAGTAACAATTACCAAACAGAAATCTAAATGAAATTGAAATTGTCGCAATATCTGGCCCCAGACAGAAAGGATATACAAACGGGGTAATTGAAATTTCACAGGAAATCCTTAAAGATAATATTTTTAAGAAATCGTCTACATAAAATGGCCTCCAAATGAAGAATAATATAAGAGTAATAAGGTGCTTTAAGTGCCAAAGGTATGGACATTCACAAAAATATTGCAGGGGATCCTCCACATGCGGTCACTTTGCCGGCCAATACGATACAAGAGATTGCAATAAAAAAGTAGAAGCTTCAACATGCATAAACTGTGAAAACGTTGGAATAGAAGAAGACACATCTGGCTAACTCAAATAAATTGTCCATATTTGTGAGGAGGATCCGTGAAACGATACCAAACACAGATCATGGCACACAATTCTAAACCAGGCCAATCTAAGACACTCACGTACAGACTTATGTGAAATTATCCAGGTAGTAGAAACAAAGCATTCTAACATAAATTGCCTATAAGAGTATCATTCTCTAAATAGAAATGGAATGTATTCAATCCCAAATTTAAACAAATAGAGTTATAGCATTCGAAACAAGTTATTAAACGGAATCGGCAATTATAACTATAGAACCGAATTTGGACTGGGTATACTTAGAACAGCATTCAGATAAATATCGAATAGTATGTCAAGTTACAACGCAAAACGAGAAAGAAATAAGATATTTTATTACTGAACTAACGGATGGTCTAAAGGAAATTACGAGCAGATCCTGCAGGTTCAACGAAAAGGACAAGAGTTCAAAAGGGACATCGAACCTGGAGAATCTTAGAATGTATTATATGTGGGACAAAATATAAGTTCACTGAAATAATTTCTTGGTGAAAACTAGATGAAGAAGCCATATTCACTATTTAAACCCATTTAAACTATCTGTAGGTCCTTGTAAGAAATATTGTTATATTGAATCTAGATACCAATGGGTGAAAATTAACCATTATCGGGAAACATATTGAAAAGCGTAAACCGTAAAAACAAATGAAGCAAACGGAAAACAACTGTAAACGCAATTGGAGGATAGAAATTAGGGACCCCAAAAAATTAACGTATTAGAAACGGAATTAAAAGGCTGTATAACGTGCCGATCTAATCTAAGTAGTAGAATTATATTCTGTTATAGTGAATTCGTTTTCTAGCTTTAACAAATCATTCTATACCTTATTTTGTTATTTATTGCGCGTAGACAGGGGTGGGATTCTTCCCTCCCCTTCTCTTTTACTTTTTCGCACACCCTATCAAATATGCGAGAAAAGTATTGGTTTACCCCAAAAAAAGTTGGAAATTTGTAATCTTTTTATGAGTTATTTCTACGTTTTCCATCAACAGCACGAAAAAACGGTTTTGAGAAAAAAATCCTGTGTGTATGTCGCCGCCGTCGTCGTCGTCGGCCACTTTTCGTTACATACCTTATTAGCACGATACAGCCTCCGGAGTGCAACAAGTCACCGATTTTATGATTGAATATTGTTATGAACCTGTCACAGATGAACCCTATCGATTTTCAGCTCACCAGAGCCAGCACAACGGGTGCTATGGTACTCGAAGTACGACATTTTAGTCATTTTTTGAGAAGTTTCAGTTTGTTAGCACGATACAGCATCCGCAGTTCATCAAGTCACCAATATCATGATTGAATATTATTCAGGAAACACAGATGAACCCTATCGATTTTCAGCTCACCAGAACCAGTACAACAGGTGCTATAGTACTTTGAGTACAATATTTTTGTCATTTTTGGAGAAATTTAAGTTTGTTAGCACGATACAGCCTCCAGAGTATATACAACTCATCATTTTTATGATTGGATATTATTCAGAGCGTCTTAAAGATGAACCCTATTGATATTGAGCTCACTAAAGCCAGTACACCGGGTTCTATGGTACTTGAAATGCCAAATTTTTGTCATGTTTGGAGAATTTTCAGTTTGTTAGCAAGATACAGCCTAAAGAGTGTATACAATTGACCAATTTTATGATTGAATATTGTTCGAGGTGTCTCACAGATGTAGTCTATTGATTTTCGGCTGACTAGAGCGAGTACATTGGCTCCTATAAATATTTTTGGACAAATTCCAGTTTATTAGCACGATACATTCCCCTAAGTGTATACAAGTGACAATTTTATGATACAATATTATTCAGGGCCACAGATGCGAAAAAATTAGTTTTAATCTTTAAAACCGATACAAAAATATCATATTCCTCAACAAAATTTTATTGGGGTATATTTGTTTCTCTCGCCATATTTTCGTCGCAATTACCTGCCTTTAGCCTATATCTCAATTATTTTGAATCATATATTCTATCATAATTGCGACTGCAGACTTCGTTCCTTTACTGAAATATGTACGTGTTGATTATTCATATCATTTTTCAATAATTATTCCGACACCACCGTATATCATTTTAAGTGGTGATTATTTTGTGATTCTATTCACAATACATTATTGGAAACATTGTTAAAATTACATTCTTTGTGATGGGAAAATCGTATGCTTGAGATATTTGATATTACAAACAATACATATCATATAACAATTTGTAATAGATACCGTTTTAATTATTAGTATCATCATTTTCAAACGTATCAAATATAATTAGGAATATTGAATAAAAATGATGTACAATTTTATTGATTGATTCTAGTTTCTGTTGAAGTCTATTTATGAGAAAGGTAATTGTGAAACTACGTGATTCAAATATAAGATAGACTTCTTTTTTCTATCTATAAAGTGCTTAACAAATTTATGAGATATTTCTGTTTGATCTTCATAATAATTTTATTATGTAATATGTGAAGAATGTCTATTATGAATTTATTCTGATAAATTGTAGATTGGCGAAGTTGAAAAAAAGTTGCAATTTTTAACTTAATTTTTAGAGTTATTTTCATCTGGAAACTGGTTAGTTTGAGATTTCTTGAGACGGCAGTTCTTTGCACTAATTGTTAAAAAAGTTTTGACATCTCCATCATTTTTGGTACTTATAATTTGTGAGAATCATGGGAGCGATTTCATATCAACAAATGAATTATTTAATCAAAACACGCACCTACTGGCCAGAAAGAGAGTGGTGGAAGCTAGCACACTTTCAGAAGTATCGAAACTTCACGAAAAAATGTTATTTAAGAACATTCCCAAGCAAATATGGTTTCTTAAATTTTTTTAGAAAATTGAAATAAACATATAAAAAATTGTCTTCTAAATGTAGAACTTTTTTTCTATACATTGCCATTGTATATTTTGCACATGGTTAACATTGGAGCGATCGTTTTATTAGATAACAGCAGCAATTTCCTTGCAATTGTCTTACAAAACTTAAAACCATTAATCAAAAGTATAACAATTATTATATATCAATAAATAAACTATGGCAAGCGGGAATGATTTAATGAAAAATATTAAAAAAGGTTCTTTTCCTTCAACAAACCTACCATATTTTACTGGCGATATCATTTTTAATTAATTCTTCAGAATTTCCAATGCTAACATAACCTCAACAAATTCTGCTAACATTAAAACATTCTACATATCGTCGGTCTCGTAGAATAGTGTAACATACAAAAAAATTATCGATACAGAGACCTTCGTGGAAAAAAAATCTAAAGCTCATATTTCTTTCACCTGGAATACTGTAATAAGTGAGCTCACAAATATTGCCGCCAGAATGCAATTGCGACAGTTTTCTGGTAAGCTATTATGTTGCACGATTTGTTTTCTTCAGTCTCATCAGTAAATATTTTTCTGCGGTGGTGTATTGTTGTCGTGGATTTTATTAAACAGTGTATTATTTTGTGTAGATAGATTTAGTATTTAATAAAATGGTAAGTGAAATAAATATTTTGTCAAAGGGCGTATTATTTTGAATTGAGACAGTATTTTAGATAAATATAGATATCACGAGAATGTTAATTATGTACTTGTGTTACTATTCCACAAAATACTACTGAGTTTGTTTAAAATATTTCGATTTATTACAATCTTTAACCAAATTGAGTATGTCTAGATTGTAAACATTTTTTTTCTGTTTATTTTTGTTTCTTTTATAACATTAGTGAAGTCGTTAATAACAGTCTTAGTTGTTAACCAGTCATTAATTTATACATTATCTGCACTATTTGAGGCAAACTCTGCAAAAATATTAACCAACTATTTTATCTTCCGAGGAAAAATTCACCTGCAACTTGCTACCGAAGCAAGAGAGAAAACTGTTAGATAAATGAATTATTATTGTAGAAAATTAAGCTGCTGAACTATTACGAGCCATTTAAGTAGTTCAAGAAACAAATCAAAACCTTATTGAACATCATTAAGTGCCTTCAACAAAGGTGACTTCAACAGAGGTACATTAAACAGAGCTGCCTTTAACAGAGGTGCCTTTAATAGAGGTTCCTTCAGCATAGGTGCCTTAAACAGAGGTGACTTCAACAGAGGTGCATACAACAGAGGTGTCTTCAGCAAGTGGCAGTGAAGATAGTTCAGCAACTGGTAATAAGGATTAATAAATGAACTAAATTAAATGTATCATCGCATTATTTGATTAGTTAACTCCTGGTAGTAAACAATAATAATTTGCCAAATTTTATCTCACAGGTCCACCATCAAAGTCTTGTGAAGAAACAAATCAAAACCTTATTCAACACCATCGAGTGCCTTCAACAAAGGTGCCTTTAACAGAGATACCTTTAATAGAGGTGCCTTCCACATAGGTACCTTCAACAGAGGTGACTTTAACAGAGACGACTTCAACAGAGGCGTCTTTACCAAGTGGCAGTGAAGATAACTCAACAACTGGTAATAAGAATGAACCATTCAGTACACTGGTGAAAATTTAATCCATAGAGGAACAGCTCGGGTCCTACAGGCCCAGAAGAAAAATTATGCAGTAGAAACGGTGAAGCTTTTCCATCACGTGACTTAGTTGACTATATTATTCAACACATACTATGTTGGTACTGCCTTCTTCTAATAACAGAAAAAGAGCGAAACTCAATACAAGCGTTTGTCGTATTGTTTTGATCAAGATGCATATGGTTGATGTCGTAACAGTCACGTGATGGGAGAGACTCAGCGTTTCTACTATATATACGTTTAATTAAACATTTTTATTCAACGAAACATTATTACTATGTAACTAAATGAACAATTCACTTCCTAGTTTCAATTAAAAACTTGAGTTTTAATTTCAACACATCACCAATAAAAAAACATAAAATAATGTTTTTATTGATGCCTCATATTACCTATTTAAAACACGCCTCAGCGTGTTTAAATCGAACTTCCCCACACACGTGTTTTTCAAAGTCCGCATGGTAAGAACAACAACTCGATAAACGTAAGTATCAATGACAATTTTTTTTATTAATTTTTAAATTGTAATTTTCATTGTGATCCAATGTCGTATTCGGTTTTTTCTGCAAAATTTATTTGTATATTCATATATACATTGTATCTATTTAAATATAAATAAAGAAACTTTATGACTATTAATCTGACAGCAGTACCCCGTAAGGTCAAATAAAAATAAATACTGTTTAGGATGGACTATCACGAAACTTGGCTGGGCATCGAGGACGGACTTACATTTTTTTGTAGTAATAATATAATAATAATATTTTATGATTTCAAAGTGCACCAATAAAAAAAAAATAACGCAAAGTATTCGTGAATAACTGGTCTTTCAAACACTTGCTCCATTTCGAGCACTCCGGCTGCGCTGTCGTGCTCGAAAAAACGCTCGTGTTTGGAAGACCTCTTTATCCATGTTCGAATTTGATTTGAATACCAAATTCTCCTGTGATTTTAATTTTACTTCCCCTGTATAACATAATTCATATACCTTGCACAGACCTTGAAGAAATATATCATAATTCTCAAACATTTAATTTCGCACACATCCACAAACTTCCATTTCAATGATCACACCACTTGAAGAAATATATCGTATTTCTAAAACATCTAACTTCCCACACATCGACAAAATTCCATTTCAGCACTACCATATACAAAATATAGACGATTATTGTTCTAGGAATTTTTCCATTTAAAATCTCAAACTTTCTCACCCACCAAAAAAGACACACACGTGTACTTCCCACTCACTTTAAACTATGTATAAATAGGAATAATATTATATTTTCACACACTTCCCAGACACACTTCCCAGACCCACTTCCCAGACACACTTCTTAGACACCCTCTGTCATCATACAACGTGGTACAACAAGGTACCTGATTTCATAAAATCACCCGGCGTTTGTGTCCTTAAGCTTTAATCATTTCATAAATCATCGAAGTATGTGCAAAATACTTTCAGTTATCGCGTAAATAATAAGTGAAGTCTTAATTGTCGACGCAAAAGAAATAAAATATAACTTCATGACAATATAAATCGTAACGTGAGATAAGTGTTCAATTTCATTCTACGGTTCATCGTTACTTCTGTGACAAACGGCCGTAGTGGTCCTTCGCCAAACCAGATAACCTACATTCCCTCTAATTAACCCAAAGTAAAAGGGTTAAATTAGAACATGGTCCTTTCGAAGCCGGATTGAAACAGAAATTATTGCAGTCCAGAAAATAGGAATCAACACGTCCCACCATCAGTATTAGAGGCCAGCAGACCTGCCTGGGTAAAAATATCCGAGAGTTGGAGATGAAGTCCAGTTGCCGGTACGGGACAAAAACAAACCAGTTAAGAAGGTATTTATGAATGAGTAAAAGTTTTTGTATATCCAGCTTAATATATGTAACATACAGTGGGAGGCGAAAGTCTGCACTCAAATACTTTTATAATTATCCATTTACATTATTTGAAAAATTATTTCATATTTCTTATGTAACATAGACATTCATACCATACAGGGTCGTTTATAATTATCCATTTACATTATTTGAAAAAATTATCTCATATTTCTTATGTAACATAGACATTCATATCATACAGGGTCGTTTATAATTCTACATTTACATTATTTGAAAAATTATTTCATATTTCTTATGTAACATAGACATTCATATCATACAGGGTCGTTTATAATTATACATTTACATTATTTGAAAAATTATTTGATATTTCTTATGTGACATAAACATTCATATTATACTTACAATGTCGTTCAAATAATTATATATTAACAATGATGTCGAACTATGATAACAGTATGCTATATTGATGTGCAAGAGAATCAGTTGTAATCCTCAGTACCATTTAAATAATTGCATCGTAACAGTAAATGACTCATTGATTTACATTTCATGTTAACTATTTATGTCAAATAATTAATAACTCATCCAGCAAATGGATTATTTAAAGACGCAACGTGCCAGTTGCAAGGTGGTAATTGCATTAATAACCAATTTAAGTTCTCACTTATCATTTCAATGTAACTTTAGATTGTTCAATTTCCAAATAATACCATATGGCAAATTGTTAATGCCCATTTCAACTGTTTAAAAATTGTAATAATAACCAAATGTACTGCAAAACAATTAAGAACATTCACGTCCGAAGCTAGATCTATCGCAAAGTCATTACTAAATCTAAATATCAATAAGGAAGAGTTATTTGATGCACTAATCGTTCAAATATTAAAAACAAAATTAGATTATAATACAAAAAGATCTCTTGAAGAAAAAGAGACTGATCAAAATTTAATTGCTAGTGATACTTTTTTTGATTTCCTGGAAAAAAAAATGTACGGTCTTGGAAAACTTGTTAACCCAAGATCCCAAACCCGATACATCCCATCATCGTAACCAGTCTTCTAATGTGACCACACCAACCAACAGAGTAGCATTAATTGCAAACCAAAATTCGAATCCCGAACAAAACACACATCATAACAATGGTCAACGCAATCAACCTTCGTCTAGCACATCCCCTACTCCCAATTATCCATCTTCAACATGCTCATTTTGCAAGGAAACAGGCCATAAAGGTCATGGATGTTCCCAATTCGGACGGCTTCCTATCCCTGATCGAAATAAATACATTAAAGCAAACAAATTGTGCTTCAGGTGTTTAGGGTCTAAACACACAATATCCAATTGCATTTCGGTACAATCTTGTTCCATATGTCAAAAAGGACATCACACTTTGCCTCACTTCCCTCACACCCACAAACAAAACACATCATTGAGACCTTTGGATATAAACCCTAATTATTCACAACCAATGCAACAATCTCCAGAATATTATCGTCAAGAAACATAGTGTTCTGGACAACTCATTCACAATACCTAATGAATAACCCCTCTCTTACTCATTACATACATTCTTCCGGTGTGCCCAAACCACTTTTAATAAAAACTTACCTTCAAAATAAAAACTTACCGTAACACACATTCTTAAATCACAAAACACTTATAAAATCAAAACTTACCCTCACATTAAAACATTCTTGCTCATAAGTCATTCTCAAACCATCACTTACACTCGAATAAACGATTCACTTTCATACTCAACACTCTTTCAGTGCAGGATAGCACTCATTCATTACTCAAACTCTTTCTCGTCAAGAAAACAAATCCTTTAGTCCTCTGGAAGAGGACAGTGATACTTATATACTAGACACTTAAGAAAAACAAAAAAAAACGTAAAAAACTTAAACTTATACTTAAACATTGAGAAACAAATACTTTAACAATAAAAACCCGGAAAAATACCCACATGAGCTTTCCATGCTCTCTCATGGAATTTCACACCCCTTCACAACTTGGTCCCCCTTTTTGTTCACATATGTCCGAGGTTCCTGGACCGTTACTCGTAAAACAAACTGGTACCACACTTGTCGAAATAGAATCGACTTAAACATTTTCTTACATTTCTCTCATTATTTCATTAAACACTGGGATGTCCGAGGTTCCTGGACCGTTACTCGTAAAACAAACTGGTACCACACTTGTCGAAATAGAATCGACTTAAACATTCTCTTTCGTTTCTCTCATTATCTCATTAAACACTGGGAAGTCCGAGATTCCTGGACCGTTACTCGTAAAACAAACTGGTACCACACTTGTCGAACTAGAATCGACGTAAACATTCTCGTTCTTTACTTCATTTACTTAGTCTTTCATGTGAATACCTGGACAAAGGTATTATTCTTTTCTGTGAATACCTGGACAAAGGTATTATTCTTTTCTGTGAATACCTGGACAAAGGTATTATTCTTTCATGTGAATACCTGGACAAAGGTATTATTCTTTTATGTGAATACCTGGACAAAGGTATTATTCTTTCATGTGAATACCTGGACAAAGGTATTATTCTTTCATGTGAATACCTGGACAAAGGTATTATTATCTTCTTATCGGTTACAACTCTAGTCCATTTCTAGAGTATATTGCTTATATTCTTATCGTTTACAACTCTAGTCCATTTCTAGAGTATATTGCTTACACTCTTATCGTTTACAACTCTAGTCCGTTTCTAGAGTATATTGCTTACACTCTTATCGTTTACAACTCTAGTCCATTTCTAGAGTATATTGCTTACACTCTTATCGTTTACAACTCTAGTCCATTTCTAGAGTATATTGCTCACTCTTATCGTTTACAACTCTAGTCCATTTCTAGAGTATATTGCTTACATTCGTGCCCTTACCAAACAAGAACTAGCATACATCTAGGCCTCTTATTCATTCGTTACATTCATGATGTTAGAGTCCTTACAACACTCTAACCTCAACTCTTATTCATTCGTTACATTCATGATGTTAGAGTCCTTACAACACTCTAACCTCAAATCTTATTCATTCATTACACTCATGATGTTAGAGTCCTTACAACACCCTAACCTCAAATCTTATTCATTCATTACACTCATGACGTTAGAGTCCTTACAACACTCTAACCTCAAATCTTATTCATTCGTTACATTCATGACATTAGAGTCCTTACAACACTCTGACACCAACATTAGGTTACTTTACAACCCCTATACACCTATTTACATAGTTACTCTCAAAATTATTCACTTTCATTCACAATCTTGCATCAGAGCAGCCATCTCTCACCTTTCTTCCATTCTTCCCGCGCCCCCAATATGTTCGAATTTGATTTGAATACCAAATTCTCCTGTGATTTTAATTTTACTTCCCCTGTATAACATAATTCATATACCTTGCACAGACCTTGAAGAAATATATCATAATTCTCAAACATTTAATTTCGCACACATCCACAAACTTCCATTTCAATGATCACACCACTTGAAGAAATATATCATATTTCTAAAACATCTAACTTCCCACACATCGACAAAATTCCATTTCAGCACTACCATATACAAAATATAGACGATTATTGTTCTAGGAATTTTTCCATTTAAAATCTCAAACTTTCTCACCCAGCAAAAAAGACACACACGTGTACTTCCCACTCACTTTAAACTATCTATAAATAGGAATAATATTATATTTTCACACACTTCCCAGACACACTTCCCAGACCCACTTCCCAGACACACTTCTTAGACACCCTCTGTCATCATACAACGTGGTACAACAAGGTACCTGATTTCATAAAATCACCCGGCGTTTGTGTCCTTAAGCTTTAATCATTTCATAAATCATCGAAGTATGTGCAAAATACTTTCAGTTATCGCGTAAATAATAAGTGAAGTCTTAATTGTCGACGCAAAAGAAATAAATTATAACTTCATGACAATATAAATCGTAACGTGACATAAGTGTTTAATTTCATTCTACGGTTCATCGTTACTTCTGTGACAAACGGCCGTAGTGGTCCTTCGCCAAACCAGATAACCTACATTCCCTCTAATTAACCCAAAGTAAAAGGGTTAAATTAGAACAATCCACTTATACTTTAATATACTATTTTTTTGGTCGATAAATGTTAAATACCCTGTAGAAAATTCATAATTCAAATTTCGTCGGCACACACATGATATACATATCTGCAATATTCAAAACAAATATATTTTTATAAATTATGATTTGAAAATGCGTTTTGAGATCTTCACAAAAATTACAACCACCTCTTTTATTACTCTCGGCAGCTACTGGTTTAGGTACCGGGACACCGCTAATTCTTGATTTTAGGCTTCGTGTTTCTCAAGTTAAATATGGAGATGTAACTCTTTCTGTTATGTGTTCCATTACCAATTGAATTCGAAGTTGTTTTAGAAATACCCTTCTCTGTTTTCTGATGGTGATTAAGGATCATTAATCCCAATAATGGAATGTATATACGGAAGCTGCAGCGACTTTGGAAAGCAACCAACATTTCATCGATGGTGGAGAATTGTCCGATGGAATAACTTTTCTGAAAATTTCTCATTATAGCTTCAAAAAGTTGTCTAATGGGAGAGAGATTATCTTGTCCTTTACGTTCCTTCCTGGTATGTTTGTTGTCGAAACGTAGGCGATAGAATCAAAAATTGGAATATTCTCAAGGCCATTGTGGCAGGAAAAAGTCTATTCTGATTCCATCAGTTGCCCAGAACTCAAAAATAGATCTTCGAACCACATGGTATATTCCAGTCAAACAAAGTAGACCGAACAAGACCGTTAGCTAAGTTATAGTAGTTGGTCTTACATCAGAGCTGTATTGGTAACCGTTGACAATCATTTCAATGTACAAGTTAGTGCACTATACAAAGTTCTTCATAATATCTGTGTCAAAAAATAACTCCCAACACTCTTTCTCCGTAGTTGAATTTTTTTCATCGCCAATCACTGCTGGTTTTCTGGATATTATATTATACTGTCGAGCTCCCACGTTTTTGGGCGGACACATTTTATTCCAACTGAATCCATCTTTGGCTTTATAATATGAAATGAATGAAACGAATGTTAGTGGAAATTATAATGTTGAACGAATATATCGTCTAATAAGCATTTTAAATTATAATGTTGACTGGACTATGACAGTATTCAAATCAAAAGATAAGCCGAAACTTTAAAGTTCCCACTATATCTCTTACGTGAACTATAACAACTCTGTCACGTTCACCATGTATTAAAAGTATATTCACATAATCTAAATTGTTTAATTCCAGACGAGCCATTTATATTACTGTACGATGCGATTGACTTCAAATAATGACAATTACTAATATTTATTTATGTCCGGCCTGCTAAAATAGAAGGATAAATAACACGGTTTACGCAACAATAAGACTGAAATAATTAATACTTTTAAATACACGATAATATCTCAAAAAACGCTTAAGATTTGGTATAGGGAAGTGATAATAAACTGCCCTTATTTTCGGCCTTAGAATTAAGTAAGTGACAATAAAATTTAATGTATAACTTGATATTGTAAGCTCGTCGTGAAACAGCCTGTTTACGTTTATTATACCTGTTATGTTTCGTCCTTTATTGATTCTTTCTTGTAATTCATGTTTACTATTTCCTTGTTTGTTATATATCTTATCATGTCCTTTGGTGGTGTCATTATCCAAGTTCAAATCTTAAATAATGTCTTCACTACCAAGCATCAGGTATTCATATTTCGATATTTTTAGACTTCATCTGGGACTTCCATATTCTTTTTTTAGTCTTCTAAGTATATATATGAATATTTCTCCAGTAATTGGCACATTTTTTACTACCACTGGATTTTTGAAGAAGATAACTTGGTTATCGAAATGCCAGACATTGTAAGTGTTAGGGTTGGTGTAGTAGTAAACAGCGTTTTGAGTATAAATATTACCAACGAGTCCAGAAATTACAGCTAGGTATTTCTTAAGTGACTAATTTTTCCTACGTTTTCACTTGTAAGATATCACGATAATTTTCTAAAATAAATATCTATTGACAAGTTTATTCTTACAATTTTTATATGGAACCTGTTTTTCCCAAAATTCCATCCTAATACATATTCGAACTTTAACCATATTATAATATACAATTGATTGTTGGAATACTTGCAATACTGTTGAGAATATCGAATTCAGTCGCCTGCGTTCCTTTTATTACGTGCTAGACATTTTAAAAATACCGAATGCATAAAATTGTTTGGAGTATGTATACCATCAACTTTATTCAAGAACTGACATTTTTCAGTCTATATTCAACTTCACCTAAACTCTCACAAAACGAAGGAAGAATCGAGCTCCAGAAAACTCAAATCTGTTTTCTCCCGAACACAATCACGTCGAACGTTTCTCAAAATATGCCCCCGCTAGGGGCATATTGTTTATGAAGGAAAGAGAGGTTTTGGAGGTCGTTTGCACCATTTTGTTATATAAAAATGGATGAACCTTAAATAAATGAATTCAATGTTGGTGGATTGTTGATATGGCAATTGTTTGGTGAAGATAAATAGAAAGTCCTTAATTTGAAAATATGTCTAGTCTTTGAATAACTAATGATTTTCAAACAAGCTGTTTCACAGTTCTGCGTTCCTAGGTTTGAGCATGAGCGTATTAGAAGAATTTATCTGCTCATCTTCTTCGATAAATTCTTAAAGAAGAGAAACTGTGTTTCCAATTCAAATCTCCAATTCATTTGCGAATGCGTTACAATTACAAACAGGAATTGCGGCTATTCTTCTTGAAGAATTCAACAAAGATAAAAACTAGACAAACCAAATAAATCAACCGTCATCAATTAACAGAACGACAAAAATGAAAGGTACCTGAAAAAATACAAATGACTGTTTCAATAACAACGTAATTTTATATATCGATGTCACAAAATCTCAATATTAGTGAAAAGATAATATAACGTGGGTGCCAATTTATCACGTGAACTTCCCTGGCGTTGAGGACTATTTTTTATTACATCAATTGGGATAAAAGGTGAATCAATAACAAAAATTTCGGGAAAAATGGATTACTTTAACAAAAAAATAAAATCACGTAAACCATGTATTCAGAATATAATGCGAATAAAAATCAGTTCAAGAATAAAAATGTCAAGATTTTATATCTACCGAAAATACGTTAGGGACTTAACTTGGAGCGGTATTAGCAGTTTCTTGAGCCGTCGATGGTCTGGTGGTGACTTCTAGAAACATTAAGAATGTAAAAGCGTTCATTCTACGCGTTCTTGATATATTGAAATGAAATAATTTTGAATTAGAGGTGGGAGTAGTTGAAGAATAAGTAACGCTCCTAACTAACTAATGAAAATTGAAGTATGTCGCGACGATATGTTACAATCTTATTAATCTCATTTTGGCGTTGAGGTGTGATAGTACGGAGTTTATTTCTTGTTTATCTGCTATATCGACATCCCATCTACCATACGGTATTTAGGAGAGCTTTTGATGACGTATTGAAACAACTACTGAACCAGATACTGTCATATTGAAGAAATTTAGAGATTATTGGTCTAAGTGGTGAATTTGATAGTTAATAACATGATATAACCCATATTTTTGCTGCTAAACTTGTTTGAGTAGAGAAATGAATGATAATAAGCATGCTATCGTTGAAAAAATTGATTAAACACCCTGTATTCTGGTTATTATTAAGTCTGCAACTTATTTCACGAATTAAATAGTAGGTTTTATTATTGAAACTTTATGTTATTCAAAAATCCAGTAGTATTAAAGAATGTGCCCAATACTGGAGAAATATTCGTATATATGCTTAGAAGACTAAAAAAATAATATGGAACACCCAGATGAAGTCTAAAAATATCGAAATGTGAATACCTGATGCTTGGTAGTGGAGAAATTGAAGATTTGAACTTGGATAATGACACCACCAAAGGACATGAGAAGATAGATAACTAACAAGCGAATAGTTAACATGAATTTCAAGAAAGAATCAATAAAGGACGAAACATTACAGGTATAATAAACGTAAACAGGCTGTTTCACGACGACGATAATGCTAAACAATACCTTTTGGACATGTACAATTTTCTTTCAGTACGAAGCAATTCCCTAAATCATGGAGAACAGCAATGTAGGTCCTCTTTTAAAATCAAACAACGATAAGTCGGATCCGAATTCTTATCGACCAATCTCTTCAACATCCACTATAGGCAAGCTATTAGAAAACATATTAAACAAACCTCTGGAATACTTTTTGGAATCTAACAATTTGATATGTAAACGACAAAGCGGATCTAGACAAAACAGGCGTACAATGGACAACTTAGTTCAACTGGGATCTGTCATAGATGAAGCATTTGCGAGTAACGGTCAAGTACTAGCTGTTTTCTTCGATATAGTGAAAGCATACGATACTGTGTGGATATATGATGTCCTTTTAAAATTGAAATGCTGGGGTATTGATGGAAACTTCCTGGCATTCGTAGAGAACTTTGTCTATGGCAGAAAGTTAGATGTAATAATCAACTTTAAAATTCCTATAGTCAAGTTAATGGAACGCCCCAAGGATCAACACTCAGTGCATCACTTTTTCTTAGTATCAATTAATCGAATAGTAGACCATATTAATACTCTGGTACGAATTGATTTATACGCAGATGATCCTGTCATCTATGTTAGTAACAGAAATATCCACTTGGCCGCAACTATAATACAACAATCCATCCAGTCTCTAGAAGAGTGGCCAGAGAAGACAGGCCTACATTTTTCTACAAATGAGACTAAAGCAATGTGTTTTTCAGTTAAAAACCAAATAAACCTGCCCAAGTTGACATTACACGAAGAGAATTACACGTAAGAGAACGTAGATTTCTGGGAATGATACTCGATTCACAACTCCCTTGGAACAGCTACATTCAACAATTTAAAAAATCATGCATGCAAAATATGAACATTCTTAAAGTATTAGCATAATTGGGGAGCCGATACCACACAATTACTAACTGTATATAAAACACAAATTCGAAGCAAGCTAGATTATGGTTCTATAGTGTACTCTTCAGCCTACTGAAGCAACTGGACGTCATACAAAACACTGCATTGAGGCTTGTACTTGGAGTTTACAAAACTAGTTCAGTGGAGAGCCTCTATGCGGAAGCTGACGAGCCTCCTCTTACAATTAGAAGGCACAAACTGAGACTACAATACCCAGCTAAAATCGGAGCCAATCCTAATAATCCTACTTATTCATATACATTCTCTGATCATTTTCATTTGATTTTCGACCAAAAGTCAAATCTGTCCGCATCATTTAGTAAACGAATTATAGATTTCGATTTCTCGAAAATTATATCAAACAAGGTTAACTATCCTCCCCCACCCCTGGTCCATAAAAATTCCTAAATGCAATATAAATCTTCTACTGTACCCTAAATCCAGTTCTCCGTTGACCCTGATTTTACAAAATTTTCAAGATATCAAAAAGAAGTATAAGAGCCACTACCAAATATACACAGACGCATCAAAAACATCTCAAATGGAAGCAGGAGGCGTAGTTTTCGTCGACGACACATCCACCTATCAGTTTCAACTACCCAAGGAGTATTCCATATATTCGGCAGAATTGTTAGCAATCTTCAAAGCACTGCAACATATGACAACAGTCATTTTCACTGATTCGTCAAATGCAATACAGGGAATATCGAGAGTATACCCAAACCTTCGACTGTTATGCCAAATTGAAACCGGCCTTGAAGCACTCCACAATATGAATAAACAAGTTGAGTTCCTGTGAATTCCATCCGACGTCGGTATAATAGGAAATGAGAAAGCTGATCGGGGAGCTAAAGATGCCTGCAGTATCAACAGAATAGATAATGAACCCCCTGAAATTCTACATTTCCATATTAGAAGCTGTATTAAACAACATTCGACAAAAAAATGGCAAAAAAGATGGGAGAAACTTAAAGATAATAAACTCCAACGTGTCAACCCAAATCTACTACCAAAAGGGAAAATGTCACAAAAACGATGGGATCAAGTGATACAGCATCGCATGAGAATAGGACACACCAAGTTTACCCACGAGTACCTATTGAAGAAAGAGCAACAAAAATTGCGCTTTGCCTGCGATACTCCTTTGACAGTAGAACATATTATTGTCGAATATCCACTCTACCATCAGGAACGACTAGAAAGTGAACTTCCACGTGAAATGAAAAGTGCGCTGTATTATATCAACAGTGATAAAATGTTTAAGTTTTTAAAATTGACTAATCTGTACAAGTGTTTTGAATTAAACTCACGGTTTCTAGTTATTACCACAATATAATAAAAATTGTTGAAAGTTCTAAAAAATTGACAATTGTTTCGTTAAATCAATAGCATCATCAGAATGACAGAAGTTACATTTCATTTGATGCCTACCTGATGTTTCGTAGTTATTTTTGGGTAGACCAAGAAGTTACCTAACTGGTGATTGACTTAATATATGTTAATAGAAAAAACATATCCTGGATTTTGTAACAGTTACAAAATCTGATGAGGGGAATACAACTGTCATTTTGACAACTGAGAATTACAATTCCAAAAAATATATAACTTCATAGAATCTAGTGATGTAAAAGTTCTTGAAGCAGACCCAACAAAAAAGTTTGTTCATAATGTAAGGGATATTATTAATAATTCAATTTATCTTTTAAGTGATTACGAAAAAAGGTCTATCATACATAAGAATCCTCATTGTCCACAGTTATATGAAACCGTTAAGTTACATTCAATAACGAAACCCATTAGACCTGTAGTTTCTTATGTTAATGCTCCTAATAATATATTGGCGAATATACTCAATAGTTACGGATATGAATCTCAGTACTCAATTAGAAATTCAATAGAACTAATCAAAAAATTTAAATCAATCAACTTGCAAGATAACTATTAACTTATTTCGTTCGATGTGACTAATATGTTTACTAAAATTCCTCCTAAAGAATGCCTAATACTTGTAAGAAAGTTACTAGAAGATAAGAATATTAATCCAGGAATAATATCAGATATACTTAACTTATTTGATGTATGCGTTAATCAAAATTATTTCACTTTTGACAATAAGATATATATTTAAAATAAAGGTTTACCAATGGGATGCCCTATATCACCTATTTTGGCAAACATTTTTATGGACAATTTAGAAAGAAAGATCTTTGGAAGTAATATTTCAAAAAATGTTTTATTTTGGTATAGATATGTAGATGACATATTAGCTTGTTTTATGGGTAGTGAACGACAATTAGATGTATTTTTCAACCACATCAATAATTTACACCCAGAAATTAAATTTACATTATAAATTGGAGAAAATAGATCAATCAATTTTCATGATTTAAAAATTCAAAGAGTTAATAATGTACTTGATTATTCAATTTACCGAAAACCAACACAGATTGATGTGACAATTCTATTTAATTCCAATCACCCCATGTCCCATAAACTAACGGCATATAATTCAATTATACATAGAGATTTTTCAGTTACTATGAACAAATGTAATTTTGATAGAGAGATTAATACAATTAGACAAATAGGAACATCCAACAGTTATCCATTAGGTATGATAAATAAGCTAGTTAATAAAAAAGAGAAGAAAAGTGGCATTACAACTAATATTTCCGAAACAACCTGATGAAATAAAAACTTATAAAACCATCACATATGCAGGAAATATTTCTAATAATATTTCAAAGATAATATCTTCAGCAACGGATACAAATTTTTTTTGAACAGAAAGTAACGTTAGTACAAAATTGTTAAATGTAAAAACAAAAATACCACCATTAAAGAAGTCAGGTATATATAAACTCAAATGCCCAGAATGTAATACCGGTTGTATACCGGTAGAGCGTAGACGTGTCATGGTCATCAAAACAACCTCTTTGATGTATATGTCAAGGGGAGTGAGACCGATGATTACCTCCATAGCTCTTGTTGGTGTGGTTCTCATGCCTCGATGAATTTTCTTGATTTAAAAATCTAAAAAGTTAATAATGTACTTGATTATGCAATTTACCGAAAACCAACACACTCTGATGTGACAATTCCTTATACTTCCAATCACCCCCTGTCACATAAACTAGCGACATACAATTCAATGATACATAGAGCATTTTCAGTTCCTATCAACAAATGTAATTTTGATAGAGATATTAGTACAATTAGACAAATAACAACATCCAACGGTTAATATTTGCATATGATAAATGAGCTGATTAATAAAAAAGTGGAAAAAGTGGCATAACAACCAATATTTTCTTGAAAAACTGAATAAATAAAAACTTATAAAACCATCACATATGCAGGAAATATTTTTAATAATGTTTCAAAGATAATATCTTTAGCAACGAATACAACAATTGCTTTTAAAACAGAAAGTAACGTAAGTACAAAATCGTTGAATGGTAAAATAAAAATACCAACATTAAAGAAATCAGGTATATATAAACTCAAATGTCCGGAATGTAATGCTGTCTATTTGGGTCAGACCCTTAGAAATTTTGAAATCCGATACAGTGAACACTTACGAGCATACAGATTAAAACAACCAGATAAATCCCACTACGCAAAACATCTACTTGACACCAATCATTCATTGACACCTAACACAAAACTAAAAGTGCTGCATATTTGTGAAAAGAAACAAGAACTGGATTTCCTTGAAGAAATGGAAATTAGAAGACATTTTAGAAACCCACAATATGAAGTTGTCAATGAACAGTTGAATCTAGGGAGTTCTCTAGTAATAAACTGTCTTCTTAAGTGATAATTGTAAAGATCAGCAGATATAGTTTTCCTGGTTTTCTATATCATTGCACAGTTATACTGATCTTAATTGGAAAAATGAGATCCAGGATATCACCATAGGTCTAATAATATATGAGCTTCTATATTTGTAATATCACACCTTCTTCTTTTTTCTATTAACATATACTAAGTCAATCACCAGTTAGGTCACTTCTTGGTCTAGCCAAAAATAACTACGAAACATCAGGTATGCATCAAATGAAATGTAACTTCTGTCATTCTGACGATGATATTGATTTATCGAAACAATTGTCACTTTTTTAGAACTTTCAACAATTTTTATTATATTGTGGTATTAACTAGAAACCGTGAGTTTCATTTAAAACACTAATATGAGTAGATTCCACGAAGTAAGGGTCGAGACAAGTGATTTAATCTGTACAAATTAATATATTCCTTAATTGTTTTGTAAACTTAAATTAAGACTTTACTCACAATTGTCCCGCCGCCAATAACCTTTCATGGTTGACGCGGTTTTTTTTAATAAAAGAAAAAGATTATTTGCCATTTAGAATCACGGAAATGATGACCGAAGTCTGAAAGGTTCCTTTGTGTAATGATTATTTATATTTCTTCATTAAAAATTTCAAAATATTCTTTGTGTTTTAATACTACTCTATATTATATTCTAATCAGTATAGTTAGTTTCACATAAAATTAATTACTATTTGGGAGATACAACAATCCATCCAGTCTCTAGAAGAGTGGTCAGAGAAGACAGGCCTACATTTTTCTACAAATAAGACTAAAGCAATGTGTTTTTCAGTTAAAAACCAAATAAACCTGCCCAAGTTGACATTACACGAAGAGAATTTACAGTATGTAAGAGATCGTAGATTCCTGGGAATGATTCTCGATTCACAACTCACTTGGAACAGCCACATTCAACAATTTAAAAATCATGTATGCAAAATATGAACATTCTTAAAGTATTAGCATAATTGGGGAGCCAATACCACCCAATTACTAACTGTATATAAAACACAAATTCGAAGCAATCTAGATTATGGTTCTATAGTGTACTCTTCAGCCAAAGGTTGTCTACTGAAGCAACTGGATATCATACAAAACACTGCATTAACGCTTGTACTTGGAGCTTACAGAACCAGTCCAGTGGAGAGCCTCTATACGGAAGCTAACGAGCCTCCTCTTACAATCAGAAGGCACAAACTGAGTCTACAATACCCAGCTGAAATCGGAGCCAATCCTAATAATCCTACTTATTCATATACATTCTCCGATCATTTTCATTTGATTTTCGACCAAAAGCCAAATCTGTCCGCATCATTTAGTAAACGAATTATAGATTTCAATTTCCCGGAAATTAAATCAAACAAGGTTAACTATCCTCCCCTCCCTGGTCCATAAAAATCCCTAAATGCAATATAAATCTTCTACTGTACCCTAATCCAATACTCCGTTCCCCCTGATTTTACAAAATTTTCTAGATATCAAACAACAAAGTATTTACAACTAAATTTTAACACACTGTACAATTAATGATTTTTACTTGCGCTATTCTTCCCGTAAACCAGCGATATGTAACAATGAGATTTTATTTATGTGAGAGGAGAAGTTTCTGTATCGAGAATGTATTTTTTTGAGTAATAACGACGTCACGTCAGATACTTTGAGGGCCTCCTGAGCTTGTGGGGAACAAATTGAATGAGCTAATGGTTAACCCAGCGCCTGAGAACTATTCAAGCAAAACAGAGCAAAATACTATAAGCAAGTAATTTTATTTCTAACCGAATCTCATTAAAATATAAGAAATTGAGAACTTAGAGTCATTGAAAATATATATGTTAACCAGAGCACTTTTTTAAATGAAACTAACTGTTTCTAAACAATTCCACTATATGATGAAAATATGTTTAAAATTGTAAAAAAATTGAAAATTTTTAACATTTCTTCATCAGATTATGGATTTATTTAGAAACAAGTAGTGATAGTAAATTTCATTTCAATCGAATAGCCTATGCCAGCAGACTATTACAACGCACGATTTTCCGATACACCGTTTTATACAAACAGCTTAATAACCAGACGAAACATGCTTGTATAAAGGATCTCATATAAAAATAGGGTACATTTGGAACAAAACAAAATGAAATCCAGCCCTAAGGAAACTAATCACATTACTTCGACCAAGAAACACACCAACAATATGTTGAATCCAAGCTCAGCTTTAAAAATAACATTATTCCATCAAAATCTCCTACCAAACTTGTTGGTTTCCATTTAAATACACACTTGAATTTCCACATTTCAGAAATTTGGTTTCAAAGGCGATGCTATGTGAACATCATATATATTCACTTTTGCAAGATGGATATTTCAAAAAAGAAATGCTGAAATGCCTCAGTTAGAAGGTTTCGATTCAATTAGGGGAAAGTCGCCTATGATGGCACGGTGCACATGATGGCAAATCGGCTGTAAATATGAATGTATCCGTTCCAACTCTCAAGTCTGTGGTGCGCAGATGCATATTTATATCACACTACGTCTGTGTGTAGTGGGGGTGCCTGTAGAGGGGTATTTCTGTTTTTTGTGGAAGATGAAGGAAATTGGTAGTGTAGTAATATTATCGACTAATAAATATCATATTGTACTTGTCACATGTTATCTCCTCGATTTAATCCTGCAGTGGTGTGTTTGGGTGTTTCTTGTGCATGTACGTATGTGGTTGTTTCGAGGTTATGTTCTTGTGGAGGGAGTATTTTGTGTGATTATTTAAAACTCGACTTTTGCCTATGATGGCATACTGCGCAGTCACCTATGATGACATATCATGCCATCATAGGCGACGGTGTATGCGGGGTATGCCCTCATAGGAAACGTTCTTTATTACACATTACCTACTTTGTAGCTTATCTAAATTTATTATTATCAACAGATTTAGCAAGTATGCCTGACCAAAAGGAGTGGAGTAATGAGATTATGGAAGAGGCATTGCAAAATATCAAAGATAAGAAAATGGGATTGCAACTTGCAGCAAAAACTTTCAACGTCCCAGCGACAACATTGCGTAGAAGATTCATGAATAGGTGTATTGCTAGATAAGGAGATTTGGGAGGTCGCAGACCAGTACTGAGTGGAGATATAGAGGAAAAATTGATGCAACATATCACTGAAATCAAAACCAGATTTTTCAGGTTGACAATGAAAGATCTGAGAAGATTGGTTTTCATAATTGCGGAGAAATATAAAATGAAGCACGACTCCAATGAGGAAACTCAAATGACCGGCAAAAAATGGGTCAGCGAATTCCTGAAAAAAAATCCTAGAATGTCTTTGAAAATCCCAGAGAATACTTCGTATGCACAAGCACAGGCATTTAATAGGAACAACATAAGTTCGTATTTTATTGCACTAGCTGCAATTATTGATCAGTATGATTCCCCCAGAAAATATTTATAATGTTGATGAATCTGGCCCAAGTACCATACAAAAAATACCGCAAAAAATGTTTGCTACTCGCGGCCGAAAGCAGGTAGGGACTCTCAGTAGTGCGGAACGTGGACAGCACTTAACTGTTGTCTGTTGCATGAATAGCATAGGAACTTATGTGCCACCAGTTTTCATTTTCCCCAGGAAACGGTTCAAGAATGAACTAATGGATAATTAGTGTTTTAAATGACACTCAACGTTTCTTACTAATTCCACAATATAATGAAAAATATTGAAAATTATAAAAAATTGACAATTGTTTCGATAACTTAATATCATCGTCAGAATGACAGAAGTTACATTTCATTTTGTACCTACCTGATGTTTAGTAGTTATTTTTGGCTAGACCTTGTGATTGACTTATTATATGTGAATAGAAAAAAGAAGAAGATGTGATAGTACAAATATTTAAGCTTAGATAATACTAGCCCTATGGTGATATCCTGGATATTATTTTTCCGATTAAGATTGGTATAACTGTTGTATTGATATAGAAAACCAGGAAAACTATACCTGCAGATCTTTACAATTATCACTTAAGAAAACAGTTTAATAGTGGAGAACTCCCTAGATTTATCTGTTCATTGACGACTTCATATTGTGGGATTCTTAAGTGTCTTCTAATTTCCAACTCTTCAAGGAAATCCAGTTCTTGTTTCTTATCACAAATATGTAGAACTTCTAGTTCTGTGTTTGGTGTCAATGAATGGTTGGTGTCAAGTAGATGTTTTGCGTAATGGGATTTATCTGGTTATTTTAATCTGTATGCTTGTAAGTGTTCACTGTATCTGATTTCAAAATTTCTAAGGGTCTGACCCAAATAGACAGCATTACATTCCGGACATTTGAGTTTATATATACCTGATTTCTTTAATGTTGGTATTTTTATTTTACCATTCAACGATTTTGTACTTACGTTACTTTCTGTTTTAAAAGCAATTGTTGTATTCGTTGCTAAAGATATTATCTTTGAAACATTATTAAAAATATTTCCTGCATATGTGATGGTTTTATAAGTTTTTATTTATTCAGTTTGTCAAGAAAATATTGGTTGTTATGCCACTTTTTCCACTTTTTTATTAATCAGCTCATTTATCATATGCAAATATTAACCGTTGGATGTTGTTATTTGTCTAATTGTACTAATATCTCTATCAAAATTACATTTGTTGATAGGAACTGAAAATGCTCTATGTATCATTGAATTGTATGTCGCTAGTTTATGTGACAGGGGGTGATTGGAAGTATAAGGAATTGTCACATCAGAGTGTGTTGGTTTTCGGTAAATTGCATAATCAAGTACATTATTAACTTTTTAGATTTTTAAATCAAGAAAATTCATCGAGGCATGAGAACCACACCAACAAGAGCTATGGAGGTAATCATCGGTCTCACTCCCCTTGACATATACATCAAAGAGGTTGTTTTGATGACCATGACACGTCTACGCTCTACCGGTATACAACCTGATGTAGGATCCGGTAAACTGAGACGTATTTTGTGGCATGAGGCCCTCAGAGAGGTCCCACTGCTGCAGGCCAATACGGACTCGATTCCACCGCGATATGCCTTCTACAGGGCCTACAAGGTAATCTACAAAAACAACGATCAAGACCCAACGGAAGAAGACGCAATCCGCATCTTCACAGATGGGTCAAAATCAAATGTGGGCTCAGGATGTGGAATTTTCTCCAGACCCCTGAATCCAAGGGCAATGGGCTGCAATGCAAGTGTTGCTCAAATAGAGCTCACTGCTATCTGAATCGCGGCAAATGAGATTACCAAAAGGAAAGCCACAGGTAATAACATATACATCTTTACGGACAGTAGACAAACACTACTAGCCCTGAACAGACCACGTATTACATCAGGCCTGGTACCAGAATCTCACATGGCCTTAATCGAAGCCTGTAACAACAACACAGTCACTTTACGCTGGATTAAGGGATATGAGAAATCGAAAGGAAACCGTATTGAAGATTCGCTAGCCAGGATGGCAGCCTTCCAAAAACTGTTGGGACCTGGCACTTTCATTGGTCTATCGACGTCAGCGACGGCCAACCTATTGAAGGAACACTCCCTTAAGAAGTTTAAGGGTAGATGGTACGACGCAGAAGGCTGCAGGCATGCCAAGGAACTGCTACTATATCCGGACAGCAAAGTAGCCAAAAAATACGTGACTATGAACAGGGGGAACCTACGACCAGCCACGAGTATTTTGACTGGTCACTGCCACTTACGAAAACACCTCCACAGACTGGGTCTCTCTGACACCCCACTTTGTAGAGGATGTGAGCAAGAAGATGAGACAGTCGAGCACATTCTTTGTGAATGTCAGAGACTCTCTCATCTTAGGTTCAATGTATTCGGCGAGCACAGGCTAACATATGCCAATATGATGGAACTTAATTCAGGCGACCATATCGCCTACTTCAGAGAAGTAGGCTGGATGACAAGCTAGAATGAAGTTTTGAACCTCAGAAGGATGCACAATGGAACAATTGTGGCTTAAGTGCTGTGGGATCTACCCACCCTCCCAACTTTTACAGATACAGATCAAGTTATTTTCTTCAACTTCTAATGTAAATTCAATTTTTGGGTGTAAATAATTAATGTGGTTGAAAAATATATCTAATTGTCGTTCACTACCTATAAAACAAGCTAATATGTCATCTACATATCTATACCAAAATAAAACATTTTTTGAAATATTATTTTCAAAGATTTTTCTTTCTAAACTGTCCATAAAAATGTTTGCCAAAATAGGTGATATCGGGCTTCCCATTGGTAAACCTTCATTTTGAATATATATGTTATTGTCAAAAGTGTAATGATTCTGACTGATACATACAACAAACAAATTGAGTATATCTGATATTATTCCTGGATTAATATTTTTATCTTCTAGTAATTTTCTCACATTCTTTAGGAGAAATTTTAGTGAACATATTATTAACGTCAAATGAAATAAGCTTGGCGTTATCTTGTAATTTGAATGCTTTTAATTTTTTGATTAGTTCTATTGAATTTCTAATTGAGTACTTAGATTCATATCCGTAACTATTGAGTATATTGTTAAGCTTCTTTGCCAATATATTATTAGAAGTATGACCATAAGAAATTACAGGTCTAATGGGTTTCGTTATTCTATGTAATTTAACGGTTCCATATACTCGTAATTGTGGACAATGAAGATTCTTATGTATCATGGACCTCTTTTCGTAATCACTTTAAAGATCATTTGAATTATTAACAATATCACTTACATTATTAGAAAACTTCTTTGTTGGGTCTCCTCTAAGAACTTTTACATCGCTAGATTCTATAAAGTCATGCATTTTTGACTTATAATTTTCAGATGTCAATATGACAGTTGTGTTCCCCTTATCAGATTTTGTAACTGTTAGGTTCTTATCTTCCACTTTCTTTTTCATTGCATTAAAAACTGTTATGTCATTTATTGTTTCACGTTTTACTTTTGAAGGTTCAATATTTTCGATTGAATTGGCAATTTTCAATTTTGTCATAAAGAAAATTATTTGAATTGGATTCTAAAGCTATCTCTGACTCTGTAGCTATAATTTGTTTAATATTATTCGAAAATTTTGGTGGTATGCTGTACTTTAAACCTTTATTCAAAAATTCTATATCGCTATCTGTGAAATTAGTGTCTAAAACGTTTTCAAATCGTGGTGCAAAGTGTGTTGGAATGTAGGTATTTACAGTTTCATTATGTTTAGTTTATTGAATTCTATGTTGTGTGTGTTTATGTAGCTTTGGTTCATGTTTCTCAAATATTTTGTGCTTTATCGTGCTGACACTTTTGCTGATTTTGTCATCTAAACAGTCAAATTGTACTGGATGTAGTTTGAACGTGAGTTATGAATGTAGAACATTTATGTAGTTGTCTAAGGAGTCTCTTATCTTGAACCATTTTTTACACTCTTCTTTTATCGATACTTGTTGAGCACATTTTATTGCTTTTTGTGCTTTTGGTGTTTTAGTATGGCATTTCATATTAACATAATTTGGTTTACCAATGGGAAGACCTATATCACCTATTTTAGCAAACATTTTTATGGACAGTTTAGAAAGAAAAATCTTTGAAAAAAGTATTTCAAAAAATGTTTTATTTTGGCATAGATATGTAGATGACATATTAGCTTGTTTTATAGGTAGTCAACGACAATTAGATATTTTTCTCAACCACATTAATAATTTACACCCGAAAATTGAATTCACATTAGAGGTTGAAGAAAATAACTAGACAAATTTTCTTGATCTAAAAATTCAAAAAGTTAATAATGTACTTGATTATGAAATTTACCCAAAAACCAACACACACTGATGTGACAATTCCTAATAGTTCCAATCACCCCCTGTCACATAAACTAGCGGCATACAATTCAATGATACATAGAGCATGTTCCTATGAACAAATGTAATTTTGATAGAGAGATTAGTACAATTAGACAAATAGCAACATCCAAAAGTTATCCATTGCATATGATAAATGAACTAATTAATAAAAAAGAGGAAAAAGGGGCATTACAACTAATATTTCCTAAACAAGCTGAAGAAATAAAAACTTATAAAACCATCATATATGCAGGAAATATTTCTAATAATACTTCAAAGATAATATCTTTAGCACCGAATACAACAAATGCTTTTAAAACAGAAAGTAACTTAAGTACAGAATTGATAAATGTTGAAACAAAAATACCAACATTAAAGAAATCAGGTATACATAAACTCAAATGTCCGGAATGTAATGCTGTCTATTTGGGTCAGACCCTTGGAAACTTTGAAATCAAATACAGTGAACACTTACGAGCATACATATTAAAACAACCAGATGCATCCCATTACGCGAAACATCTACTTGATACCAACCATTCATTGACACCAAACACAGAAGTAGAAGTACTACATATTTGTGATAAGAAACAAGAACTGGGTTTCTTCGAAGAGTTGGAAATTAGAAGACACGTAAGAAACCCACATTATGAAATCGTCAATGAACAGATAAATCCAAGGAGTTATCCACTATTAAACTGTCCTCTTAAGTGATAATTGTAAAGATCAGCAGATATAGTTTTCCTGGTTTTCCATATCATTGCACAATTATACTGATCTTAATTGGAAAAATGATAGCCAAGATATCACTATAGTGCTATTATTATATAAGCTTCAATATTTGTACTATCACATCTTCTCCTTTTTTCTATTAACATATATTAAGTCAATCACAAGGTAGGTCTAGCCAAAAATAACTACTAAACATCAGGTAGGTACAAAATGATATGTAACTTCTGTCATTCTGACGATGATATTCAGTTATCGAAACAATTGTCAATTTTTTAGAATTTTTAATATATTTCATTATATTGTGGAATTAGTAAGAAACGTTCAGTTTCATTTGAAACACTAATATGAGTAGATTCCACGAAGTAAGGGTCGAGACAGTTAATTTCAATAATGGATAATTCTCCACCTGGAAGCAAAGCATTTTATCAGGAAAACGGTTGGATGAATAGCAAAATCTTCGTAAAATGGCTTAACCATTTCTCACACTATACCAAGGCCTCTACTGAAAACAAAGTGGTCCTTTTACTGAACGGCCATTCGAGCCATAAGAGTTTAGATGTTCTTCAAATAGCTAAAAATAATGGAATTGTTTCATTTTGCTTTCCTGCGCACTGCACTCACCGTGTGAAACCACTCAATATTGGTGTTTTAAATGAAACTCATGGTTTCTAGTTAATTCCACAATATAATAAAAGTTATTGAAACCGTGAGTTTCATTTAAGACACTAATATGAGCAGATTCCACGAAGTAAGGGTCTAGACAGTTAATTTTACTTAATATTGGTTTCTTCGTCCCTTCACAAGCCTACTATAGCCAAGAGATACAAATATGGCTTGAAAAAAATCCGGGGAGAATGGTAACGCATTTTCAGGTTACTGGTCTTCTCAAAAATGCCTATTTGAAAACTGCAACACCCTAAATGTTGAAATTTTCGAGGATTGGATGTTTGCTTAATAGTTCACTACGGATGAACCTCTTGAACAACGAGATCCAGAGGACTGTGAACAAGCAGTAGAAGAGTCACAAATAGACTTAGATGTCGAAGAAACTGGGCCTTGTATATCAGAAAGGGCAGGTGCGTCTAAATCGCAAGAACCAAGTCCTTCTAAGTCAAAAGCAACATGTGGAATAGTAGAAAAAGCCAAGCTTACTATACAAGAGGTATCGCCGTTGCCAGTAGCTGCACCAAAACTTGAAACGAAGAGAGAAAGGAAGCGCGGGAAATGTGGTCATGTGAACAGTACACCTAGTATTGTAGAATTGAAAAATCAAGCAGATCAGAAGGCTGAAAAAGAGCGAGAAAAGTGAAGAGAAGAATAATACCAGAGGACAAAGAAGAGGACGAGGACAATAATAACTCGTACAATATTGATAGTGACGAAGAATCTGATGCTGCTTGCATATATTGTAATGGCCTATACTCTCAGTCTCGTGCTAGAGAAACTTGGATTCGATGTCAAAAATGCCTGTCCTGGTGCCACTGTAATTGCCCTGGAGTACCTAAACAAATAGTCCAGTCGGAAGTGGTTCGGACTGTGTCAAGATGTGATAAATCAGAAATAACTATGCAGACCTACTTTAAATGGCAAGTACAATAACACCTTAAAATGCTGACAAAAAAATTTATCAGTAAAAAATGTTAACAATTTAATTGAAGAATTCGCGTTTTTTAGCGTATTTCCTTGAATAAGTCAGCAGGATCACTTTGTACGAAAAAATGCTTCATATATGATTTATTTGTAATAAAAATACCTACAAAATGCCGGTGGTCCCATTTTGAAATTTTCAATAACAAAGCCGTGAGATGTTAAAAACGGTAAAAAACGTCAGTTTGTTAAAGTTGCTGTGAAAATCACAATTATAAACCAAGATTTATTGAACTTTCGAAAATCATAGTTCAATTTATATGCAATAAAGACGCTAAAGCTGAAAATCAGAAAAGCAAAACTTTTTGTTCTATGAGGTTCTATAAATCTACTGCATTGAAAACTTAAGGCTTTGTCAAATTGGTTTGAAGCATCCCTGATACTTGAAATTTGGTATACAGGTAGTGTATATATGCAGGAACAAATATCAATTTGCAAAATTTAATTATCTTTATTTGTACAGCTTTGGTAAGGTTTTATACGTCACCCTACTTTTATACGCCACCGTTTTTTCCCTATAGTTTTTGCTCGAGCTTCATATCGCTATTTTTTTGTCGGTACCAGAGGTCAGTCAGTAGTTTTTGTCCTATGCTACGATGCTATAACATGCGTCCATATTTCTTCGTCGGATGTATAATAATGTCATCTTCAAAAATGTTATATGAATGTTTCTTCAAAGTTCTCATTAAAAGTAAACTATCACTCTCAAAATTTTCCAATATTTCATTAATTGAAAATTGAAATTCTTCACTATTTGCTTTAACATGCTCATAAATAAATTTCGCAGCTTCAATAGCAAACCTTTTGCATGCATAGATGAATAGATAGATATCTATTAACTTTTTTACAATAAAATGTTTGTAGAACGTCAAAAAGAAAATACATACAAAAGAAATATACAAAATATAGCTTAAGATAAAAACAAAGTAAAATGTCACAGCATAGATACGGTGTTGAGATTGCCTCGACAATAAACAATGTAATCATTAACGGAGTAGAATTAATACTTAAGCAAAAACCTTTTTGAATATTTTTTAAAAGCATTGGAGCCCAAAGATTTTACAATTGATGGCAAAATATTAAAAAGCCTATAGTTTGGTGAATTTGATTGTGTCGGATTTAGCCGAAAGTAGCTGCATCTGATATTGTGAGCATTACGAGTGCTGTAGTCGTGGATATCTGAATTTCTAGATAACATTGACTGTTTCATATGAATTTCAATTAGAGCACGAAATAAAAACAATGATGGTAAGGCATAATTTTATATTTTATGAAAAACTGTTGACAATGATCCCTGAAACCAAGATCAGAGCACCCTTATCGCCTTTTTTGCATTCTAAATACTGTTAAAGCATGGGAGGGTTTACCCCAGAGGACGATGCCATAGCTAATATGCGCATGAAAGAGTGAGAAATGCGTAGTTTTGAGTGTACTTGAATTAGTAATATTTTTCAACTGCCGTAAAATGAATAACGAACATGAAAGTTTTTTTGACTAAATGCTCAATATGTGCCTGCCAACTTAGCCTGTGATCTAGGACTAATCCGAGTAATTTCACATCTTCTGTTTTTTGGGGAAATTACAATTGATTACTTGCAGATAGATGCATAATTTCAGTTTTATTATTATTTAATTTTAGTGTTTTCGATGGAAACCATTCATTTGCCCTGTTACTAACACAATCTAGAAAGGCGGCTTAATTTGTATTATCTTTCTCCGAAATAATAAATGTTGAATCGTCTGCAAATAGAACCGACATATAGGGTAACATAAAACGGCTCAGATCATTAATATAAATGATAAACAAGAGGGGGCCTAGAACCGACCCCCGAGGGACTCCATGACTTATCTTCAGAAAATCTGATGTTACACCATTCACTGTAACACATTGTTTTCTGTTTGACAGGTGAGAACCAACGGAATTCCCCTAACTCCATAATAATTTAATTTTTCTAAGAGAATGTCGTGAGAAACGCAGTCAAATGCCTTTGAAAGATCGCACAGCATTATGGCCGTACGGTTACCGTGTTCGAGTTCTTCCAATTCGCCACTCACAACATTAAGAACTGCCCGGGTGGTTGAGCGGGAATTTCTAAAGCCAAATTGGGAGCTACTGAAGAATTCGTTTGAATCAAAATAGTCATACAACTGTTTTTCTATTATTTTTTCAATGACTTTACTGAATATGGAAATAATACTGATAGGGCGATAATTATCGATTACGGAAGCATCGCCTTCTTTAAAAAGGGGAAGCACTTTCGATAGCTTAAAAATATCGGGATAAATACCGGTGTTGAAAATAAGATTTATGAGTTCTGTAAAAGGTTTTGCAGCAATAGAATTGGTCTCCTCCAAGATGCGGCTATTGAGTTCATGAATACAATCCGAATTTTTCAATGAATTAATAGCTGAAGAGACCTCAAAGTGAGTGACCGGGTGTAAATAGAATGAATATATTATGATATTTCGCACCAAAAGCAGCTAAATCTTCAGTTGCTATAATACGGTTATAAAGATCGTGATTATTTTTATCTGAGGAGTTATCAAGCGCTTTTACAAGATTATCTTTGACATCAGCACTATTTATTAGGCATACCGGTACTGTTTTTGAACCTTGGCGCGATTGTTTTTTGATGAATTCGTCAGATGCATCTTTTTCGCAAAATGAACACTGCTCTTGAAAGTCAAAACTTGAACAGAATGATCGCGTGACAGGTGTGTGCATTCCTTAACGAGCTTAAATATAAATTAATATTTTTATCTAAAGGATAATTTTTGGCGCAACTTTGATGTACGTTAATGCTTGTATACTTGCTTAATTCAAGATGTTTCTTGTCTTTACTGTGTCGACTGGCTTTTAAAAGACTTTGTATACCTTTGTCTAGCAATTTACGCAGTGGAGCCTGCAGAACTTCGTCGCAAAGTATACAATTGTCAACCACAGGAGCTTCTTCCATTTTTCTCTCGAGAAAATTAACAATATTGAAAATGAGACTGCTATCCAAGCAACGTATTATATTGAGAAACTTATTATTACCACAAACTTACCTAAAGAGTCCGCCGAATAAATGTACTTATATAATTTGTGTATAAAATAAATAGCTATAGCACAAATATTCAAACTGTCACTTACAATTCTGGAACTTTCAATTTTCGACTGATTCGCAGCGTAAACGCACCGTCCCTCTATAATAAGTCCGTGGGCCGAACAGTGGCCAAAACTCGTTGGTTCCCCATGATTATACCTGCTATCTTCCAAAACGACCGTTATGCCCACCCAGCTACACCTATATACAGCTTCATAGTGTAGTCCTTTCAAGTGGGTGGGACAATAGCAGTAAATGTGAGTAGCGCCAGTCCATCGCCTGAGGAAGGTGATACAGCAAGAGCGGGTCACTGATACAAAACTGTTCACCGCGACTTCGCCGGCACCGTGGACGCCTCCATCGAAGAAGCCCCGCCAAACCACATGTTCTGCCTACATTTTCAGTTCGACAATTCATCCAATACACTGGAAGTGTAAATTGTTTCTCTTGAAACAAATCCTCTTTTCAAAAATAACAAACAGTGTTTAATCTTGTTTTATTTCAGCCAACATATAAGGAAGCCACACCAACGTCAAGAAAGAAGGACACTTAGCACTCAGGTAATATAAAACTCCAGAAAGCTATAAGTCAGGAAACCTTTAACTGGAGCGGCAACTCTCTCCGGCAGTAAGTCCGCTGTCGGTATCAGCTTTCGCCCTCACATCCCAAACCACACCACCACCAACATGTCCTCAAATCACACGCCGAAGAAAATCTACCAAACCTGCCCTTCTCTCACAATTCAGATTAAACTTCTTTCACTCAATAAACCCTAACCACCCCCCAATTCAATCCTTACGAGTACGAACAGAACCTGAAACTCCTTACCATTCCCGGTTTCCAACAAGGTCTTGCCCTCTACGAGAAGGAATTCCCTAGTTTCTCACCGACACAAAACACAACCTCTTCACACACCGAATCCAATCCAACCCACTCTCACCTACCATCGTCACCCCAATCCACAAGACAAACACACAAACACCAAAACACACCCTCCTCCGATTCCAACAGGTCTTATGCTTTCTCAGTAAGACTCCAATCCAGCACACACGAACCACGCTACTTAAAAAACTCACTCACACGACAACACACACAAACCGCACACTCATCCCCAACAAGGTCTTACGCTTCCTCAGTAAGATCTAAATCCCCTACACCTTTAATCACACAACAACCACCTATCCCCGACGAGGATGGTTTCACTCTCGTTGGTAAAACCAAGAGCCGACCCACAACACCCGAGCAACTCATTCACCCTACAACTACCCCCACACACAACACCATACAAACCCCAAACCTCAGAAACCTTCCACCCCAATATTCCACACAAAAAGCCCTCTGCGCCCTTCTAAACACTTTCGAGCTCCTCAAGGGACATATCATATATCTCAAAGCCACCTTCAATAGTACCGCGCTTCTGAAAACCACCTCCCCCATGTCAGTCTCAACTCTTCAGAGACGAATCCATAATTCCGATGGGGACAACAACATCATCCTCAACGTTCTTAACTCCACCGAACGCCCACCTCGTCAAGTAATAAAACTCTTATACCCACCCTCTCTATCGTCTGCAGTTATGTAGACACCACTATCAGCCCCGAAGCCCCGAATAATTTGAAGAAATTCTTCGCAACAAACAAATACCTTTGCTCAATACTTGGCGAATCGTAGCTAAAGGCCACTAATAAACCCACTTCGATGTCCCGCATCGTCACCACCTCCGGAACCCATTACCACCAGGCCCTCACCTCCGGCCTCTCATTCCATGGACTCCCACATCGGTGCGAGCCATCTAACACCAATACCCCCAGTACCCAAATATTGCAGTCGATGCACCCAAACCGGACATTCTTCCGAATCTTGTCGGTCTAAACCGATATGCCCCTCTTGCGGCCAAACAGGCCAACGAAGCGAAAATTGCGCCAAGTCCGGCCAAATTGCGGTGGTCCTCACCCCCCCTTTCACCCTGGCTGCGACCACAGGCTATCGACTCCCAAAACCCCTGAAGAGACCGCTCCAGTCACTCTTGAAAAGCCACCAGCTCCCTACGATCTTTCAACTGACATCAAAATTCTCATTGAAATCTTCACCGTCACACTTAAGAACGCCATCCCTAACACAAGGGACGTCATAGCCGACACTCTTCGCCATATAATAAGTTCCTTCTATCGACACAACTGCTCTATAACAAATATAGGCAGGCGTGCTCACTTTGCTTTCATTCCCATCAGGAGTGAAAGCGATTCAACTTGATCCGCGAACCCCATCCACCCCGTCGGTGCTGCAGATTTTCCACGCTTTTTCCTGTAGCATAGTGAATGTATTCGATAGCCAAATGGGCTGACGTACGACGAAATTTTTAGATTCAATATTGTTTTTTTTAAACTTCACATTCAAAACACCACACCGCAGATAAACACGCCTATCCAACAAATTCCTCGAATTCGAGAAAAGCCAGTCGCTACCACCCGACATCATCCACACATCTTTCAATGTCATTTTTCCAACAAATTTCAAATTAAACTCAAACATTTCAAAAACCATTCCCAACACCCAATCCCTAGAAACATTTTCATATTCCAACAATTTCAATCATCCACCTCGCCTCTATTAACTATCCGCTACGCAACGTGGTTCGTCTTATTCATTTTCTACCTTTACCAGACACTTCTAAATTTCCCATTCCATACACCTTTAAAACCACGTTCGCACAAAAATTATCCAATTTCGATGCTGATTGTTCATGCCTCTCTCTCCGGTTAATTTCCCGGTTGATTTCTAGCAAATAAACACAATTCGCCCACAAAACCAAACCAATCTTCAATTTTTTATACACCTTCTTTGTCAACCACCCATACACTTTTCTAAAAAACTGAATTTTCAGCCCTACCCAAAACACAAGTCAAGTCAATACGCGCACACAAACCACCCACAAAGACACCCCCAACCAGCCCTGAAGAGGAAATAAATCCTATAACAGGGCCAAACTCCAAACAAAAACAAACCCAAATAGAACACTTCAAGTCCCAACTCCAAAAATCTACGAACTTCTCTCTCTCTCTCTCTCTCTCTCTCTCTCTCTCTCTCTCTCTCTCGCGGTAAATGTACGATTCGGTTCCTTATCCTGGAAAAGATCATAAATTCCATATAGACTACGGAGAAATTTTAAGAAACCGAAATATATCAAAATTACATTAATATATGAGTCATATAAATTTTAGTGCGGACTCAGATATATATGATGCTCAAGTAGAAGCCGAGAAAAGTTAATAAACAATCAGCGTCGCATTTCGTGTGCGTCTCGTACTGGCCCCTGGGGCCCATAAGATAACGTCAGTTTATTTGAAAAAACAAAAAAGTTAAAATATGGCATGAAAAATACTATATTAATAATGAATAACAACTTAATTGACAAAAAAAGCAAAGCTTATTTAAAAATACATGAAATGACATATTTCCAAGATTATTTTGCCTCAAAAATGAAAATAAATACGTTACTTTCATTTGTCTCGTCGAGGTACACAAATTAAGTACAAAAGGATTTTTGTACGTGGTCCAGAAGCCAAGATATTAAAGATTTAGCAAGCGAAAGCCACTTTGAATGCACGAAATCAGTTTCCAGTGTGGGCGCACCGGGCTTCCCCCACTCCGCCGCGCGCTCCAGCCGCCGCACTTTGATACTCGATTACGAACACTAGAAATCAATGAATTATATCCGAATATTTTTGTATTGGAAATATAAGTATTTAATATTAACAGCCAAAAATCAGAGTGCTCTAACGTGTTTATTGCGTCTTCCAGATTCTTTTGAAAATAAAACGTATATTCGGTCCAGAAGGTCGTGGCACAATTTATTTAAAAAACGTTAAAAATAGAAGGAATCGATTTACGTCAGAGAGATTTCTTTAAACTGGAAATTGCAAAAACTATAGGATAAAGACGGTGGCGTATAAAAGTAGGGTGACGTATAAAACCTCACCAAAGCTGTAAAAATGGAGATAATTGAATTTTGAAACGTGTTATTTGTTCGTTATTTACACCACCTGTATACCAAATTTCAAGTATCCGTGATGCTTCAAACCAATTTGACAAAGCCTTGAGTTTTCGATGCAGTAGATTTATAAAACCTCATAGAACAAAAAGTTTTGCTTTCCTGATTTTAACGCCATTATTGTATATGATGTGAATTCTCTTAAGTTTAATGATTTTTGGTTTATAATTGTGATTTTCACAGCAAAATTAAAAAATTGACGTTTTTTACCGTTTTTTCCATCTCACGGCTTTGTTATCGAAAATTACAAAATCGGACCACCGGCATTTTGTAGGTATTTTTTTTACAAATGTATCATATAAAAAGCATTATTTCGTACAACGTCATCCTGCTGACTTATTTAACCTTCATAGGACTGGCCAGGGTCCGCTTGTACCCCATGACGTATGTTTTTGCTGTATCTCTGCAAACGCAAATTTTTAAACATTGATCTTTCATCTAGCTGAGTATATGAATTATTTTGATGAAATATGATGTATTTAGTAGTTTTTATTGGTTGGTATGAACAAAAAATAGTTTTATATTCCAGGGGTCTCCTCAGACCCCGGTCAGCCTTTTACGTCCGATAAAATAATCCCGGTAACTGTTAGTAAAATCGGGGAATCCCATACATTTAACGTTTGTTTACTCACAGGGAATTCACCCATATAATTGTAAAATGTAAATTACCAGTTCAAATTGGGGATTCCCCGTACTGCGATATAATTTTCAGACTTGAATATTCGGGTTAGTCTCTTTTGATATTGCGAGTAAGGTACATCGTTTTGAAAATGAGTCAGTTTTTATTTACAAACAATCGCAAGGGGCTTACTGACGATGAGATGTTACGTATACTTGAAAGTGATGATCCAGAGTTTGATAGTGTTATCAATGAGGAAACATCGAGTGACTTAGAAGATGAAGACATTGTCACAGAAGCAGAGGAAAAAATGATGTAATAGTTGTTGATCAAAGTACAGAGAAAACGAATCCAGAGGAACCAACAGTTAGTAACAGCCAGGGCATTCCAGTTTATGAATCTAAAGATGGAACTGAGTGGTCAAGAATTCCAGGAAACACAAAAGTTATACGTTCAAAAGCTAATATTCAGAGACATGCTCTAGGCCTTACAAATTACAGTTCTGATATCTCAAGTATAAAAGACGCTTTTCTTCTTTTCCTATCTCCGGATATTCTGGACATAATACTAACCGAAACAAACAGAAAGGCACAAACATATTATGATAAAGGGAATATAGAAAATCCGAATAAAATTAAAGTTTTTGTACCTGTTGATTCTACTGAGATTGAAGCTTATATTGGACTGTTGCTTATTCTTGGCGCACTTCACGGATCGAAAGAGGCTATCGATATGCTCTGGTGTCAAGATATTTCTTACTGTCGTCCTATAATTCCTGCTGCAATGTCAAGAGACAGATTCAAACAAATTACTTCATTTTTACGCTTTGATACTTTTCAAACATGACAAGAACGAAAATTAGTAGATAAGCTAGCTCCGATAAGAGATATATCCGATATTTTCACTTCTAATTGTAAAAAATCACTTAATCCTGGCGACCATCTATGTGTAGATGAGCAGCTTGTACCATTTAGGGGTAATGCACCATTCCGAGTCTATATGAAGAGTAAACCTGATAAGTATGGAATCAAAATATGGGCTCTTGTGGACTGCACTACTTCTTATATTGCAAACATGCGAGTTTATTTTGGTAAGTTATTTGAAAAGCAATATAGGCAAACTTTATATTCCTATGTATCTATTAATTTTTAGGAACACAAGGTAACAAAGCGGAAAAGGGTCAAGGCCAAAGGGTTGTTCTAGATTTGACAGTCCATTTGGAAGGCGGATTTGGAATAAAGACCGATAACTATTTTACAAGTCTAGAACTTGCTGACAAGTTGTGGAAAAAAATATCACTTTATGTGGAACCCTCCAGAAAAATAAAACATTTATTCCCAGGGAACTTCTACCGGCATCGTACAAGAAAGAGTTTTCAAGTATGTTTGCTTTTAGAAACCAAAGAACGCTAGTATCCTATGTTCCAAAACAAAAACATGCTGTCATCTTACTTTCAAGTGAGCATACAGATAGTGAAGTAGCTGGAGAAGAACAGCACTATAAACCAGAAATTATTCTTCATTACAACAAAACAAAAGGTGCTATCGACACTTCAAATAAGTTGGTCAAAGAATATACAGTGCAGAGAAAGTCAAACCTTTGGCCAATGGCAATATTTTCGCATCTTATAGATATCGCAGGAATGAATGCTTATGAATTGTGGTTACTTCAAAACCCGGATTGGCGAAAAAACAGTTTGGATAAACGTAAAATGTATATTTTGGGACTAGGAAAAGAACTCATAAAGAGAAACAATTTCCGGCGATATATTAATAAATACATTCAGACGAATAGAAAACGGCATATGACAGAACTACTGGATGCAACAGAATATAGAGTTGAACAACAAAACATCACCAGGGGGCGCTGCCATATGTATCAAAGAGGAAAAGACAGAAGATACAGAAAAATATGTATTAGGTGTAATAACTTTGTGTGTCTAGAAAATTCAAAATCGGAGATAGTTTGTAAAACATGTTAAAATGATATGTAGCTAGTAGTATTAGTGATTAGGGTATTTTGTATTTTTTCGTGATTATTTTTGACTAATAAATGGTTAATAGTAAAACTTCAATAAAACTTCTTCCCTATATATTTAATTTAAAGAAAAATACAGCATATCTGCAATTTTACGCATGAGGTCTTCTCGGACCCCAGTTGGTCCTTTTCGTAGAATTTTGATGTCCGTCCCATGAAGGTTAAGGAAATACGCTAAAAACGCGAATTTTTCGATTAAATTGGTAATAATTTTTTTCCTCATAAATTTTTTTGTCAGCATTTTAAGGTGTTATTGTACTTACCATTTAAAGTAGGTCTTCATAGTTATTCTTGGGTTATCAAGAAAATACCACTTACACTGACTTTTCGGCCTCTGCCGACTGGACTAAAACTAAATTGTTTGTTTGCGAGCTATGCCAGTAGAATTTTTGCAAGTGTTATGTTACATCCTAGTCTGTTGCGTTGAATTTTGGGAATATTTATTTTGCTACTTTGTTTTTTAACGCTTATGAGAATGTTACCTATTTGGTTGTTATTCATGACATTTTTTTTTGTTAGTTTTTGTTCAAATAAAAGTACTTTTGAATCGAGTATATATAATTTCTGAGGGGTATGCCATCATAGGTCCTGGCATTCTCTTATGATGGCATACCTTAATAATTTTTTTAAACGTTGCTGTGTGAAAAAAAATTACTTAATAAGAATTTGAATGACTATCATCAATAGCTGTTATATAAAGAATATACACAGTCAAAACAGTAAATGTTACGTTTGCAAATAAGCAAGTTAGAGAGTGTTAAAGTTAAGTGTGCCAACATAGGCGACCTTCCCCTATAATATTGAATCCAGATAAATGAATCTGATTTCAAAACCAAATTGTTTGAACGATTGTCATTCTCCGTAATTTCTATTCAAAATAATTGTCAGGCCTTCTACTTTATTATTCACTCCAATTTCTAGGACAAACACAACATTTATAAACAGTATGGCTACGTCGTTGTCTGTTCTATTAAATGACTCCCTCAAGAAACATGACAAGCCCAAAAATAAAAAGGTAAATACGCATGGGAAAACAAAAATGTTCTCCTAAAAGCCTACTTATACACAACGTCGATTTTCGGCAAAGTTTTCTTGAAAATCTGGTGACATTAGGATTTTCTGCTTTGTGAGTATACATTTTCCTTGACAGAAAATGTGATACAATAATTTTCTTCTTGACATCTTCAATGAACCAAATCACTTTTCTCTCCATAAATTTCAAGGGACATGATGATAAATAAAATTTAAAGAGGTGAATTTAGCTTTAAATTGATTGATCAGTCGAAATATACGGTTTGATAAATGAAAATATGAACTATAGAACAATCACATGTGGTATTGATTTATTCGTTCACGTCAATAACTACATGACGAAGCGAAGCATATTTTTCAACTGTAAAACTTTTTAAAAGCCACTAGCATCTTGTCAAGTAGCTCCCTGGTTTGTATAGATATTAACAACTTGCAACAAATATATCCCATATTTCTCGAATGGCAGTGAAATGGGTTTTCTTTTTTTGGCTTCTCTGGTTACTGGGTTGTCGAATCGTAGGTATTCCGAAATTAAGTTGAATATCTTACAGCTCATTGCCTCTATTTCCTCTGTATTCTGGATCAAACATCTTACGTATATTCAAATGGTTATCCTTGTATGTTGCTAAGAGGATGAGCAATCCCAAAAAAGCATCAAACTCATTTTATGTCAATTCAGAGATGGTAGAATTGATATTCATATTTGTGGATTCTATTATTTTAGATTTGAAAGATGCATCGAGGTATAAGGAAAATAATTATTTCCGCCTACCTCAATCCAAAGTCTGCATTTCCTGGCCTCATTGTAAGGAGCAAAGTCGTACTTTTCCTCCCTAGGGGGGAAAACTGAAAGTAATGTCATAGTACGTTATCAATGAAATAATTTTTGCAATTCCGAAACTAAGTGGTCATTTTAGTCTCACATGTTATAAATGTTAGATACAAGGGATATAAAGGAACAGTTGATATCCTAAGGGATTTGAAGTACAAATAAAAACGTGCACACCCGATGCCTAGCCAAGCATTTTAGAAGTCTGTCCTCGATGCCCAGCCAAGTTTCATAAAAGTCCCTCCTCGATGCCCAGCCAAGCATTTAAGAAGTCCATCCACGATGCCCAGCCAAGTTTCGTAAAAGAAGTAGTATTTATTAATTCTGTTTATTAGTATCATAAATTAATTATTGAAAATGTCTTATTTGAGGGAGACGGAAAAATCATATGTATAACATTGGTGTAAGTGCCTTTTCCTTCCTCAAATGATTACTGCCCTAAACTTCATCCTCGGGAGGAAAAGTAGCACTTTCGCCCCTTGTTATACAAATAGCTATTTTAGCTCAGTTACATTCAAGGCAACTGAATTCTACGAAGAAATGAACGTTTAGGTCGGAAAAATACCAACGTTTGATGTAAAAATAGTTATAGGTGATATGAACTCGAAAATCGGATGCGAAGGAGAGTATAAACATATGACAGGGGGAAAAGCTTACATCTGAAAACTAATCAACATGGAAAGTGTTTAATTGACTTCGCAGAATTGAATAATATGGTGATAAAAAGTATAAGCTTTGATCACAAAGATATCCATAGAATAACCTGGATAGCGCCTAATAAGAAGACGAAGAACCAAATTGGTCATGTACTTATTGAAAAAATACATACAAGGGCCATAAAAAATGTAAGTTGTCGTAGAGCTGACTCGGATTCACACCATTCCCTAGTTATATTAAAAATAGAACAACACGTACCTACGTTTGAAATCTATGATGATAGGAAGATAAAAAGATTTAGTGTGAAAGAACTTAAGAAGAATGATGTGCAAAAAAAATTACAGATTGAGATGGAAAATGAATTAACAGGATTGCCAGAGTCAGAGGATATAGATATGGAGTGGAAACAGTGTCCGGGGATGCAGTGAACGTTATTGCTAGGATGCTGCCAATCGAAGTAGGGGAAAGGCAGGTAAAACGGGTAAGCGGGCAAAATGGGATACCAGTGTTTTAAAATATACTGGCAACGTTGTCTCTGCTTTGATGGGTGAGTTGTATCTTAAATCCGCGCGCACGGGTCCTAACTGTGGCTTATCTTGTTAATATGAACGTATCCGGCGTGGATAAAACATGCCAGCCATTTTTACTCCTTAATACAACGTTTCTGCGTCGTTTAGATTGAGGTAAGTGACATTAGATCCACTTGAATGTAATTTCTAATAATATCATCGAAACCTGTACAGTTTTGAGCTTAAGGTGACATGTTACTCTATGAAAATACTTTATGTTTAATATATATTTTGTACGATTAATTTGAAATAGTCTAAGTAGGTCAAAATTGGGTGGGGTAATATGATGCACCGCATTTTGTCCGACTGTATTTGTTTTTTCAATGAATTTATATTTGTTGATTCCAGATGGTGTCTACGAACAGGCAAAGTAGGCCAATGGGAGGACTGGAAGAGGCCGTTAAAGCTGTAATTCAAGGTGAAATGGATTATTATCGAGCTTCCCTTCAGTTTAATGTTTCACAAACCACGATTGAAAGTTACGTAAAAAACAAAGAAGTGTTCCAGTTATACTTTTGTCAAAAAATTTGGGAAGGTATAAGACACAAGATTAAGAAAACGAACTTGCCAATTTTATGAAGATGATGGAAGAAATGGTATTTTGACTGATCATGGAATAATGCTGTGGGCTCGTCTTCCGGTTAGCAGAGTGGAAAAATCGATCAGCCGTTCAACAGAGTAACACAAAGTGCTGGAAGATACTGGATGCAAGGATTTCTTTAACGACATCCAGAACTTACCTTATGAAAGCCAAAAGCAACTTCAGGGACGCGGGTAAGAGGATTTAACAAAGTTTCTAAGACACGGTTTTTTGCATTCGTTGAAGAATTAGGTGAGAAATACCACTTACCACAAAAAAAGATATATAATGTGGACTAAACTAAGGTAACAGTGAAGCCCAAAGGAGCGTCCAAAAGTATTGCAGGGAGAGGTAAAAGACAAGTTGGCGCCTTGACGTTAGGGGAATGTGGAGAATTAGTTACAGAAGAAATATATTTTTCGGCGGCGGGTGCCTACATGCCTCCCATGTTGATTCACAACACATCTTCAAATTAAAACGGAATAATACGATATAATTGATATACATCGCATAGGAAAGGATAAAAAAAACACCAGACCAATATTAGTCAAATTGTAGTCACACATAAAACGGCTAGAGATATTGAAAGAAGCCAAATTATTAAAAAACTTAGGAATCTATATATCTGACGATTTAACTCCTGAAGACTTAGAGGAAAGAAGAATCTTAGTGAAATTCATTAGAGAAGCAAGAAAACAGAAAAAACAGGCTAAAATAATGGGTAACAGGCTAGACATTGAAGGAGAAATTTATACAATAGAAGATTTACTCAAGGACAAAGAAGAAGCTGAATAATTTCTCCTGGATCAAGCCAAAACAACATCGACTGCAACTCCTGCTCCAACTCAAAGTAAATTAGTTCTAATATGTTTCTTATAATAATTTAAAAGGTCCGAGAAGACATAAATATTGATATAAGAAGTCATTTTGCAGGCCCTCTTGGCTTCCAAGTCCACGTACTCATTTCCTTCTAAACCGCAGTGCCCTTTTACCCACATGAATACAATACTTTTGTTCAAGGTTTTTAATTAGCTTGTTAATTTTTTAATTTCTAAAATCATATGTTGTCTGTAACACTTGAATGAAGAACCTTCTATAGCCTGTAATACTGACTTGGAATCACACATAATAACAGCTCTTTGAATCGGATTCAAAGTACACCAAGTTAACGCTTTTGATATGGCGAAAGCTTTTGCCGAAAAAACAAAACAATAGTTGGGAATTCTAAATCTTTCCACGTAATTTGTATTTGAAACAAGAAATGCTGCCCCAGTTCCTTCATCACATTTCGATCCATCAGTGTATATTGTGGTAACATTGTCGCCTATATTGTTAAGTTCAGTTTCCAAAATTACTTGGTTAATAGTAGTAACTTAGTAAAAGGAGGGGTATATGATGTTAGGAACAGTCACTGAAGATTCATAATTGCATTGAAAAATAGGAAACTTATCTTGCTTTACGATATGATTTTCTTTGCTGTTGTATTAAAAAAAGCCTCAACTAATGGAGTACTGGTTTTCATTCTCCAGTATGGCATAGTCAGATTGTTAGTGTATATTGCTAAAATCTTTTGAACCAAGTACATGTTAAATGTTCGGTATTTATTAAGAAGCTTTTCGGCTAGGTATTGCCTTCTAATAACGGGGGCTCTTGCATTTCTGCTAAGACAGCTTGATTAGGTGATGACATCATAACTCCTAGGCATATTTTTAATGATTTGTATTGAATTCGGTCAACAGCTATTAAATTGGTTTTTGATGAGGAACCATAAAATGTACACCCGTAATATAATATTGAACGGATATAAGAATTATAAAAAATGAAGGAAATGTTTGAATCCGCTCTCCATTTTTGTTTGGAAACTACTCTGAGAAGATTTATACCTTTTGCACATTTTTGTTTAGTGTACTTGATATGGCTAGTTCATAATAATTTTTTGTCCAGGACAATACCCAGATATTTGTATTCATCGACAAATGGGAATGTGAACTCATCTACAGAAAGACCCCTGGGCGTTTCCAGTCGATGGCGAGTGAAGCATACCAGAGCAGACTTCTCCGAAAAAACACTGAAGCCCATATTTACCAGCCATGGTTTGAGTACTTGAAAGAATGCTCGTAAGTCTTTAACACATTCTTCATATGAACTACGAGTAACATAGAAACATAAATCATCAGCGTATTGAATTCGGTTAATTGTTTCACCGCCTAACCTATTCAGCTCTGCAGTATAGATGTTAAAAAGCAAGCGACTTAATATGGATTCCTGTGGTAAACCGTTGAAGACTGTTCGTGGACCATGTAACACGTTATTATGGTCGCGGATAAAAAGTTTTCTATTTGTGAATAAATTAACTGCATTAGCACTAACCTTTTTCCTAATACCAGCATCTACCATTTTTCCAAATAAAATATTCAAATCTACTACATCATGTGCACCTGTCAAATCGATAAATAAGCATATTGTGTACTGATTGTTCGAAAAACATATTTGAATATCTGCAACTAATGCACTTACAGCATTTATTGTGCCCAGTCCCCCTAAGAAACCGAACTGCTTCCTAGGAAGAATAGAATTACTTTCAAGAAAATATTCAAGTCGAAGTTTGAATAATCTTTCAAACGTTTTTGTTATACAAGACAATAGGGAAATAGGTCGATATGATGAAGGAGACTCTGCATCTTTATTTGGTTTTAAAAGGAGACAAATTATATTATTTTTCAAATCGTCGCAATATTCTTGTTTCACCCACCAATCGTTAAAAATTTGGAGAAGGAAAATCTTTACAGATAAGGGTAGCTTTTGAATAATTTTATAAGTGAAACCATCTAGCCCTGGGGCTGTATTACGACTATGTTTTGTAGCAAATTCTAGTTCATTTATTGTAAATGCTTTTAATGTATAATCCGTGGGTTGGAAACCAAATGAGCTGCAACTTAAGAGATTGGGTGCAGAAGGAGATGCTAGTTTGTTTAAAAATTTTTCAATTAGTTCTTTAGGAATAGGCTTTTCACGATTTTGATTGCAGTTGCTGTTCATAGATCCAATATATCTCCATATATCAGTTAGTGGGGTATTTTTATTAAGTATAAAAAAGTCATCCAGCTGTTCCGTTGTTTGACTTTAAATAAACGTTTAGCTTTTGCGACAGCATTTTGGTAGTTCAAAAAGTTTTCAAAACTTGCTAGAGTTCTATATTTTATACAGCTTCTTTTCGTTTTGTAAATATCATTGTACATTCCTCGTCCCACCATATAGGTAGGGGTAATCGCTATAAAAGGCTTTGTGACCGGCATGGATTGACACGCCGCACTTGAAATCATTTCAAAAAATCTTTTCACTTTATCCGGGCCAGTTGAATTTTCATCAAAATAATTTTTTATCATTTCGGTTCGCAAAACATTGTGAAATGTATTCCCATCGGCGTGGGAATCATTCCATTTCGAGGAAGGATTTATTGCAATGTTTGTAGGATTAATCTGAATCTCAATTATTAAAGGGTAATGATCAGATCCCAATGTGTCATCTAAGATAGTCAAGGAAGACTTTGCAGCGAGAGTGTTAGAGGTGAGAGTTAAATCGACTGCTGAGTGATTGCCTCTTGGATTAATTCTAGTAGGGGGACCGTCGTTGAGAGCTATAAGTTCTAAGTCATCCATAGCTTCTACCAGTATTTTTCCGTGTCGATCATCAGGAGTTAGTCCCCACATATCGTGATGTGCATTAAAATCACCGCAAAAAATTGTAGAAGATAAATCAAATTGTTTGAAAAAATTAATCCAGTTGACTCGACTTACCATTACGTTTGGAGGTCTATATATTGATGCTATAGTAAAATTCAATGAGTAAAGCGATACGGCGCATACTTCTAAATCCTTGATTCCAATATTTAGCAAAATCTCTTTATAGTTAAGACCCTGAATCACAAAAATGCATACCCCGCCATAACCATCTTGCCTACATTTACTAACTAGATTATATCCTTTAATGTGAAATTTATTGTTTGATTTTAGCCAGTGCTCTGATATAACTAAAATGTCCACATGTGTGTCTTTAATATATTTTACAAAACTCGCTTGATTTGCAATAATAGATCTACAGTTCCACTGTACAATTGTGATATTATTTCTGATAGAAAGTATCTGAGTCTTCGTCATTTTGCGTATTAATATTAATTTTCTCTTTTAATTTATATTTATCCAGGATATTGTTAATTGCTTGTTTAACATTGATCTCGTTGATGTTACTTATTTTGAGAGTTATATCTTTAATAATGTTTTCTACTTGAAATGCTAGCTGCTCTTTATAAAATTTGAAATTTCCCCTATAAGGATTTGGGAGTATGGAAGAATGTTTGTTAGTTTTTGTGTTCTCATGATTTACTGGAGGAAAAGGTGGAGGGGAGGACTTTCTGCGTTTTTTTGACGCAGATGTACTTGTATTAAGTTTAGGTAAATGTACGGAGGGCTTAGGTTTACTCAAGATTGAACTGTAAGAAGAAATTGAAGCTGTATGTGTTAGCTCAGGGAAATTTTGTGGATTTGATAATAATAAAAATCGACTATTAGTTGTGATTTTTCCGTAAGCAGGATTTTCCACAATAGTTTCGGCTCCTTTGAAAGATGCATTGATAGAGGCCATTATTTTCTTAATACTTAATTGTGTATTGTAAACAGGGCATTTTTTGGATGTGGATTTATGTTCATAACTGTCGCAATGTACACGTGTTCTATTTTCGTCACAGGAAACTGAGTTACAATTTTCTTCTGAACAGTTTTGGCATTTCTGTTTACCTTTACATTGATGTTTAGTATGACCGAAACGTAAACAATTATAGCATTGAACCACCGGATATATGTATGGTTCCACCTGAAAGTTTACCATATTCATTTTAACGGATTGGGGAATCCTATTTCCTAAGAAAGTGACCTCGATCACTTGTCTTTCTGCTTCTTTTGTTTCTTTGGTTTCACTGTCTACAATTTTACGCTTTAATCGCTTAACATCAACTACTCTGATTCCAGATTCAATTGCGTCTTTTAGGTACTCAGCATTAAAATAAGTATCTACCATACGTACTATACCTTTTTTATGCGTGAAGAATAGTAGAATATAAGCAATGTAATTATTTTTTGATAAAACTTCATGATTTACCAACAAGTTAGCAACATTGAAATTTCTAAAAATTACCTTCACCCTATTTATCCCTACTGGTTTCATATCTGTTATATTTTGCCTTAATTCTGTAATGTTTTTTAAAAAATGACCGATTTTAATGGGAAATAAACGACCTACATTTTTTTCTTTATGTTCTATATAAACTAAATAAGGACCAACATCCGAAGGCTGATATTTATTCTCGAAATTAATATTTTGAGAATCTTTTATCGAAGACCCTTTATCAATTAATAGGGGCGGCGGTCCGCCGCCCGAATTTAAATCCATAAGTTGGTGAATTCAATTAATTAGCCTTATTCGATTCTATACTTGAACAAAAATAAAACTAGTTACTTATCTTTAGAAAGAAGTCGAAGTTTTTGTTAGGCACTGTTAATACCTGATCGCTTGAACTATCGATACGTTCACTGTCAATGTACAAACACAACTGGTAATATTGTGATCCCAATGATAATCGAGACTTCTGTTAGCGACCATTGATTATTCAGTAGCAATACAGGTAGTTTACAATAATGGTAAAATACTCAATAAAAACAATTCAAAATACAAATAATATTTAAGTTACTGTAAACTTCAACAAATACTTAAAGATGAAAATTGGTTTACGGTATATCAGGCTCAAAGTCCACAAACAGAAACTAATCAATTTATCAATGAATTGTTAAGTTATATTGAAAAATCTTCATACTCCAAAAAAATCAGTAGGAAAACCTCAACCGTAACTCCATGGATGACTCAGGGCCCTTTAAATTCTGTTAATACTAATAATAATTTGTTCAATAAGTTAAAAAAAATCCCTGAGAACACTACCCTGAAAAATCAGTATAATAAATATAGAAATTAAGAAAATGTGAATAAATGCGGAAAATATGAAAACATATATTAATCAAAATTTTATCTTACTAATTGCACAGGAAGAATTGAAAATGAGCTCACCTGTTCATCCTCCACTGCTTCCTTGGGGCCCCAGATGCTCCGATGTGCAACGTTCACTAAGATGAAAGGCGATTTTGATTTTCTTTAGAAAAACAAAGGTGAAAACAATGAATTCGCACTACTCGTAACTTTCGATGCGAACACGACGATTATTTAACGGCAAGTCCCTGGTTCATTATTTGTTTTCGCTTTTTACGGGAGATTACAGGTATTCGCTGTGTCCTTTTCCACCTGTGCATTTTTACGCATTTAATAGTGAGGAATAATTCATTAAAAAAATGGCCATAGGCGCGCTAAATTTAGATACATTTCTAAATTTTAATTACAAAAAAAAATATAAGTATGTTTCTATTCGATAAAAGATTATATGCAGCGTTGAATTCTTAACAGTAAATATGGATATTACCAAGTTAATTGAAAAAAAATGGTACACAATCGACACATATGTGGCAAGTATTTATGAAATCACCAAATGGAAACCTAAAAATCAACATATTGATTCTCTAAATGATAACCATGGCAAATTATTGATAGAAATAAATGAAATAGCCACTTATTTTAACAAAACATTTACAGAAGCTGGTCCCAAGTTTGCTGAGAAAATACCACCAACGATGAATTACTCACCAAAAACTAAAATAATTCCGAACAGTTTTTATTTGCATCCTACCGATAATTTAGAAAATGAAAGTACTATTTAAAATTTGAAAGCTAAAAAGTCACCTGGTGTAGCTGGTATTCAATCTGAAACTTTGAAACACATTTGAATATATATCGTAGAGCCATCAACATATATCATGAGTAAATGTTATGGTGCTGGAATTTGGCCTCAAATATTTAAAACTACCTGTGTCTTACCTATATTCGAAAACGGTGACGACAAAACTGCAACCAACTACCGACCCATATCATTAATGACGACTGTGTCCAAGGTTCTTGAAAAGATCTTGGGAGAGCGCTTAAGCTCCTACCTTACAAAATTTAATATCATCTCTGGCAGTCAATTTGGTTTTAGAAAGCAGAAGTTAACTGAAGATGCAGTATTATCATTGACTGAAAAAATCAATATTGCATTGGATGAAAGTATTCCTTGCTTGTGTGTCTTTCATGATTTGTCGAAAGTTTTTGATACGGTTAGTCACGAAAAATTCTTGACCAATATTTACCAGATTGGAATAAGGGGGATAAGAGTTACCTAAGCAACCGTAATAAAATTGTGAGAATGAATACTACATGTAGCAACACATTGTCTATCCGTTGTGTTGTTCCTCAATATCTATATAAATGACTTACCAGATGAGCCTTCTGAACGAGAAATTATAGGATTTGCTGATGATACAGCACTTTTATATAAAGATACAAGCTGGACAAAACTCAAACAAAAAACAGAAAAAGATTGGCCGAAAATTCAAAATTGGCTTAACCATAAACTGTTTACATTTAACACTGATAAAACGTTTTACATTGCATTTTCTTGCAATACAACCACTGCTCCTTCATTCAATGTACTAACTGTACGTACTGAAAACCAAGAATACAAAATAAAAATGCAGATAATATTAAATATCTCGGAGTATATCTGGACAACCACCTTAAATGGGACGAACATATTAAATATATTTGTAAAAAACTTAGATATGACAAAGTTCAGATACTTGAGCAAAATACTAAATTTAGCTCAAATGAATGGTTATTTATAATACAAGGGAAAAAGTATTAGATTTTAGCTCGAGGTTATGTTAGGTTTAGCTTTATGAATGTTTTGTAGAAAAATTATTTTTGTTCTATTACTTTCCTCCAACATGAGGTAAATGAAATATGTTTGTCGTTTTCGTATATAAGTGAGTGTTTCGTTACTAAATTCCTTAGGACCTTAAGTACCCTACTTCACATGCCTTTCCCCTACTCGCTCAAGAGAGAAATACTCTTTCACGGCAAAAAAGTTTTATTGCGCTTAGCGCTGATGCACAAAGAATAATGGAACGGCGGAATAGCATACGGCGATGGCAGAGACTGTCGGATTCATCAAAAAAAGAATTGTGGCTTATACCACAATTGAATATTTGATTAAATCGAGATGATGACGAGATCAATTACTATCTGACACAAATTATCTCGGTACATGGATGCTTTAGAGCATATTTGTACCGATTTATATGAAGACTCTCCAGAATGGTAGTCCTGTCCTGGAGTTAGGGAGCACGCGGAGCACGTGGTCTTTGTCTGTTCTCGTTTCAGCAAAATACGCAGCGTATGGGAAGCTACCGTTCATTTAAAAATTCGGCCAGAGTCGCTAGTGAAAGCTACGCTTTCATCACAGAGGAGGCATGGGGGCAACAATTTGCTTCGCAATAGAGGTACTCCAAGAACTTTGTCGTTTAGAAAGAGGACGTAAAAAAATCGAAATGCGTGAGGAAAGAAGATTTGACTTCGACCACTTGGTAGAACGAAACCACTATGAATATGACTAATGGTTGTACCGCGGAGGAAACTGAGGCTGGAGACAGAGAAGGTTATTAGTTGGTATTGGAAAGGCTTCCGAATGCGACATACGTAAAAGTATGACTCTAGCCTCTATATTAAAAACACACTGAAGGTACAAAATACACTGAGTTTAGTAGCACGGGAGTGGGTGGAAGGGGGTGAGGCAAGATTTCAGCTATAATAGTGTAGTCTGACAGACGACGCCTTAGTTACTTTTTCCTCTACCGGGAATAAAATCAATTTTTTAGACGTGATTTCCGACACATAACGTGGCAAATTATTACACAGAGGGAATGAAGGACTTTATTACCTAGGAAATAAAGTGAAGTGACATTTTGTCATCGATATGAATATTATTTTATGAGTTTGATCGGCGTCGCTATTATTTCTGAAAGCTTTGCGTGGCTATGTGTCTTCTGATTTTGGCAGAAATATCTAAGTATCTAAATATAATGTACGGTTTTAGTAGTGTAATTACCTTTTCTCCAATTTGAAAGTGATTTAAATGTCAAAATCGACATTACGAATACTATACCAAAAGAGAAAAGTCCGTATATAAATATCATTAATTCTAGCAATATAAATATTACTATTATTCAAATATATCAGAGAAAACTTTGAATGAAACCTTCTTTGAATTGCTGGAAAATAATGTATACTTTCTGAGAGTAAACTTTAGTGTAGCTTATTGTTCGTTTATTCAAATGTCAAAACCGTAGTCGGACGATGCAAGCTTAAACCGAGTTTCAGCTTCGTGTCAGTATGTTGATAACATTTTTTACTATTCAATTATTCTGAAAATAGAAACGAATGGCCGTGGAGAAAATAATGTATGCATCTTGAGAGTAAAGTTCATTAATCCCGCAGCTAAACATTGATTGCCCTCACTCGCTACGCTCGCTCGCGCATAAACTTTAGATTCGTTATTAAAATTTCACTTAACACCTTTGGTATATAAATAACTATTAACACTAAAAATCGAACATCTACTTACACACTACGTCAATAGTCCAAGAGGTCTCCAGAAAAAGTCCGGTGCCATTTGGATTTTCTGCCCGACACGTTATGGATTTTCCATCGTCCTCTGTCGTTGGAACGAAACTTAACTCACTTATTGTGATGTTTTCCCGTGTCTCCTCCTGGAAAAATAAATGAGAAATAAAATACCAGGTAGTGGAAATTCTCTTTGAAAAATAATTTATTCATGCATTCGTAGATATCAATGTTCGAAAAGTTTTTCTGTGATGGTTTTATTTGCTTTGTATATAACTCATTGCAAATAAATAGAAATACGTGATTTGTTCAAAGCGTATTTGTCTTACAAGATAATGCTAAAAGGTACGAGTAGACACTTGAAATTAACATAATATTTGCTGAAATAATATGATAAATGAATATAGATAGACAAAGTTTTTACCGTTCTCCGTAGGAGAAAACATTAGTTTTTTTTCTCATTTTCCCAAAGACATTTCATAAAACATAAAGAAATAGTCGTATAATATTAGAAGGTACAAGAAAGAAAGAAAGATAGAAAAAACAATATACAAACATACAATATGTAAATCAATATTGAGAGATAACTAATTTTCACACATCAAGAATATTCAAGAGAAAAGACATATTCTTCAATTAGAAATACTTTTAATGACTTACTAAACTTTCTGCTTTCATTAGTAGTTCTTGTATTAAGTGGTAACTTACTGAACATTTTCAAATTTGAATACATAGGTGGAGCATATGACGTTTTATGTTTATAAAATGAAATGTGATGGTGATCACAATGTAAAAAATAAATTTGGTTTGGATATCAAAATTATAAGTACAGTATATGTATCGAGTGTCTGATTACGAGAGGTAACCCACTGTATCTCAGAAACTATTAATCGTACAGCTTTCAGAAAAAACTTTATTACAAACTCACATACGAGAAGCTGCTGGAAATTATTTTCAGGTTTTACACTCTACCACTAGAGGATATAGTTTATAATAATAACACAAAAACATCATTTTACTTTTCCGCCCAACCTGTCTAATATTCGAGAAAAGCTTACCCCAAAAAAAGGTGGAATTTTCAATTTTTTTTTGAGTTATTTTTACATTTTCCATCAACAATACGAAAAAACGGTTTTCAAAAAAAATCCTGTGTGTATGTGGTCGTCGTCGGCCATTTTTCGTTACATGTCTTGTATAGGAGTATATACATGTGACCAATTTTATGATTGGATAATATTCAGAACGTCTCAAAGATGAACTCTATTGATATTCAGCTCACTAACGCCAGTACAACGGGTGCTATGGTACTTGAAGTACGACTTTTTTGTAATTTTTTGAGAAATTTCAGTTTGTTAGCACGATCCAGCCTCTGGAGTGCAACAAGGCAACAATTTTATGATTGGATATTGTTAAGGACATGTCACAGATGAAACCTATTGATTTTCAGCTCACTAGAGCCTGTACAAAGGGTGATATGGTACTTGAAGTACGACTTTTTGTAATTTTTTGAGATCTTTCAGTTTGTTAGCACGATACAGCCTCTGGAGTTCAACAAGTCACCAATTTTATGATTAAATATAATTCAGGACATCACACAGATGAACCCAATCGATATTCAGCTCACCAGAGCCAGTAAAACAGGTACTATAGTACTTTAAGTACGATATTTTGGTAACTTTTGGGTAAATTTCAGTTGGCTAACACGATACAGCCTCCGTAGTATATACAAGTGACCAATTTTATGATTGGATATTATTCAGAGCGTCTTAAAGATGAACCCTATTGATATTCAGCCCACTTACGCCACTACAACGGGTGCTATGGTACTTGAAGTTTGTTAGCACGATACAGCATCTAGAGTGTATAAAAGTGACCAATTTTATGATTGAATATTGTTGAAGATGTCTCACATATGTACCCTACTGATTTTTAGCTGACTAGAACGAGTACAGCGGGTCCTATGAATCCAGATACATTTTTGGTTATTTTTGGAGAAACTTCGTTTTGTTAGCACGATACATACCCCGAAGTATTACAAGTGACATTTTGATGATAGAATATTGTTCAGGGCCATAGTTGCGGAAAAGTTAGTTTCAATCTTTGAAACCGTTTATTTTTATAATCAATGTACCATTATAGTAGGGTGAGTGGGAAAGCTGACTCAATAAAACTGTTATAATTTTTGTTCCGCTATATGGATTTTGACACTTGAAAGGGAATTCAATGTTTAATAAAATCGTTTCATTTCAGTGGTTTTAACGGTTGCTAGGTGGCGGTGATTGAAAAATTGTTTTGTTTTGTACATTCTTTGGGAATTTTCAAATTCGATGCTATATTACTACTCCACCCCAATCTATCTAATATGCGAGGAAAGTATGTATTGGTTTACCGCAAAAAAAGTTGAATTTTTTTTGAGTTATTTTTACATTTTCCGTAAACAACAACAACACGAAAAAACAGTTTTTACAAAAAAAATCCTGTGTGTATGTCATCGTCGTCGTTGTCGTCGGCCACTATTCGTTACATATCTTGTTAGTACGATATAGCCTCCGGAGTACAACAAGTCACCAATTTTAAGATTGCATATTGTCACGTTTAGAAATAACACCCAGTATATGGTAAGCCAAACAAAAGTAGGTTAATGTTTTAAAATATGTTTTGCTAATTACTTCAAAGTAGAGCATAATGTTTTCGAATATAAGAAACAACAAAAAAACACCAACAAACTCAGCATTTTTGCGAGAGAACACTTTCTTGGTTCCAAAAATATAGTTTTTCGGGGCAGTGGGTTTTGAGAAAAACCAGCGTCCAGTCAAGTGAATCGAGAAAAGCCTACCTGAGAAGTGTATACCGTGACTGAAGACAAAGTGCCCCTTCGAGTAGAGAAGACGTGCCCTGGGAGGATGTTTATATGAATAAATAGATAATTATATATTTTTTGTATAGCCTGATTAATTTTGCAATTGGATATTATATTGCCCCTCGAGGATTATTGAATATATGCCCGCAAGGGCTGGTTATATTTGTTCTATTTATTCTGTACATAGTCCGTTGATTTTGGTTATCTGTATTTCTGCAATACATTTGTTAAGTTTTTAATGAGTGGTTTCTTAATTGACCCCCAGACCCGAATAGTGGATTCAGTAGCTACATCGTCGAGATTGGTAGACGGGTAGAGACCCAACCTGAAATCCTAGCCTCGCAATATTATTAAAGACATGTCACAGATGAACCCTATTGATATTCAGCTCACCAGAGCCAGTACAACAGGTGCTATATTACTTTATATTTTTGTCATTTTTGAGAAAATTTCAGTTTGTCAGCAAGATACAGCCTCCAGAGTACATACAAGTGACCAATTTTATGATTGGATATTATTAAGAACGTCTCAGAGATGAACTCTATTGATATTCAGCTCACTAGCACCAGTACAACGGGTGGTATGGTACTAGAAGTACCAAATTTTTGTCATTTTTGGAGAATTTTCAGTTTGTTAGCACGCTGCAGCCGCCAGAGTGTATGAAAGTGACCAATTTTATGATTGAATATTGTTCAAGATGTCTCACATATGTACCCTACTGATTTTAAGCAGACTATAACGAGTACAGCGGGTCCTATTGATCCATATATACTACATTTTTGGTTAGTTTTGGAGAAGTTATGGTTAGTTAGCACGATACATCCCCCGAAGTGTATACAAGTAACAAATTTATCATAGATTGTATGATAGAATACTGTTCAGGGCCACAGATGCGAAAAAGTTAGTTTCAATCTTTAAAACCGTTTATTTTTTAATTATGACTTCAAAGAGGATGGAAGTTGAATAAACATAGTTGATACCGCCTCTCAATATCTATATTCTAAACGAAAATACGATAACAAAGTTATATCAGGCTATCGAGTTCTATAGTTGAAATTGAAAATTTTACATAATGTAGTAGGCGTCCAGATGTTATAAATTGTTGACAACTTAACACTCCAGTAGTCGCGGGTGCTGCTCAACAAAAATGGTCGCGGATGTATCCGACGGATACACAACTTTTATTATTGAAATACAATTCCAATTTTCAAAACGGTAAATTTTGTGTGCTAGTAAATAATAGAAAGCATTGATTATTCGTTAACATATGTATTTTCAGTAAAAAGATGATTACATAAATCAATAATTCTTAAAATATATAAAAAATGAAATAATTTGCGGGTATTTGCATAAGTTGCGTATTGCGAGCCATCAATCCACATATCTTAATCTACTAGTCTACTTTTTTTGGTAGGCACTCCACAATTGTCTAGACAAACGACACTAGAGTGTTGGAGATAAGGATGTCTTTGGCAGGAGGAATATTGGAATTTTGTTAACCTGGTGCGTTTTTCTCGCGGGCATGGCACACAACGTTTACGTTTTTGCTCATTGTTTTGATCATTTGGTTGCTGCACTTTTTCTTCTTCTTGTCCGACTACTTCTTCGAGTCTGGTTGATAGCTCGCGAGGTAGACCAGTGTTGGAGGTATTACGTCTTTGGAGGTATAGTTTGATTAGTTCGTTACCAAGTTTTCGCAAAAAATGCCGCCGACTTTTTGTTCCATTTCCGTTCCCTATGTGAATAACTTGGGAGTTTATTCCTCCCACATTAAGCATAAAAAAAAATACAACCATCGCCTAACGTCTTGTATTCCTGGCAACACTGTAAGAGGAACATAATTTATCTACAACGTCGACACCTCCTTTGGTTTCGTTATAGAAAGTAATTATTCCGGGTTTCATATGATCGCCAGTAGTATCGTCAATTATGTCCTCAAAGTGTAAACTAGAAATTAGAAAAACATGTTTTTTTTTTGAGAACGTAGGACACTGTTGTTCCTTTTTTCTGAAACCAAACAGAACTTTCTTTCAAAACTTTCAACGGTATTGTATTTTGCCACTTGTTTCTTTTTAATGTTCCTACCATGGAAAACTTATGGTTTATAGCTAGATCTTGGAGTAATGAAACATCGCTGAACCAATTGTTCATAGTGACGTTACGTCCAGTGTTGTGTATGGGTAAGATCATTCTTTTTACAACATCAACGCTTTTGTTGCTGATAGAATAGGGGCCATCTAGTTGTGTTCCAGAATAAATTTCCATATTACTAGTCTAATATGTTTTAGCATCAACCAGCGCAAAGATCTTAATACCGTACTTGGCCGGTTTTGATGGTATATATTGAATGAAGTTACACCTGCCTCGAAACGCTTCCAGCTTTTCCTCGATTGTTACATTAGCTCCTAGTGAATAAGATGTTTTACTGTTTTCAAGAAACATCTGAAATATTTCTCGCACAACAGCTAACCGATCAATTTTTTTTTCTCTCATCTCTAGACTTTCGGTTATCGAACTTGATACAGCGCATCAGGAATCTAAAACGGATTAAGCTCATCGTCAATCTGAATATTTCAACACCATTTCCTGTTGCGTCCCACAGCTCTTCTATGTTCAATCGGCCGCCTTTATAAAGTCTTGCCAAGTAAAGCAGGCCTATAAATGCATGGATTTCGATCATATCAGTAATACGTGCGTCTCTTTCTCTGCTGAAATTGGGTTGTACACTTATTATATGCTGATTCGTGTAAGTGACTATGAGGTTTAGAATACTGTCATCGAATAGACACTTCCACGCTTCAAAGCATCCTGTAACTTGGCGAGCGTTGCCAATAACTCCCGGAAGACGTGTAAGTATGTTTTGCTTCTCTAATCTTTTTTTTCTGTTATAGGGTGTTTTTTTCCATAAATATTTGTCAACGATTTTTCCGTTTTTTTTTCTAACAGCATTATAACAATTTTCATCTTCATCATCTGATGATATACTTGCATCCGTATCGTCTTGTTCACATCTGAATCCTCTTTTCTTTCTTCTATGGCTTCGGAACAGTCAGTATCATAATCTTCTTCTAAGACGTCTTCAACTGCGTCATCATCATCGTCTTCAAGAAGGGGTCGTTGGAGCTCTAATACGTCTGCGTCATTATTGAAGCTATACATTCTCTTGGAAGCCATAATTCACTGCAAAAACAACAAGAATCCTTAATAGTTAGGACAATAATTCAGAACAGGCAAGAATGCTCGCGGGTATCTCACAGATACAAGTTTATTTTTTTCACGTTTTTTAGTAGCTAAGTATAAAATATTAACAGATGGTCTACTTGAAACAAAAAGGAATGAGCTTACATAAATTGAATAGATATACAAGCAAATCAGCAAAACTTACATGAATGATCGCAGTAGATAGACGAGAGCACATCCCCACCGCTAAGTAGGTGTTCGAGATTTATGAGAAAAAAATATTGGTATGTATATCTCAGATACGCGCGAATACTGGAAGGTTAAATATAAAACAATGTAGAGTGAAATAATGAACCTGTAACGATTTGTAATTTGAAAATACGTAATGCCTTAAACAAATAGCGAAGCTTATGATATGTTGAAAGTGTATTTTGAATGATTTGAGAATACCCCGATTGCAGCAAGAGAATATGTATTGAGATATTTTTGCAGAAGAGCATTTAAAAAATTGGCTAATGGTTTGAAACAAATCGGATGTGTTCAACCTAAAAGAAATTCTACAGGACGGTGAAGAAACAATACAGGAATAGATGAAATTAATATTTTGTAATACATTGTTACAGATCCACAAGTTAGGGGAAGAAAATTAGCTTGCCAGTTAGGAATTTTTAGGTACAGTGTTGACTTTTTTAAAAAGAAATCGTTTCTATCCGTATCTTATATCTCTTCATCAATGATTGAAAGTTTCAGAATACTAAGAATTGTTTCAGAATACGAAGAATTAGTGAATTATTGTAATTGCCTTAGGGATATGCTGAATAATAAACATTTAAATGGCGAGCGTTACTTAAGATTCTTAAGGGATGAACTGTCTATATTGATAGACTATGTTCCTTTAGCAGTACGGCAAAATATGTGAATACAATAAGATGGCTGCTCAATCCACTTTACAAATGAAGTGATACATTTTTCAAACCAACAATATGAGTATAGGTGGATTAGAAGAAGTAGCATATTCTCGTGGCCGCCAAGATCTTACGACCTCACTGCAAATAGAGTAGATCTTATTCAACAAATACAAAACACAATTGACGGTACTCCCAGGGCTGAAGTGGAAGCTGCTGTTCTACCACACGGCTTCGAAAAATATTGGAAGTATTTCGAGTAGTATCTTTAGGTTACTTTACTAGGTCAATGTAGTTTCTCTTCCTATTCCTCCTCCTATTTTTATGTAGGGTAATTCCGGGAGAGATGGGCATACGGTACATATGGCCATAGCAAGCGAAATATTCATCTGTGCATTTTCAAGACTGCTGGAGGATCAGTCCGCTGTGTACCTTCGATGTGCCAACATCTGTGGTTTTTATTTCATGCAAACTCAAGAACAAATTGACGAAACTCGATTTTTCTAATTTCACTTCAACAAATATTTGACAGTGAGTATATGTTTTTATTATTGGATTCGTTAAATTTGGGTATTGCGATGTTGTGGCTTTGATATAACCTAGTTATTGGAATGGTAAACAGCACGTGGAAACATTTTATGCCTATGGCCATCTCTACCGGACAATCGGGAGGGTTGACCATTTCTAGATTTAAGCATGGTCATCTCTCCCGATTATTTCATAATGTACACTTTTTGAGGCTGTGTAAGCTAATTGTGATAATTTGATTTTTAGATGCCAAATAAATATACAAGTCCATACAGACACGTGGTAACTGGACAAAATAAAATTTGACCAGTGCAATCAAAAATGTGTATGTCTGTTTGACGAGCTTCCAGTGAATTAAACATACCAAGGAAATGTTTGGAGCATCAAGTTAAATCCAGAAACTCCAAGAAGGAAACATGGGTCCTAGCTTGGTATTTGGAATAGAGAATGAGGCGCGTCTATCTCGACATATCCGAACTATGCAAAATAAGGATTTTATATTAACAAGGGATGATCCAACTAGGATCGCTTATCATTTTGCTCAGAAATTGAAAAAATAACACAGGTTTATCCTTGAAATTGAAAAAGCCGGGTACGACTGGCTTTGTTTGTTTTTGAGCCGACACCCGGAAATCAGTGTTCGTAAGTGGGAAAGAGTTTCACGAGCTAGAGCAACTGCAATGTATCGAAAATAGGTGGAAGATTATTTTAATTTGCCTGAAAGGGCAATGGAGGAGAACTCTTTATTTGACAAACCTTCGAACATATTTAATACGGATGAATCGGGCCTGCAGCTAAATAGCAGACCGGGTGAAGTACTTGCCAAAAAAGGCTCGAAAGCTGTTTAGTCAGTATCTTCCACGGAAAAAGGAGAAACTATTACGTTGATAGTGTGCTGTTATGCCGAAGGTACATTTCTACCGCCTGCTGTAATGATGGAAGGGAAGAATAAAAGAAGTGTGTGGGAGGTTGCTTTAGCACCAGGATATGTCCTATTCATGGAGCAAAAATCAGCCTACCTATATTAACGCAACCATTTTTCTTCAGTGGATGCGTGCCCATTTTGTTCCCAGGAAGCATCTAGTGCTCTCGATACTCGATGGACACCCCTCCCATGTAAATTTTGTTAAATTGTTAGAATTTGCGAATCCGAGTGATATCACCATATTATGTTTGCCCAGCCACCTCATACACTATCTGCAACCTTTAGATAGAAGTCAAGTCAAGTCAAGTCACTCAAAGCACACTTTCATGAAGCATGCCGTTTTTTATTAAGGAATCATGCTGGACGTCGGATTCCAAGATACGAGTTTGGGGATTCACTCAGTTCGAGTTGAGGTAATGCTGCGACAATTCAGAACGGCTCATCAGGTTTTCAAGCAACGGAAATCCTGGCATTCAATCGAGAGGTCATACCAGATTACGCATTTTCCATTGACGAATCCTCCACGACAATTAGATCATAGACCTCAGCTCAGAATATCAGAATAAGGGAAAAGGACAACTAAGTGATAGTTTAGCAGCACAACCATCGACTAGTAGAAAAGACTGACTTGTCACCTGTCCCAGAGAAAATAACTGTTCTTTGAAAGAGAGCCAAGCAAATAACAGCTATTTGACTTCACCGGAACATTTGACAGTCCGCAAAGAAAAAGAGAGAAAAGCCCAAGAGGAACAGCAATGGTGTCAAAATAAATTCGTTCCGAAATGTGAAAATAAGAAAATTTCAGAGTAGAAGAAAAGCAAAATTAAATCATCAAGTAGCGAAGAAGACGTAGAGATGTATTGAAAAGCGGCGAAAGCCGAAGTGAAATTTCAGAACAAAGTTTGTGCGTAGGATGTGGGGAGGATTACCGGTACATGAAACTGAGTGTTAACTGAAACAAGTATGTCAATAACTGTAACCTATGGCTCCACGAAAATTGTGTATATTGATTTATGTCAGAAATGTGATAAACGAGACAGAAAGTCAAAAAGCGTATGAATTATTAATTATTTGATGAGTTTATTGTCTCGTTAATCTATGTCCATCTCTCCGGGATAACACGGTAGAGATGGCCATAGCACACATTTTCTAGAACATATTTTTCAGTTTATCATCCAATAGTTCTTTCAAAATTAACTACACTTTGGAATACTAGTATTATTATGCCTTCAGTTAATCACAATATAAATATAAACGGATTTCACAGACCCTTTGTTTAAAATTATTCTCAAAAATATGGGCATCTATTCCGGAATTACCATATATTTATTTCTTCTCATATCATCGCTTAGAAAATACATATTGTGATGCTGATTTTCAAATTTATTTCAAATTCTATCCTTTTTCAAATAAATGGTTTGAATAATTTAAACATATAGCACGGCATTTGATGATTTCCAAGAAAAGTTGGTAACGAAACAATTGTGCATTCACTGCCACCTAGCGACCGCTGAAACCACTGAAATGTAGATATAGTATCTTATTTTGCATTGAATTCCTTCGCAAATGAAATTAAGTTTGTCAAAATCCATACAGCGGAACAAAAGTTATAACAGTTTTAGTGAGTCAGCTTTCCACTCACTCCCACCATTTATTTTACAAGACAGAGTAAAATGTACTGGTACAAATCTTGTAGAATTATCTAATGATTACGATTATTTAAATTTTGTGGTACCATAACGGTACATTTATTATATGAAAATTATGTTTTTGTTAGTGTTATAAATGAAATTACATATAAATAGTGTTATAAATGAAACTTACCGTTTCTAGCTAATTCCACAATATATTGAAAAATGTTGAAAATTCTAAAAAATTGACATTACCTAAATATCATCGTCGAAATGACAGCTGTTACATTTCATTTGATTTCTACCAGATGTTTAATTATTTTTGGCTAGACCAAGAAGTTACCTACCTTGTGATTGATCTAATATCTGTTAATAGAAAAAAGAAGAAGATATGATATTACAAATATAAAAGCTTAGATATTATTAGCCCTATGGGTATATCTTGGATATCATTTTTCCCAATTAAGGTCAATATAACTGTGCAATGATATAGGAAACCAGGGAAACTATATCTGCTTAACTTTACAATTATCACTCAAGAAGACAGTATAAAAGTGGAGAACTCCCTAGAGTTATCTATTCATTGACGACTTCAAATTGTGGGTTTCTTAAGTGTCTCCTATTTTCCAATTTTTCAAGGAAATCCAGTTCTTGTTTCTTATCACAAATATGTAGTACTTCTAGTTCCGTGTTAGGTGTCAATGAATGATTGGAGTCAAGTAGATGTTTTGCGTAGTGGGATTTATCTGATTGTTTTAATCTGTATGCTCGTAAGTGTTTACTGAATAGGATTTCAAAATTTTTAAGGGTCTGACCCAGATAAACAGCATTACATTCTGGACATTCAAGTTTATATAAACCAGATCTTCATGAAACTTTAAGTACTTACATACCAACACACTTTGCACCACGATATGAAGACTTATCAGACAATAATTTTACCGGTAGTGAAATATAACTTTTAAATGAAGGTTCAAAGTACAGCATACCACCAAAATTTACGAATAATATTAAACAAATAATAGGCTACAGAGTCAGAAACAGCTTTAAAATATAATTCAAATAATTTTTTCTACAACTGGTTTGAAAAGTAGCATATTTCTCATCGCTTAATTAATTTCAAAACCATATATTGTTCACACTGTGAGAAATATTATTTCTCACGGCACTTTGCCCACACTACATACATTAATATGGAGAATCCAGTAGGGGATCCTCGATGCCCAGCCGTTTCCGGTGGGTGGTCCTCGATACTTAGACTTTTTCTACAAAACTATTTACTCGTATTTTTTAAATTTGTGCAGTTGTAGAAAAAGTAAAGTGTGCAACATGTGGGAAAAGTGCTTCTCTCACTCGTGTGTTTGCGGCACTCGCCTTCGGCTCGTACCACAAACTTCCACACTCGTGAGAAAACTTGAACTTCTCTCACTTGTTGCACAATATACTATTCTTTATGCGATATTAGAAATTGCCAATTTAATAAAAAAATATTGAACCTTTAAAAGTTAAAAGTCAAACAGAAAATTACATTACAGTTTTAAATTCAATCAAAAAGAAAGTAGGAGACAATAACATAACAGTAACTAAATCTGACAAGGGGAACGACACTGTCATATTGACAACTAATGATTATAATTCGAAGATATATAACTTTATAGAATCTAGCGATGTAAAAGTCCTTAGAGCAGACCCAACAGAAAAGTTTCCTAATATTGTAAGAGATATTGTTAATAACTCAAATTATCTTTTCAGTGATTGCGAATAGAGGACCGTCATAAATAAGAATCCTCATTCTCCACAATTACATGGAACCGTTAAATTACATAAAATAACGAAACTAATTAGACCTGTAGTTTCTTATGTTAATACTCCTAATAATATACTGGCAAAGAGACTTATTAATATACTTAATAGTTACGGATATACATCTAAATACTCAATTAGAAATTCAATTGAACTAATAAAAAATTGAAGGCATCCAGCTTGCAAGATAATATGTTCACTAAAATTCCTCCTAGAGAATGTCTAATACTTCTAAGAAAATTACTAGTAGATAAGAAAATATTATTCCAGGAATTATATTAGATATACTTAATTTATTTGATGTAAGTGATAATCAGAATTATTTTACCAATGGGAAGCCCTATATAACCAATTTTGGCAAACATTTTCATGGACAGTTTAGAAAGAAAAATCTTTGAAAGTAATATTTCATAAATTTCTTATTTCAGTATAGATATGTAGATGACATATTAGCTTGTTTTATAGTTAGTGAACGACAATAAGATATATTTTCCAACCACATTAATAATTTACACCCAAAAATTAAATTTACATTAGAAGTTGAAAAAAATAGCTCAATCAATTTCCTTGATTCAAATATTCAAAGAGTTAATCATGTACTTGATTATTCAATTTAACTAAAACCAACACACACTGATGTGACTATTCCATATTGTTCCAATCATCCCATGTCACATAAGCTAGCGGCATATATTTCAATGATACATAGAGCATATCCAGTTCCTATGAACAAATGTAATTTTGATAGAGAGATTAACACAATTAAACAAATAGCAACATCCAACGGTTATCCATTACATAAGATATATAAACCAATTAATAAAAAAGAGGAAATGTGGCATTACAACTAATATTTCCTAAACAAACTAAAGCAATAAAAACTTATAAATCCATCACATATGCAGGAAATATTTCTAATAATATATCAATTTATCAACAAATACAACGATTTCTTTTAAAACAGAAAGTAACGTAAGTACAGAATTGTAAATAATGAAACTAAAATACCACCATTGAAGAAGTCAGGTATATATAAACTCAAATGTCCAGAATGTAATGCTGTCTATTTGGGTCAGACCCTAAAGTATTTTGAAATTCGATACAGTGAACACTTACGAGCATACAGATTGAAATAATCAGATAAATCCCACTACGCATAACATCTACTTGACACCAATCATTCATAGACACCTAACATCGAACTAGATGAACTACATATTTGTGATAAGAAACAAAAACTGTATTTCCTTGAAGAATTGGAAATTAGAAAACACTTAAGAAATCCACAATATGAAGTCGTCAATGAACATATAAATCTTGGGAGTTCTCCACTTTCAAACTGTCTTTTTAAGTGATAATTGTAAAGATCAGCAGATATAGTTTTCCTCTTTTCCTATATCATTGCACAGTTTTACTGATCTTAATTGGGGAAAAGGATATCCGGGATATTACCACAGGGCTAATAACATCCAAGCTTCAATATTTGTAACATCACATCTTCTTCTCCTTTTTTCTATTTACATATATTAAGTCAATCACTAGGTAGGTCACTTCTTGGTCTAGCCAAAATAATTATTAAACAACAGATCGGCTTCAAATGAAATGTAACTTCTGTCATTATAACGATGATATCTAGTATCGAAGCAATTATCAATTGTCTTAGAATTTTTAGAATATTTTCAATATATTGTGGAATTAGCTAGGAACAGTGAGTTTCATTTAAAACACTAATATGGGTAGATTCCACGAAGTAGGGGTCGAGACAGTTAATTTTATTACATATAAATATATTGTGAAATTATCTAGAAACTGTAAGTTTCATTTAAAACACTAATATGAGTAGTTTCCACGAATATAAAGGTCGAAACAGTTAATTTCATTTGATGTTTTTGTGTTATTATTGTGGAGTAGAAAATAATTTCAAGCAGGTTCTCGTATGCGAGTTTGTGATACATATTTTTCTCTAAGATGTACGATAAATTGTTTCTGAGATACAGCAAGTTACCTCTCTTAATCAGTCACCCAGTACATTGAACCAAGTCTCAGAAGAATAAAACTGCAAAACAATTCACTACAAGAGTGAAGCCGCGGAACACCAGCTACTTTCATCACAATTCTCTTTTGGAGAATGAAAACTTCATTACATAAAGTGGAGTTAGCCCATAAAACTTAAACAATATCTGATCAATGACGACATTTTACCATGATATAGGGATAGCAGCTGAGATTCTGTCAAAATCGGTTTAAGAATCCTGATCAAAAAACAGATTAAATATAACTGTTTAGTTAGGTATTCACAACGACATTTCCAGTTCATATTTTCGTCAACCATTAGGCCCAAACATTTTCCGTTTCACTTATATTAAATATTGGGACATCGTTGACATCCACTTCTAATGGTTAACACATTTTTATCGATTGTAAAATTTCATGAAATGGGTTTTAGAGGTGTTCGAATAGAGATAATGTTCCCTCAAAGGTTACTTTAGTCACAAGTTTTATTAGGCACGAGATGTGCGAAGCGGAACGAGTCCCTTGCGAAACGAGTGATTAAAGTCGTTTTTAACACGATGTGCTTACTATACTTTTCCTTCGCCCGCAGTAATGAAAAAATTATATTATATTTTAATTTTATTCATATCATGGCAGACAACGAGACTGACGACTAACTGACGAATCAAATGACACAGAACAACAAAATGATGACGAAGCATGAAATGTAAGATACAAAAGTTACACTTGATGTGACGTTTGAAAAACAAAAACAAATCATAAACGAGATGGGACTCTTCGCATTTTAAAGACTTGTGTTCAAAGAGTCGTTTGTGCATGTCAAACCCGTATACTAAATGCGGTTTTAGTAAGAGAAGCAGAAAAAATTAATTTATAGCTAAAAAGCATCGTCATCGGGTCGGTGTTTTAGGCTCCACTGCACCTACAATTTGTGTACATAAAACTCACGCACAACTTCCAAAATATGTTATAGTCGAAAGTAGGTCAACTGCACATTCCGGTTAGCGGACCAACTGAACTTGACAGTCGGTGTAATTTTTCTAGAATTGATTAAGCTAACCTCTCTCTTATGCTAAAATCAAGCCAAGTGAAAAAGCTAGAAAAATGTTAGCACTGTTTTCACAGTTTGCAGTAACCATGAAATAAAATTTACCCTGTCTACATATTCCCTAACATAACGGAACTAACAGCGCCAACAAGCAGAGTGATTAAAAAAAATTGTTGACTCGAGGAAAATTAATAATAAAGCTTTTGCATGCCTTCCTAAATTATATGTTAGTTTAGAAATTTCGACAAAATTTCACTATGTGAAAGATTGATAAATGGATAAATAAAGTTATTAATGTGGAAACACAAATATAAAGTATGCTGTCGACCAAGTTGTAGTCAGCCAACGTTCCACTACTTATATTAGGTAGTCTTAAATCTGACTCAAAATTAAGGAGAGTAAGAAAGGTGTTGTAAATAAATAGTGTAATAAATGAAATTACCTTTATTTTACACCCTCGCGCTAGAAACTTACAGTCGATCGTGAAATTACAAACTATTATTGAACTTTGAAATCAGGTAGTTTTATACAATATACCAAACAATTACACGTGATGAGTAAGATAGTGAATGTAAACAAAATTTCAATGAAATTTTTCAATCAATTTTTGAACTTCAGTTAGAACTCAAGTTGTTCTTACATTTAATAACTTTGTGAGAGCTGCAATGTCGGTTTGAAGCTGTCTAGAACAAGTATGTGTCTCATATAAGAGAGGTAGCAAAACAGAAGCAATAACAATGTATCCCGCCTGAATATTCGAACAAAACACGACAGTCTCAGAAAATCAATTAATGAGAACGGTATAACGGGTACCCGATGGTGGAGTATAATTAGAAACTCACAAAGTCTAAACTCTGAAGTTTGAGCTAATATGTCAAGATAGAGCATTAGAGAAAATCTTTAACAATACACACAAAGAAGAGATCTGTATCAGGCATTAGAACAGATCAACGTTAGCAAAGAATTAATAAGAATAATAAAACTAACATTAACAACAACTGACAACCAAGTCAGATTGCACAATATAACATCGAAAAAATTAAATCAAGAAATAGGAAGAATTGAAAAACGTAATTAAAAGACCGGAAGCAAAATAAATAGGCTTATATATAAATGAAAAAAAAATATAAACAGGGGTCAAGTAAAGAATTTCAGGAAAACAGACACCTAAAATTAACTACGGAGATGGCGAGGAATGCCGGTTTAAGGAGGTAGATAAATTTAAATATTTAACAGCGGTATTTTCAAGAAAACCCAACATAGACACCGAAATTCAAGCAAGAATAATGTCCGAAAACAGATGTATAGTAGCACTCATTGGAATCTAAAGACACAAAAATATATCAATAAAAGCCCAAATAAACATATACGCTACGGTTATAAGACCTATAGTCACGTATGATTCTGAGACATGGTTGCTAATTGGAATTGCGCAAACTACGGTTAGGTAACATAAAAAATGTGACATTCGTACACAGAAATATGTGTTCTTTTTGATGGTACCATAAAAAACGTATATTCGCATTTAAAAAAATTATGAGGACTTCATAACTCGAACAGTGATGACTTCATAAAAATATGAGTATACCAAAAAAATGCGCATCTAAAAAATTAAATCGATGTCTCTGGACTTTTCTCAAATTTTTTGGCTCAATCAAGCTCTTAACGAGTTTTTATATATAAACACAATGAATAAATAAATGTCTACTTCAATATATAACGTGATTTTTCATAGAAATATTTTTTGACGATTCAGTTCAATTTCGGCCTATAACAAAATATTATTTGACATTGACTACCATGATGTAGAATTATGTCAAAACATGTATGACATAATACAATTTGTTTCAGTTATATTATAAAGACTAGCTGTGAAGTTCACAATTATTGTGTCATCTAGCCAACTGAGAAGTTGAATTTCTCTATTAGTGGTTAATAATTTTTTCTATTGTTAACCTAGGTCAATAATGGACAAATTGAAATGTTTTGAGAATTCAGGGATAATGCCTTAACAAAAACGAGTGCAACATAATTTTGTATACACAGTAGATTGTCTTTAACATATTTACTGCTTGAAATTACCTTACAAGATAAAATTATCTCAATAAAACTGTCATTAGCTTAAAATTCGCGCTCAACCAAAAATTTCTGATGACATAAGCAGGGCGTTCATAATATATGGGTGAGGTGAGGAGCGAAAACAGTGTCAGTGTCAGTCAGACAACGGAGTAAACGCCTAGGGAGAAATCACTTTGAACGATTTGTAGATCGACACTATCAAAATTGGACATTGAAATGTGTTGTTTATTTTCCATTAATTTTAGAAAAACGAGGATCGAGGAATGTTTTTACCTTCAACATTATCACCAGTGGAATTTGAAAATCTTCTGTTGATAGAAACTGGTAGCTAACCTTGACCCACAAATAATATATTACCTTCTCTACGGTGAAGCATATGTAAAATGTTTTATGAACGCTCACTTTGTACCCAAGCAGTGTTGCCAGAAATGCAGAATTTTCTTCAATATGCAGAATTTTAGCCTTCAAAAAGAGTTAATGAAGAAAAGAAGAATATTTTACGAAAACCTTAAAAATATGGAGAATTTTTGTAGATTTACCATAGGAGGAAGGAGCAAATAACACTTCAAATCATTCATAATACCATACATGCAATTACCAAAATAGAATTGAAAATATTGCTTAAATTCCTTATACCTTATTTGTCGTTTATAGATTTCCCTTTTTTTATGTAAATGACAATTTTTAATTATTCTCCTCTCTTTGAAATTGATTCTAATTTTCATAATTAAGTAGGTATATTTTTTCGCTATTTCATGGTTTTTTAATGCTATTTAACTGATTTATGGTATTCATGATTTCTTTATCCATTTTACTACTATTGTTGTGTTTGTCCTATGTCCTATGTAAAGGGTAGTATATAAACCGAAAGTGGGCCGCCCAGACCCACATCCTAAATAGGTCAGACCAATTAGCCTAACATCTTTCCTGCTCAAAGGATTTGAAAGAGTACTAGATTGCCACATCAGGCGGGTAGCATTATACAGCTCCCCACTAAGCATCCACCAGTACGCTTATCAAGCTGGCAAATCAACAGATTTAGCAATACACAACCTTGTTGGGAAAATCACACAATCCCTTAACAAAAAGGAGGTTGCGGTAGCCATTTTTCTTGACATCGAAGGAGCATTTGACAATGCACTACCGGCCTCCATTGGTTCAACTTTGGCCGAAAAGGGCATTAAACCAACGGCATGCTCACTAATAGAACGGCCATTACACCTCTTCAAGATGAGGCCATTAGCTTTGAGGTTTCCAGAGGCTGCCTGCAGGGTGGAGTTCTATCTCCCCTAATGTGGTCACTCTTGATGGCTGACCTGCTTGGTACTCTCGCAGGAAGAGGAGTAGAACTGCAAGCGTATGCCGACGAACTTGTCATTCTGGCAAGGACTAAGGGTTGCATATAATATCCTCCAAAAGACTTTGGACGATGTCTACAGTTGGTGCTAGAGGGAACAGATGTCTGTTAACCCTGGTAAAACTTTAATAGTTCCATTCACTAGGAGAAGGAATTTGGCGGACCTTCCGCTACTTTCCTATAGTGGTGAGGTTATTCCATTTGCAGCGGAAGTAAAATATTTGGGGATCATCCTAGATTAGATTAGATTAGATTTTAACGGGGTTACAGTGCACTGAAACCAAAGGTTCATTGTGCCCCTACTATCAGAGCTGTTCTCGCTACTACTACAGCTCGCCTTCCAGTTCCAAGGGTCTAATGAGCTCCAGTATTTGGGACGGCTTCAACGAGATTATGTCCTCACTCTAACAAGTTTCTTGTCCAAAGCATTTCTTGCGTTGGCTTGCAATGGCGAGGCATCCCAGAACTAGGTGATCAGGAGTTTCAACCTCCTCCCCACAGAATCTACACTCGTCAATCTCTGCTAGACCTATTCTCATTAAGTGCTTCCTAAGGCGGCAGCGTCCTGTAAGAAAGCTCGTGAGATGTAGCTTATCTTTACTGAGGTCCAAATATTTTTTGGATCTAGCAGTGTCAAAGTTCCCCAGGAACTTTTTGGAATGTTCCAACCCGGGAAGGCACCGCAAGAGTGCATCTCTTTCGGTTTCCTCTTTCTTCCGAAACTCTTTCTTGTAGGAGCATTTCGCTACACCACAGAAAGGCTCCGGGCCACAAAGGAAATTTATGCTCCTTTCCTGGTAAGTGTATTGGCCTCTTCATTTCCCGTGATTCCCGAGTGGCCAGGAACCCAGACTAAAGAGACCCTGTTATTCTTGCCTGATTCATCAAGTTTTCTTCGGCACTCTCATGCCAACTTTAAGTCAATGATATTGGAGCTCAATGCTTTGATAGCCGCTTGACTATCAGAATGGATCGATATGTTACATTTCTGGTAGTTTCTTTCTAGGTTCATTTCCACGAATCTCTCGATCGCAAGTATTTCTGCCTGAAAGACGCTCGGGAAGGAGCCTAACGATAATGAGTATTCGGTGCCAGGCCCAAATACTCCAGCGCCTGCTCCAATGGTGGTTTTTGAACCATCCTTATACCATCTAATGGTGTTTTCATTGAGAGTTTGGGTGGTGTATTCCCTTTCCCAGTGTCTCCTCGTATTCAGCATCTTGGTGAAATTCTTTTCGATGCTTACTTTCCTGATCATTTCGTCACGGAAGATTCGCTAATGAGGTGTACCTGGTCAGAGAGGACCAAGCTCCCTGATTTTTATTACTCTCATTGCCTGAACCTTCCTTAGATATTCTAAGAATTGCCTCTTGGGCAGATCTTTCTATCACCAGATGTAGAGGTGTGAGATCTGTAATGATCTCAAGTGCCCTAGTTGGACACGTTCTTGCTTTTGTGTGCCAAACTATTGCCCCATACGTAATTGCTGGTCTCACAATCATGGCGTACATCCATCGCAGTATTTTTGGGTTACAGCCCCACCTCTCACCAGCTAGACTTCCGCACGCCATCAAAGCTCTTATTGCTCTACTAGCTGTTATTTCAACATGCTTATTCCACAGAAGCTTACTGTCTAGGGTTATCCCTAGATATTTAACCTCCGATTTCCATTCTATGATTTCCCCGTTTGAGAATATGGGTTTCATGGCTGGAAGTGTTCTTTTCTGGGTAAATGGAATTACTATGGTCTTGCTTGTGTTAATGTTCAGCCCCACTGACAAGCACCATTGCTCAATTATTCTGAGGCCCTTTTGTAATAAATCACACAAGGTGCTCTCGAACTTGCCTCTGACTATTAAAACAATGTGATCGGCGTAGCCCATACACTCGAAGCCAAGCTGCGTTAGCCTGTAGAGCAACTCATCTACTACGAGGCTCCATAGAAGGGGAGATATCACTCCCCCTTGAGGTGTACCTCGAGTGGCTTTAACTGAGGTGGTTTGAATCCCCACCTGTGTCTCAGCTATCCTCGTTGTCAACAACTCATATATCCATTTTACAATGGTTTCATTCACTCCTCGCCTTTTTAGTGCTTCTTTGACAGACACATGAGTTGTGTTGTCAAAGGCCCCTGATATATACAGGAATGCGCACATTGCGATTTCTGTGTTGTTCGGAGTTTTCTGGTTAACTTCTGTCAGCTGATACAGAGCCGTCTCAGTTGATCGACCCGCTCTGTAGGCATGCTGACATTTATGGAGTGTTATATTCTCCAGATTCTCTGTTATTATGTAGTTATCCAATACTTACTCTATCGATTTGAGTAGAAACGATGTTAGACAGATGCGTCTAAAAGATCGGGGATCAGTCCCATCTTTTTCCCCCATTTTTGGTATGAAGGTTACACTGGCTCTTCTCCATTTTTTAGGTATTAGACCCACTGCTAGACTGCTCTTGTAATCTTCAGCAGGTGATGATGAATCTCCTCTATCCCCTGCTGTAGGAGTGCTGGAAATATTCCATCCACTCCTGGTGATTTATATGGTTGAAAGGTACTTATTGCCCATTCCAACCGTTGTCTGGTGAATATTTTCTCAGCATTGTCCCAATCTTCCTTGGGGGATTTTTTGGCGTAGTTTATTGCTATTTCGGTGCTTCTTGCTGGTTCACTACCTGGGAAGTGGGTTTTGAGAAGAAGAATCGATCGTTGCTCTTCACCTTCCGTGTATGATCCCTCTGGCTTTTTCAGCGACATTGTGGGGTTAGTTCCCCCATTTGCCATGACCTTTTGTAGTCTGGCCGCAGTGTGAGTGGAACTTACTTAGAACGCGTACTGGGAAAAAGTTATCCATGAGGTCAGACTATTCTTGTGTACATGTCGCAGGATCTGTGGAAAATCTTGGGGCCTGGGTCCCAAACAATTTCATTGGATATATGTGATGATTGTAAGATCAATGATCACATATGGGGCCATTGCTTGGTGGTCAAAAGCTTCACAGAAAACGGCCCAAGCAAAGCACTCTGGTATACAGAGACATGCTTGTATGGCTATCACTGTTGCTGTCAGAACTACACACATGGAAGTCCTCCTGGACGTACCTCCTCTACATATACTTCTGGAAAAGGAGGCCATATGGACAGCATATAGAATTGTGCATGTTCCTAAATGCACAAAACAGGCTTCTACAGAGCAAAGCAGAATGCTAACGGACACCGAAAGTCATTGTGTTCTGTGAATGACCTCTGATATAATGCCCCCAACAGTTAACTACAATCTGCCGTATACCGTCCTATTTCCAAATAGAGATGAATGGGTCCTCCCCAAAGATGAACTCTTGAGAGCAGACATCTGTTGGTACACCAATGGTTCAAAGACATCCTCAGGCGCTGGTGAGGGTGTATACGGGCGCACACCTAGGACAGAAATTTCAACCTCTCTAGGATCCTAGGCAACCATATTTCAGGCGCGCCATTTTTCATGTGTGGAGAGTTTGAGGCAATCCAATCACACACATAAATCAATAAAAAATGTCTCGGCCGGCCAAGCGGCTTTGAAAGCACTTATCTCTTACTGTGTAACGTCGAAATTGGTTTTAGACTGCCAAAATAGACTCGTCTCAATAGGTATCGCTGGTCTGGATCCCTGGCCACTCTGGTATGGATGGTAATGAGAAGGCGCACTCTCTTGCAAGAGAGGGTCCCGCTTGTGTCTTTATCGGAGACCAGAACCTACAATTGGCACCGCAACAAGTATTGCCATACAAACAATCAATACCTGGACAGCAAGAAGAGTTTTAGACTTCTGGCATAATATTGGTTCATTCAAACGCTTTTATATATCCTTCGAATAATGTATCCAAACAAATATTAGGCTATAAAAGACATGACCTGCGGTGCGTCACAGGCTTTTTAACAGGGCACTGTCGCTTGAATCATCATATGCTGAAACTTGGACTGTCGGACGATCCGATTTGCCTTCTCTGTTTGGAAGATGATGAAACAGCAGGGCATATAATTTGTGTCTGCCCCGCCGTGGCTAGAGTTAGGCATATGATGATTTGCAGGGCTTCTCTCTCGCCATCGAACCTGAGTTGTCATTCACCAAACAAATTGATCTGCTTCGTTAAGAAGCTGAATTTGTTTGGAGAAATATAAATAGGTATGAGCCACAATGGACTCGTACATGTCGCAGTGTGGGGCCTTATTTATCCACTCATTACAAACTCAACCTAACCTATGTAAACAGAAGAATTATTGCAGAGAACTTTGTATATAATGTCACCTTTTTCCGGTGTTTTTATTTGGGACTGAAGTTTTGAACTTGTAGCTGTTGTACTAAAAGTGACAGTTAGACCTACGTTAGGAATTAAACCTTTAAAGTTATCAAATATCTGTCAATTTATTTCAGTTATTGAAATTAACTGTCTCGACCCTTAGTTCGTGGAATCTGCTCATATTAGTGTTTCAAATGAAACTCACGGTTTCTAGTTAATTCCACAATATAATAAAAGTTATTGAAAATTCTAAAAAATTGACTATTGTTTCGATAAATCAATATCATCGTCAGAATGACAGAAGTTACATTTTATTTGATGCCTACCTGATTTTTAGTAGTTATTTTTGGCTAGACCAAGAAGTGACCTAACTTGTGATTGACTTAATATATGTTTATAGAAAAAAGAAGAAGATGTGATATTACAAATATTGAAGCTTAGATATTATTAGCCCTATGGTGATATCATGGATCTCATTTTTCCAATTAAGATCAGTATAACTGTGCAATGATATAGAAAACCAGGAAAACTATATCTGTTGATCGTTACAATTATCACTTAAGGAGACAGTTTATTAGTGGAGAACTCCCTAGATTCAACTGTTCATTGACAAATTCATATTGTGGGTTTCTTAAATGTCTTCTAATTTTCAATTCTTCAAGGAAATCCAGTTCTTGTTTCTTTTCACAAATATGCAGCACTTCTAGTTTTGTGTTAGGTGTCAATGAATGATTGGTGTCAAGTAGATGTTTTGCGTAGTGGGATTTATCTGGTTGTTTTAATCTGTATGTTCGTAAGTGCTCACTGTACCTGATTTCAAAATTCCTAAGAGTCTGACCCAAATAGACAGCGTTACATTCTGGAAATTTGAGTTTATATATACCTGACTTCTTTAATTGTGGTATTTTCGTTTTTACATTTAACAATTTTGTACTAACGTTACTTTCTGTTTTAAAAGAAATTGTTATATTCGTTGCTGAAGATATTATTATCTTCGAAATTTGTTTATGAAATATTAGTTGTAATGCCACTTTTTGAAGTGAAACTTTTTATGGGACACTAGCGTTTTGTCATGAGAGTTAACTCGTCGAGCTAACAAAACTGTGAGAGAGGCGGAAAAAATTAACGAAGATCCGCACAAAGAGGAGACGCCGAGAATAGTCGCAGGGCATTGTTTATTGATGGCGATCATATTATTCCGTTTATCAATCCCCACTTCGCTGCGCGAACGATAAAGTGAGAACGCATTCGGGGGGAAAAGGATACCAAAAGCGCTTAATAATTTCTGCCGATATTGGTATAATCCAGTGCGAAATTAATATAGAAATTGTTTATATTTAAAATTAAGGCGATAAAAACTAGGAAATTTCTTTGCATTGTGTATTTATTTGTATTATTTTGAAAAAAATATGTAATAAAACGTAACAAGAGAATTGAAATATATTGAAAAAGGAAATAAACAGGTATACTTGTCCGTACAGATAAGTTCTGTACTCATTAAAGTTTAAGCATAAACTGTGTTATCTCCTACTTTCCGCATTGAGACCAACGCGCATCGTGGGCGTGTCCACTTTCAAACTTTCAGCTATATTTGCTAACCTGTACGTAGAAGAGCAAGTAAGTCTCAGTTCATCAGAGAAAGTCGTTGTAACTAGTGTTGCTTTATTTATGGAAATATTTTTTTTTGTAATTGTAATTTAAAATTATTTTTTGATAAATGAAAATGAATGGACAAAAAACTTCAATTTCAGTCGTTGGCGATGGAAATTGCTTGTTCAGATGTTTGTCTTATTTTATTTTTTCAACTCAAAAATTTCATTATTTGATACGAATTATAATAGTGAAATTTATTCACGATCATTGGGACAATTTTAAAGAATTTATATGTGGAGAAGGAGTATATGATATACAAATTTCAAATAATGAAGATTATTACAACCATTTATCGAAACAACGAATTTATGGAGGTGAAGTGGAAATAGCTGCTTTTTTACATATTTTTCCCAATATAAAAATAGTCATACTTCAAGATAATAGGCCACCTGTCGTACATGGAAATACAACATCTAATTTTCATTTAATATTGAAACTTAGTGGTGTAGTTGATTCTGGACATTACGATATAATTCAATGTTATAATGAAAATTACGAGGTAGAAAATATTGAAGATCTGAAACATTCAGCACTTGATACAAAAAAACATTTTGATGCAAATGAAAAAAGACAATACCACAAAGAATACATGAGAAAATATAGAATGAAATCAAATCAACAAGAACGAAATATTCAAATTGATACTAATGAAACTCCAAGGCAGAAAAAAACAATATATATGAGAGAATTAATGAGAAAAAAACGAGCGGAACAAAAAATTGATACTAATGAAACTCCAAGGCAGAAAAAACAAAAAATTGATACTAATGAAACTCCAAGGCAGAAAAAAACAATATATATGAGAGAATATATGAGAAAAAAACGAGCGGAACAAAAAAAAAAGGTAGAAGTCGAAAAATTAAATATTTCAAGTGATACAGACGAAAATATACATTTAAATCCAATCGATTACAACAACCTTAATCAGAGTATGAATGTCAAAGATTTACATCGTGAAATTTCTAATGATGAGAACGATAGTGAAGAACATCATGAAAATAGCCAAACAGCACAAAATAACGAAAATATTCTTTCAAACGAAATTCCAATTAGCACAAACAACAAATATAGTAATTATAATGACCATACATCAGCTCATAAATATTTTGATAAAGAATTTACTAAAAATTCTTTTGGTTATGCCTGCTCAATTTGTGATCGATTATGGTTCCAAAATGATTTAAAAACTATACCAAAGTCGAGTGATGAGATCATAAAAACTATTATTCCTAAAATTGATATTGATAGCATACGAGTGTGTTCTACGTGCAAACAATCCATTTTAAAAAACAAAATTCCAACTATGAGCATTTATAATGGATTCAAATTTATAGATAAACCAAGTAATCTTCCAAAACTAAACCCAATATCAGAAAGGCTCATATCACCTCGAATACCCTTCATGCAGATAAGAAGATTAAGGCATGGTCAAGGACAATATGGAATACTCGGTCAAATTATAAATATTCCAGTAGAGATTAATACAATGGTTAATTGTTTACCTAGAAATATTGATGATGATCATTGTATTAATGTCCATTTAAAGAAAAGACAGATACATAAATCCAGTTATTTGATAGGATTTGTGAAGAAAAATGATATTAAACTATGGTTAGATTATTTGAAAAATACCCCATTATATAAATATTATGATATAAAAGTAGATGACGCGTTTTTCAGTAAAGACAATGTGTTAACAGACAATCCAAATCATCAGCTTCTAGAAGATGTACCAATTGAAGAAAGTTTGTTAGCACAACAGAAAACTTTACAATGGGACGATGAGCAATATTTACGAATAGCACCAGGTGAAAATAATATTCCACATAGCCTGCTATTCGATGCACATGCTGAAGAGCTGTCATTTCCATCAATTTATTTAGGACATTTTCGTACTTTTAGTGATGAAATTACGGTATCACCTTTTATGATTGCTACAAGTGAGATAAACCTGTTGAACCAAATCATTTATTATACATTGCAGTAAAAATATTAAGATTACGGCTTCGTGATTCACTGAAAGTGGCTTCTAAAAATATTGGAACAAATAGTAAAATTACACGTCAACAAATTGAGTCCGAAGAATATGTTAATAACTGTCTTGAGAGTAATTTAGCCTTTTTACGTTGTATTCCAAACTCAGCCTGGTATTGGTCACAAAGAACAAAAGATTTATTTGCAATGATAAGACAATTGGGAAAACCAACTGTCTTTCTTACTATAAGTGCAAATGAAATTGGATGGAGTGATTTACTCCAAACTTTATACAAATTAAAAAATGGTGGAGGATCGATTTCAGAAAAAGATCTTGCAGATATGCATTTTATTGAAAAAACAACACTCATAAATGAAGATGCCGTTACTTGTGCAATCTACTTTGATAAACTTGTTAATATTTTTTTAAACATACTTCAATCAAAAACCTTCAGCCCATTTGGAAAATATAGAGTTAAATTTTATTTTAAGCGGATTGAATTTCAGCAAAGAGGAAGTCCTCATGCTCACATATTATTATGGTTAGATAATGCTCCTGAAAATGCTATGGAGGAAGGAATGAGTGATGCGATAACATTAATCGATCATCTAATTACAGTTTCAGAATCAGAATCGTCCGACAATATTAAACTGCAAACACACAGGCATACATTCACCTGCTACAAAAAAGTAAAATCAAATAATAAATCAACGTGTAGATTTGAAGCTCCATTTTTACCTGTAAAAGAAACAATTATATTAAAACCAATGCAAAAAGAAGAGGAAGGATATGCAAATTATTCGAAACAATACAAAACTTTGCGAAGTAATTTAGAAAGTAATGATTATCAAAACTTCGAAGATTATTATAAAAGTAACGGAATTTTAAGTGATGATCATTATATAAATATAATAAGAGCTGCAATAAATCGTCCTAGAGTTTTCCTGAAACGTGATACTACTGAAAAGTGGATAAATCATTTTAATGCCGTTATTTTCAATAAGACTAAGTCAAACATGGATATTCAATTCATTACCGAAGAATATTCATGTGCTCAGTATGTTGCAGAATATGTTAATAAAACAGATAGAGGTATCAGTGATTTGCAAAGAGAAATAAGTCATGTTATGGATGAGTATCCAGAATTTGATATTATAGAAGTAGCAAGAAAGTTAGGAATAAAAATGTTATACAGTGTTGAAATGTCTAGTCAGGAAGCTGCTTGGTATTTGTTACGAGAACCAATGTGTAAATGTTCAATAAAAGTAATCTTTATACCAACTATGTGGCCACAGGATAGACACAGAATCAAGAAAACAAAAGAAGAATTAGATAAAATTAATGTTGATGCAGAAAGTGTAGACATATGGAAAGAAAATTGTTTCGATAAATATCAAAATAGACCAGAATCACTAGATAATATAACGTTAGCTCAATTTGTTTCGAAATATTATTTAAATAAAAAAGGAGAATATGTAGAGAGAAAACATAAGCACATTATAAGGTACAGACATTTTGACATGGGCACCGACTTAAATGAATATAAGAGAGAAATGGTAACCTTGCACTTTCCATTTAAAGATGAAGATGAAGACATTCTTCAAGAATCAAAATATATAACAATTTACAATGAAAATGAAGCTACTATTCTTGAGCGTAGAAAAGAATTTGAACTAGACTTGGATATAAGTAAAACTATTGAAATTTGTAGGAAATTGTGCCGGGATAGTGAATTTGAGAACGAAACACAGCCTGAAAATATAGCTAATGTTTTGCCACAAAATAACGATCAAGCAATATTTAATGGTGGTGATCCAGTTAATGAAGATTTGTTTTTTGCAAGCATCAATAAGTTAGGTCCTATTGCGAAGAAAAGAGAAAATCTTATGGAAAATGAAAATTTTTGGAAGTTAATGCAAAGTGCTAACAAAAAACAACTAAGTCTCTTACTTCATTTTATATACAAGAATTTATCAGGCGATAAAGAGCCACTGCAATTGTTTTTCACTGGTGCTGCTGGGTGTGGAAAAACTTATGTCATCAAGCTTTTAATGGAAATTTACAATCGTTACACAGAAACAGACGGACATTGTAATGCATACATAACATGCGCATCTACAGGTAAAGCTGCTGTTGCGATAAATGGCACAACAGTTCATACTGCTCTTAAAATATCTTTGTGTAAATTGTTACCATTATCATATGAAGTATTGGCTCAATACTGAACACTTTTTAAATATGTAAAAGTAATTATAATAGACGAAGTTAGTATGATAAGCGCAGAACTACTTCATAAAATTGATAAACGACTTAAAGAAATAACAGGAAATTATGAAGTTAATTATGGAAATTTAGATATCATATTAATTGGAGATTTAAGACAACTGCCCCCAGTTAGAGCTACAGCTATTTTCAAGCCAATCAAAGGCAATTTGGATACAAGAATTGATCTATGGCGCAATTTAAAATTTTACAAATTAGATGAAGTAATGAGACAAGACAATAAGATATTTTCTAATCTTTTAACAAAGATTGGAGATGGGATTAAATTAGATGAAGAAGAATTAAAAATAATTGAATCAAGATTCTTCGACACAGATGATGTAAACAGACTATGTCCAAATGGAGTCAGATTATTCTTTAAAAATGATACTGTTACTCAATATAATAATTCTGTTCTTACAAAATCAAGTAATAAGGTTATTTCCAAGGCAATAGACATTTATATTAACTGTCACTCCGATGAGCAACAAAATTTTTTGCGTGATAAAGTTCATAAAAAATCAACAATTGATACTGGAGGTTTACCTGAAGAAATTATTTTCGTCGAAAACAAAAATTACATAACTACAAATAATATTGATGTATCTGATGGATTGGCTAATGGCGCAGTTGGTAAATTAAGTCATATTGAATACACAAGTGATCAAACTGTAAATCGAGTATGGTTATTATTTCCTGATAAAAAGACAGGCGAAAAATTACGAAAAAAATGTTCTTCTTATATTATAAAAAACAATTTAGATAAATTAGCTGTTCCTATTATTCAACGAACAGCATCAATACCGTTAAATAACAATAAAACAATATTACTAAAAAGATGCCATTTCCCACTTGTCCCAGCAAATGCAATGACAATTCATAAATCTCAAGGAGGTACTTTCGATTAAATCATTTATGAATATGAAAAGAGTCAAGATCAGCAATTAGTGTATGTTGCATTATCAAGAGCCATAACTTTAGAAAAATTATTTATTGTCACACCAAATAACGATTTTAAATTCTATCATGGACGTCGAAATACCCCTTCTACTTTAGCAGTAAGAAAAGAGTTAGAAAGATTAGAAACTGAAAGTTTAATAACAATAGATCGACATATAGTTGATATGATTAAAGAAGCAGAAGGACTGTCTATTTATACATTCAATTGCCAAAGCTTACGAGCTCATAAGTTAGATCTGAAGGATCAAGTCATACAAAATTGTGATATATTATTGTTATCTGAAACATGGATGAACGATGATGAAAATATAGAAATTCCAAATTTTAGATGTGTTATTAAATATAAAAGACGACAAAGAAGAGCTGGAGGGGTTGCAATATTTCAGAAAAATTCAGATAGTAATAATACATTAGAATTAACTGATAACAATCATTCATCACCGTATGATGCTGAAAATCTAGAAAGATCACAAGAATTAAGTGTCGGTGATTTGTGTGCAGTAATATGTACAACTGCAAAACAATTATCTATAATTATTATATCAATATATATTTATCCGAAACAAAACATTAATGAAATTATCGAGTTTATCTTCAACAAATTATTAATATATACTATACCACATGCATCCGAAGCTAAATCAGAAAAAGATAAGATTCCAATGATCTTAGCTGGAGATTTTAATGTAAATTTTAGTGACAAAAGTTCAGAACCACTCATTTCATTTTTATATGATAAATTACAATTAAAAATAAACAATGACATTCATATTTCAACAACAAGATATGGAACTTGCTTGGATGCTGTTTTTTCAAGACACTTGAATTCATTGAGATCTGAAGTATTTGCATCCTACTTTAGCTATCATCAGCCAATTATTTCTATTTTGCCAAATAAAAATGACAGTGCAGGTAAAGATATTTGAATCTGTGATTCATTAACATAAGTCATATTAATTACTTATATAGTTCTTTTCTTAATGTAGAATGTTTATGTATATGTAATATATATATATATATATATATATATATATATATATATATATATATATATATATATATATATATATGTATATGTCTATTAAATTATTTCATATTAAAAATTTTTTAATATTGTTTTTATTCTCAGTTATTGTCAATGAAGATACAAAAAATGTATGCGTCAGTCCAAAACTAACAGCGTCAAAAGTGAAACTTTTCATATAATTCAAAAACTGTCAATGAGTGTACAAAAAAATACATTGCAGCAAAAAAAAATTGACTGGAAATTATAATAAAAATGATTTATAATAAAAATCAAGAAAAATCTACAGACTATCCCGAATTAATTACTACGGAAGTTTCACTTGTACGTATATGTATATAGTTTTATGTATATGTAAATAATAGTACGTACAAGTGAAACTTCCCTAGTAATTAATTCGGGATAGTCTGTAGATTTTTCTTGATTTTTATTATAAATCATTTTTATTATAATTTCCAGTCAATTTTTCTTTGCTGCAATGTATTTTTTTGTACACTCATTGACAGTTTTTGAATTACATGAAAAGTTTCACTTTTGACGCTGTTAGTATTGGACTGACGCATACATTTTTCCTCTTTTTTATTAATTAGCTTATTTATCATATCTAATGAATAACCGTTGGATGTTGCTATTTGTCTAATTGTATTAATCTCTGTATCGAAATTACATTTGTTCATAGGAACTGGAAAAGCTCTATGTATCATTGAATTATATGCCCCTAGTTTATGGGACACGGGGTGATTGGAATTGAATGGAATTGTCACATCAGTCTGTGTTGGTTTTCGGTAAATTGAATAATCAAGTACATTATTAATGCCTTAGAAAAAGCTAATACCAAATTATGTGAATATAAAATGTCACACTAAAACACCACAAGCACATAAAGCTATAAAACGTGCACAACGCGTTTGGATAAAAGGAGAATGTAAGAAATGGTTCAAAGTTAGAGACTCCTTAGACAACTACATGAAAGTTGTACATTCAGAACTCAAATTCCAATTACATCCAGTAGAATTTGACTGTTTGGATGACAAAATTAGAGAAAGTGTCAGCACGATGAAGCATAAGAAATTTAAGAAACAAGAAAAAAAGCTACAGAATCTTGAACACACACAACATGAAATTCGATACTCAAAACATCATGGAACTGTTAGCACCTACATACCAACACATTTTGCACCACGATTTGAAAACCGAATTTCACAGCTAGTGAAATAGAATTTTTAAATAAAGGTTTAAAGTACAGCACACCATCAAAATTTACGAATAATATTAAACAAATTATAGCTACGGAGTCAGAAATAGCTTTAAAATCTAATTCAAATAATTTGCTTTATGAGAAATTAATAATTGCCAATTTAATCAAAAATATTGAACCTTCAAAAGTTAAACGTCAAACAAAAAATGACATCACAGTTTTGAATGCAATCGAAAAGAAAGTAGAAGATAATAACCTAACAGTTACAAAATCTGATAAGGGGAACACAACTGTCATTTTGACAACTGAAAATTACAATTCCAAAATATATGTTTTTGTGATTACGAAAAAAGGTCTATCATACATAAGAATTCTCATTGTTCACAATTATATGGAACCGTTAAATTACATAAAATAACGGAACCAATTAGACCTGTAGTTTCTTATGTTAATGCTCCTGATAATATATTGGCAAAGAGGGTCACCAATATATTTAATAGTTACGGATATGAATTTCAGTACTCAACTAGAAATTCAATAGAACTAATCAAAAAGTTGAAAGCAATCAACTTGCAAGATTACTATAAACTCATTTCGTTCGATGTTACTAATATGTTCACTAAAATCCCTCCTAAAGAATGCCTAATACTTATTGTATTTTCATGATATAGAATTTGATTGTTTACTCGTACACTTCTGTTTTCATTTCTCTTGTTTACGTTCTTGTTACTTACATCTATCTCCGTATTTCTGTCAATCATTTTCGTATTTCTATTCTTGTCTATATTATCATTTATTTTTTCGTTACCTTCTTCTACTTTCTCATTTCCATTAACAATTTTCTTTTTTCTATCCTTCTGTATTTTTTCATTTGTTTTCTGATTAAATTCTTCTATTTTCTTATTTCTATTTGTTGGAGAAGTCAATAATGTAACCTGATTTGAATATTGTTTTTGGCATCTGTCCAATTATGAATTGAACAATTTTAAGAAAAGAATGGAGTTGTAAAGCCAGTCCCCCTTCCCGATAAAGTTAACAAAAAGTATTAATGAAAATTCAGTAATAACTGAGTCTGTAAAAGAATTAATATATTGAATAATAACTGACAAAAAGAGAACCTTTGAGCAGCGCACCTAAAAAAATGGAGAATGGTATTAGTAGATGTTTGAAAAATTGTTAAAGAGATGATAACAATTTCACAAGATAAGTGAGTTTATAATTTGGTTAGGAAGTTTTCAGTTAAGTGAATTTGTTATTAAAAATCAGTTGGGTTCAATTTTATTTACAAAATTTTAAAAACCAGGGATAATTTTAACCGGCACCAATGAGTTATAGTCAACTAACTTTCGACAATTGAAAGGTCGACCCTACTTTATTGTTGGAATCAAAGAGTGATTGCAACTTTAAAATTGGCCCTTTTACGACGGATACTTGGTTTTGAAATTTTGTACGCTCTTACCATATTTTTTGCAGTTTTGTAGATATTTGATTTGTTCATGGCTAAAAGTTAGTCATACATTGCTCTAGTGTTTCTCACCATTTATTTGCATTTGTTATTGTAAATGTTATATGACTCGTACATTGTAGAATTTCTGTTTTTCACTCGCTACAGGTACATTTCCGTGTGGCAGTTTATTGTTTAGAAACATTGAATATCAATGAAGTTAAAGGGAACAGGACAATAGCTAAATCTGCTATTACGCGAATAGAAAACTGGGTTAATGTTAACATTGATACCACAGACAATGTGTTTAGTTTAAAAGGTCCAGAAGAAGAGTTGAGAAGTGTATTTGGAAAATATTGTCGGGCACAAGATTTGTCAGATATATATTCAACTCTAGAGGAAAACACAGAAAATAGAGATTCAATTGAAGATATATATTATGATGTTTTGTCTAAAATTCAGCAAAAGATTAAAGACTTAGAGGATGTAAAAACTCCCACCCCACCAGGTTCATCTTCCCTTCTCTCTCCTGTTGCTATCCCATCATTAGTAAAGTTACCGGAAATTAGAATACAACAGTTTACAGGTACTGGAATAGAATGGTTTCAAATTTTTTCAAATTTTTTCAGCTCTAATAATTGAAAATAAATATCTGACGGATATTCAACGTTTCATTTATTTAAAGACTCATTTGGCAAGTGAAACTTTGGAATTAATTGAGAATTTGCAAATTACTAATGACAACTTTCACACCGCAATTGAAATTTTGCAAAATATGAAAACCAAACTCTTGTGATAAATAGTCTTTTGGCTGTAATTTTAGACATAAAACCTATTCAGAAAGGTACATCTATTACGCTACGTGAACTTCACACCGAAATAAGTGAAAACTATGAAGCATTGAAAAATTGTAAATTAACAGACACTCAGCTTTAGGATTTGATTTCAGTTTACTCATTAGAACGCAAGTTAGATTTTAATAATAAGAAAAGTTTTGAGTTTGATAGAGATTCAAATGAATTGCCAACACTTAGTGAATTTTTAACATTTTTAGATGAAAGATCAAAGTGTTTAGAAAATTTGAAATCAGTAGATAATAATGAAGGTTTTTCAAAAAGGCAAACAAAAACAACACTTTTCAGTGGTGTCAATAATAATAATTCTCACATCGGTCAACATAGCAAAAATGGATGCCAATTTTGTAAGTCCAAAGGATTTTGCTTTAATTTTTTTGGAACTGCTCACACTCTCAAAAAAATGCTCAACCCTTACAGTCAATTTCTCACCAACCCTCCACTAGTTCGTAGTCACATATGTCAAACACCCCATCAAGAAATAATTCTCACAACCCATCTTCCTATAGGGAATTTCAAAGTAACCCAAAGAGTTTGAATGCTCTCAATTCACCAGTGATTGCTGAAGATCAGCAAAACTCTTCCAATATGACTCTCTCTCTCTCTCAGCTATAAGTACGAAAGATTCCTCTGTGCTTTTAGGTACTGCTCAAGTTTATGTATATAATTCGCAAGGTCTACGTGTTAAAGCTAGAGCAATTCTTGAACCCGGGTCACGAAATTCATTCATTGATAAAAGTTTTGTAGAAAAGTTGAATTACACCCCATATAACAAAAAGTTGAACGTGTCAGGCATTGGATTAAGTGCCACCCTCTCTCACCAAACAGTTGATATTCTCTTTCTCTCTACTATTAATCGCTCCAAGTTTAAGGCTTCTTGTTCAATTCTGGAGACAATTACATGTAAGCTCCCCCAAGCCCCAGTGGACAGATCAACAATAGAGTTACCTCCTAACACTCGACTTGCGGATCCAGCCTATTTTCAGCCTACAGAGGTCCATGATCTCATCGGAGCTGACTGTTATTTTGATTTAATGGATGATGGTTTTTTGAGATTAGGAAAAAACTTACCCGTGTTACAAAACACCCTTCTCGGATGGGTGATAGCTGGCAACGCTCCACTTTTACGCCCTCAAAAATATTCTAATTCTCATGTTTTTACCTACTCATCAGGTCCCTTATCTCCCACCTCTAGTGAAGCAATGCTCACACAAGTAAGTGAGCACTCCAAACTTGAAAATTTAGTTGAAAGATTCTGGAAATCAGAGGAAATTCCAGAAATAACTCATTTATCTCTTGATGAAAAATTATGTGAAGAAATGTTTGTGTCCACTACGGAACAACTCGATGATGGTTCTTATTAAGTGAATTTGCCTCTGAAAACACCTTGTGAAAACCTCAAATTAGGTCAATCTCTCTACACTGCGAAAAATAGATTCTTGAAGTCAGAAAATAAATTTCAAGAGGATCGCACTTACTTTTTAAAGTATAAACAACTTATTGATGAATATGTTGATCTTGGTCATGGTCAGTATGTCCCACTTTCTGAAACTAATCAAAATGCAGAACCCAAATATTTTTTGCCACACCATGCTTTCATTCGTGAGGACAGTAGTACAACAAAACTTAGGGTTGTATTCGACGCATCCTGTAAGACTAATACAGGCCTCTCTCTCAACGACATAATGCTTAAAGGATATCAAGCTCAGCCTAACCTTTTTGACATTTTGTTACGCTTTCGTTCGTTTAAATATGTGCTTACCTCTGACATCGAGAAGATGTACAGACAGATAAAGATAAATCCCACCCAAACATTTTTGACAAATATACTTTGGAGAGATAACCCCTCACTCCCCTTACAATGCATCGAGTTAGTAACTGTTTCCTCTGCAACAAATTCAGCTCCATACCTCGCTACTCGTGTATTGCAAGAAGTTGCTCTGAAACATAAAGTTGAATTCCCTTTAGCTTCCAATATTCTCTTAACCCAAACCTATGTTGATGATTTGTTAGGTGGCTGCGATGACTTAAATGACTTAGAAAAATTGTACTCTGAACTGACCACTCTCTTTAAGTCATCCGGTTTCACACTCCATAAGTGGTGCTCAAACTGTTCTCAATTTCTCTCCAGCATCACTGATGAAACTCCAAGTGAATATTGTTTGAATCTAGATAATTCACCCAACAAAGTTTTAGGACTAAAGTAGAATCCTACTTCTGATGTCTTCGGTATTTCAATTCCGCAAGTAACACCTCAAGGTACACTCACCAAAAGAAAAATGCTGGCTATGATTTCACGGTGTTGGTACCCCCTTGGCCTTCTCTCACCTGTAATTGTTATTAGGAAACTCCTTATTCAGAAGTTATGGTTATTAAAATTAGATTGGGATGCAGAAATCACAGACACCTCTCCCCTCCAAGTATGGGATTTTTTTTTTGATAATTTACCCTATCTCTCTCAATTGAAAATCCCTAGATATTTGTTTTTGAACAAACCCATGATTAATGTAGAATTTCATGATTATGCTGATTCTAGTTCTCTTGCCATGGCATCTTGTGTTTATGTTCGCACCCTTTGTTCAGATAGATCGGTTTCTTGTCACTTGATTGCCTCAAAATCAAGGGTAGCCCCTCTAAAAGTTTTGTCGATTCCCCGTTTGGAATTATCAGCTATGCTTCTGTTAGAAGAATTAATAAAAGCTCTTTTAAAAATTTTTGAAAACAGATTTACTGTTACAAAGGTTCATCTATATTCAGACTCAGAAGTTGCACTCCATTGGATTCACTTCCACCCGTTGCGTTGTTCAACATTTGTTGCTAATAGGGTTTCTCAGATTCAAGAGTTAACTTCAGATTGTATTTGGCATCATGTTGGGACTAAAGATAATCCCGCAGACCTCCCTTCTCGTGGAATGACTCCACGAGAAATTTTTGATAACTCACTTTGGTGGGAAGGTCCCACCTGTTTAAAGAGCCCACTTGTCAATCTCCCAGTTTTTAAACCCAGAAGTCAACCACCAGAATTACCTGAAAAAAAGAAGGCGATCCTTATATCTTTAGTGGAAGCCTCAAATCATGAGCTTTGGGACGAATTATTTAAAAAGTATTCTAGATTTTCTAAACTACAAAGGGTGGTAGCATATTGTCAAAGATTTATTTATAATAAATTTCAATTAAAACCGGCCTCAGAAAAATTGATTGGTCCTCTGACAGTTGATGAAATGACTCATTCCCTTCATTGCATTGTCAAGTCACTTCAAAATAAGCACTTCTTACGAGAGATTAAAAAAATAAAGAAAAATGGTTGCTTACAAAATAAAAATTTAATTTCACTCACACCAAAATATGATGTAGGTTATGGCTTTCTTCGTGTAGGAGGCAGATTAGAAAATGCTGATGTCCCTTACAATCAAAAGCACCCTATTTTGTTGCCTTCCCACAATACTGTTGTCTCTCTTATACTCAAAGATGAACATTTACGTCTGGGACATGCAGGTGCCCAAACAGTACTCTCCAACTTTAGATTGCGATTTTGACCTTTAAATGGCTTAAAAGAAATCAAAAAGATTATTAGAAGTTGTCACACCTGTTTTAGATTTAGAGCCCAACCCCAGGAACAGTTAATGTCCCACATTCCTCGTGTTAGGATAACTGTCTCTAGACCCTTTGAGAGAGTGGCAGTCGATTATGGAGGCCATTTCTATTTAAAATCATCTCATTTACGTAAATCCTCTGTAATAAAAGCATATATTTGTATTTTCGTGTGTATGGTCACCAAAGCTGTACATATAGAGTTGGTGACTGCCCTCTCCTCAGAAGCTTTTATAATGACTGAAAAGATTCATTTCTCCTAGAGGAAACCCCTCCCTCATTTTTTGTGATAATGTTACCAATTCCTGGGAAGCCAGAAATCAGTTAAAAGAACTTCACGAGTTTTTTATGCACTCTCACCTCTCTAACCCCATTAAAGAATATTGTGTGAAAAATGCAATTGTATTTAAGTTCATTCCACATCTTTCACCACACTGGGGAGGTCTTCATGAAGCTGCCATACGCAGTTGTAAATTTCACAATATTAGAATCATTGGTAAAACTTTTCTCACATTCGAAGTTTTCTACACCATATTGAACCAAATAGAAGCAATCATGAACTGAAGGCATATTTGTAGTCTTTCAAATGACCCCAATGATTTCCAGTGCCTAACTCCAGGTCACTTTCTAATAGGCAGAAGCCTTACTGCTCACCCTGAAAAGGTTGTTACAGAAATCCCTGGAAATAGACTCTCCCTGTCCCTGTGGAAACGAATTTCCCAATTGCAGCAGTCTTTTTGGAAACGATGGTCTGTCGATTACCTTAATCAATTGCAAAATAGACCCAAATGGACTAAATTCACCAAAAATCTATCAGTAGATGAACTTGTCTTATTAAAGGAAGACAATTCCCTTCCTCTGAAGTGGGCCCTCGCTCGCATGGTGAAAATTTTCCCTGGAAAGGATAGAAATGTTAGATCCATCCAGCTGAAAACTTCTTCTGGGGTATATACCAGACCCATAACGAAGGTATGCCCTCTTTCCTATGAACAAGAGTAATTGTTCTCTCAATTTAGTGCGTTGTTTTGAATTTATCCCAGATGCATCCCCTTCTACGATAATAATTTGTTTTGTAAAGTGGTCACAGTTTAGCTGTATTTTTTTTGCTCATTTTCACTGTTATTGTTTGTTTTGAAAGATGGGGATCTTTCAACGCGGGGAGTATGTTGGAGAAGTCAATAATGTAACCTCATTTGAATATTGTTTTTGGCATCTGTCAAATTATGAATGAAAAACTTTCAGTAGTTTTTTTAGCAGAAATAAGTAGTCCAAAAATGATGACATTTAATGTCACTTTTTGAAATACTCAAAAAAAAGTATGTGATTGAACAATTTTAAGAAAAGAATGGAGTTGTAAAGCCAGTCCCCCCTCCCGATAAAGTTAACAAAAAGTAAAAATGAAATTCAGTAATAACTGAGTGTGTAGAAGAATTAATATAATGAATAATAACTGACAAAAAGAGAACCTTGGAGCAGCGCATATGAAAAAATGGAGAATGGTATTAGTAGATGTTTGAAAAATTGTTAAAGAGATGATAACAATTTCACAAGATAAGTGAGTTTATAATTTGGTTACTTGTATTTATCACGAACAAACAGGTCCTTCATAGTTTTTTCCCTATTTCAATTCCTTCAAATATTTGGTGAATTTAAAATAATTAAAGTGTTGTAGTTTTTAATTAAGGCCTGTGGATGAATGTGTTTTAGCATAAAGCTATTGTAAAGTCGCAGTTATCGTTTATGTAATTAGAAAGTAGTTTAGGAAGTTTTCAGTTAAGTATATTTGTTATTGAAAATCAGTTGGGTTTAATTTTATTCACAAAATTTTAAAAACCAAGGATAATTTTAACCGGCACCAATGAGTTATAGTCAACTAACTTTCGACAATTGAAAGGTCGAACCTACTTTATTGTTGGAATCAAAGAGTGATTGCAACACTATTCTTCTTTATATCTTCTTTCATTTTCTTATTTATAGTTTCATTCGTATACTTGTTTCTTTCATCCATTTCATTATTTATAATTTGATTGTTTTCTTCTATATTCTTGTTGAAGTTTCAATTTTTCGTATCATTTCCGTTCACTTGACTTACTTCTTTTTCCATAAGAACCTGTATATTTTCATTTGCTTTCATTATCTCCTTATCCATTTCTCTTGTATTTCTTTTTATTTCCAAATCAGTGTCATTCAATATAATATTTTTATTACGTGATTGAATATCGGATATTAAAATTTCATTAATATCATTTTCATTATTTCTAATTAAATTATTTTCTACACTATTCTCCATATTGAATAAATTTGATGAATCATTCACTAAATCTACTTCATTATTTTCAATTTCGTTATTTTTCATAACATTATCAATATTAAATAAATTTGACAAATCAGGTATAAAATCTATTCCATTTTTCTTAATACAATTTGGTTTTATACTTGATAAAGTTTTAGATGCAAATTCAGCATAAGTTAAATTTATTTTATTATCTGGAAAATATTTAAATTTTGGGTTTTTCGTTTTAGTATATTCTAACGGTTAATTTGAAATAATTTTAATTTCTGCTACTTCGGATTCATTTTCTGAGGAGCTTTCCGAAAATTTTGATTTTTTTCTTGATTGTCATTTTCTCTTGTATGAACGGAAGTTTCAAATTCCTCTAACGGATTAACTGTTTTTTTTTTATTTTCTCAATTCCTTCTATTTCTTCCGTCTCGTCATAATCTTCTGATATGAAATTTGATTTTTGGTTATTATTTTGGAAGTAATTATTATCAATACTTGTTAATCTATTATTATTATTGCCAATATTATTATTATTATTTCGATTTATAAAATTATTATTTCTCCTAGGAGAATCCGTAAAATTTCTCGATGTTGTCGACATAGGCTCCGGTCTAGATAAACTATGTACAGGTATTTGGTGTGGCCTGAAAACATTTCGTTTTGGACCAAATACTTGCGCATTAGTCGGATAATGTGGAGGTTGTCGTGGTTGTGGTTTTATATCAATTGGTTGGCTTGGGAAGTTTTGTCGTTGTTGGAAACATTGATATTGGTTATAGTTATTTGTAGCATAATTTGAATAGTTATCATTCTGATTTCGATTATTATTATTATAATTATATGAATTATTATTAGGTGATTTATAACTACTAGGATTTTTGAAGGATCTTGGCTCATTTAAATGACCGTATAATCTTTCAAAATTCTCGAATTCTTCGACATAAGCCATTGCACCCTCTAAACAGTTAGGCTTTTCCAAATGCATATTGTTTTTAAGGACACCGGTACATCCTGAAACAAAGGTGTTCAGTGCCGTCTTATCACAATGATTTATGTTGCATCTCTCTCATTTTCAGTAAGAGTAAAGTCATTACTGATTCTCTGAATAATTTTACTTTTTAGCAATTGGAGTCTAGCCCCGAAATCGATTAGATTTTCATTTTTAAATGGCCTTGTTCGTGTTAATTCCTGCACGATGCAGTCCAGATCTCTTCGATCTGAGAAACACTGTTTCAAGGTTTCTTTAATCTTTTGCCATGTGTTTAATTTCATTCGATTGCCCACCATGACTTCAGCTTTTCCTATAAGTTTTTACTGTATACAATCCAATATATGGTTGTTTATTTCGACGTCATCATATATCGCGTATGTTTCAATTAATTTCTCACACTTGACTATAAACTTATTTAACGTATTACTATTACCATCATATGTTTTGATATTTTCTAATTTTAATTTAAATAAATACCAATTGAGGGTTTTTACAGTAGCAGTAGCCATTCACACATGAAATTGAATTCTCAAAATTATTATCAGTCATATTATTTTCTTTAATACTTAATTTATTGAATGTTTCCAATAAATTTTACAATTCGTTCATAAAATAAAATCAGCAGCAAGTATATATGAAATAGAAAATATCTCTCCTCTCCATACCATAAAAAGGTATGGAAACTTGACACTCACAATTGATTTGAAGAGCTCCAGTTGCTTCTTTCTCCGTAGATAGTAGATTCGGGAATCTGCACTCGATATTGAAAGACCAAATCGTGAGTTCTTTATACGAACGATTCGACAAAGTTCTTGCACGACCGCACAGATCCTACTGACAGCGCCAATTATATATCTTTAATACCGAAAACTATTTTTGAAAACTTTAATTTAACAATATAATTAAAATTATAATACTTGCTAATGAACCGACTAATTATTATTAAACAACGTCTTTACCAACTAACTAACTATAACGACTTAAACCAAACAACAACTTGAACAATAATGAATATGAATATATATACTAAAACAAAGCTTACTCAGCATTTATTATCTGATTTACAGTGATATTATATTATTATTCATTTATAGAAATTTCCAGTTCTATAACTCTCGATATATTTTCATAACGACTAATGGATTTTGACTCAACAAGTAGTTATTTTTCTCATAGATATAATTCATGAAAAAATTTATAACAATAATTCCATCATCCATTATTTATTATTACTCGAAGGAAGATAATCCTCCATATTGAATGCTTACTGCAGTAAATTGCTTCTGCGATTGTCAATGGCATTTAGTGAATGATAAATGTGTGCTTTATGTCTTTGGGCTCTCATTTATAATGTAAGTTGAGGGTTGGGACACCTTTTGTATACAAGAACAGTAAATAAACAAAAGGTCATTAGACATTACTTCACAATATTAATCCTGCTTGTGTAAACGTGAAATTAAACGTTTTTCATGGTAATTTACGCCACGGATTTTCTATCGTCACCCAAATGCGATTTAAATTACTTTTTGTTGTAGTTTCTTCACTTTTCTCGAGAGAACATGAATCGGAAATTATAGACTAATTAATTTGAGCTTTAAAGAACCCTATAATACTAAAATATTTTCTCTAGATAACTTGAATAATCCAAATTGAATATTGAATTCAAATGAGAAATTGGAGTGAAAAAATTTTTAGTCTGATGCTGATAGAAGTTGAATCACGTCAAAAGGAAAACGGTTCTGAGATTAAAACTAACTTTTCGCACCCCGCACGCAGTATCGTCGTGCTAATATACCGAAATCTCTCCAAAAATGACCAAAAATGTGGTAATCTGGATTTATATGCCCCGTTCTACTGGCTCTGGTGGGCTGGAAATCAAGAGGGTTCATCTGTGTGACGCCATGAATAATATCCAATCATAAAATTGATCACTTGCTCAAACTCCAAAGTGCTAACAAAGCGAAGTTTCAACAAAAATGTCGAAAAACTAAGTTTTCTATAAACTGGGAGAGCACTCAATCTGTTGAATCGTAATTTATAACCAACAATGATGTTGCAAACTTTGCTATTGACGAGGAAACAAATATTTTCTATTAATTGTTGCTTGTTACAAAAAAGTTGAAGCGAATTAAACAAACGTCTTAATCAGAACAGGAAGCTGAAGGAAAAGCTGAAAAACTGCACAACAGGCTCCTAAAGCTCTGAAGCAGAAGTAAACAGAGATTAAAGATGAACAAGAAGTTAGCCCCAATCAATATTACAAAATTGTATATTTCTTTTGAAGGGGAAGAAAGTGTGGAAGATACTCCCTATATAGATATATTATTGTGGTTTACTTTATGTGAATTTAATTATATGTTATTATATCTTTGATTTAATGAAGGTTTTTTTTATTTTGCCCGGTATATTTGAGGAATTATTTAGGTTCAATAATGCCACACAGTGCACTTACCTCTATATCTCTTTTAATTATTATTTTTTATATGAGAACTCAGCTTCTCAGGATCTGGGTTCATGGGCTTTATATATATAATAAATTTTGTTATTATTATTATTTTATGTGCGCCAAATATTCGATATTAAAAAAAATTCTGTTAAATTAAATATTTTTTTCTAATAAATCTCTGTAGTGCGGTCCTGTATACTATATCTCAAAGAACCTTCAGTGGTGAATGCTGTCTAAACAGTATCGCCAACTTACAAAAGAAAACACTTAATCAAGATTCACAGATATGTCATTCTATTTATTTAGGAGAAAAGAATTTTTATATCGTAAAATAAAAAAAATACATTTTTTTCCTTGCATATGAGATAGAAAGAAAAAAAACTCATCTACGTTGGCCTTTGACACCACATTTATAACAATGGAATTATATTTAAAACGTGTACGTATGCAACTTATTATGCTCTTCCACATTCAACAACAACACATATATATACAAAATGGACGAGTGTGATTTGTACAAAGAATATCCGATATAATTCAATATCTAATGTTCCTTTATATACACAAGTAAGTTTTCATTTAAAAAAAGTTTATGAAATACCTTATGTGTTCCACTAATGTTCTATAGGAGAATATTCATTTAGCTTTCCCTTTAGGGAAGTTCTGGAAAATTTCTTGGAAAGCTGGACTCACAGTTCATTTGAATCAATTCATTACTGAAAAGTCTTCCAGTATTTTTTCCTCGGATTGTGTAAAGGATATTTACACTGTATATATGGAATATTTAGTTCAGGAGTCGTTTTAGAAGGTTAGTTTCACTATTCACTCTTTTTATATTGGTTATAAATTCTACAAATCTTATAATTATTATGACAAAAAAAGAACGTGTTTCTTTTTGCTTTTCTTAGCACCCACGCTCTACTACTCTTTTCTTTAAAAATCAACAACTTTTTTTCTAAACAAAAAACCTCATTTCCATATTAGCCCTATGTTTATTAAAATCATATAAATATTGGTAACCAATCAAAATAACTCATAGTTGTCCATTTAATAGATTCCATTATATTCTTCAAAATATTGACTTTTTAATTATAAAACATACTTTTTCGCAATTCTAAACCAACAATTCATATATATCTTTTGTATTTTATTCATTCTCAGAATTTTTCAGCTGTCATCGTCCTTTCTTGAACTTGGTCTATCCCAACTGACAAATATTTCAACAGATGTCAAAAATTTTATAATCCTAATGTTTTTATTTGGAATTTCAATTTTTGGGTATATTACAAGAAACATTTCTAGGGCTTCTAAATAGTTTGATGGTATCTAATAGGAATTTAAGATAATGCATAAACATTTAACGGTTTCATTTGAAGAGAGAATTCATTCATTTTATAACAGGTGATGTTTTTTTCAAATTCTTGTCTTAAATTTTTTGAATTATTATTATATCAGTGTCATGTATATATGTACAAGGTACATTATAAAGTTTAAATGAATTTCTTTAGTTTGATTTAGTTTAATTTTGACTCACGAGTAATTTTTCTTTCAATAATCTTATAGGCATTATTATCTTAAGTTGTAATTGACTCGTGTTAGATATATACAATGTGTAGCATTATTTTTCCATATTAAAATTCCCTAAATTTTGCGTTTATCAAATTTTTTATACAAGGAAAAATTTTATTAACGCAAATTTTACTTCAAGTATTTTATTTGAATATTGTCTTTCGATTTGACTGATTATAAAATTTCGTTTTATTTCAGGTCGCGGTTGTAAGATGAGCCTTCATCGTGATTCTGAAATCTTATGTTTCAATGTCCTCTTAAACTAATTTTAACTTATTTACAATATTATAATAAAAAATAAAAAAATTCTTAGTATACTTTTGTATCAATTTATGTACAATATGATTGTTCATGGAGACTTTCATTATGGAGACTTTCATTTCATTTTTTTCTATGTTTTTATCAATGGTGATACGAGTATTTGTATAAATCATGTATATTAAATATACCTCTAATCCTTTCTCCGTCTGTGTATTTTAACACATAACTGTTCACTCCATCTTCATTTTCTACAATGCATGGCCCTTCGAAAGGTAGTTTTAGCTTAGCACATGTTCTCCTGTTTCTGTCTGATACTCTTAGATAGAGCACGTACTACTACTAAATCTCCTTTTTGAAACGTCGTCTTTACTTTCTTCTTCATGTTAATTCTACTTAAATATTTATTGGCATTATTCTGTAAATTTTTGTTGACTTTTTCCAAAACCTCTTCATGATTTTTATTGGCTCATTTTCTTTCAGGTGTCAATTTCTTCATTAAATATATTGGACTTCCCATGGTGACAGTGTTATATGTATATTGTTTATGTAATTTTTAATTTCCTCAACATGATTCTCCCAATTTTCATGAGTCTGGTCTTTCAATGCTATTCTTAGGAATTTTATTACTTCTCTGATCTATCTTTCTGAGGGGTTTGCAGGTGGATGTCTGATACTAATTGTTTTTACATGTATTTGATTTTCATTGCAAAATTTCTCAAATCTACTATTTACAAAATAAGTTGCATCATCTGCTATGCATTTTTCTGGTTTTATAACCTCCTTCATGTAATCAGACAATTTTTCCAATGACAATTTTGCACTTTGTCGTTTTATTAGGATATAATTTCATGAATTTTGAAAATAAATCTAGTATTATTAAAATATGAGAGTTCCCCTGCTCACTTTGTATTAGGTTACTAAGAAAATCCATTGTAACTATCTCACCGCATCGAGTTGTTGAAATTGTTTTTGTGATATTTTCATTTCTTTTATTTTTACTTTTTCCCAGTTGACATATATGACATGTTCGAGTAATTTGTTTGGCAAGGCTTTGGTCCTCTTCACAGATATAATTTTCCCTAAATAACAACCATAGTTTTCTAGATCCTATATGCCCATTTTGTGAATGCAAACTTTCCTATATTTCCCTAGTTAAATTTTCTGTAATAATGAATATTTCTTACTCCCCAATTTTCTTTACAAATATATTATTTTTTTTATATCCCCTTTGTTTTTTCTTTTCAGTTAAATTCATTTGATCTCCTATTTTATTTAAACAAAATATCCCTTTTAAATATTTCATCACATTTACCCCAATTTTTACAATTCTCGTATTTATATTATTTTCCCCCTTACTTTCTCTACTCAACGCATCTGCCACAACATTTGTTTTTCCTGGAATGAATTTAATTTCAAAATCGTACTCTTGCAAAATTAACCCCCATCTATGAACTCTACTATTGCCATATCTATTTTTTTAAATTGTTAATGCAGAATGGAACGTTCCTATAGTGAATTTTGCCCCTAGTAAATAAAATCTAAATTTGGTAATACAGAAAATTATGCTTGCCAACTCTAGATCTGATACCCCATAACTCCTTTAACCTTCATGGGACAGACTTCAAAATTTTACGAAAAGGACTAACTGGGGTCCGAGAAGAAGCAGAAATGCTGTATTTTTCTTTAAATTAAATATATAGAAAAGAAGTTTTATTAAAGTTTTACTATTAACCATTTATTAGTCAAAAATCATCACGAAAAAATACAAAATACTCTTATCACTAATACTACTAGCTACATATCATTTTAACATTTCTAACAAACTATCTCCGATTTTGATTGTTCTAGGCACACAAAGTTATTACACCTAATACATATTTTTCTGGATTTTCCGTCTTTTCCTCTTTGACACATATGGCAGCGCCCCCTGGTAATGTTTTGTTGTTCAACTCTACGTTCTGTTGCATCCAGTAGTTCGGAAAAAACGTCTGTCATATGCCGTTTTCTATTCGTCTGAATGTATTTATTATTATATCGCCGGAAAACGTTTTTCTTTATGAATTCTTCTCCTAGTCCCAAAATATACATTTTACGTTTATCCAAACTGTTTTTTCGCCAATCCGGCTTTTGCAGTAACCACAATTTATAACCATTTATGCCTATAAGATGCGAAAATATTGCCATTGGCCAGCGGTTCGACTTTCTCTGCACTGTATATTCTTTGGCCAACTTATTTAAAGTGTCGACAGCACCTTTTGTTTTGTTGTAATGAAGAATAATTTCTGGTTTATAGTGATGTTCTTCTCCAGTTCCTTTACTATCAGTATGCTCACTTGAAAGTAAGATGACAGCATGTTTTTGTTTTGGAACATAGGATAGTAGCGTTCTTAGGTTTCTAAAAGCAAACATACTTGAAAACTCTTCCTTGTACGATGCCGGTAGAAGTTCCCTGGGAATAAATGTTTTATTTTTCCGGAGGGTTCCACATAGAGTAATATTTTTTTTCCACAACTTGTCAGCAAGTTCTAAACTTGTAAAGAAGTTATCGGTCGTTATTCCAAATCCACCTTCCAAATGGTCTGTCAAATCTAGGACAACCCTTTGACCTTGACTCTTTTCCGATTTGTTACCTAGTTTTCCTAAAAATTAATAGAAACATAGGAATATGAAGTTTGCCTATATTGCTTACCCAAATAAACTTGCATGTTTGCAATATAAGAAGTGGTGCAGCCCACAAGAGCCCATATTTTGATTCCATACTTATCAGGTCTACTCTTCATATAGACTCGGAATGGTGCCTTACCCCTAAATGGTACAAACTGCTCATCTACACATGGATGGTCGCCATGATTGAGTGATTTTTTACAATTAGAAATGAAACTAACGAATATATCTCTTATCGGAGCTAGCTCATCTACTAATTTTCGTTCTTGTCTTGTTTGAAAATTATCAAAGCGTAAAAATTGAGTAATTTGTTTGAATCTGTCTCTTGACATTGCAGCAGGAATTATAGGATGACAGTAAGAGATATCTTGACACCAGAGCATATCGATAGCCTCTTTCGATCCGTGAAGTGCGCCAAGAATAAGCAACAGTCCAATATAAGCTTCAATCTCTGTAGAATCAACAGGCACAAAAACTTTGATTTTACTTGGATTTTCTATATTTCACTCATCATAATATGTTTGTGCCTTTCTGTTTGTTTTGGTTACTATTATGTTCAGAATATCCGGAGATAGGAAAAAAAGAAAAGCGTCTTTTATACTTGAGTTATCAGAACTGTAATTTGTAAGGCCTAGAGCATGTCTCCGAATATTAGCTTTTGAACGTCTAACGTTTGTGTTTCCTGGAATTTTTGACCACTCAGTTCCATATTTAGATTTATATACTGGAATACCCTGGCTGTTACTAACTGTTGGTTCCTCTGGGTTCATTTTCTCTATACATTGATCAACAACCATTACATCATTTTGTTCCTCTACTTCTGTGACAATGTCTTCATCTCCTAAGTCACTCGATGTTTCCTCATTGATAACACTATCAAACTCTGGATCATCACTTTCAAGTATACGTAACATCTCATCGTCAGTAAGCCCCTTGCGATTTTTTGTAAATATAAACTGACTCATTTTCAAAACGATGTACCTACTCGCAATATCACAAGAGACTAACCGGAATATTCAAGTCTAAAAATTATATCGCAGTGCGGGGAATCCCCCATTTGAACTGGTGATTTACATTTTACAATTATATGGGTAAATTCCCTGTGAGTAAACAAACGTTAATTGTATGAGATTCCCCGATTTTACTAACAGTTACCGGGATTATTTTATCGGACGTAAAAGGCTGACCGGGGTCTGAAGAGACCCCTAGAATATGAAACTATTTTTTGTTCATACCAGTCAATAAAAACTACTAAATGCATCATATTTTATCAACATAACTCATAAACTGCAGCTATATGAAAGATCAATGTTTAAAAATTTGCGTTTGCATAGATACAGCAAAAACAAACGTCATGGGGTACAAACGGACCCCGGTCAGTCCTATGAAGGTTAATAGTGTTTTGTGACCCTTGACACGAAACATATAGGTACTTCCATATCATTTTGTATCTGTAACAACATCCCTGCAAATCTCTCTTTGGATGCATCAGTCCGCAATATAAAAGGTGGGCTGTAATTGGGATGATACACTCTTAATTATTTTTGAAATGCTTCTTTCAGACAGTTGAATGCCATTGCCCTCTCTCGAGTCCATTTCCATTTATTATCCTTTTTCAAAAGTTCTATCAAAGGTATTTGTTTTTTACTTAAATCTGGTATCAAACGTTTGAAATAATTTATCATTCCTAGAAATTCGATGGTCTTTTGTATTCTATAATTGCTTGAATTCTTCCTGGAACAATCATCATCCCATTTTCGTCTATTTGGTATCCTAGGTATCCTAGGAAGCATATTTCTTTCTGGTAAAACTTACATTTGTTTTGGTTTATCTTTAACCTGCCTTGTCCAGCAGTTCTTTTAGAATAATTTCTAGATGATTCAAATGTTCCTCCTCACCATGAGAAAATATTATTATGTCATCTATATAATGTAATGCAAAGTCTTCAAATTTATTTAATATTTGGTGTAATGCTCTAACCGAGGCTGAACAAGCACTTTGTATACCATATGGAGCTACACAAAATCTGTACAACACACCATCAATAGAAAAACCTGTATAGTCTCTACTGTTTATATCCAAAGGAATTAGCGAAAAACTGTGTTTCAAATCAGTTTTTGAAAATATTTTTGTGTTCGTTATGCGTCCAAAAATCACTTCCACATTCATCGGAGCCTCGTATTGTGGTAAAGTATATTGATTTATATTTCTAGCATCTAGGCATAATCTCAATTCACCATTTGCTTTTCTCACTACCACAATAGGATTTTCATATCTTGTATTGCGTCTTTCTATAATACCATCTTTCAACATGTTTTGTATTTCTAATTCAACCCCTCTTCTATATTTGTAAGGTATGGGATATGTTCTTACTCTGAAGTTCTCTATCCCTCTTACTTCTATTTTATGCACATAGTTCTTTGCCATTCTCATTTCTCTTCCAATCAATCCTTTATATTTCTCTAATAAATTCTTCACCTTCTCTTCATATTCTTTATTTTCACACACTAATTCCAATTCTTCCATATTTCCATTCCTTTCTATATTCCATAACTTCTTATTATCCTCTTCAATTGCCAATTCTTCCAAATTTTCGTTTCCAAATTCAATTCTATTTCCATCAATTTCTATCTCCATCTTCTCAAAATCAAGTATTACTTTAAACTTTGTTAATTCATCAATTCCTATTACTATATCTGTTTCCAAATTATTCACTAACAGTAATTGCATTTCAACTTCTTTCCCATCCTTCAGTTCAATCTTTTGTATTATAGACTTATTTACTCCACGTAGTTTCTTTCCATTTGCTCCGATCAATGTAGTATTTGGTATTTTAATTAATTTATTCTCATAATTTTCAATGCGTTCTATTAATTTTGTTTTTATTATGGACGCTTCGGAACCTGTATCTATTAATAATTTTATTTCTTTTCCATTCAATTTCCCTTCAATATTTATTAATCCCATTATTCCTTTTAACTTTAATTCTTCCCCAAATTTTAAATATTCCCTTGGATGTTCATATGTACAAATAATGTTTTTCTTTACATTTGGTATGTGCTCGATCCAAAATTTTGATCGGGCTCTGTTTCAGTGACTATTTCTGGTTCTATCGATATCACTCTTTTTTTCTGTCTTTATGTATGGTTCACTCTCCTTTGTTATTCATTTCTATTGCCCCTTCCTTCAAAATTTCCATTTGTCCTTTCTGTATCATAGTCTCTTTTTCTCTTTGTTCTCGTTTTTCATCTCTTTGTCTGTTGTCATAAGATCCATTTCTATTGTTTCCTTCAAATGTTCTATTTCTATAATTATGGTTATTATTATGATATTGATCATTTTTGTTGTAGTTGTTTTGAGCATTATTGTTCCTGTTATAGTTATTGTTTCTATTATAATATCCATTGTTATTGAATGAATTAATAACAACTGTTCTAAAAACAAAATAGAACTCACTCAGAGAACACACAACTCTGTCATGCAATGAATTCATAGAAGGTATATCACTAATACTAAATAAAAATTACTATCAATACCAAGACAATTGGATGGTTGTACCATGGGTTCTCCTATCTCCTCAACCTTAGCACCTTAGTAATGGAACATCTGGGGGAAGGTGTACTAGGGAATTTAGATTTTAATGTATTGTTTTTTAAACGATTTGTTGACGATTGCATAGGGGCTATTCCGTCAGATAAAATTGATGAAATGTTAAATTTTTTTAATAGTTTCCATCCAAAACTGCAATTTACAATCGAAACAGTGAACAATGCAATACAATTTCTGGACCTAACATTAATTCGAACCAATGACAACAAAATAAAAACCAAACTATATCAAAAAGAGACATGGTCCGGCCAATATCTTAATTACTATTCTAATCATCCGAATGCACAAAAAAACAGTGTAATTGTTGGATTGACGGACCGAGCTATAAAACTTACTTCTCCAGAATACCGTCCGGAAGTTTTAAAACATATCAAAAACAGCCTAAAAACCAATCACTACCCGATAAAAAACATAGAACGAATTTTTAAACAACGCACATATAAATTCTACAACAATAATAAAAATAATCAAAAACTAACTCAAATAAATAATGACAGATACATATCAATACCATACACAAACCAACTGTCAGAAAAACTGAAATACGATTTATCTAAACACAATATTATCGTATGTCACAGAACCCAAAGTAACTTATCGCCATTGTTTACTAAACTGAATAGCCCAATTAAAACCAAAAAAAAATCTAGCGTAGTGTATTCTATACCATGCTTAAACTGCCGGAAGAAATATGTAGGTATGAGAACACAAACTCTAGAAAATCGCTTAAATGGTCAAAAGTACACAAAAAATGCGTCCACCGCCCTACATAAACAAGAAACCAGGGAACACCATGAATTTGACTCCAATAGCACAAAAATACTAACCCAGAATTCTAATTACCATAAATTAGCAATCAAAGAAATGGTACATATAAAAAAAGAAAGAATTCATTGAACGACAAACAAAACATAGAAAATCTAAGTCAAATTTATCATAATTAAATAGTGTAATGAATTTATTAACCAAAATATATACATCCAATAACAAAATAAAAATACTACACACTTTTGATTTCACTCGTATATCGTAAATTTGGTTCTGAGGTGAGCACGTTTATTATTTTATCAACAAACTTGTTTTTATATGTTCAGTGTCCTTTTTGTACACGTTCCAAAATTGTATATCGATTAACCTTTCGGCACTGCCGTAACGAATTTGTTACCGATCACTGCCGCCGGACTGAGAGTCCGCACTCCAAAATGGGCCTAAAAAATTTTTTTGTTTCGTCAAAGTTTGTCAAAAGTTAATTGTTTTTATGAAAAACACAAGAAGTACCAAAAATTCTTTATTTTGAATAATTTAGAAAATTTATAAAACTCGAAACAAATAAAATGTTTGAATACAGAACAAAAGTAAGAAATAATGCAGAAAACTCGTTATGGAATACATAAAACTAATTTAAAAATACCTATCTATATCATTAACATGTAATTTTAATGTAAATAGCAATCTGCACATACGCAAGTAACATGTTCCAAACAGATAAACTTTCCACATGTTTTACATGAGAATCGTGTCGGCCTGTTCTTTCTTCTGTCACAGTATTCGCACCTTCCTCTCACATTTACCGGATCTGCAGCTGGAGGTTGTGGTAATCCCTCGGGTGTTCCAAACATTTCTGAAATTCTAAGTCTTATGCTTTTTGGAATATTGACCTGTAATCCACGATTACGGATATAATCTTCTACTAGCTCCGAAGCAAGCATATGTAAAAATTTACGACGACGCATGTTTTTGCCTGGATTTTGCAAGGAAAACAACACCATAGAATTAATTCCTGCAATGTTCAACATTGAATAAAAAATCACCATCGGCCAACGACTGGTATTCCTGGCGCAATCGTAAGCTGCACACATCTTATCTAGTGTGTCTACGCCACCCTTGGTGCTGTTGTAGTCGATTATCATCTCGGGTTTTCCCGTGGCTCCATCAATTCGGTCGTCGTGGTGTAGACTTGAAACTAGCAGTACGTTTTTGTTTTTTTTCGGGATATATGAAACCAATGTCATTATGTTTTCGAAGGCGAACATACTTGTCCCAAGTGGCCTTTTGACTGGGTTCGAAAGTTGTAAGGGGATTTCCCGCTTATTTTTTCTGATCGTTCCCAAAAAAGTGAGTTTATAATTCGAATATAAATTGCTTACTAACGGAATGCTAGTGCACCAGTTATCACAGGTCAAGTTTCTTTTTGAATTTCTAAGCGGTTCAACAAGTCTTTCAACAACGGCTGAAGCAGAAGTATCCTGAACATATGGTCCTGGGGGTTCAGATCCCACATATACTTCCAAATTACAAGCGTAGTATGTTTTAGAATCCACCAGTGCATATACTTTTAGGCCATACTTGTTAGGCTTACTCGGAATGTATACGCGAAAGCCACATCTCCCGCGAAATGCCTCCAACTTTTCATCTATAGTGACATTCTCAAAAGGCGTATACGCAGATTTGCATTTTTCAACGAACAAATCAAATATAGATCTAATTGGGGCCAATTTATCAACTTTGTGTCTTCCCTTTCTGGTATCCATATCGTCGAATCGCAAATGCTGTAGTAGGGAAGAAAAACGAAATTTTGACATACCAATTCGAAAAATTTCTACTCCAGTTCCATCGTTATTCCATAACTCATCAATGTTGACCCGACCAGACTTTAACACGCCAGCTTTATATAGCAGTCCAATAAAACAATGCATCTCAGAAAGATTTGTGCCTGGCTCTCGCAACAATCTGTCGCCAAACTTGGGTCTTTGCTTGTCGATATGTTGGTTAGTATAGCGGACAATTTGTTCTATAATCTCCAAATCAGAGAAATACTTCCATATATTTATAGCAGACTTCAAGCCTCGTACAGCCATTTTTGGTCCCGGGAGATGAATTATCAAATTCTCTGCACGTGTTCTGGACGAAGGAGGGGCACATTTTGACCATTTCGTTTTTTTATCTTTCCCAAGAAAGCATGGAAGATTAGCCGTTGGTTCTATTTCAGTATCGGATATTTCCTGTTCTGTGTCTGAGTTATCTTCCTGTACTTCTATGTTATCTTCTTCCAAATCGTCGTCCGAATCATCTACTTTCTCTTCTTCTGATTCCTCTTCTAAACACTCTAACATGAGTTTGTTTAACCTTTCTAATTCCTTCTCGTAGCTACCCATCTGTAAAATTTTAATAAACTTTAAAACTTCAAAAACTAAAAAAACAATTGTAGAATACCTTTCTTGTAGTCAAAAATGCAACTAAAAATCTGAATGTTGAAATTAGGATGCGTTACTGCCGTGGGACTGTCACTCCGCAAAAGCCTATAATTCGTAACGTAACACAACTTTGCGCACCCGGCAACACACTGATATTCGAGGAATGCCGCTTGAGGATTACTGAGACAGAGATGGTCAGGTAGTGGGGGAATTCCAAATAATCTGGAATTCACGGGAGCTTCGGAGTCTGAGTCCGCGCGGCAGTGGCGGAAGGTTAATTGTAAATATTTTATTCTGTCCATATAAGACATAACATCTTTTTGAGAAAGCTCCCAACAATGAGCGAAACGTATGTAGACGATATTTAGTTTTTTATTCATTTATGACCTAAACCCAAGAACACGAAATCAAAAATATATACATATATATATATATATATATATATATATATATATATATATATATATAAACTAGTGAATATTGGGGTATGCAGCAAGAGAAACGGAAAAAAGTGTACTCTTAACGGAAAATTTCCGAGCTTCGAGGATGATTGTCCTCATCATCAGGAATACTGAAATGCAAAAACAGCATTAAGATACTGTAGTTAATAAGTAAGATACAATATAGAAGAAACCGCAACAGGTGCGAACTTACCTCCGAATTGAGGTTAGAATCCATTATGTTGTATAGAAACAAACATCGGATATTCAAAATATGAAACAGTTCACTAACAAAGGTTTACAAAAGCACAATCAGATTAAGATGACTAAAAAAGCCAACATCTAACACCATTTTGCAGACAAACGAACACGAGTGCTTTTTTATTGTCAAAAGCCGGCCAGGAAATGAAATCCGTATTCTTCTAATTTGGAGGGATTAATTGACCGGCAATGATGCCAACCAATATTTAAGTGGATGAACGTGACATCAAGTACCATAAGAGAGTGGTTTCCGTTGTGAAAGTTCATGTTTAGGATGGAAAAGAAGAATGCAGAGGGGTTGAGAAATTGCATTCATAAGGAAGAAGAAGAGGAAATAATATATCTCCAATGGTGAGAGGTTTGTATAACAACAAAACGTATACCATGGAAGACAAAGTTAAAATCACCACCAGCCAAAAAGACAAAGAGCAAAAGCAATTAAGTAATAATAATAATATTGTAATATAGTAATTATTAAAGTAAAAATACACACATATATATATATATATATATATATATATATATATATATATATATATATATTGTATTGGATTCAATAATTATTTATTATTTGAAAAATAATTAAATATGTATACCAACTCTTTCAAAGGGTAGGGTTCAAGTGCGCCATTCAAATTTACTCTAATTATTGGTTTGTGAAATTAAAATGAACAAAATTATGATTTCAGGAATTTTTTTAAAACATAGAAATTTACAAACAGAAAATGTGTACAGATATACTACAAAAAAATAAAACTACTATTACTATTGAACAATTAAAATGTTTTTTAAATAAAGGCCTTTTTTTAATTTAGAGATCTCTAATATAATATTTTAAAATGGTACCTTTTATTTACTAGGTTTGTATCCACTTCAAACTAATCTTCATTTGGACATTTGATAAGCTGAGGACAAAGTTCTGAACAGTTTATTTCGTCTTCGCCTTTTGGACAATTAATGATTCCGTAACATTTGTCTTTATACGGGTCGAAACATCTATCTATAGAAATATTACTGCAAGGGGTAGTTGATGAATTACAAATAGCACACCCCGTGAAATCAGAATGGTCTGTACAAACGAAATCTGCTGTTCTACAAATATTTGTGGAATTGTAACAACCAGATCAATCCAAACACATAAAAACACTGGGTTATTATATTTTAAAGTTACGGAGAGTTTGTTTCTTGAAGATAGTACAAAAGGTTTGGGTAGTATGTCGTTACTGCACACGTTCAATTGAATATTGTCGAAGTTTCTAATTGACAAGCACGTGGAATTTCTTGAGAAGTTCAATTTTAATATTCTTAATGTAGTTATTGTATTTTCTGGTAAAGGTATTACCCAATTACATAAACTATTACTGTTTCTGTCAGATGATATATACTGTATGCTTCCTTGTAATTCGAACGAGGTCGTTTCTCCACAATAATCCGAAAAGTTTGCGTAAATTAGCACGTTCTTCTTCACGAGATCAATTATAATACGACTTTTCACTTTGACATTTTAAAAACCAACTGACTTTTTTGATTTCCCTCATAATCTATCCCGTTGCGGGTTGCTATCGAAACTTCTCTATATCGTATCAATTGTATAGATATTGTGTGATTAACGACAATTCACTGTTTATATTACCATGAATTTTTAAGCCGTAAATGAAACATGAAAATGACATTTTTGTATTAGAAATTAGCATATAGAGATAAAGATTTTTATACATATAAATATTAACATAACTTATTTACTATTTATTAAAATTCCTGAAATCCCTTGCATAAAATAACCTAATTACTAACTATATAGAAATTTAACGCGTTTCTTTTAAATTATTTTGAATTTCATTCTAATTTCAACGGATGCTTTTGAAATTACATCATGTACTGCATTATTAATATTAATCTCTATTGTATCTGAATCAGATTTCAATATTATCAATTCTGATAGTTCAAAGAGTATATCGTCTGTTTCAATATCTTTGGTCAGATTTTCTTCAGTATCATAGTGAGGATTTTGTTCACTGTTTTTACTATCAGCATTTATAATTAATTTAGACATGCTTTTTTTTTACAATTTATAAATATTCGTTAAAATGATGGCTAATAAAGTACAAGATTGAAAAAATCAATATGACTTATTTCAGTTATACTATTAATCCTTATTAAATTGAATACAATCAAATGAAAGTGCTTCAACTCCCCCCATTTATATTTTAATATATTCAAACTTATTTGATTATATTAAAATTTAAATCCTTTAATTTTTTAATAATCTCAATTCAATAAATATGTTTCTTTCTCATTTGAATGAAATATCTTAATCTGAGTATTTACATAAATTTTGATTCATAATATCATAAATTTCTCCCCCCTATCCAATTTAAACTCCAAAACGTATATACATCTAACCTATTCAATTTGACTGCTGATGATACTGGAATACACTCTCAATATTAAATATCCCCCTTATTAACCCAGTATCTGGATGTGCCAGCTTATAGCTATTTTGAGCATTTTCATTTACCACTACGTATGGCCCTTTCAATGGTAATAATAACTTAGCACACATATTATCTTTCCTTTTTGCAACTTGTAATGATTTAATTAAAACTAAATCTCCTTTCTGGAAATCCATTTTTCTTTTTTCCTTCTTGTTTGCTCTTTTAATGTATCGTTCTGCTTGTTTTTGTAATTTGTTATTCACTTTGTCAAGAATTTCCAACATATGCATGTCTCGGCTCACTATCCATTTTCTCTCTGGTAGCTGACCTGTCATTAAAAAGATAGGACATTCTCCTATAATACCATGAGGTGTGTGATTAAGGAATTTATACACTTGTTTTAAATTATTTTCCCACTGATCATGTTGCTGACGACATAATATTCTTAAATATTTTATTATTTCCTTAATTCCTTGTTAACTAATATCTCTATACTTTCTCTCCTTTTTTTTACACGTTCCCGTTTGTTCTTCTATCCTTCCATTTAAGTCATTAAATTTCTTATTCAGATTCTGTTCATACATTTGCATTATTTCCTCATTTGTTTGTTCTTGTACTTTTATAGTCTGTATTTATTCAATTATATTCTCATTTTGTTTCTTCACTTCTACTCGAATTGCTCCTGATAAATTTTCTTCTAAACATCTTCAATTTCTTCTATGATCTGTAATATTTCAACTCTCTTCTATTCTACTCTGCCTAAACAACTTACATGGAACTGGATATGATTTTACTTTAACCTTTCTCAGTATTCTTCTCCTTTATTATATCCATATTTTAATTAAGCAACCCTTAGTTACTTCGAAATTCTTTTTGTATACATCTTTAACAATCCATTTATAAATTCATAATGTTCTTCTTCACAATCTGACCAATTACCATTACTTTTCACATCTTCTATTTATTCTATCTCACGCACATAATTATTCACCATTCTAATTTCTTTTTCATGCAATCCTTCATATTTCATTATCAAACTCTTCACTTTCTCTTCATATTCCTTATTTCCACTCATTAACTCCAATTCTACCATAATTCCGTTCCTCTTTATATTCCATAACTTCCTATTATCCTCTTCAATTGCCAATCCTTCCATATTTACCTCCTTAAATTCAATTATTTTACCATTTAATTCTATCTATCTATTCAAAATCAATCATTTCCTTATATTTCATCAATACATCAATAACTATGTCTGTTTCTAACTTCTTCATCGACTATGCTTACATATCAACTTCTGTTTCATCCTTTAATTCAATCTTTTGTATCATATATTTGCTTAGTTCATATAACTTCCGTCCGTTTGTTCCTATGAATGTAATTATTTCATCCTGTACATCTATTTTGTTGCTAAATTTCATTTCTATTTTCTTTATCATTTCTTCTATCAAAGTTTCTAAAATCTCTTCTATTCTCACAATACTTGTTGTCATAAATTTTATCTCCATTTCCATATATTCGTTTTTCATTTCTGTAACTTCTATTTTCATTTCCATAATTCATATCAACATGTCTATCATTTCTTCTATTATCAATCCATGTTTATATAATTTCTATTTAAATATATTTTTAAATATTACTTGTTAATCATAAACCTTTTATTTACACATCGTTTTTATATCCCTTCCTTAACATGTACAATTCCTTTTCGTTTCTAGATTTCGTTCCTATAATCCTCTCATATAATTCAATTTCATTTTCTTTTCCTAAACTTCGTCTTATTCTCTTCTCTTATTGTTTGACTCTCTATCGGTTTCCTAAATTCGATTAAATTTTCCACTATATGCTTTTTAAAATAATTGTGCCATATTCGTTTCCTAGATTTCTTTAAATTTTCCACTATGTTCTTTTTAAATTCATTGCCTCATATCTCATTATCTTCATCATATATTCCTGTTTCTGTACTTTCTTCCCAGAAATGCATTACAATTTGCATCTCAAATTCTTCCGTATCATTGAACTGATTTTTTATTATTTTCTTCTCCTCCCTAATCTCAATTCCTATTATTTCATTTCCAATTATATTAATAAAAACTCAAGGATCAATTATTTTCATATTTCTATCAAATTTCACTCTTATTTCGATACTTTCTGTATAAATTAACCGTCCGGCATTTTGTTTTGTGGTTTGTTCTATTTCTTCCATAGTATCCTTCAGTTTCCTATTCATCTCCTCCAGTTCCTTATTAAACTGTTTACCCATTGTTTCATTTCGTTCAACGCATGTACCTGTTTTTTCTTCTACTAAATCTTCTAAGTCATTGAATTTTTTTTTTACTTTTTCTTGGTAGCTTTGCATTACTTCCTCTATTGTTTGTCCTTGAAATTTAATGTATTCCAATTCTTTTGTTATATTTTCATTTCGTTTTGCAACTTCAGCCTGGATAGTTCCCGGTAAATTTTCATTTATACATTTCCCTAATTCATGAATTTCTTCCACCATATGTTTTTATATCCCTTCTCTAATTCGGATCTCATTTTCTTGTATTTCTATATGCAAATGTTTATTTTGTTCAAACGTATCTTCCTTCACCTTATCTATCTGCTTCCTAAATTCTTCATTTTCCTCCCTAAGTTTCTTAATTTCCTTCAAACCTTCCATCTTCACCTCTTCTATTTTCTTTTCCATCCTGTTCATGTTTCCATTTAAATCATTCATGTTCCCATTCATCTTGTCCATCTTTCCATTCAAATCTCCCCTCATATTATCTATCTTCCCATTCAAATCTCCCCTCATATTATCTATCTTCCCATTCAAATCTCCCCTCATATTAATTAAAAATTCCATTATTTGATCTCCTCTGCTTACACTATCCTGCCTGTCTTGTCTACTATCCTGCTGTTCCCTCGATTCTTCACTTTCTTCATCTATTAAGGTTTGTTCCTCTCCATCTAAATCTCCCATTCAACGTCTCCTTTCTTCTTGTTCCTGATCTGATCTGCCTTCCAAACCTATTTGTTTTCCGTCCCTGAGCATCATTCTCTTTGCCATTTTAATTGTATCTAATTATAATGTTTTTAAACGAAAAAATTCTTAATTCGCCCCACGTTGGGCGCCAAATTTGTATTGGATTCAATAATTATTTATTATTTATTATTTGAAAAATAATTAAACATGTATACCAACTCTTTCAAAGGGTAGGGTTCAAGTGCGCCATTCAAATTTACTCTAATTATTGGTTTGTGAAATTAAAACGAACAAAATTATGATTTCAGGAATTTTTTTAAAACATAGAAATTTACAAACAGAAAATGTGTACAGATATACTACAAAAAAATAAAACTACTATTACTACTGAACAATTAAAATGTTTTTTAAATAAAGGCCTTTTTTTTAATTTAGAGATCTCTAATATGATATTTTAAAATGGTACCTTTTATTTACTAGGTTTGTATCCACTTCAAACTAATCTTCATTTGGACATTTGATAAGCTGAGGACAAAGTTCTGAACAGTTTATTTCGTCTTCGCCTTTTGGACAATTAATGATTCCGTAACATTTGTCTTTATACGGGTCGAAACATCTATCTATAGAAATATTACTGCAAGGGGTAGTTGATGAATTACAAATAGCACACCCCGTGAAATCAGAATGGTCTGTACAAACGAAATCTGCTGTTCTACAAATATTTGTGGAATTGTAACAACCAGATCAATCCAAACACATAAAAACACTGGGTTATTATATTTTAAAGTTACGGAGAGTTTGTTTCTTGAAGATAGTACAAAAGGTTTGGGTAGTATGTCGTTACTGCACACGTTCAATTGAATATTGTCGAAGTTTCTAATTGACAAGCACGTGGAATTTCTTGAGAAGTTCAATTTTAATATTCTTAATGTAGTTATTGTATTTTCTGGTAAAGGTATTACCCAATTACATAAACTATTACTGTTTCTGTCAGATGATATATACTGTATGCTTCCTTGTAATTCGAAACGAGGTCGTTTCTCCACAATAATCCGAAAAGTTTGCGTAAATTAGCACGTTCTTCTTGACGAGATCAATTATAATACGACTTTTCACTTTGACATTTTAAAAACCAACTGACTTTTTTTATTTCCCTCATAATCTATCACGTTGCGGGTTGCTATCGAAACTTCTCTATATCGTATCAATTGTATAGATATTGTGTGATTAACGACGATTCACTGTTTATATTACCATGAATTTTTAAGCCGTATATGAAACATGAAAATGACATTTTTGTATTAGAAATTAGCATATAGAGATAAAGATTTTTATACATATAAATATTAACATAACTTATTTACTATTTATTAAAATTCCTGAAATCCCTTGCATACAATAACCTAATTACTAACTATATGAAAATTTAACGCGTTTCTTTTAAATTATTTTGAATTTCATTCTAATTTCAACGGATGCTTTTGAAATTACATCATGTACTGCATTATTAATTTTAATCTCTATTGTATCTGAATCAGATTTCAATATTTTCGATTCTGATAGTTCAAAGAGTATATCGTCTGTTTCAATATCTTTGGTCAGATTTTCTTCAGTATTATAGTGAGGATTTTGTTCACTGTTTTTACTATTAGCATTTATAATTAATTTAGACATGTTTTTTTTTACAATTTATAAATATTCGTTAAAATGATGGCTAATAAAGTACCAGATTGAAAAAATCAATATGACTTATTTCAGTTATACTATTAATCCTTATTAAATTGAATACAACCAAATGAGAGTGCTTTAATATATATATATATATATATATATATATATATATATATATATATATATATATATATATATATATATATATATATATATATATATATATATATATATATATATATATATATATATATATATATATATATATATATATATATATATATATATATATATATATATATATATATATTATATATATATATATATATATATCTATATATGTGTATAATAATAAAGTGATAATAGGTGCATCTACCAACACCAATGCACCCAATATAAGAGGTGGAGATATGTTAGCTATCTGCAAAAGGGGTAGTGTCAATTGAGGGAACGTGATTGTCACTAGTGGAAGGAAGGTTATAGTTGAAATATAAGAATAACAAAAAGGAATAAATCTCACTCAAGTGGTCTGTGTCAGTTTTTTTGTTAATGACATTGTTAAATTGTGAAATAAAAGCCATTTCCAAAAATGATCTCTTAATCTTGTTAGACTCTGTCGCCAACACCCTTACAGCTTCAAAATTCATAAGATGGCCAAGAGAATGAACATGATTTGCTAAAGCGCAACGCTCTGGATGTAATCTACAATCACTCTCATGTGAAACAATACGGTTAGAAAGTGATCTTAAAGTCTGACCAATATATTGCTTATCACAGTCCCCACATGGAACGCTGTACACAACATTAGTAAGAGAGGTCAACGGACATTTATCTTGAACTGTAGTAAAAATTGATCTAATTGTTAGAGCAGTTCTGTTAGCAATTTCGAAATTGCCATATGCCCGGAACAATCTGGCAAGTCTCGGAGTAATGTCCCTAATGTATGGAAAGGAAGCGAAAATTGGAAGAGCAGGGGTCGTAACAGCGCCAACATCCATTTGGGTCAAGTTGGGATGGCTATCATCAGTCAGCAGTTCCATGGAATTAGATGTGCTGAACAATAATTTATTAAGTAAAGTTCTTGGGTAAGAGTTATCCAAGGAAAGGTTGAGTGAAATGTTAAGATTTTTTTTGTGGAAGACACCATTTGAAATTCAAAGGACTCTCTGTTTCATTTCTTTTACCAAGTTCACTTTCATAGAATGTTTGTGGTAAGAATGGTAATTTGAATATCTACCAGAACTACAAGGTTTCCTGTACCAATCGATGTAAATAGTATTATTTTCACGAATGAACTTAGTGTCTAAGAAAGGTACGGAATTTTCGTTGTCTTCTTTTTCTAATGTGAACTGTATATAAGGATCGTAACTGTTAAAAGTCTCAAGAATCTCATCTAGGCCCTCTCTAGGAAGTGCCACGATAATATCGTCCACATACTTCTTAATGAACAAGGGAGTCAAAGAAAGTACTGGTATGACAGTATCCAGCAAATCGTCCATGACATATGCTGCTACGATAGGTGAAATAGAGGCACCCATAGGAGTACCAAAAGTTTGTTTATAAAGTTTATTGTTAAAAGCAAAATAAGTACTATCAAAAAGAAAAGCAATTAAGTTCAAAAAGGCATTCTTGTGGATGGAGCAATAGACACTAATACGTTCCCAACTCTTATCGATAGCTCTCAAACAAGCATCACGATACACGTTACTAAACAACGAGACCACATCCAAACTGGCCAGAACATAACCATCTGGAATAATAAAATTGTCAAACTTGTCCGAGACTTCAAATGAGTCTTTAATATAATAAACGTTTCCACAATCGTAAGCGTTAGTCAAAATGTCTGTACAAAACTGTGCAATGCGTTCAGTGGGGGCTTCTATCGAAGCCACTATCGGCCTCACAGAAAGGACTGGTTTATGAACTTTAGGTAGTGCATAGAACTTAGGGGAACACCATTGTAACATGTGAGCTTTTTCTTACATGATAAGTCAATTTGATGTTTATTATAAAAATATATCACCTTTTCTCTGTATAGAAGAGGTAGGATCAGAGGTTAACTCTACATATGAATGATTGTTTGAAATTATGTCATTAGACAACTCAATATACTGTTGCTTGTCCATGACGACAGTAACACTACCTTCATCATATGTGGGTTTGATTTCAAGAAAGCTTTAGATTTAAGTAACAAATTGTGAAATAAAGAGTTAGATTGAGGTTTATGAATGTAGTTTGTAATTATATTAGTAGCTCGAGCCACAGTGATGTTTCTAACTTTAGAATCTGCAATGGTAGAGGCGAGGTAGTCAACATCTGACAAGATTGACTTCATAGAAATGTCTTTTAAGATGCCAGGTTCCACACTAAACTTAGGTCCCAGAGCTAAAAATTGTGAAATATCCTCTGGAATTATGGTGTACGAAATATTTCGTATCCATGTAGATTTAGATTTAAACAACAACTTAAATTGGTTGTCAATCAGCTGATTAACCTTAGCAATATTTTTAATTTTAATTTTATGAAATACTATCTTATATGTGACCTGCTGTACTAAAAAAATTATTAAAAAGGAACTCACTTGTTTCTGAGATAATTGACCTTCTCAACGTCGTCAAATTTGACTCTAATTTACTAATTAAAGAATAATTATTAGCAATCTCAATATTAAGAAGTTTCATCCCTAACCTGTAATCCACTGTGTTACGATGTACATCCTGTCTCATCAAAAGATCATCAATAGGCAATATATATATATATATATATATATATATATATATATATATATATATATATATATATATTTGTATATATATATATATATATATATCACATTATTATTTTTACTTTAATAATTACTATATTACAATATTATTATTATTACTTAATTGCTTTTGCTCTTTGTCTTCTTGTCTGGTGGTGATTTTAACTTTGTCTTCCATGGTATACGTTTTGTTGTTATACAAACCTCTTACCATTGGAGATATATTATTTCCTCTTCTTCTTTCTTATGAATGCAATTTCTCAACCCCTCTGCATTCTTCTTTTCCATCCTAAATATGAACTTTCACAACGGAAACCACTCTCTTATGGTATTTGTTGTTACGTTCATCCACTTAACCATTCATTGGCATCATTGCCTGTCAATCAATCCCTCCAAATTAGAAGAATAAGGATTTCATTTCCTGGCCGGCTTTTGACAATAAAAAAACACTCGTGTTCGTTTGTATGCAAAATATTGTTAGATGTTGGCTTTTTTAGTCATCTTAATGTGATTGTGCTATTTTAAAACTTTGTTAGTGAACTGTTTCATATTTTAACTATCCGTAGTTTAATTCTATACAACATAATGGATTCTAACCTTAATTCGGAGGTAAGTTCGCATCTGTTGCGATTTCTTCTATATTGTATCTTACTTATTAACTACAGTATCTTAATGCTGTTTTTCCATTTCAGTATTCCTGATGATGAGGAAAATCATCCTCGAAGGCTCGAAAATTTTCCGTTAAGAGTACACTTTTTTCCGTTTCTCTTGCTGCATACCCCCATATTAACCAGTTTTATTCCTAACGGTCAGCTAAGAATATCTTTCTTTTCCTTATATATACATACATATATATATATATATATATATATATATATATATATATATATATATATATATATATAAATATAACTTCTGTGTAGATTTTTTCAGGGAATTGCAGCAATAAAACGTAGCCGTGTACTCTTTCAAGTGTTTAATCGAAGCTTTCGAGTGAATTTTCACCCATAATCAGGGAAGCTACATAAAAATATACTTTGTTAAAATAATCTAAAATGTTATATAAAACACTATTTACTTACAAACTTACTGAGATTGAAACGTGATTAACAGTGGTAAAAAATGGAATGGCCATCGACAGCACAAACAACTACGTCTATCATTAACTCACACTATATCACATTTCATTACAAAATAAAATTATTACTTATTTTAAATTTTTTTTAAAATTCATTTTTGTTGGAGTCTGGTTATCGACCACGTGCTTGAAATCACAATCCCACACTGACAGCAAATTTACAAGTTTATACATTATAGGTTATACAGCCAACTGGCCTATACATATTCAAACTATTACATTTTCAGTTTTATACATTATAGGTTTTACAGCCAATTGGCCTGTACCTATTCAATATACTAATATTTCTGATTTAAAATTTAACCATTGAGTTCACTGTACACAAATATGAAGAAAACTTTCAAGAGATGCACCTTTAAAATACATTTGTATGCCTGTTTTATCGAGAGGACAACCTGATTGTAAAACAAAACTCTCCGACACAATGCGACCACCGCAGTGCGCACACCCCACAGCCATTTGACTGATGAGATCAACGGCTGTGTGCGCCCCCAATGCATGATCATAAGGACTATTCAGCTAATGAGACTGAGAGCCCCTCAATGCGCATAGAGAGGTCCACGACCCCATGATGACCTCTGTCTTGAGCATCCAAATGTAGTAAATAAGCAAAAATATCACTGAGATGTCTAGTATCAGTTCTATGATTTATGTTGTCCGGATTTCTTTTTATATGCACCATTTCAAGAAAATTTCTTTTTGATTTGATATGTTCCGTATCCAATACCCTGACAGACTCATAGTTCATTAAATGACCTGTTTTATTGACATGTTCCGCTAGAGCACATCTTTCGAGGTGCAATCTACAGTCACTTTTATGGCTAGTGATTCTATCTTTTAAGTATCTTGAGGTTTTGCCAATGTATTTGGCATCACAATTTGAACAATCTATACTGTAGATCACATCTGTCTTCAGTTTCTGTGGGATTTTATCTTTTGTTTGTGAAAACAGGTTTCCTACGGTGAGTACAGGTTTGAACGCTAGTTTAATGTTTGATGTATTACGAAACAGACGATTAAACTTTCTTGCTATGTCTCTATGCAATGGTAAAGTTATATATTGGGTTAAGTGGGTGTTGGTTTCATTTATACCTTCATCGCTACGTGGAGCCATCGTAGCTCCTCCAACTGATGTGTTGATTGTTTCGTTAATATTCATTGTGTTGAATAGGATCTTATTAAGAAGTGGTTCTGGATATGAGTTGTCCTTGAAAAGGTGAAATATTTTTTTTTATTCTTCTGATGAAATGTTATGTCACTAATGGCTAAGACCCTTTGTTTCATTTGTTTGACTTAGTTGATTTTCATCTTTTGATTGTGGTATGACCAATAGTTGATATATCTACCAGAGCTAATTGGTTTTCTGTACCAATCGATCACAATGTTATTATTTTGTCTTATAATCAACGTGTCTAAAAAAGGGATGGAATTATTATGGTTTTCCCTTTTTAGGGTAAATTGTATATGTGGATCGAATGAGTTAAAATAATATAATAGCTCAACCAGATTAGTGCCTGGTAAAGCCAGTATGATGTCGTCCACATATTTCTTAATTAAGTGGAGTTTGAAGGGGAGAACCTGGATAACAAAGTCCAAAACCATGTCCATAACATAATTAGCAATTATGGGTGAAATTTCACAGCACATTGGTGTTCCAAAGGTTTGTTTGTAGAATGTAGTGTTAATAACCAAAAAATTATTGTTGAACACAAAAGTCAGAAGTGAGACGAAAGACTCTAAATCAATGGAGCAATGTGGCGCTATTGAAGGCCATTTTCTTGTGATTGCCGTTATGGCAATGTTCAGATATACATTACTGAAAAGAGAGATTACATCGAGACTCGCAATAATATAACCATCCGATAATGTTGTTCTGTTAAGAAGTTGATTTACTCCAAAGGAGTCTTTAATATAGTAATCATTCTCAAAATCATATGAGTCCGTCAATACCTTGGTAAGAAACTTTGTAATAAGTTCAGTTGGTGTTCCAATCGAGGCAAGAATTGGTCGAACAGTTAATGGTTGTTTATGTATTTTTGGTAACGTGTAAAATTTTCCCGAGACCCCCCTATAACTCATCACCATCAGGTTGTCCTCTCGATAAAACAGGCATACAAATGTATTTTAAAGGTGCTTCTCCTGAAAGTTTTCTTCATATTTGTGTAGAGTGAACTCAATGGTTAAATTTTAAATCAGACATATTAGTATATTGAATAGGTACAGGCCAATTGGCTGTATAACCTATAATGTATAAAAGTAAATATTTAATAGTTTGAATATGTATAGGCCAGTTGGCTGTATAACCTATAATGTGTAAACTTGTGAATTTGCTGTCAGTGTGGGATTGAGATTTCAAGCACGTGGTCGATAAACAGACTTCAACAAAAATGAATTTTAAATTTTTTTTAAAATGTGTAATAATTTTATTTTGTAATGAAATGTGATATAGTGTGAGTTAATGATAGACGTAGTTGTTTGTGCTGTCGATGGTCATTCCATTTTTTACCACTCTTAATCACGTTTCAATCTCAGTAAGTTTGTAATTAAATAGTGTTTTGTATAACATTTTAGATTATTTTAACAAAGTATATTTTTATGTAGCTTCTCTGATGATGGGTGAAAATTCACTCGAAAGCTTGGATTAAATACTTAAAAGAGTACACGGATACGTTTTATTGCTGCAATTCCCTAGAAAAATATACACAGAAGTTACATTGTAACTGATCAGCAAAGACATACCTTCACATTTATATATATATATTTATATATATATATATATATATATATATATATATATTCGAATTTTAGTGAAAGTTTGAATCAAAATAATTGCCACATAGTCAAGTTTTCAGTTACCAATCACCCCATTTCATATGAGATTTATGTATTGAAATAAGTTACAGTCTATCGAATTACCTCTCCCATAAAAACGATAATGACATTTTCAAATATAGAAATTATCCGGTGGCCCATGAAAAAATGTATCAATTCTCTTTTGTGGCGAAAACTTCGTGAGGATACAACGCACCCAATTGGTTTATTATATATGAATCATGTGTTGTGAATGAATAAGCCTAGAAAGAAATCGATTATCATGAGAAACGGAATTACAGGATATCCTGGAAAAACTGTTGATACCAATCAGAATCAACAAGCTTTTATAATATTCGCGGTTTCAAGTTAGTATTATCATCAATAATATCCGTTATAATGACCAGTAAAAAATGTTCACACATTGAGTGAAATCAGTTAATATTTAATATTTGATACAAGTATAGCTCGCTATATTTCATTATCTATAAATCAACAATGAGTAGGGTTTGTTTGATAGAAAATTTGAATTCAAGAAATATCAAACATGTACACTAACACGCTGAAGGTATGTGGAAGGGGGAGGTACATTTGAAGAATTTTTATGAATTATTTTTTGTTACGAAAAATATAAGTATCAATAAAAATATTTAGACAAGTAGCCTTAGATTATAAGAAACTTTTTGCATATCTAAAAAATTAATTTCTTAAGAATAAAGAAAATAAACCAAACATATTTTGATCATGCATTTGTTAAAATCTGCCCCTGCATCGAGTTCATTCGAACAAGCGATGGAGAAGATTTGAACAAGTCCTCTAATATACATTATATGGAGTAAAATCAATGCCAAAAGACATTAGAGACATTGATCCTGCCGTATTACCAAGTATACTGGCTTTGGGAACCTTAGGAATAATGTCTTCAGTCATCGCTATATTCGGGATTCTCTGTCATTGAAAACTTAAATATATCTTCTCGTTTCGTAGCCCTCTTTAAAAAGCTCACTTGATATTCATCATCTTCAAGTCTGGATATTAGTTGCGCTACACAGCTAACTAACATATTGTCTCTTTCTTCTAGCTGTTTTGGATTTTCTTCCACCTCCTGGTCTTGTTTCTTCTGGAAATTCTTCCAAATCATCTGATTCATTGTGAACTGTGTAATTGTCGTCCTCTTCTTAAACAGAATCCAAACGTGTTTTTTGCTTTTCTTTTTCTTGGTATCATTTTTGTCTTGCTTGTTCTTCCTTATTTCCACCTCTCCAGTTCAGAGTAGGTTTTTTTTTGCTAAATGTAATAGTTTTTTCTTCAATGTTATTTCTCACAGGAGCTTCAATCAAAATTCTTGATTATAATTTTGTGTTGTTTTTGTTCAAATTTCCATTACGTGGAGCTGCTTTAGTAGTGGCCTTGCAATTTCTGAAGTAAAAACTATATTATTTTTATCGGTCAATAAATCAGTGTGCAAATTTTCATTGGAAGAACTGGGTAAGGAAATATCATCCAAAAGTTTTAAATTTGGCATAGTACTCCTGCAGAAATTAATCGGAGTGACCGCATTTGGAGGACAGGCTTGGAATTCTTCTAAAGCAGTTACCGGTTCCTAAGTACTTTTTTATTCAAATTATTAGCAATTTGCAGTGTATTGCGACCTGATCGTGATGCCTATCTGTCACAAAATCCGCTTCAAAATTTCAATCGGAGAAAGCATTTCTGGAAATCTGCTACGTACCAGTTTTAGCAAATCTAGGGGTATTATTTTTAATTGTGAATGCATTTACATAATCAGAGTTGGCTAATTCAGCTAAATTATGAATGTGTGTTGTATCTATAGTGGTGGAGTAGGACACGGCGGGACAGCTATAGGTTGTATGTATTGTTAATAATGGATGTGACGGATAATATCTGTTTTTATGCATAATCTTATGTTTTTTCAATTGATTTTATTTTGCAATTGATTGAATTATCTGGAATAGTTTTTCTATACTCAATATGGCGTCTTGTTTATAGTTCTCGCATTGTTTGTCATTTACATCAACTGTCTTGTCCTATTTTTATACACTGCATTGTTTGTTTACAATCTCACCTCACTTTGATTACAGATTACATTATTGTACTTATACAATCGGTTCTTATGAACGGTTTGATTTTTATTATTTTGAGATGAAATCTTACAGTTTACTCCTCATATTTGCGTTATTTTGTATAATAATAAGGATCGAACTTAGTTCTCTCTTCAATTTTCAAAATTACTCAAATTCCTATCTTAAAATTTATGGATGAAGATTCCTTTTCGCTTTTATTCACTCTAATTAACTTATTTCTTTTCAGCCCAACCTATCTACGAGATGAAAGAAAAGTATTGGTTTACCCCAGAAAAAGGAAATTTTTTTTTGAGTTAATTTTACGTTTTCCATCAATAACAACACGAAAAAACGGTTTTTAGAAAAAAAATCATGTGTGTATGTCGTCGTCGTCGTTGTCGTCGGCCACTTTTCCTTACATGTCTTGTTAGCACGATACAGCCTCCGAAGTGCAATAAGCCACCAATTTTATAATTGAATGTTGTTGCGGACTTGTCATAGATGCCCCCTAATGATTTTCAGCTCTCCAGAGCCAGTACAACGGGTGCTATGGTACTTGAAGTACGACATTTTAGTAATTTTTTGAGAAATTTCAGTTTGTTAGCACGATACAGCCTCCGGAGTTCAACAAGTCAACAATTTTATGATTGAACATGATTCAAGACATCTCATTGATGAACCCTATTGATATTCAGCTCACCAGAGCCAGTACAACAGGTGCTATAGTGATTTAAGTACGATATTTTTGTCATTTTTGGGGGAATTTTATATTGTTAGCACGATACAGCCTCCGGAGTATATACAAGTGACCAATTTTATGATTGGATATAATTCAAAGCTTCTCAAAGATGAACCCTATTGATATTTAGCTCACTAACGCCTGTACAACGGGTGCTATGGTACTTGAATTACCAAATTTTTGTCATGTTTGGAGAATTTTCAGATTGTTAGCACGATTAGCCTCCAGAGTGTACAAAAGTGACCAATTTTATGATTGAATATTGTACGTATCCTCCAAACATTGGATTGTTGTGATATCTTTCTAAAATTTCTTGAGTCTCTTCTTTCCGCTGTACCGTCTTTGGTACTTCGCAGATACATATTGTGCACTGTTTGAATATACCATCATTTGCGTATATCTGCATTCTTTTTACTTCAAATTTTAACGAAAGCTCATCAAGCTTTTCCAACGTTCGTCCTAAGTCAGAGTTGTGTATTTGGGTAGGTAAGGCTTCACTAAATTTCAATTCATTTTTGATCCGCATGCTCATCCTTAACGAGATACGTTTATTTTCAAAATGTAGAATCAACAATTTATTCACCTTTTAGTTGTTTAAATCTTTCATCATTAAAAATTGTATTACACGTTTTACGATTAGTTTCGTTATTTTCCTTAAATGTTGAACTATTTCATCCCGGATGTGTCTCTAACTGATTTTGTCCTTTGTTCTAGTTCTTTTAGACTGTATACGTACGTCCCTTCCAAAGTTTCTACTTTCTTAGTCACGTCTTCCATCATTATTAGTACTGGCCTATTTTTGCTACTGTTTTTATTTCATATTCTTTACCATCTCAAAATATCGTATTTAACATTTACTGTGTTGGTAACCTTTTTCATTACATCTTCTAATTCGTTTTCTAGTTGTTCCTCATCTTCTTCGTTGCCTTCTTTTATACCATGTATTATCAAATTCTTCTTTGTAAAATTTTTCTACTAAATTCTCTGGCATACATTCCGACACGTATGCTGCCTGTAGTTTCTCCGCCAGCTTCTCTATTTCCAACTCGTACTGTGTTGTGTCCTTTCCATTTTGTCTTACTATGTTTAGTTTTGCCAAGAGAAGACTTGGGTTATCTTCTCTTATTCCGGATTTAAGCTTGTTTCTGATTTATGTGATAGAATTTTCCGTCGTTATCAGACCTCCTGCTTTCCCTGTCAGTCTAGTTTTAATTAAAAGAACTGCATTTATTTGTAATAAATCTAACGAATCCAAAACTTACTTGCTTCGCCATTACATTCAGTAGGTAAAACCTTACTCGCGAAATTGAAAAAATCATTCGTACTCGTAGCCATTTTCACCTGTTTGCTTATTGTTTGTTATACGACCGTATCGATCACCTCAAATATTATAGATGTAGGTATTTTAACAGTACAGTTTAGCGCTTGAAATGACCTAAAAGTTTTATCCCTAATCCTATCAGAATTATTTTTACTTTTTTGCTGAATTATACTCAAGTTTTCCCAATTTTTACCTAATAATTTTGTAAAATCATTGTAAAGAATTATTATACTATTAACTACTTCAGTATTTATATGTGGATTTCTAGGAGTTTCCTTATTCAAAATCCTTTCTCCCTATTTATTTGCTTCTCCGGTTGATTTTAGCTTATCTTCCGATTCTTCCCACGTAATTGACATTTAAATAAATAAAAGTCAACCATACGTTCATAAGAATAGAAGGCATATGTACATACAATTTTGAACCGTTATACTTCTCGTCGTCTTCTGAACCGCTATGCTTCTGTTGATGTCCCCTTTTTAGTGCTTTTCGGTGCGTCTTCCATAGGGACCATACGAATTTCAAAATGAACACTACCGTTATTATGTACAATAAACCTATTATTTGTGTTACAAAACTCTCTTGCTGCACTATAAAATTGTTGTTTACTGTACCAGTTTCTTGTACCTCTTGTTTTGTAGCTGTACCACCCATAATTCTGCTCCGCCAAGGTCCAAAATTCAGATTAAAGACCATATAATTTGCTCGTTCGGATGCGTCTTTATCACTTACTGGCTTCAATTATTACTATTTATTTCCACTATCATTGGTTCGCAGAGTTCATTTATCTTAGTTCGCAGGATCTATTTACCATTTAAATTTTACCATTAGTTGTCAGGATTCATATATTATCATCGAATATTACCATTAGTTTGCAGGATCTATTTACCATTTGAATGTTACCATCAGTTGTCAGGATCAATTTATTATCGTCGAATATTACAATTTGTTTGCAGGATCGCCATGTGGTGATTAAAACGGCAAGTGTTCCGCGTGTTAAGTCATCAGTCCATTATATCATTATCGATGAGAAAACACTTATTCTTAATCGGTGGGAATAAATAATACCATAGTTTATAAAAAATCACAGGGATGATATATTAAATATTATTTCTAACAAAGTTACTGTCCACAGACATGATACTAGTCAACAATGAACTCTCCTTTTCAGCGTAAGGAATTCATATATATATATATATATATATATATATATATATATATATATGCATATATGTATATATATATAGATATATCTATATATATATATATATATATATATATATATATATATATATATATATATAAAAAAGAAGATGTAGGAATATCGCGTGATATGTTAACAACAACAACAAAGAGAATCATGGGTAATTCACGCAAAGTAAAGGGCTACTGAAATAGAGTGGTAACCGTGGACATGCATGTTTCTGGCTCATTTTGCCTCATCAGCACGGCATAACCAAATAATGATGTGAAATTTGGGAGCAAAGATCTTAATCGAAACATGGGAAAACACAAAATAACGGATTTCAGCAGGGAAACCAAACGCTCATTTGTGTCTTCAATTGGAAGATCCCGAGTTTTCAGGACATCAACCAACATCGACACGGAGGCGCATATAGCCCCCCCGCCATGAACCTTCCGACCCATAGTAAATAACAAAGAAGATGTAGGAATATCGCGTGATATGTTAACAACAACAACAAAGAGAATCATGGGTAATTCACGCAAAGTAAAGGGCTACTGAAATAGAGTGGTAACCGTGGACATGCATGTTTCTGGCTCATTTTGCCTCATCAGCACGGCATAACCAAATAATGATGTGAAATTTGGGAGCAAAGATCTTAATCGAAACATGGGAAAACACAAAATAACGGATTTCAGCAGGGAAACCAAACGCTCATTTGTGTCTTCAATTGGAAGATCCCGAGTTTTCAGGACATCAACCAACATCGACACGGAGGCGCATATAGCCCCCCCGCCATGAACCTTCCGACCCATAGTAAATAACAAAGAAGATGTAGGAATATCGCGTGATATGTTAACAACAACAACAAAGAGAATCATGGGTAATTCACGCAAAGTAAAGGGCTACTGAAATAGAGTGGTAACCGTGGACATGCATGTTTCTGGCTCATTTTGCCTCATCAGCACGGCATAACCAAATAATGATGTGAAATTTGGGAGCAAAGATCTTAATCGAAACATGGGAAAACACAAAATAACGGATTTCAGCAGGGAAACCAAACGCTCATTTGTGTCTTCAATTGGAAGATCCCGAGTTTTCAGGACATCAACCAACATCGACACGGAGGCGCATATAGCCCCCCCGCCATGAACCTTCCGACCCATAGTAAATAACAAAGAAGATGTAGGAATATCGCGTGATATGTTAACAACAACAACAAAGAGAATCATGGGTAATTCACGCAAAGTAAAGGGCTACTGAAATAGAGTGGTAACCGTGGACATGCATGTTTCTGGCTCATTTTGCCTCATCAGCACGGCATAACCAAATAATGATGTGAAATTTGGGAGCAAAGATCTTAATCGAAACATGGGAAAACACAAAATAACGGATTTCAGCAGGGAAACCAAACGCTCATTTGTGTCTTCAATTGGAAGATCCCGAGTTTTCAGGACATCAACCAACATCGACACGGAGGCGCATATAGCCCCCCCGCCATGAACCTTCCGACCCATAGTAAATAACAAAGAAGATGTAGGAATATCGCGTGATATGTTAACAACAACAACAAAGAGAATCATGGGTAATTCACGCAAAGTAAAGGGCTACTGAAATAGAGTGGTAACCGTGGACATGCATGTTTCTGGCTCATTTTGCCTCATCAGCACGGCATAACCAAATAATGATGTGAAATTTGGGAGCAAAGATCTTAATCGAAACATGGGAAAACACAAAATAACGGATTTCAGCAGGGAAACCAAACGCTCATTTGTGTCTTCAATTGGAAGATCCCGAGTTTTCAGGACATCAACCAACATCGACACGGAGGCGCATATAGCCCCCCCGCCATGAACCTTCCGACCCATAGTAAATAACAAAGAAGATGTAGGAATATCGCGTGATATGTTAACAACAACAACAAAGAGAATCATGGGTAATTCACGCAAAGTAAAGGGCTACTGAAATAGAGTGGTAACCGTGGACATGCATGTTTCTGGCTCATTTTGCCTCATCAGCCTCCGTGTCGATGTTGGTTGATGTCCTGAAAACTCGGGATCTTCCAATTGAAGACACAAATGAGCGTTTGGTTATGCCGTGCTGATGAGGCAAAATGAGCCAGAAACATGCATGTCCACGGTTACCACTCTATTTCAGTAGCCCTTTACTTTGCGTGAATTACCCATGATTCTCTTTGTTGTTGTTGTTAACATATCACGCGATATTCCTACATCTTCTTTGTTATTTACTATGGGTCGGAAGGTTCATGGCGGGGGGGCTATATGCGCCTCCGTGTCGATGTTGGTTGATGTCCTGAAAACTCGGGATCTTCCAATTGAAGACACAAATGAGCGTTTGGTTTCCCTGCTGAAATCCGTTATTTTGTGTTTTCCCATGTTTCGATTAAGATCTTTGCTCCCAAATTTCACATCATTATTTGGTTATGCCGTGCTGATGAGGCAAAATGAGCCAGAAACATGCATGTCCACGGTTACCACTCTATTTCAGTAGCCCTTTACTTTGCGTGAATTACCCATGATTCTCTTTGTTGTTGTTGTTAACATATCACGCGATATTCCTACATCTTCTTTGTTATTTACTATGGGTCGGAAGGTTCATGGCGGGGGGGCTATATGCGCCTCCGTGTCGATGTTGGTTGATGTCCTGAAAACTCGGGATCTTCCAATTGAAGACACAAATGAGCGTTTGGTTTCCCTGCTGAAATCCGTTATTTTGTGTTTTCCCATGTTTCGATTAAGATCTTTGCTCCCAAATTTCACATCATTATTTGGTTATGCCGTGCTGATGAGGCAAAATGAGCCAGAAACATGCATGTCCACGGTTACCACTCTATTTCAGTAGCCCTTTACTTTGCGTGAATTACCCATGATTCTCTTTGTTGTTGTTGTTAACATATCACGCGATATTCCTACATCTTCTTTGTTATTTACTATGGGTCGGAAGGTTCATGGCGGGGGGGCTATATGCGCCTCCGTGTCGATGCTGGTTGATGTCCTGAAAACTCGGGATCTTCCAATTGAAGACACAAATGAGCGTTTGGTTTCCCTGCTGAAATCCGTTATTTTGTGTTTTCCCATGTTTCGATTAAGATCTTTGCTCCCAAATTTCACATCATTATTTGGTTATGCCGTGCTGATGAGGCAAAATGAGCCAGAAACATGCATGTCCACGGTTACCACTCTATTTCAGTAGCCCTTTACTTTGCGTGAATTACCCATGATTCTCTTTGTTGTTGTTGTTAACATATCACGCGATATTCCTACATCTTCTTTGTTATTTACTATGTGTCGGAAGGTTCATGGCGGGGGGGCTATATGCGCCTCCGTGTCGATGTTGGTTGATGTCCTGAAAACTCGGGATCTTCCAATTGAAGACACAAATGAGCGTTTGGTTTCCCTGCTGAAATCCGTTATTTTGTGTTTTCCCATGTTTCGATTAAGATCTTTGCTCCCAAATTTCACATCATTATTTGGTTATGCCGTGCTGATGAGGCAAAATGAGCCAGAAACATGCATGTCCACGGTTACCACTCTATTTCAGTAGCCCTTTACTTTGCGTGAATTACCCATGATTCTCTTTGTTGTTGTTGTTAACATATCACGCGATATTCCTACATCTTCTTTGTTATTTACTATGGGTCGGAAGGTTCATGGCGGGGGGGCTATATGCGCCTCCGTGTCGATGTTGGTTGATGTCCTGAAAACTCGGGATCTTCCAATTGAAGACACAAATGAGCGTTTGGTTTCCCTGCTGAAATCCGTTATTTTGTGTTTTCCCATGTTTCGATTAAGATCTTTGCTCCCAAATTTCACATCATTATTTGGTTATGCCGTGCTGATGAGGCAAAATGAGCCAGAAACATGCATGTCCACGGTTACCACTCTATTTCAGTAGCCCTTTACTTTGCGTGAATTACCCATGATTCTGTTTGTTGTTATATATATATATATATATATATATATATATATATATATATATATATATATATATAACTGCAAACAATGTAGTAGGGATGCGGTCAATATAGGGCTGATCAAAAGAAAACTATTTTTTGACTAGTTCAGAACATCTACAATGGACAAAAAAATTTTCAAATTAATAAAGCTGAACAAATATTTGAAAAAAACACAATTGATTCACCAAAATAAGTTTTGAAAATATTCTATCAAGAACATCACAAGAGTTTTAACAGGAGCATGAAATTAATTAACAAAAATCGAGATGAAAACAATTTTCTGACAGTGTAAACATTTAAAATGATCATATCTACAATATCATGTAGAAATGTAAAAACTTTGAACTCACACAACAATTAAAATACAGTCAGAATGAATATTGAAAACGATATACCAAAGGAGAAAGGTATCTATTTCAAAGTAATTATTGGTTTTTGTCACGAAACAAAAAGAAGACCAATTCTTCTAATGATATTATTAGCAAATTAGATATCGAATATATTTATACAGTGATGATATGAATTGGTGTTGTAAAAAAATATACAGGGTGATATATAAATGTTGAGGTCAAGAAATGAAATAACTTAGTTATTCTACAATGTTAATAGATAGGTATAGATTTTGCTAAGTCCATCAAGATTAGACTTTTTGTTTAGACAGTTATTTAAATTTCTATGCTTGTGACACATCTCAAGAAAAAGTCTCTTATTGTAATTTTTCTCCCTTGCAAGTATTTTAGTATTATCAAAACTCATAGTATGTTTACCAACAATAACGTGTTCCGCCAAAGAACAAGACAACTTTCCAGTATTACAGTCGCTCTTATGTGAAGTCAGTCTCCCAGATAAACATCTAGAAGTCTGGCCTATATAAATTTGATCACATTCGTTACAAGGAATGCTGTAAACTAGATTAGACATCTCCCCTAAGCTCAACCTTGACGTGACCTTAGTGTAAAGGTCACGTGAGTCAGGTGTTAAAACAGGTATGTATGGTAGTGAACCAACATACCATACATACCTGGTTTAACCCCTGACCTGCTTAAAGTTCTGAAGAGTTCAACTACTGTTAAAGTTGCAACCTATAATTTATTTACGAATAACAACCTTTACACTAAGGTCAAGTCAAGGTTGAGCTTAGGGAAGATGTCTAATCTAGTTTACAGCATTTTTTGTAACGAATGTGATCAAATTGATATAGGCCAGACTTCTAGATGTTTATCTGGGAGACTGACTTCACATAAGAGCGACTGTAATACTGGAAAGTTGTCTTGTTCTTTGGCGGAACACGTTATTGTTGGTAAACATACTATGAGTTTTGATAATACTAAAATACTTGCAAGGGAGAAAAATTACAATAAGAGACTTTTTCTTGAGATGTGTCACATACATAGAAATTTAAATAACTGTCTAAACAAAAAGTCTGATTTTGATGGACTTAGCAAAATCTATACCTATCTATTAACTTTGTAGAATAACTAAGTTATTTCATTTCTTGACTTCAATATTTATATTTCACCCTGTATATTATTTCACAACAACAATTCATATCATCACTGTATGAATATATTCGATATCTAATCTGCTAATAATATCATTAGAAGAATTGGTCTTCTTTTTGTTTCGTGACAAAAACCAATAATTACTAACTTTGAAATAGATACCTTTCTCCCTTGGTATATCGTTTTCAATATTCATTCTGACTATATTTTAATTGTTGTATTAGTTCAAAGTTTTCACATTTCTACATGAGATTGTAGATATGATCATTTTAAATGTTTAGACTGTCAGAAGATTGTTTTTATCTCGATTTTTGTTAATTAATTTCATGCTCCTGTTAAAACTCTTGTGATGTTCTTGATGGATAATTTTGAAAACTTATTTTGGTGAGTCAATTGTGTTTTTTTAAAATATTTGTTCAGCTTTATTAATTTGAAAATTTTTTTGTCCATTGTAGATGTTCTGATGAAGGAAATAAACAATTTCCGAAAGCTCAACTAGTCGAAAAATATTTTTCTTTTGATCAGCCCTATATTGACCGCATCCCTACTAGATTGTTTGCAGTTTTGTGTTTTACGGTTACTACCCTTCAGCTTTCGTATATATATATATATATGTATATATATATATATATATATATATATATATATATATATATATGTTATATACCTTAAATTACTTAGTACATTTTAAATAAATTGCTTATTTAGTATATTGTGTAATAACCTGTTGTTTTATAAATTGTTGAACCTTATTTTTGCTTACATTGTATTTTTTACCTTTTTGAACTGTTTAGTTTTATAGTCAGTCTAGAATTTACTTCGAATCTTGAAACTTGTAACTTTTGTTAAATAAATAATTTTTAAAAAACCTTTTTCCGTGTGTAAAAAGTTATTTGGCGCAGTTAGTAGGATATGGTAAACGGGCGTTAGTGAATATAACAATCGGTTCGTATCAACGATTTATTAACATAACTTAAGTGAATAATTGGGACTCTTGGTTAAGTAAATTGAGTAGCTTAACTACAGTTCAACTAGATGGCGGAAGCAGTTCTAATTTTCATGTAAGTACTTTATGTCGTATAGAGGAAATAATTGTTTATTTAATTCAGAAAGCTCTGACAATTCTGATTCTGGCTCACAAACTTATAGTAACCGTAAAATAAATATTGAATTATCAAAACCTAGATTTACAATAAATAAATTTTTCAAAATGCCTGCAGATCATGTAGTACCGCAATAGAAAAAGGAATATCTGGACATGCTTCCAGAATTCCATGGCGAAAATACTTTATTACCCAGATTCATAGAAATTTCTGAAAAATTAGTAAATAAATTTAACAATACAGTAGATTTAACAGACTTTCAAAACGAATATTTGATGTCTAGTATTTCATCTAAAATTAAAGGCCAAGCCGCAATAAATATTTCAGCTTGTAGTATTTCAAATTGTCAGAATTTGAAAGATGCTTTATTGAACACATACGCTGATAAACGAGAGATTTACACGTTAAGTATTGAAATATCGGAATTAAAGCAAGGAAATAAATCACCTTTTGACTTTTACAATAGGATACAGCATCTTTTAAATCTACAAACATCATTATTAATGACACGCTCAAATGCAAGTGAATAAGCCATTTTAGGTAACTATTTTAGGAATTTAGCAATAAGAGTACTATTGCGCGGTTTAAAGGAACCTCTCGGTACACTAATGCGTACCAAGAATCCTAGCGATCTAAATTCAGCTTTAAATGTTCTAACGAATGACTTTCAAGTTTATTTTAGTAATAATAATAACAATACACATCCAAAAAATTCATTTAATAAGCCTAAGTCACAATTTAATGTTACATCACATAACAAATATAATTATCCTAATAATAACCAAACGGTAAGCAGACCGAATTTTCTACATAATAATCAACCACGATTTAATAGAAATTTCAACAATGAGAATAATTTAACTAGTACAAGTAGAGATACAAATTTTCAGAATAGAAATACTAATGTTTTCAAACCTAGTAGAAATTATCAATTTCAAAATCCTACTCCAATGAGTATATCTACTTCTAATACGTACAATAAACCAAATGTACAGAATAAAAAAAATAATGGCCAAAATCAATCGCTTTTTGTAGGCAATACAAAAAAATTTATTTCGAAAGAATTGCATAATATTGACGATACTGAACGTCACACTGATGTTGAAGATTGTTTTTGAGACGAAATAGCCTCGGAAGAGACAAACACGTAGAAATGTTTAATTTTACGAATTATGGAAGTGAATTACCGTACATAATATTTCCTGAACAAAATTCAAAAGTAATGATTGACACAGGTAGTACAAAATCTTTTGTAACACCTGAAATTGCAAAGAAATATTTTTCAAAAGCAACAATGAACAAATCTTTCAAAGTAACTTCTGCTTTAGGCTCAAGTCAAAAAAATTATTGTACAGTAATTCCATCTTCAAAGATATTTAAAATTAAAAATAAAATGAACTTAGAATATTGTATATTTAAATTTCACAATCATTTTGATTGCTTATTAGGTTTAGATAATCTGAAAAAATTGAATGCAACTATTGATTCAGTAAATAATGTTTTAATTACGCCTTATAGTGAAATAAAAATAAATTATTTTTAAATCAGAAGCGAGAACACGAATTGTATAGTAGTGCCTCCGCGAACTGAACAAAATATTAAATTGGATATTGATAATTTTAATAATGGCGATATAATTATACCTTATACAAAAATCGGAAAATTAGAAACTCCCGAATGTCTTACAAAAGCGGAAAATAGTCAAGCCGTATGCACTATTTTAAATCCGTCTGAGTCATATTTTAAAATAGATTTGAGTGCTCCTTTAGAGGTTGAACAGTTCGACGAATACGAACAAACCTTGAGCCCTAATTTTAATGCTATTTATGCGGAAAAATTCAAATTTGATATTAATAAAGTTCGAACAGAACATATGAATTCTGAAGAACGCAATGCTATTCTTGAATTAATTAAAGAATATTCTGACATTTTTCATGTTGACGGTAATCAACTAACTTTTACGAGTAAAATCAAGCATCAAATAAAAACTATGTATGATGTACTTATTTATACTAAATCGTACAGATATCCAGAAGTATATAAAAACGAAGTCCAATATCAAATACAGAGTATGTTAGATCAAAATATCATAAGAGACTCATCCTCACCGTACTCTAGTAGTATCTGGGTTGTTCCAAAACAATTGGACTCTACAGCTAAACAAAAATTCAGAGTCGTCGTAGACTATCGCAAGCTTAACGAAATAACGATTGGAGATAGATATCCATTACCAAACATAACCGATCTATTGGATAAATTAGGACGTTGCCAATACTTCACTACCTTGGATCTTGCCTCCAGATTTCACCAAATTGAGATGTCTGAAGAAGACATACCCAAAACAGCTTTTACTACTGAAAATGGCCACTGTGAATTTTTGAGAATGCCATTCGGACTAAAATGAGCTCCAGCAACTTTTCAAAGAGTGATGGACAACATTTTAAGAGGTATCCAAAACGAAAAATGTTTAGTTTATCTTGACGATATCATTATATTTAGTACAAGCTTGCAAGAACACATGAATAATTCAAAAGAAGTATTTAAGAGGTTACGCGAATCAAATTTTAAAATACAAATTGACAAATCCGAATTTCTGAGGAAAGAAGTGTATTTTCGATAAAATAAGTGCTATTCAAAAATTTCCCATACCAAAAACTAGTAAAGAAATTAGAGCTTTTCTCGGACTTCTTGGATATTATAGAAAATTCAATAAAGATTTTTCAAAACTGACTAAACCTTTAACTAATCGTCTTAAGAAAAATGCAGTAATTAACATAAAAGATCCTGATTATATTAATTGTTTTGATACTTGTAAAAATATGTTATTAAATGATCCTATTTTACAATACCCTGACTTTTCTCGTCCATTTAATCTCACAACAGACGCAAGCAATTTTGCTCTAGGCGCTGTTCTTAGCCAAGGAAAAATCGGAACCGATTTACCTGTGGCATATGCTAGCAGAACACTTAATGATTCTGAAGTAAATTATTCAACAATTGAAAAGGAACTCCTTGCAATTGTTTGGGCTGTAAAATATTTCCGCCCATATCTTTTCGGAAGAAAATTCACTATAGTAACATATCATAAACCACTTCAATGGTTATTTTCTTTGAAAGAACCCAATTCTAAATTAGTTAAATGGCGGTTGAAACTCGAATACGACTATGATATTATGTACAAGAAAGGTGCATTGAACACTAATAGTGACTGTTTATGACGAATTCAGCTGAATATGAATGAAGTAAATTGTTCGGATAATCCTTCCAAAAAATTATTAGTTTATATGGAAAGATTTAATGACTCACTTTCGAATAATACTAAAAATAAAAATGTAGAAACCGAATCACTTATTGTAGAAGCTGAAGATTTTAATGACGAAATCGATGACGATAATAATACTATCCACACTAACATAGAAAATCCTTTTGCAGGAATACCTATTTCGGAATCTGCAGTAAATGTGGGAAAAATTCAAATTATAATCTCTGAAGTTAATTTTGAACCAGCTATACCAACTATAATTAAATTATATGCAACTAAGCAAAGAATTCTAGTACAATTTTCTAAAAATAACTTTGAACAAGACGTAATAAATTTTGTGAAAGAATATGTAGCACCAAAAGCAGAATATCATATTTATTTTGAAGATCCCTTATACGAAAAATTCAGCACTGTTATACAAACATATTTCAAAAATTCACACATTTCTTTTATCAAATGTAATAAAAAATTAATTGACATCCCTCTAAATGAAATCAAAGAAGTAATACAGAACTATCATGATAGTGAACGAAATCATAGAGGATTAGATTAAACCGAAAATAATATAAAATCTCGATACTATTGGCCTAATCAAAGATCTTCTATTCAAACGTACATTAACGAATGCGAAATATGTCAAATAACAAAATATGATCGCAAACCCGGGAAACCATATTTTCATATTACCCCAACAGCTATTAAACCATTTCAAATAATACATTTAGACACTATTACTTTAGAAAATACGAAATTTATAACTATAATAGACTCATTTTCAAAATACGGGCAATTGTATAAATTGAACTCAGCCCAAGGTATAGAGATTGTTAATAATTTAATTAGATATTTCACCCATCATTGTATACCGGAACAAATAATATCCGATAACGGAACAGAATTGAAAAATAGTTTAGTTAAAGACCTATTAGAAATAAAATCAAATTCATCTTATCAGTTCACAACATCTTGAAGCAAACGGCATTGCCGAACGATTTCATTCAACAATTATTGAACATTATTACAGGTCATTTAGAGAATAACTCTCCTTTTGATTTAGACATTGATCGACAATTAGTAAATAATTATATTCATAATCACAAAGAAAAAATGAAATTACTTTGTTCTAAAAAAAATAAATCATTGCAAGAAACTAAAGATAAAGTTATTTCAAAAGCTAATGAAAGTAGAGAAGATCTTCCAGACCCTCTACCTACAAAAGTATTTGTCAAAAATAAGCAGATTGAAAGTAAGACAAAAAATGGATATCAACCGGAAAAAATAAAATCCGTAAACAGAAAAAATAAAACTGTGAAAATTGTAACACGTCATTTTAATACCGCTGAAGATATTCATATTTCAAATATAAAACGACCTAAGAAGAAACCTTATACTTTCATTACACAATAAGTTTAATATTAGAATATTTAAGAGAAATGAAGTTTATCTACACACGTTACATGAACTTTATCTTTATTAAACAATGTTGAATTGCATGACATTGCATTCGAGTATAATTATATCGAAAGAATTATTTACAGAGCTGCAAAAAAAAATATCTTCGTATTATAAATTACAATTACCGTTGGAATTGAAATACGAGAATATTTTAAACTTTGAATCAATTTTATATATAACATGTACAGTAAGTAAAAATAGATTAGAATATTTTTTATCGATTCCTATAGATTTTAATATTGAGTTTGAATTATTTTATTTATTATCCATACCTACTAAGCTAGAATCAGAATTCGTAATAATAATACCAAATTCAAAGTATTTGCTAAGATCTGATACACAGATAAAATCTCTAAATGATATTTGTACAAGAAGTGAAAATTTTTAATGTGCTTCACACATTCAAGATAATAATAAACAGTTATGTGAAGAACAAAATGGAAAACTAACTGCGAATACACTAAAACCAAAATTATTGAAAATCATTTGGAAATTATACCAGAAATGAACCAATACCTAGTAGTATTTCCAGAAGAAGAAAAATTGATAATTAAATGTTCAGAAGACACAGAAATCAAAGTTTTAAAAGGAATTTTCGTTATCAAAAATTCGCCATGTAAAATAACTTTTAAAAATCAAGAATTAATATTTCAAAATAGAACTTTTGGTCAACCACTGGTACTGAATAAACTTCAGACACATTTTAATAAAATTAAAATCTAGCCTTTGGAAATAAATTTGATAAAATTTAAATTAAAAGAAATATCTTCTCAAGGATTGACACCAATTCAGGAAGAACAATTAAATCTCCATATTCCTAGCATAATTTCTATATTCTAGCGGAGTATTGATAATTATTTGGCTACTCTTGAAGAAAATTCAGAAAAAAAGAAAATCAGAAGAAACTCCAATGGAATTACAAGAAAAGAAAATTCAACTTCCAATGGGTGCGTCGATCTAATGGGGGAGGTGTTATATACCTTAAATTACTTAGTGCATATTGAATAAATTGCTTATTCAGTATATTGTGTAATAACCTGTTGTTTTATAAATGGTTGAACCTTATTTTTGCTTACATTGTATTTTTTACCTTTTTGAATTGGTTAGTTTTATAGTCAGTCTAGAATTTACTGCGAATCTTGAAACTTGTAACTTTTGTTAAATAAATAATTTTTAAAAAACCTTTTTCCGTGTGTAGAAAGTTATTTTATATATATATATATATATATATATATATATATATATATATATATATATATTGTTGTAGATAGATAAACATTCACAGAATCCCAATAGAATATAAAATTATAATATCTATCAATAAAAGTAATTTGTAAATAAAGAACCAAATTATTAAAATATCGATATAACAATATAATCAATTAGAATCAGTGGGCATAATCATAGAGAAAATAAATAAGAAAATCGAAAGAATTCATATATAATTATTGATAAACATTATTAAAATAATTCTGTATTTTAAACAACCTTAGACAGAACTTAACAAGCAACGAAGATCAATAAAATAACGTGACGCCACACGGAATATTAGACACCTAAAGTATCTGTTTATATTTAAAGAATAAATAGAATAGTAATAATAGAATCAACAGTGCTACAATGATTGATTAATAAATGAAATTTAGAATTAGAAAAATATATATATATGATATATTAATCAAATACTCAATCATAAACGTTAATAGGAAACACAATAATAATATGTAGAAAACTGTAATTATAGGTAATGTCAAAAACCAAAACGAAATATAACAGTTGACGACAAGTATACCAACATAAAATGCAATCTGATATGAAATATAAGAATAAAAATAAATGATTACCGACCTAATTTATGTATATTGATGTAGTAATATAAAACAAAATAGGAAATTAACTGTATCCATATGTATTATGTAAATACTTAGGTTGTAGGAAGTATAAAATTTGTATATTTGCATTGATCAATCGGAAGATTTCAAATAATAACTAACAAGAAAAAACAATGATAAATACTATGTGAGTGAATAAATCAATGACGATAAGGTTATAGTGCATAAAAAACATCATTTCGTAGTTAGTTTAAGTCAGAAAAACAATAAAGTATTAATAAACAAATTGACAGGTGAACAATAATCAAAGATTTTTCTAGAACATTCCGAGCTTCCGGTTATAAACAAAAAAAGAGGTTTTGGCGGATAAAAAAACCCGCGGTAGACAGTCAAGCGTTGGTACCCAGAGAGGAAGGAAGTGAATTGTATGTAATGCAGTTTTTCTTATAAAATTTTCAAATAATATGTGTTAAATGTATAAGATAAGAAATCAAAAAAAGTAATTAAAATTTAAATGAGTGCAAAGACAAAATTTGTGTGAAACAAAGTCAATCCACGTAGGAGAATTATCACCAAATAATTCTAAGAAGGGAGATTGCCACCTGGAGCGGGAAAGCCTCATGGATGGACACGATTGAAGGCGTCAGCTTGGTGAAAAGAAAAGGTCTGTGGTGTGTTCAATTAATAATATTTGGTACCAAAATTATGAATACTGAAATTTAAATAAAAAACACCTGGTAATACAAATTTTAAAATGATAATAATAAACAAGGAAACGTAAAAAAACTCACCTTATCAAATTTGTAGATACATGTATTAATTTCTTTTATGTTGTATTTTTCTCTAACTACATATATATAAAACGTTCCACAAAATAACAAGCCACAACAATTTCAGTTTTTATCACGTGCACAATATTATAATACGTTAAAATATTTTTGAAAGGATCGAAATTAAGTAGATTAAAAATTTCAATATCCTCTTCATTTCACGAATCGATTAAAACTAAAGTAGTGTCTAAATATTTTCAATAATACTATTTAGAAAAACACGAAGAAAAAGTTACAATATTTGAACAGCTTTAAAACAGATATTCATTTTTCAGAGAAATATAATGTTTACAAACGATTATGTAAATTTATGCAAATGAGTCTGCAAAAAATGGTTGTGTGATGAGGAAATTTATATATATATATATATATATATATATATATATATATATATATATATATAGATAAAATCCATATTGAAGTTTATGGTGTAAGAATATTTGATATTTTAATAATAGGATAATCATTTATTTTTTTGATATAATAGTTATATGACACCAATAACTAAATTAAAAGCGTCAACTGTATTTTATGTAACTAATATTTAAAATTTCCAATTTTTTTGTTCTTTCTTTTAAATAATAATATAAAATAAATTACATTGATTAGAGATGTTGATTTTCTTATGACTTTGCCCAGTGACCCTACTGAGATATAGAGTTGTGTATAAATAGGAGCAGCCGAGGTAAAATTTTGAAATTAAATGATATTACATGATGCAAAATAGCAAAATGAATAGGAGAAAATGATGATAAAAAAAATATATATGAATAAAAATTTGTTTAACATATCAATTAGCTAGCCAAAAGTATGTTGTTATTTCAATAGTAATATTACATCTCATAATTCAATTCAAAATTTTCAATTGTTAATTCATATTTAGAATAAATTCTTAAATAAATAAATAAATGAATACACACAAATATAATCACTAATAATATATTGCTGCTATAATTGCCGTTACCCTATTTGATTATTTTAATTAGCACAGTAAGTAGAATAATATACAATTTATCTCCCAAACGTGGAGAAAATATAAAATAATTATTAACATAAACAATTTGGCGCCCAATGTGGGGCATTAGTGGGCATTAGGGGCATTAGGAGCATTAGGGGCATTAGGATCATTAGGAGCATTAGGAGCATTAGTAAAAGTAAATCATAAAATAAATTAACAAAATAAAATGAATCAAAATGGATAAGAGATGGTGAACAAGTTGGAATAGAAGATGGATCTGATCAAGAGGGTGAAAGAAGAGAACAAGGAATGGGTGATTTCCAAGTACATTACATGGAACAAGGAAGAAATAATCATGAGAACGATGAAGAGACCAATGGAAGTGAAAGAATGGAATCAATTGAAGAAATTGAAACAATGAAAATGAGGGAAGAGATACCAGGGCAGAATCAAGAAAAAGGAGCTAGAAATAATGATGAACAAAATATGATGATGGAAATTTTACAAACAACGAGAAGAATGGAAACAAGTAATCAAAGGATAAAAGAAGAAATAAAAACAAGTAATCAAAGAATGGAAGAAAAAATGGAAATAAATAGTCAAAGAATAGAAGAGAAGATATAAGAAAACAATTAGATGGATCTAAAAAATATACATAAGAAAGAATCCAAGAAACGAAACAAGAAATTAGAGATGAAATGATAGGGAGAATAATGGAGTTAGAAGAAGTGCAATCCACGAAAATAGAAAATTTAAAGAAGAAGGAGAATGATTTGGAAATAGAAACTGGAGAAAACACCAAGAAAATAAAAGGAAACACTGAAAGAATAACAAAACTAGACAGAGTCATTATGAAAACGAATAAAATATGCAAAGTATGGAGGTAGATATCAATAAAAAAATAAAAATGAATTTTCAAATAGCAGAAGAAGAAAACAACAAAATAAAGAGGGAATTAACAATGGGAATGCGAAATATTCTTGGCAAAGTGGAACAAATAGAAAGAAAAGGCGGAAATAAAACAATTTATGGATCAGCAAATCAAAGATTTTATGGTAATATAAAGAAGTTGCACCCAAGAATATTTATTAGAATAATAAAGAACAGGATAAGAGGTATCAACAATATTGAGGATATAAAGGAAATAATAAGAGATCACCTAGAAAATCATGCACTAATATGGTTTGCGGCAAGAGAAAAAGATATGATGGAATTTAATGATTTCGAAACAGCGTTTTTACAATATTTATTTTTGGGGTGAGAATGCACAATCAGCTGTGAGAGAACAGCTATATTTCGGCGAATTTTATGAAAACAGAAGTCATAGTTTGAATAACTATGCAATTCATATGCATGCCATGACACAATATTTGGAACCACCAATTCCTGAAGAGGAAATTGTTATGTTCATAGCAAGACATTTCAAAGCAGGAGTAGCTGAAACCATTTCGGTGCAGAACATAAAAAAACTTGATCAATTATCCATGTATCTGCAAAGAGTAGAAAGGAATATAACAAGACAAGACAAGTCTCAACAAAATAGAAGAATAAACAATACAAATAACGAAAACTATTCAAGAAACACGAATAATTATACATATAATCAAAACAACAATTGGAATAATAATAGACTTAATTATAATACAAATAATGATATTAATAGACCATATTATAATAACAATAATTATAACAATAATTATAATCAGCCGAACAATCAGCCAATAATGAAGCAGTCAGAAAAACTGATTTTATGAATAATCTAAAAAGAAAAATTATTAACGAATGGCAAGCTATATGGGACGAAACAAATACTTTACTCCGTAGACTAGAACCGGAGGTGAAGAAGAAGTATGAATCCACAGGGTTGAGTAGGTTAGAAACCATTAAAGCATTTAGACTTCGTACAGGACACACAAGTCTCACCCATCAACATCTTCTGAAAGGCGACCCAGCACCAATTTGTGATCAGTGTAATGTGATTATGTCAGTAATTCATGTTATCAATGAATGTCACACATTCAATCCGCAAAGACATCAATATGACATAAAACACCAACTCGAAGAGAACCTGAATAACGAAAATATAAAGAACACCTTGGAATATATGAAGTGCATGAAACTATTCGACAAAATCTGAAAATATAAATGTAGTAACATATATAAAATGTAGTAACAAGAGCTAATGATCAAGAGCTAATGACCCCAGTAGTCGATGCTCCTTATGGGTGGGTTTTTAGTGAGGTACAAATCCCACACTGTTTGGCAACCTACAACTTTTACGCCAAGCGCCTTTTGAAGGTTTTCCCACCCATTAAAAAAAAAAAAAAATTATAATAATAACAACAGAAATGATAATTTTAATAATAACAATAGCAGAAACAGAAATAACAATGACGCATTCCGACAAAACAATTACAATGACAGAAACAATAGACCATATTGAACAAACGACAGAAGAAACTCAGAAGGAGATGGTGATCGAAGAAATGGTAATTATGACACAAGGAGGATAAATTATCAGAGAATTGATCAGAGTAGAAGAAGTAGATCAGAAGAAAGAGGGGAAAGAATTACAAATGAGAATAATACAAGAACAGAGACGACACAAATACATAGACGAGATACAGGACGAACAACAGACTTAAACGACAATCAAAATTTTTAGACAAGCACACACCAAATCAGCAGAATCTATTTATTTCTACTTATGAAAATCCTAATGAATTTATAAAGTTATGTGAAAACATCGATACAAACGGAAATAATGGCTTAAGAATTATAAATGGATTAGTTAATAAATTAGAAACTAAATTAATCATCGATACAAGATCGGAAGCATCAATAATTAATCAAAATTTTGTAGAAAAACTGAATAATCAATTGAATAATATAATTAAAATTCCGAAAATGAATCATCTAATAGGGGCTAATTGCAAAAAACTTTGTGAAATTGATAAATCGATGAACGTAAATGTAAATATTGGGGGAAAAGAATTTAATCTACAGGTATTAATTGCTCCAAATATAGAAACTGATATAATAATAGGATGTGATGAATTAGAAAAAAATAAAGCAATAATAGATTCATAAAAAAGAAAATTAAGGATGCATGGAATATGGATTAATTTGGAAATAATGGAATTGCAAGAAGAAGATAAAATGTACAAGGAGGAAGTAGATGATGTATATGAAGAAGAAAAAGAAAATGAAATTATAATTGATTGTCCTGATGATAGGAAAGAAGGAATAATAAATTTAATGGATAAATATAATAATTACTTTTCAAAGGAGAATAGGATTGCAAAAGATTATGTACATAAAATAGAAGTGAATGAAGATATTAAAAATTTCAGAGCAAAAACATATCCCATCCCGTATAAACATGAGGAGCAAGTGAGAAGAAATATCAAACAACTTCTGGAACAGAAAATAATAGAGAGAAGTAACTCACAATACATTAATCCTATTATTGTAGTAGTGAAGAAAAATGGAGAATTAAGACTTTGTTTGGATGCTAGGAATATAAACAAATTTGCAACACCCCAATATGGAGCACCTATGTCGGTTGAAGCTATTTTAGGACGGATAACAAAAACAACATTATTTTCACGATAAGATTTAAAACCAAGTTTTTGGCTAATTCCATTGCAGGAGAAAAGTAGGGATTATACAGCTTTTTCCATGGATGGGGAAATTTATAGATTTTGTGTTGTGCCATTTGGTGTTCAAAGTGCATGTAGTTCGTTAGTGAGGGCACTGAATAAGATATTAAATAAATATGAATCATTTGTATTGCATTATGTAGATGACATATTACTTTTTTCTAAAAATATACGGGAAGATAATTTTCATCTTGAAACAATTTTAAAAGCTCTGGATTCTGCAGGTTCAAAATTGAATAAAGAAAAGTGTGAGTTTTATAAAGAAGAGATAATATATTTGGGATATGAAATTAATCAAAATATTATACAATTAGATCCACAAAGAATAAAAATAATTCAAGAATATGCAAGACCGAAGAATTTAAAGAATTCACGCGGTTTCTTGGGAATGCTGAATTATTATAAGAGGATATTCCTGAAGTAAGCAATAAAGAAATTCCATTAATAGAATTATTAAGGAAAAATGTCAAATGGCAATGGAATGAAGAGAGAGAAAAGGTTTTCCAGGATATTAAAGCACAATTTGTGGAAAATTTGAAAATTTATCACCCTATTTATGAAATTCCATTTATTCTAAGAATGGACGCTTCAGTGAACAGACTAGCAGGAGTACTGGTACAGGAACAAAAAGAAGGAGATGTTTTGTATCAAGAACAACGAAAAATAGTGAGAAAAACTATAGTGTGAGTGAGCTGGAACTTGCCAGTATTATTTTTGCAATAAAGAAACTAAGATTTTATTTGCAACAACAGAATTCATCGATGGGCATTGCTTATGCAAGAATATGATTTCACAATAAAGTATGTACCAGGAAAATTAAATGTAGTATCAGATGCCATCACTAGAATCGAAGAAAAGTCAAGAAATAAAAATAGACAAATCAATATGAAGACAATATTTATTACAAAATAGTCAATGAAGTAGAATTATATCTAATCACAGAGGAATTGGCGGAGAAAATTTTACAAGAAATACATCAGAAATATGGACATATGGGAGTAGGAAAACTTGGCTAATATTCAGAGAAAACTATATAGCAAGAGGAGATCTAGCTATTGCGAAGAATATAACAAGAACATATGAAATTTGTCAAATGGCAAAGGAGAAAAATATACACAATCAAAATATACCAAAATCCATCAAAGTAACAAAACCTTTGGAAATTTTATCAATTGATTTCATGTCAAATCTGATTCCTAGCGAAATGAATGGTAATATACATATTTTAGTAGTTCCAGATAATTTCTCTAAATACATAAAATAATATCCAAATAAGAAAACAAATACAAAAATAGTACAAAAATGTTTGACAAATTACTTCTTAGAGATATGAATACCGGAAAATTGCATAATGGATAATGCCACATATTTGAATAACCAAAGAATTCAAAATTGGTTAAGAAAATCTAATGTTAATCCATTGTATACTAGTGTAAGACATCCGTGTGCCAATCCATCGGAACGATACATTAGAGAGGTGATAAAATATCTAAGGATTCTAATGAGCAGCCATCATGAACAATGGGAACAACAGCTTCCAATGATAGAAGAATATATGAACGGGATACCTAACACAGTCACAGAAGTTTCACCCATGTATCTGATGAAACAAATATTACCAGATCGTCCATAGATACCTAAAAATATTGAGAATTATGATAAATTGATTGAGAAGGTTAATATAAGATTAAGGAAAACAGGAGAAAAATTTGTACAGAGAAAATTGAAGGGGATCAAGAAAGGAATTACATTCAACAAAGGAGATTTAGTAATTGTAAAGGTATTGAAGGTATCTAATAGAAGAGAAAACAAATGTGCGAAATTGCAATTTCCATTCGAAGGTCCTTATGTGATTGACAATGAAAATGGAGTGAATAGCTATGTTTCAAAAGATCCTATTAGTGATAGAACTAGAGGAGTATTTCATATCAGTAACTTATATAGATTTCGTAATTAAATTATAATTATTACTAACAGACATTAACTCACAATTTAAAAGACATTTCACAAATTAATACTAAAGAATTGATGATAACAGACTTAATGATTAAAATAACAAGAGTAATGAGGAATGACATGCTATGATAAAGTGATCAAATTGGTTTTCTTATTTCTTTTACATATAAAATAAATCAAGAAAACAACTTTTGGGAATGTTGTTGTAGATAGAACGAGCATATAACATCCATAGAATCCCAATGAAGTATAAAATAATAAAATCTATCAATAAAAATAATTTGTAAATAAAGTACCAAAATTAATAAAATATCTATATAACAATATAATCAATTAGAATCAATCGTCATAATCGTAGAGAAAATGAATAAGAAAATCAAAAGAATTAATAAATAATTATTGATTAACATTTTTAAAATAATTCTGTATTTTAAAAAACAACCTTAGATAGAACTTAACAAGCAAGCGAAGATCAACAAAATAACGTGACGCCACACGGAATATTATACACCTAAAGCATCTGCTTATATTTAAAGAATAAATAGAATATAATTAATAAAATCAACAGTGCTTCAATGATTGACTAATAAATGAAATTTTAGAATTAGTAAAAATATATATAAGATATGTTAATCAAAATTCAATCATAAAAGTTAATAGGAAACATAATAATATATGTAGAAAACTGTAATTATAGGTAACAGTTGACGACAAGTATACCAACATAAAATGTAATCTGACATGAAATACAAGAATAAAGATGAATCATTTCCGGCCTAATTTATGTATATAGATGTAATAATATAAGACAAAATAAGGAATGAACTGTATCCATATGTATTATGTAAATATTTAGTTTGTAGGAAGTAAAAAATTTGTATATTTGTATATATATATATATATATATATATATATATATAGATAAAAATATATATATATATATATATATAGATAAAATCCATATTGAAGTTGATGGTGTAAGATTTTTTCATATTTTAATAAAAGGATAATCATTTATTTTTTTGATATATTAGTTATATGACACCAATAGCTAAATTGAAAGCGTCGACTGTATTTTATGTAACTAATATTTAAAATTTCAAATTTTTTTGTTCTTTCTGTTAAATAATAATATAAAATAAATTACATTGATTAGTGATGTCGATTTTCTTATGACTTCGCCCAGGGACCGTACTAAGATATAGAGTTGTGTATAAATAGGAGCAGCCGAGGTAAAATTTTGGAATTTAATGAAACTACATGATGCAAAATAGCAAAAATAATAGGAGAAAATAATGATAAAAACAAAAAATTTATAAATAAAAATTTGTTTGACATATCAATTAACTAGCCAAAAGTATATTGTTATTTCCATAGTAATATTACATCTCAAAATTCAATTCCAAATTTTCAATTATTAATACATATTTAGAATAAGATCATAAATAAATGAATAAATACACACAAATATAATCATTAACAATATATTGCTGCTATAATTGTCGTTACCCTATTTGATTATTTTAATTAGCACAGTAAGTAGAATCATATACAATTTATATCCCAAACGTGGAGAAAATATATAATAATTATTAACATAAACAATATATATATATATATATATATATATATATATATATATATATATATATATATTATTAACAATCTAAACATAAACAGTCGATGATCTCCTTCGACCTCACTATACTTAAATTATGTATATCGTTGAATCGCGTTTATTATTATATTTACAAACAGTCGTGATTCCGTTTGGAACAATAGCCTTCTTACAACTTGTTAACGACCTTCAAGTTCACTGGCCGCTCACCATAATTATAATTAAACTAACTAAATCTAATAGTTACTTTTCGGATCGTTACAGACTTCTATTTCAGTAAATTGAGATGGGCCTAAATATGGAAAATCGTATTTTGTTCTTTCCTCGCCTCTCCTTTTACTGAGACTAATTCTCCTACTTTAATCTATACAGGAGATGAATTTGGTTCACTATTTTTGTATTACTACTTTCTGTTTAAATAAAAAATCCCTAGTTGGCTCGTGTGGGTATTGAAGTTTGTACTTGAGCTCGTTGTGATACGACTCGAAGTCATGCTGTGACTCTATTCTTGTATTTAAACGTTTTGGTGTGTTCCATTTTATCTCATACACTAAATCGATAGGTGTGTAACTGCGGTATGAGTAAGGTGTGGTATTATAACGCGGTAGAAAAGTTACGTATTATATTTAGTTATTCTATTAAACTTTTCATGATCTCGTGTTTATAATCGTCTCCTTTATCTGTTCCTAATCCTTCCATTAAACCGTAAGTTGGTACGAAATTGTCAAATATTCCTCTCGCAATTGTCTGAGCCGCTTTGTCTTGGACTGGTATCATAACTGTATACTTTGTAAGATCACATAACATCGTTATACCCAATGTCGAATGGTTTTATATCAGTGTCCGATATGACAAAATTTTCTGTGTGACCTGGTTTCGATTTGTTAACTTGACAATCGTAACAATTTCTAACGTAATTTCTCACATCTTTTTCCATGTTTCTCCATCTAAAATTCGCTCTCATTTTCTTCCATTTATCTGTTATTTTCTACATGACCTCCAAACATAAGATCATTGTGACATATTTCTAGGAGTATTTTTTCTTTTGCTCTACCATTCTTGGTACCTCGCAAATGCATATTTGTTTATTTCTAAATATGTTGTTACCTTCATTTATAAATTCTTGTACAGTACATGTCTCGAGAATATCATCACTTTAATACATCATTCATTTTACATTATTTTCCACCGACAGCTTATCAAGCTTCTCCAACGTTCGTCCTAAGTCAGAGTTGTATAATTCGGTATTTAAGTTTGAGTTTTTCATCCGTACATACATCGTTAGCGAGACACGGTTTTCTTAAAAACGTAAGATTGGTAATTTATGAATCTCTAAATTATTTATAACTTTTATGACTAAAATTTTTCTATTGACAATTCCCTCATTCTGACGGTAGAGTCAATTTGCATAACATGCATTAATGTAGTGCCAAAAATCCCCACTGGATGCAGGAAGTGCAACATTAGGGCCGATGGAGTTTTAATGTTTGGTGCGGCATACTAGGACACACAATTATTGGGCCCTATTCCTTCAACCAGTCTCTAAATAGCAATACATCTTTACAGCTCATTCGTAATGAGTTACCAGTTTTGTTAGACGATGTGCTCCTTCAAACCAGGAGAAATGTGTTTGTTCAGCTTAACGGATGCCCAGTATATTATTTAGTTATTGTTTGATAACACTTGAATGAAACATATCCAGACCGATGGATGGAAAGAGGAATCTTCTTTCCCTGGCCAGCAAGATCACCCAACTTCTAATTGTGGGGGCGAGTAAAAGATATTGCCTTCCAATCGAGACTTACTGTAATAATTGGAGGTAAGGGACCATATATTAAACCATATTATGTACCCAGGCCATTAATTTGGGAAGCCCTTACAATTATCTGTGGAAACATAATAAAAACCATAACTTCCAAATATCACTGTGATAAATTAGACTAACACAATCAAAATTGTATACAATTAACACTGACCAATATCACCATGTCGTTGACCATAGTTACACTAAGCACTAAGACTATATATCTATCTAAATTATAATAATTACATATATGCTGATTCAATATAAATATATTATAGAGTACATTAACTTTATTTAAAATTGAAAAACCGTACAAGGTTTAGGTTTATAATCTCACTCGCGTCTTTCTTATAACGTGTTTTAATAACTGAAATAAACGTCTTTTTAAATGATCGTGACTCACAAGTAAATTAATCAACCTTATTAATTTTCCAACGACCTTCAGGTTCAAAAAACCGTCACACTACGAGAAGAGCAGATATTGGAGGAAGAATTAGAAATGCCATTCGCAGCGGTAATAGAATCGACGTTTTTTCCTACGCGAGAACGTCTAGTGCGATATGGCAATGATAATGGCAGGCAATTTGAGCATGTGTTAAAAAAATTCTTGCAGCTAACATATATATGATACCTATATAATTGATCATCGTATTTTATCGTAGTTTTTCACATTTTTACGATAAGTCAAAAACGAATAATGATATAAAGATGATTTAGTGAATATCTTACTAAGATACTAACGTTTCATCCAACTTTTCAATAGAATCGTAAAAATAAGTAATCGCTGCATAAAGCGACCTCTTGTTTATATGTTTTAACATAGTCGATAAGGTATATGAATGGTGTTCAAAATCCATAGAATTCGCTTTCATGTAAGTTCAGAAACAGTCGGATAGGTTGATTAATTTTAACGGAATAATAAAATTTAAACACTGAAAAAGAGATGGCCTTCCATCTCGCTATTTATGACAAATACATAGCAATGTCACTATAGAAAATTATCTGGTATTAAACGGGCTTTAAAATGATGATTCAAAATTATACCTCATTCTGCGATTTTCTGACACAATGATAATTTTAGATTTGAAAATAGCAGTAACCCCCTTTGTGTGAAATTTTGAGGTTAAAACTAATTTCCATTAATTTCTCTTGGCCTCTTTTACTATCAATATTTTCCCCCGCAACTTAAGACAAATAAATACTTTCCCAGATACAGCTGGTTACCTCACTTAATGGGCCGCCCTGTACAATCAACCACAAAAAAAACTCAAACAACACCTTCCATCACCAACTATATCCCCATCTTGTTTAAGAAACACTGAACTATTTTCTTTTCAGGTCGATTTCTCTGCATTCACTTCATGTTTTATGAGGTACAAAGTAACTACACACTTCGAACTGATTGAAAATACTTTTTCCTCCCTCAAATCAGGGAGGAAACTCATACTTTCCCTCCCTAGGGAGGAAAAGTAAAAGTGACGTCATAGTACGCTATCAATGAAATAATTTTTGCAATTTAGAGACTAAAGTGGTCACTTTAGTCTCACATGTTAGAAACTATGTTAGACCCAAGGGATATAAAAGAACAGTTAGAATCCCAAGGAATTTGAAGTACAAATAAAGACGTACACCCCCGTTGCCTAGCCAAGCATTTTAAAAGTCTATCCTCGATGCCCAGCCAAGTATTTTAGAAGTCCATCCTCGATGCCCAGCCAAGTTCCGTAAAATAAGTAGTATTTATTAATTTTGTTTGTTAGTTTCATAAATAAATTATTGAAAATGTCTTGTTATTTGAGGCAGGCGGAAAAATCATATGTATAACATGGGTGTAAAGTGCCTTTTCCTCCCTCGAATGATTACTAAACTTCATCCTCGGGAGGAAAAGCAGCACTTTCCTCCGTTGTTATACAAATAGCTATTAAAATGTATGAAACCACATGTTTTGGATAATTACTTAACTGGTCAGGATTAATGATTGATGGACTGTAAAACTATGATTTCTTTATTTAAAGTACAAACAAGTAGCATAGGTGTTAACGTTTGGGTTTACAACACAGAACTGATCATTCTCGCTTGCAGCGTTGCCGATGTGAGTGTTTATTCCCTAACATCACCACCACTACTACTCATCGGTACACAATGGGAAATAAGGTGCAGCGAAAATTATTAATAATTATGAATAATGATATGTCAAACATGATCCAAAATAACTGTGGTATTTGTAATTAATTCCTACATTTATTGAGATACTGTTTAAACATTTATTTAAAGTATTTCTTAGTATGTCTTGCAATTCATTCTAAATATTAGATGAATAATTTATAAATTTTCTGTCTTAAAATACCCTATCGAATCAACGATCGATGTTTCCCACATTGTAAAGAAAATAACTTGAAATATACCTACAATATTTGTGAAACCGAACAAAAAAAAAATAACTAAAAGTGGTATTATTCATTAACAGATCTAATTAAACGAGTGACATATCAACCATCATGATATTATCGCTTTTAAAAACGTCATTCTATTCTAATTGTTAGACGGAAATGATAACCATTCATAGTGTTTTATGGAAGAGATCACACAACGTCACAATTCAGCATATACGGCAATGATAAATACCGATGTATTAATCTTGAAACATGAAAAAAGTGACCCGTTTTAATAAATCATTCTGGTCTGTGTGATACGTTAATTAAATCTGCATGAAAAATTATCGTTTGTCATCCATTTTTTCACTGTAGTTTTAAACGCTTTCGAAATCAATTTTTTCTCCATGCTTGTTTATAGATATAGCAGTTCTTGTTATTATAATCCAATTTAGATTGAGCTGTTGTCCGCTCACAGACGCGTGGAAATCGGCTGGGAAATGCATTCGTGCATTTGAAATCTTACTATACTATACGTTATATATATATATATATATATATATATATATATATATAAATTATACGTTTTGGTTTGCCCGGTATATTAAATTTTTTTTAAATATGTCATAAAATAATTATACTCACTTTCCTGGTACTTTGAAGTCCTGGTTTTTGTTATTTACATGAAAACTCTATGATCCCAGGATTTTGGGTTCATATAGTAAAATGTAACTCTTTTAATTATAAGCGCCGAAAATAAAATCTTTGTATTTATAAAAAAAATTTCAATTAAAAATACTTGCTTCTAATTTTTTTATAAAATCCTATAGAATGGTCCTGTATATTTGGCTTCAAAACCCCTCTCTAATTGAGAACCGTCTGATCAATAATGCCAAATGTTAAATGATAAATGGAGCAATCATCGAGAAATGAAATTTTCCAACAATACATTCATGTCTTTCAAATGAAAAACGTTATTTTATATGAACTTAAGAAAAACAAATACATCATTTATTTACAAAATCTTCAAAAAGAACAACTTATCTACGATGATTATTCATTTAAAAACACATACACTCGAATGGATTATTACTATATGTAAGTACAACTATGCAACATTATATACACATTTAAAATCAGGCGATGTTAATAAAATACTCTATGATATGAGATGGCGGATATAACAATGAACAAAGTTTTTGAAATATCAAAGTTCAAATATTTGCACATCACAAGTGAGTTTATTCAACCTTTTTTATTTAAATGAAATATTTTTAAATACCTGTTCACTTTTTCTTTAAATCACCTTGTTGATTCTTTTTTTGATTACTTCTTGGGACACTATACAGTCTGTCGTGTTTGGGTAATAACCAAAATTGATGTTATATTTCATCTACATCAATACATTTTAGATGGAATTCCATAGTCCAGTTCTTTCTGAAATGTATCGTGGATTTACCATTCCCACGCTACAAAACATTACTTGCTTATATAGATAAAGTTTTACGGTCAGTATGCTACAATTTTTACCAATTTCTTGTTATATTAATGTTTATCAGATTGATTTATAAATTTATTTAGTTATATTGAATCATAATGTATTTCTTTTATATTTACCACTCCAATGGGCTGCTTTTCTAATTGTTTTAAATTATTTTCTAAATATTTTACTTTTCACCCCATCCATTCTACTAAAAAGAACCTAGTGAATATTGTAAATTATCAACAAACTTTTTTCATTCAATTTTTTTTAGTTTTTAATCCGCTTGCCGCTGATCAAAATATTGCAAATCTAATTCACCAATCAAATTGGCTATAAATATTCTTGTTGGTAAATCCCATTTCAAGTTTCAAATTGCTCATTTATCCTTCTAGGACATTCCGTTTATTATTTTTAAATAATCAAATTTGATATACTACTTCCTTTAGAATAGATTCCAAAATATTCAGAAATGACAGCTCTTTTTATTTTCATTTAATCTATTCAGAATGACAATTCGTGTCATACATTTATAACCTTAATGTTATTATTATTTTAACTTTATTCCTTGACATATTTCAAAATAATTTTCTAATCTTACCAAAAAGTTTCTTTCAATATCTAATTAGTATATTTGAAAGCAAATCATGATGTTTTTACTCTTACTGTGTGATAAATGGATTGTTACAATTTATACAAGGTAACGTTCAAAATGTTCTCTCTCAATGACTGGAAATAATGTTATATGCAACATATGTGCATTTACAAGGTACATTGAAAATTTCCTTTATGTTTCTTCGGTTTGATTCATGTTTATTTTCTCTCTTGAATGATGAATCATATAAATATATAGTCTATATTTCTGACGATTTAAATAGTAATTAAATTCTAAACTTTGTATTTGCATATAGTTTGTAGTATTTCATTCTATAATATGGTATTCAGAGTGTTACAAGTTCCTTTCTATGTTAAAATATATGTATATATATATAATATATATATATATATATATATATATATATATATATATATATATATATATATATTAAATCACAGAATCAAGACCAATTTTTCTGTGGTACTTATCGACCGTATTATTAATCTAAGCAGAAGCTGATGATTATCAGGTATGCGGTCAGTATAAGAAATTAAACTCTATATTCTCATTGTCAATATTTCGCTATTGTTCAATAGCTTCATCAGGAGACACTACAATATTTGAAATATAAATAAAATAACAATGAAAACAATACAAATACTTACAGATGTTAAGAGTCAATAAAATTTTATGTACACCATGTTAAGGTATTACCTAGACTGATTACTAATTCACAAAACGGCTCTGGTGTGAATTGGTAAAAACAAAATATAATTTAAATTAAAAAAATAACAATAAAATAACTAATCTGAACGTTTAACTATCTGGGGTGATAGAACAATATTAAAATGAATTTAACAGGTCACAATAAATATTACTGAGTTCATTATTGTCAGATTTGAGATTAATAGCATCATTTTGCTTGTTGATGTGATACATTTCAAAAAATGAATGATTCCTGCAATGACCAATTTTCTGCAGAATTTCTGTGTCGTCATAATTGAAAATGTATGGCCTGTTTTTATAAAATGATCCACCACTGCAGAGTGATTCTTACCTACTCGGCAATCACTTTTGTGTTGGGTAATACGGTTTTTTAACCATTAAGACGTTTGACCTGGACACTGCAAGCAATTTATTGTGTAAATAACGTTGGTTTGGAATAATAAAGGTGTTTTATCTTTTAATTTACAAATTAGAAGAGAATTAGTTGTTAAATAGTAACTGGCAACTCTGAAATTGGTGAACTGTTTAAATAGTGGAAAAATCAATTGAGTTAAACCATTTATACGGAAATCTTTTACATTGAATGTCTCATTCATGATTTTATCCCGCCACTGCAGGACACATGTGAGTATTTATTTATTTAAACTTATTCTTTGCTCTGAAAATTGAGCTGGCACCGGGCATATTATTGAGACAATACTTAAATTGAATTTTAAACAAAATTCAATAGCTTAAACAATCACAGTTACAAATGAAATATCACATTATATATATATATATATATATATATATATATATATATATATATACTCGTATTATTGTGGTTTACTATTTGTGTTTTAAAATCAATAAAATTTTAATTCAATTCGCCCGGTATATTAAAGAAATTATTTTGTTCAATAATGCCACACAGTGCACATACCTTCATCTCTTCTTATTATCAATTTTTATATGAGAACTCAGCTTCTCAGGATCTGGGTTCATGGGCTTTATATATATAATAAATCTTGTTATCATTATTTTATATGCGCCAAATATTTGATATTAAAAAAAATTCTGTTATATCAAATATTTTTTTTATAAATCTCTGTAGTGCGGTCCTGTATACTTATCTCAAGCAAACATTCAGTGGTGAATGCTGTCTAAACAGTATTGCCAACTTACAAAAGAAAACTCTGAATCAAGATTCACAGATATATGATTCTATTTATTTAAGAGAAAAGAAATTCTTCCTCGTAAAAAACCAAAAATACATTATTTTTCCTTGCATATGATATATAAAGAAAAATAAAACTTATCTATGATGGTCTTTCACACAAAATTCATACCAATGAAATTATATTTGATACGTGTACGTATGCAACTTATTATGCGTTTAAGTTGTGTTGGTAATTGTATTCTACATTCAACATTTCAACAAAAACAAATATACAAAATGGACGATTGTGATATGTACATAAGAATATCGGATATAATTCAATACCTAATGTTCCTTTATATATACAAGTAAGTTTCCATTTAAAAAAAATTCATGAAATACCTTATGTGTTCCACTAATGTTCTATGGAAGAATATTCATTTTGCTTGCCTTTTAGGGCAGTTCTGGAAAATTTCTTGGGCGGCTGGATTCACAGTTCATTTGAATCAATTCGTTACTGAAAAGCCTTTCAGTTTTTTCTTCTGGGATTGTGTAGAGGATATTTACACTGTATACATGGAATATTTAATTCAGGAATCGTTTTATAAGGTTAGTTGCACTAGTCTTTTTGGGAAGCTGGATTCACAGTTCATTTGTATCACTTCATTACTGAAAAGTCTTTCAGTATTTTCTTCTGGGATTATGTAAAGGATAATTACACTGTATATATCAAACATTTAGTTCGGGAATCGTTTAAGAAGGTTAGTAGTTTCACTATTCACTTTTTAATATTGGTTATAAATTTTACAAGTCTTATAATTATTATGAAATAAAAATAATGTGTTTCTTTTTACTTTTCTTAGCACCAACGCTCTACTACTTTTTTATTTCAAAAATCAACAACTTTCTTTTTTAAAAACAAAAAACCTCATTCCTATATCAGCCCTCTGTTTATTGAAATCACATAAATGTTTGCAACCAATCAAAATAACTCATAGTAGTTCATTTAAAAGATTTCATTTTATTATTCATGATATTAACTTTTTAATTATAAAACATACTTTTTAACAATTCTAAACAAACAATACCTATATATATCTTTTGCATTTTATTAATCCTCAAAAATTTTCAGCTATTATCGACTAATCTCTACCCAGCTGACACATACTCCAAAGATTCTATAACCCTTATGTTTTTATTTGGAATTTCACCTTTGGATATAATACAAGAAATATTTCTAGGGCTTCTAAATAGTTTAATGGTATCTAATAGGAATTTAAACATTTAACGATTTCTTTTGAAAAGTGGATTCATTCATTTTATAACAGGTGATGTTTTTTTTTTAATTTTTCTCTTAAATAGTTTGAATCCTTATTATATTTGTGTTATGTATATGAGTACAAGGTACATTATAAAGTTTAAAGAAATTTTTTCAGTTTAATTTAATTTAAATTTGACTCTCGAATAGTTTTCCCATCAATAATTTAATACTCAAATTATAATTAACTCGTGTTAGATATACAGTATCCGCCAAAATAAACAGTACCGAAAATAAAAATAAAAATTAATTTTTAATTTCTGTAATGTAAGTGTTCAAAATGTTCACCATTTCGACGCAAACAAGCTTCATATCGATTTTGTAATCCAATAAACATATTTATAAAAAGTGGTTGATGTAACTGCCGAAAAATATTTTGTATTCTTTCCCGTAGTTCGGCAATATTCGCCGGCGGATTTTCTGAGTGGAATATTTTGTCCTTCATTATGCCCCAAATGTTTGCGTCAGGTGGCGTCAGATCAGGTGAATGAGAAGGATATTCGAAGTATGTTCCCCGAGAATTTATTCTATTATCGAAATGCTGACGGAGTAAGTCTAAGGTGAGCACAGCTGTATGGCTCGTTGCACCATCTTGTTGGAACCATTGTGTGCGAAACTGTAGATTTCGTGCACGGCAAAAGTTATTTAGATCTCTCAGAAAAGGTAGAATAATTTTTTCTCTATAACGCTCTTGGTTGACAGTAAGTGGATTCTGATTATCATCTTCAACGAAATAAGGACGAATCATTCCATGACCAGATACCGCGCACCAAACGGTATCTCGAAGACAGCGGAGTGGTTTCTCTACAATGACATCAGGACGTTCAAATCCAAGGAATCTGGTTGTTTGTCGATTAATATAGCCGCTAAAATGAACGTGACTCTCGTCTGAAAACCATATGTTTTTGAAAAATTCGGGATCTTCGTAAAGTAAACTCAACATGCGACCACAGTAAATTTCTCTTGCACGTTTGTCCGCAGCATTTAGTCGTTGTCCAACTTGAATACGGTATGGATAACCACCAATCTATTTGAATCTGCGACGGAAAGACGTTTAACTAAAGTTGAGTTTACATGCAGTTATTACAAGCCTTCTTTGAGGTGATTGCACAACTTGGTTAAAAACACGTCCTTCATTTTCGTTAGTGCATACTGTTTTTCGACGACCTGAAGAACCTTTACGTTGACACAATACACTACCAGTGCGACGAAATTTTTCAACAACAGCTAACATCACACTGCTTTATTAAATTTTTGTTGATATTTTATTGACACCTGTTCTAAGCTTGGACCATCATTACGACCTTTTCCGTATGAACGAAAATAATGCTCTACCAAAAAAACTTTTTCTTCCGTTGTTAGAACCATTTTTAAATCAAATTCAACTGCAGCGTACTATTAATATATCAACTAATGACAATTAAGTCAAATATGACAAATCCATATTACATAAATAACTCCAGAGCACTCTCTGTTTCGGTACTGTTTATTTTGGCGGATACCGTATGTACAGTGTGTAGCATTATTTTTCCACATATATATATATATATATATATATATATATATATATATTATTGTGATTTGTATAAATGGTATAAGAGAATAGGTGAGAGAAATTTTAATGTTCAAATATGCATAAATATATTTTTTCTAATTTGCCCTACGTTGGGCCGACATGTTATTGTGGATAGAATTGGGTGAGAGAATATTAAAATTATTGTTTAGATACTATGAATTATTAATTTTAGTTTAGTTGAGTTGATACTTAGTTTTTGTTTGCCCGGTATATTGTGATATTTAAAATTTATTTGTAAAATAATTATTCCTTTGCATGAGAAACTCTCTGATCTCAGAGTAGGGTTCAGATGTAGAAAAACAAAACAATTTCAATTTCTAATATGAGCGCCGAAATTCAAATAATATTCCTATCTTTCAATAAAAATTTTGTTAATCAAAATATACTTGCTTTATCATTATTTCCAAATAAACTCTAAAGACGGTCCTGTGTTTAATGTTGAGCTTCTCCACGATTCATAGATGTCAGTTTAAAACTACCAACTGTTTAAGCTAGATGGAGCAATCACCATAGAGAAATGAAAAATGTCAAGAAAATAATTTCACAACGTTCTTCAAATAGAAAAACGTTATTTAATGCTGTAGAAACAAATACATTATTTTTTTACAGGACATAAATTAGTGAAAACCTATTATCTATTATGATCATTCATTCAAATAAAGTCATCCACTCGAATGAAGTACAATGTCTATATATAATTCAAAATAGGCAACTTTTAACACAAATCTTATAACACGAGATCCGTTATATAAACGTCTATGATAGAAAGATGGCGGAAGATAAAACTTATAACCGTCTGTTTAATATCAAAGTTCAATTCTTTGCACTAAATCGGTAAGTTTACTCTACCTTCTTTATATATAATTAAAATAGTTTTAAATACCTTTTTTCACTTTATAGTTCAATTAATTCACATCAGTTAATGGTTATTATTTTGTTTTAGGTTACCTCTTGGAAAATATCATACAATTTATCCAGCTTGCATAGTATCCAGAAACGGTGCTACATTTCGTCCACATCAATACATTTTAATCAAATCACATAATCCAAAGCTTTCTAAAAGGTATGGTGGAGACACCGTTCCACCATACATTATTTTACAATTTTCCTCTTATAATGTGTACTTCTGCTTGCTTAAATATATTACTGACTAGCTTTCAAGTATAATGTATTCATTTCACTAATTTCTAATGCCAAATTGTTGTTTTTTCAAAAGTTTAAAAAAACTTTCTTAAAAGATTTTGCTTCTTAAAAAATTTCTACCCAAAAAGAAAAATACCTAGTCAATAGACTGTATAATCAACAAACTGTTCCCATTCAATTTTTTTATTATTAGCAATCTACTTGTCGCTGATAAAAATATCTTAAATGCATTCCACCAATCAAAATTGGTTATCAAGATTCTTATTTGAAAGATTTCATTTCAAATAGTGGATTGTCCATCCATCATTTTAAAACATTCTGTTTTGAGCCTCTCAAACGATTATAACCCATATGTTTCTCCCTTAAATTGTATTTCAATAAATTTACTAAATGACAGTTCTTATTTTCTAAAGTATTTATTCAGAATGTCAAATCGTTCAACAAATGTCATATTCCATAGAATTAATGTTCTCATTTTACTTCCTAACTTCACATATTTCAAATACTTATATAATCTTATTGAAAACTCCCTTCAAACCCTAATATTCACTTCTTTAAAACAAACCACAATATTAATTTACTTTGACAATAAGAACAATGGGTTATTATTTTCATTTATATGTAACAAACGTTCTAAAATTCTCTCATTTAAATATGGAAATTTTGTTGTTTTTATTTCACCTATATTATTATAAAGCTTATTTGAATTCTTCTCTATAATCATACAGTTAGATCCTTGATATGCTTTCTCTATTGAATAGTAAATAGTACAGATTGTCTCCTTTTTAGATCATTTTAAAAAAAATTCAAATTCCAGAAATTTTAATTACTTGAAGTATGTAGTCTATCATTTCATAATTCTGTATACAGAGTGTTGCAGGTTTCACTCTATGTTAACATCCCCTAAATTTTGCGTTTATCAAATTTTTATGTAAAGAAAAATTTTATGAATGCAAATTTTACTTCAAATATTTATAAAATTATTTTTTTTTTATTTTTCCTAACTTCTTTATTAATTATTGTATTTGTATAAATCTTTTATATTGAAAACACCTCTTATTTCATTACTTTCTATGTATCTTAGAACATAACTATTTACTCCATTCTCATTTTCTACAACATATGGTCCCTCGAAAAGTGGTTTCAATTTTGCACATACATGTTTACTTCTGATACTTTTACTAATAATACATTTCTTTTTATTTCAGGTCGCTGTTACAAAGATGATTCTGGAATCCAGTGCTGCAGTATCCTCTTCAAATAGTTTTTAATCTATTTACGATACCATAATCAAATATGTATACAAATTCTTATTTCATTTTTAGGTACACGTTCCATTTACAAATTTCATCCAAAGGAATCAGCCAAAAACTGTGTTTTAAATCAATTTTAGAAAATATTTTCGTATTCGTAATGCGTTCAAAAATTGCTTCCACATTCATCGGAGCCTCGTATTGTGGTACAGTGTATTGATTGATATTTCTTGCATCTAGGCATAATCTTAATTCACCATTTGCCTTCTTTACAACCACAATAGGGTTCACATATCTTGTGTTACATCTCTCTATAATACCGTCTTTTAACATATTTTGTATTTCTGAATCAACTTCTTTCCTATATTTATAAGGTATGGGATAAGTTCTTATGCTAAAATTTTCTATTCCTCTAACTTCTATCTTATGTACATGATTATTTGCCATTCTCATCTCCTTTTTAATCAATCCTTCATATTTCATTATTAAATTCTTCACTTTCTCTTTATATTCCTTATTTCCACACAAATTCTAATTCTTCCATAATTACATTCCTCTCTATATTCCATAACTGCCTATTATCCTCTTCAATTTCCAATTCTTCCATATTTCCACTCCTTTTTATATTCCATAACTTCCTATTATCCTCTTCAATTGCCAATACTTCCATATTTCCATTCCTTTCTATATTCCATAACTTCTTATTATCCTCTTCAATATCCAATTCTTCCATATTTTCTTCTTCAAATTCGATCTTATTACCATTTAATTCTATCTCCATCTTTTCAAAATCAATTCTTGCTTTATACTTCGTTAATTCATCTATTCCTATAACTATGTCTGTTTCTAAATTATCCACTAGCAATAATTGCATCTCAACTTCTTTCCCATCCTTTAATTCAATGCTTTGTATTATAGATCTGCTAACTCCACACAATTTTTTCCATTTGCTCCTATTAATGTAGTTTTCGGTATTTTGATAAGCTTATTTTCATAATTTTTAATATTTTCTTCTATTAGTTTTGTTTTTATTATGGACGCTTCCGAACCTGTATCTATTAATATTTTTACTTGTTTCCCATTTAATTTTCCTTTAATTTTTGTTAATCCCGTTATTTCTTTTAATTCCAAATCTTCCCCAAAGTTAATGTATTCCCTTGGATATTCATATGTACAGATGATATTTCTTACATTTGGTATGTGCTCGATCCAAAATTTTGGTCGGGCTCTTGTTCACTAATTATTTCGGGTTCTACCGATATCACTCTTTCTTCTCTTCTTTGGATATTGTTCATTCTTCTCTGTCCTCCATTTCCATTTCCTCGTTCTTCCTACCTATATTCTTTTCTTTGTTCTCTATTTTCTTCTCTTTGTCGGTTGTCATATTGTCCACCTCTATTATTTTGTTCTCTGTAATTCTGTTCTCTATAATTGTTATTGTTATTATTATTATATCTAAAATTTCTGTTAAAATTGTTGTTATTTCCTGAATTATTGTTATAATTATTGTTTCTGTTGTTGTATCCATTGTTATAATTTCTATTATTCATGTTATTTGTTCTATTATAATTTTGTTCATAATTATCTCTTCTATTATTTTGATTATTTGTATTATTATCATAATTATTATTATTGTTGTTATTATATTCATTGTTTCTATTAAAATTGTTATTATGTTGATTATTTCTGTTAGAATTGTTACTATTATTGTTTTTATTCCTGTTATAGTTGTTATTGTCCACTCTATTCCTCTCTAATCGTTGTAAATAACTACTTAGTTGTTCTATGTTTTTAACATTCTGAATAGTGATTGTCTCAGTTATCTCCCATTTGAAATGTCAAGATATAAACATTATTATTTTCTCCTCTGGTATGGGTGGGTCTAGGAATTTCGCATTCATGAATACTGTCATAGCATAATCATTCATGCTTTTTCCTCTTCCTGTCTCATATTTTCCTGAGTAGAGTTTTTCTCTTACTCTTGCGTGAGCACTATTTCCCCAGAAATATTTTATAAACTGCTCTTCGAAATCTTCAAAATTATTAAAATCGTCTTCTTTACTTGTGTACCATACTAATGCATGATTGTCTAGGTTTTCTCTTATCATTTCCTTTATGTCTTCTTTATTTTGCATATTTTTAATTTTATTCTTTAGAATTTTTATGAACACCTTTGGGTGTATTTTCCTATTATCTCCTTCAAATTTGTGTTCCCCACTGTTTCCAATGTAATTGTTTATTATCTTTGTTCCCATCACTCCATTTCTTACTTCTTGAAAATTCCAATCTTCTCTTTGGTCATGTTTTTGCTGTAAATAAAATAATCTTTCTTCCATGTCTTCTTATTTTCTTGTCATTTCCAGTGTTTCTTTTGATTGTTCTTCCTTGAAAATTCTACTTCCAGTTTGTTCAATTTTTCCTTTCATAACTTCAATTTCCTTTTGTATTTCCCTAATCTTGCTTCCTGTTTTCACTTCCTCTAGCTTTTGATTCTCTTTACATGCTTCTTCAACATTTTGTTGAAATTCAGTTAAAGTTCTGTCCCATTTTCCCTCTAGGTTTCCCATTCTTTCTTGGGTGTCTTGAAATCTCATTTTGATTTCCTTAACTTCTCTATGAATTTCTCCTTTGAAATCCTTTTCCTTCTCCTCTATTTCCTTGATTCTATTGATCCGTAAATTTTCTATTTCCGTGATCCTTCCAATAACTTCTCCTCTTATTTCTTGTTTAGTGGATTCTAATTTATTTTCCATGTATGTGTTTGATTCCTCCAATTTCTTTTCAACATGTCCCAATTTTTCTTCCATCAATTTTATTATTAGGTTCTTAGTTTGTTTTACTTCTTCCTTACTCTGGTCCATCTTTATATTCATTTCCTGTTTTAATTCTCCCTTATTTTGGTCCATTTTAATATTCATTTCCTCCTTATTTTGATCCATTCTTCCATTTATATTATTCATTTCACGATTTAAATTTCCATTCATTTCTTCCTTATTTTGATCCATTCTTTTCATCATCATTTGGAGCATACTCATCACGTCCATTTCCTTTTTTTCTTTAGATTCTTGTTTATCCTTTTTTCCTGTTTCTTCTGATAATGGTACATCTTCTTCTTCCTGACCTTGTTCTGCAATATCTTCTTCCGAATGTTCTCTCCCCTGTTCCAAGTATTGTACCTGAAAATATCCTCTACCATTGCTCCTTTCTTCTCTTTCTTCATCAGACCTACTTTCGACTCCTACCTGCTTTCCGTCCCTTAATGTCATTTTCCGTTCCATTTTATGTATTTAATCTTTTTTCAATACAGTCAAAAAAATTATTTCAATTCTTTTTATTATTATTTACAAAATTTCTATATTATCCCCACTTTGCGGTGACATTTTATTGTGATTTGTATAAATGGTATAAGAGAATAGGTGAGAGAAATTTTAATGTTCAAATATGCATAAATATATTTTATCTAATTTGCCCTACGTTGGGCCGACATGTTATTGTGGATAGAATTGGGTGAGAGAATATTAAAATTATAGTTTAGATACTATGAATTATTAATTTTAGTTTAGTTGAGTTGATACTTAGTTTTTATTTGCCCGGTATATTGTAATATTTAAAATTTAGTTGTAAAATAATTATTCCGTTGCATGAGAAACTCTCTGATCTCAGAGCAGGGTTCAGATGTAGAAAAACAAAACAATTTCAATTTCTAATATGAGCGCCGAAATTCAAATAATATTCCTATCTTTCAATAAAAATTTTGTTAATCAAAATATACTTGCTTTATCATTATTTCCAAATAAACTCTAAAGACGGTCCTGTGTTTAATCTTGAACTTCTCCACGATTCATAGATGTCAGTTTAAAACTACCAACTGTTTCACCCAAGAAAATTTTAGTACTATTGCTGAAAGGTATGAATATAAAATATTTAAAAAAGCATTCCAATTGAATATATGATATTTCAAATTTTGGCTGATAATGTCCTATTTTACTAAATTCGAAATGGTTTTGTTAAGTGACGTAGTATAGTAATGCCATTGTTAATAAAAAACATAGATAGTAAATTATTTATTTAAATATTGGTACCAAAGTTAAATATATTACTAGTGCACTTTCTGCATTGGGTATGTTTGTCTTCAACTACTAAGGTTATTAGTCACGAGTCTGTGTATGCTTTTTTACTTTTTTTAACTTAGAAGAGCACTGTTAATTAGAACCCAACAAGGAATGATCCAGTGGGAATTAAAAAAATATTTCTGTCACAGGTGAGAGTTCAACCTGGATCCCCCAAATTGCGATTATTTAACTTTAAAAAAGTACACCAAATTTATTTAACTCTTTTTGCCTCTCCTAAAAACTATTATAATTCTCTGTCTTCATTTCTTGATAATCTTGAGGTGCCAACAGTTCTTGCTGATGAAATACACTTTTGCTCAATGCTTCTCCTGATATAACTTTTAGCCACAGTAGCTGATTTTTATCCTACATTTACATAGTCAAACAAACCCCACCTTATATAAGTTTATTGAGATATATTTATATAAGATTTATTACAAGTTTTAACTTAGAGTAATAATATACAATAGAGAGGGCTATTCATTCATAAACACGTTTTGCGGCCAACAACCCTAAACACCAGTAGTGAAATAATGAATGAATTGCAAAAAGTGAGGATAGTATTGTGGATACAAGGCCTTAGTAATTTCGGCTGTTTTTCTGACAAACTTGTCACTGACGAACAATGATAATCCAAAAACATTAAATTAATTAACTTGAAAGTTTAATTTGTCACTAAAAGTCTTGAAAGACACATTAAAACTGAATAACTAAACGTTTACTCTCTAGTCGTAATGGCGCTCGTATACACAAACCATGTTTGACATTATTTACTATGGTACTACAGCAATCACCATAGAGAAATGAAAAATCTCAAGAAAATAATTTCACAATGTTCTTCAAATAGAAAAACGTAATTTAATGCTGTAGAAACAAATACATTATTTTTTTACAGGACATAAATTAGTGAAAACCTATTATCTATTATGATCATTCATTCAAATAAAGTCATCCACTCGAATTAAGTACAATGTCTATATATAATTCAAAATAGACAACTTTTAACACAAATCTTATAACACGAAATCCGTTATATAAACGTCTATGATAGAAAGATGGCGGAAGATAAAACGTATAAGCGTCTGTTTAATATCAAAGTTCAATTCTTTGCACTAAATCGGTAAGTTCACTCTACCTTCTTTATATATAATTAAAATAAATTTGAATACCTTTTTTCACTGTATAGTTCAATTAATTCACATCAATTAATGGTTCTTATTTTGTTTTAGGTTACCTCTTGGAAAATACCATACAATTTACTCAGCTTTCATAATATCCAGAAACGGTGCTACATTTCGTCCACATCAATACATTTCAATCAAATCACATAATCCAAAGCTTTCTCAAAGGTATGGTGGAGACACCGTTCCACCATACATTATTTTACAATTTTCCTCTTATAATGTGTACTTCTGCTTGCTTAAATATATTACTGACTAGCTTTCAAGTATAATGTATTCATTTCACTAATTTCTAATGCCAAATTGTTGTTTTTTCAAAAGTTTAAAAAAACTTTCTTAAAAGATTTTGCTTTTTAAAAAATTTCTACCCAAAAAGAAAAATACCTAGTCAATAGACTGTATAATCAACAAACTGTTCCCATTCAATTTTTTTATTATTAGCAATCTACTTGTCGCTGATAAAAATATCTTAAATGCATTCCACCAATCAAAATTGGTTATCAAGATTCTTATTTGAAAGATTTCATTTCAAATAGTGGATTGTCCATCCATCATTTTAAACTATTCTGTTTTGAGCCTCTTTAACGATTATAACCCATATATTTCTCCTTTAAATTGTATTTCAATAAATTTACTAAATGACAGTTCTTATTTTCTAAAGTATTTATTCAGAATGTCAAATCGTTCAACAAATGTCATATTCCATAGAATTAATGTTTTCATTTTACTTCCTACATTCACATATTTTAAATTCTTATATAATCTTATTTCAAACCCTAATATTCACTTCTTTAAAATAAACCACAAAATTAATTTACTTTGACAATAAGAACAATGGGTTATTATTTTCATTTATATGTAACAAACGTTCTAAAATTCTCTCTTTTAAATATGGAAATTTTGTTGTTTTTATTTTACCTATATTCTTATAAAGCTTATTTGAATTCTTCTCTATAATCATAGAGTTAGATCCTTGATATGCTTTCTCTATTGAATAGTAAATAGTACAGATTGTCTCCTTTTTAGATCATTTTAAAAAAAATTCAAATTCCAAAAATTTTAATTACTTGAAGTATGTAGTCTATTATTTCATAATTCTGTATACAGAGTGTTGCAGGTTTCACTCTATGTTAATATATATATTATACTGGTTTAAAATGAGCACCTTGAATCTATTTTTTAATGTATTGACGTTGTGACGGAACTAATAAGGCTGCTGATATTCGGATTTACGTTTAGAATAAAATTTAAACTGTCCGTAATATTATTTGGCTTATCGATATATATCAGACCAACTTCAATCATAATGTTGGATGGAGAATTTGATTTGATATCATTTAATTACTTAATTTTGTATCCGAATGATAGTGTCTTTTCATTTTTGGGTTATGTGTAGTTCAGCCATTACAAACTTAATAGAATTATGAAAAATAATTGCTTTCAATTTTTAACAATTTTTATTTAAAATGATTATCAACGTGAAGTACTGAGAAATATACAAATACTTGGTAAATGTACAAGATGACCTGACTAGTGTTTTAATGTGACATTAAGTTGATAATTCTATAATATATAATGTCAAAAGTTTAGGAACTGTCACATAGGAGAGAATTATTTGGTTATATATCACAGTGATATAGATGTCAAAAAAGTCTATGGAAATGAATAATGCAACAAATCGAAAGAGAAGCGGAAATCACAGAACTTTATATTTATTATATATGAATTTTGTTGTTGAGTAAATAAAGCTATTATTTAGGAATTAGAAAATAGGAATAGAGGATAGTTTATGTAAAAGAATAATAATAATTTGGTAGAAATAACATTTTAAAAGGACACAAACACAATTTAAAAAAAAATTAACACTTAAGAATTAGAATCAGCACACATATGATTAGGGATAGCAACAAAAAACAATGGGAGTTTTGTTGATGAAGAAAATGAAGTAGGTATGACATATTGGAGAAATGATAAGAAATTTTAGATAAAAAACTATAAAAATTGTATAAAAGAGTCCTGAATGAACAGTAGAAACGGCAAATAAAAATATATAAGAATGAATACTATAAAGAAGCTATATATAAAAATATATAAAATAACAATTATTGGAGTCCCGGCAGTTCTGTATGGTGTGGTTTTGAAAGACAGCACTTCAAGAAGGAGTATTAGTGGGGTTGTGAGGACCAGGTTAGTTTTTTTTGGTCTTTGTTGGTATCAACATTTATGTTAAAGATATAAAACAGATCTGATAAAAGTAATTACAAAAACATTACTTAGTGCTTACGCATTTCTATTTAACGTTTATAATTCATCACTTTGTTTCTTTGTTCCAATTTAGTACTTGCGCATTTCTATTTAACGTTTATAAATTTCGACTTCTCAACTTTTATATTCGCATAAGACATTTCATCACTTTGTTTCTTTGTTCAAATTTATAATACATATTTTCTGACCAATACAATCTAATTCATATTAAATATTATTGAAATCAATTGAAATCATTGCTTTCTTAAATATCATTTCAACGGATACGAATTGACATCTGTTATTACTGTGAGATCTGGAATCGACTATTCTAATGAGAAATTTTGACCATAGGCGCACCAAATAATATAAAAAAAAATATTAAAAATTGTTTGAATGAATTAAAGATAAAATATTGGAGATAAAGTGTAAAAATAACTGGAGCCCAAAAAGTAGATAGAGTATCTCATTCTCTCCGCATAAATAAATACATAAAAGTTTTCTTTTTCTTTCAATGAGCTAGCCACACTAAAATTTAATCAATAAAAATAGTAATACAATAATATTAAAAATTCCTCTTATACACACAAGTATTACAATATGGCGAGCCAACGTGGGGTGGTATAAATATAGGGTTATTCACAATTATAGGGTGATTATTGTAAGGAGTCTTTTCTGAATATTTTAATCATCAACTCACGACATACATCATGGATTTGAGAAATAGAAAATTGACGGAATATGGCAATCACAATGCAGATGAATCGTTAGAAAAGGTTGACACACAGCATGAAAGATCTCTGGATGTATACACAAGCAATACAAATGAGGATGAACAAATTGATTCAGATAGAGGGGATGGAAATCAAGAAGAGTAACATGAAAAACCAGTGGATTGGACAGTAATATTAAGACATATTCAAAATATGGGACAACGAATGGAAGAGATGAAGCAAGATCTGAATCAGGATAATAATAACAAGTTTGAAGACAATCAAGCTAGGTTGGAAGATATGAAACAATATTTCAAACGGGATAATCAAAATATGAAAGAGGAAATGACCAAGAAATTGGAAGAGCAAGGAAAGGAAATTCGTGAGATTAGGAATGACACCATTCAAATTAGAAAAGACATAACAGAACAAGAGAACAAATTGAGGCAAGAGATTGTTGGAAATGGGTTAAAAATTAGGAACGAATTGGAGAAAATAACGATGGAAATCAGACAAGATTTAGAAGGACAAATCAACCATACTCAAGATAAAATAGGGGACATACATGAAGAATAAGAATCAATAGTATTGAGAGTGAATATTGAGTCCCAGGAAACACATGATAACATACAAGAAATAAAAAATGGAATAGAAATGGTAGAACTAACATTATTGAATGGGATGAAAGAAAACAAACAAGAACTAGAAAACGAGGTAGAACAGGTAGTTAGAGAAAACAAAGACACAATGGAGATATTAAGGAAAAATATTGATGACAATGGTAAGAAAACGAATGTATTGGGAAGAGAATATATCGGAGAACAACTAAGAGAAGAAATGTTAGCAAGGACAGAAGACAGAATAAAACAAATTGAAGAAAAACTGAGAAGAGAAATAGGAAATCGTCAAGTTGAAAGAATTGTTATGAGTGGATGTGGAAGCCAAAATTCCATGAAATTTGATGGGGAAATTAAGAGAATACATCCAAAAATATTTATTAGAAGTTTACGGAATAAAGTGAATATAAACGATCCTATTGACAATCTTAGAGAAGTGATAAGAGACAGTTTAGGAGGAAATGCATTATTATGGTTCAATAGTGGAGAATTTGGTATAGATAACTTCGAGGAATTTGAAAGTCAATTTATCAATTATTACTGGGGCGAGCATGCACAAACATTGGCACGAGAACGATTGTATTTTGGAAAATATGATCACAAAAGGGGAACTAGTTTGAATAATTATGCATTAGCAATGTTCAATGCAGCACAACACTTAGAACCTCCTATGCGCGAAGAAGATTTAGTATTGTACATATCTAGACATTTCAGAAATGGTATGGCTGAAACCGTAGCTATCCAGGGTATTAATACAATCGATCAGTTCAGTAAATATCTTCAACGATTCGACAGAAATGTTACAAGGCCTTATGATGATAGTAACAGATCGGGTGGTTATAAAAATAATTATAATGGAAGGAATCAATTCCAGAATAGAAATGATACAAACAATTTTGAAAGAAACATAGATAATAATCAAAGAAATAATGAAGCTTACAGAAATAATAATGATCATAATAGAAATGGCTACAATAATAATAACCGGAATAGGTCATACAACAATGATAATAGATATAATGGAGTTTATAACCAAAGTAATCAGCAAAGGGAAAGATATCCTAGACAAGAAAAAAGAAATTCAGAACAAGACGGACAAAGGAATAACAGACATATTAATTGCAGTTGTACGGGAAGAAGTGAAGAGACACATGCACAAAGAAGAGTGAATATACAAGAAGATACAGCAGTAATGGGTCATAGAGAGTATACTTCGGAACAAAATTTTTAATTGAGCGCAGTCCAAAAGCAAAGAATATATTAGTATGTAACTATGAACACCCACGGGAATTTATAAAACTCCATGAACAAGTATCAAATGAAAATCAAGTAGAATTAATAATTTTTAACACGTATATTCAAAATCATAAAATAAAAATCTTAATAGATACAGGTTCAGAAGCATCATTAATTAACCAGAAAACTACAGATTTATTAAAAGATATCGCAGTAAATATTAGTAAAATACCAAAAATCAATCTTATAGGTGCAAATAACAAAAAGTTATGTGAAGTTAATAGAGTTGTTAATCTTGAAATAAATTTAAATAATGAACAAAATATTGATTTACAGTTGTTAATTGTACCAGATATGGAGGTTGACATTTTCTTGGGAGCTGATGAATTGAGTAAAAATAAAACTATAATTGATTATGAACAAAGAAAGTTTAAACTAAATGAGAAATGGATAAGTTTTGATTTATGGGAAAACAACACAAACGTGATAAAAACATATCAAATAAATATGGATAAAAATTATGAAAAAGACAGTAGACAGAGTGATAATGATTTATGTAGGGGGAATAAAACTAATATAATTAATGATTATAATGAGATAATAAAAGAATATAATGATGGAATTGAAATTAATAATAGGGATGAATATAATAAAATAATAAACTGCCATGAGCAATATAAGGGGAACGTAATGTTATTATTATTAAAACATAAAAAATCAATCACTCCAGAAACTAGAGAAGCAAGTAACTATGTGCATAAGATTGAAGTTAAAAATATAGAAAGTTTTGAAAGCAAAACTTATCCTATCCCATACAAATTCAAAACTGATATACAAAATGAAATTAAAAAATTGTTACATGATGGAATTATAGAAAAAAGTAATACTCAATTTATCAGTCCAATAGTTATTGTCAAAAAACGAAGTGGAGATCTTCGCATATGTTTAGATGCAAGAATAATAAATTCGTATACGATTCCACAATATGAGGCACCATTAACTGTGTATGCCATAGAGGGTAGAATCACTAAAGCCAAAATATTTACGAAAATAGACTTGAAACATAACTTCTGGTTAATTCCGTTACACAAAGAATCTAGAAAATACACAGGTTTTATGATCGATGGGGTTGTTTATTCTTTTGCTGTAGTGTCATTTGGACTACAAAGTGCTTGTGCGGCACTCGTTAAAGCGTTACATGAAATACTAAACAGATATGAGATGTTTTGTATCCATTATGTGAACGACATATTAATCTTTTCTGAGGATGATGATCAGCATTCAAAACATCTTCAAACAGTAGTTGAAGTTCTTGATAAGGCAGGTCTGAGAATAAATTTAGAGAAATGTCAATTTTTCCAAAAACAGGTCACTTATTTAGGATTCAAAATTATACATACAGGAATCTCAATGGATCCAGAAAGAGTAGAAATAATCAAGAATTATACAAGACCTTATAATCTGAAAAAATTGAGAGGATTCTTGACATATGATTAGGGATAGCAACAAAAAACAATGGGAGTTTTGTTGATGAAGAAAATGAAGTAGGTATGACATATTGGAGAAATGATGAGAAATTCTAGATAAAAAAGTATCAAAATTGTATAAAAGAGTCCTGAATGAACAGTAGAAGCGGCAAATTAAAATATATGAGAAGGAATACTATAAAGAAGCTACGTATAAAAATATATAAAATAACAATTATTGGAGTCCCGGCAGTTCTGTATGGTGTGGTTTTGAAAGACAGCACTTCAAGAAGGAGTTTTAGTGGGGTTGTGAGGACCAGGTTAGTTTTTTTTTTGTCTTTGTTTGTACCAACATTTATGTTAAAGATATAAAACAGATCTGATAGAAGTAATTACAAAAACATTAGTACTTACGCATTTCTATTTAACGTTTATAATTCATCACTTTGTTTCTTTGTTCCAATTTAGTACTTGCGCATTTCTATTTAACGTTCATAAATTTCGACTCCTCAACTTTTATATTAGTATAAGACATTTCATCACTTTGTTTCTTTGTTCAAATTTATAATATATATTTTCTGACCAATACAAACTAATTCATATTAAATATTATTGAAATCATTGTTTTCTTAAATATCATTTCAACGGATACGAATTGACATCTGTTATTACTGTGAGATCTGGAATCGACTATTCTAATGAGAAATTTTGACCATAGGCGCACCAAATAATATAAAAAAAAATATTAAAAATTGTTTGAATGAATAAAAGATAAAATACTGGAGATAAAGTGTAAAAATAACTGGAGCCCAAAAAGTAGATAGAGTATCTCATTCTCTCCGCATAAATAAATACATAAAAGTTTTCTTTTTCTTTTAATGAGCTAGCCACACTAAAATTTAATAAATCAAAATAGTAATACAATAATATTAAAAATTCCTCTTATACACACAAGTATTACAATATATATTGTGATATATATATATATATATATATATATATATAAAAGCGGTGTTATCAGGATCAAAATTACTATTGATACTGGGAGAATTATGTTTGAAGTCTAAGGACAATGAAAAGAAATAAATCTCACTTGAGTGTTCGATGTAAGTCTTTTCATTTATAACGTTATTGAATTGAGAAATAAATGACATCTATGATCTTTCCAATCTGTTAGACTCAGTCGCCAACACATTCACAGCCTCATAATTCATATGGTGATCCAGATAATTGACATGATCAACCAAAGCGCAACGCTGGTAAAACATGAAAACGAGAGTACTCAGAATTTCTAATAATATTTTTTATTATAAAAGTGATAACAATCTACTCAGTATTTCCTTGCATAACTCTTATCCAAGGATTTTACTCAACAAAATATTATTTAGCTCATCTTCTACCGTGGACATACTGGCTGATGATTGCCATCCTAACGTGGCCCTATTGGATATTGTGACCGGTTTTTGCGACCTTTCCATACATAAGAGACATAACTTCAAGACTTGCTAGATTTTTCAGTGCGTTCAATAACTTTGAAATTGCTCACAAAGCCATCTTATCAATAAGATCTGTTCTCAATAAAGTTAAAGACAAAAGTCACTTGAGAATGTTGTGTACAGCATTCCTGGTAGGTATTATGATAAGCAGTATATAGGTTAGACTTTAAGATCTCTGTCAAGCCGTATTGTCTCACACAAGCGCGACTGTAGATTACAATCAGAGCTTTGCGCTTTGGCTGATCATGTCAATTCTCTAGATCACTATATGAATTATGAGGCTGTGAATGTGTTGGCGACTGAGTCTAACAGAACAAAAAGATCATATTGGAAATGGACTCATTTCTCAATTTAATAACGTTATGAATAAAAAGACTGACATCGACCAATTAAGTGAGATTTCTTCCTTTCTATTGTTCTCAGACTTCAACCATAATTCTCCCAGTATCAATAGTAATTATGCTGTTCCTATTATATATTTTTGATGATTACCTCATAATTTTGAATATTATTTTATCGTTGATGTTTACATTTCATTTTAAAATGAATAAGTACGCTAACATTTACTCAACATTGATTTGTTAATTGTTTATTTCGTTATTTTATATGATCAATACATAGGTAGGTATATACAACGTTCGAGTTTTGAGATAAATTACCAGATACGATTGAGAAGATATAATACAGAAATGATTATGTTCATGCTATGATATAAACAAGACGGAAGAATATATGAAGAAGCACTTTTTTAAACAAACAATCATCCTCTATTTGTTTAAATGAATGTTTGTTCATAATTTACACAAATGTTCGATCATAACATATGTCAATAATGCTGAGTGAAACTGGCTGTAATCTCACCAATCAGGTATCTACAGAATTGACAACTCAAATTCAAATCACATCTCCTAGTTTAAAAAACGGAAGGATGTATTCCTATTTTATTTATAAAATGCAATAAATGCGAATTATAAAAAATATTGTGTAAAATTGTGACATAGTTACCTTTTGTAGAAATCGTGCTTCGTGCAAAGAACCGCGAAGCAAACTACAAAACGAGTCATTGTGACACTTAATTTACAAATAACTATTGTTGATAAGTCGTTTATTCGGTGAAAGACAGATCTGATTTGGGACCGATTAGACAATAATGTTTGTGCAATATTGACACCAGCTGCTTTCTTTTCGTGAAGATTTGTTTGCTACATGTCAAATACAGTTAAGTTCTTCAGATGATTTGAACGCTATTATTATTATTATAATGGGATCGCTTCATGAATTTCAATGAAAATGTTAGAAGATATATTGGACCTGAACTAAGGATTTGCAACTAATAATGTCACTCTACGATTTCAAATGAAAATGGAAAAAAAACATTGAAATTTTAATTCTTGTGATAGACTCTGGTAGGCTAGAGGCAATGGCAAACAAAGAAATTTTGAGCTGTTGTCACGAGAGAAAACTTCATTAGTAGACTAGTTACCGTTTTCTTTAACACCCGTTAAAGAGAAACGCAAAGTACTGTCAAAACGTACTCTTCCAAATTACGTTCTCCTAATCGGGTGCCTCTCATTAAAAAAGGTAACACTCGCGTAGTCAAAGAAATTTGGAGATAAATATTTTAAACTGCAGTGATGATGTTTTCAAAATAGAAAATATAATATAAAATGTATGTATAATGAAAATTACAAGTTCCCCATGTAGGTTGAGTTGTTTGGAAAACATGTGATGTAACACACATACACAAATTGCGTTACCCCGGAATTCCGAACTCGAATTAGTACCGGATCGCTTATTCTTCTTCTGTTTAGGGGAGTTCGAGTGTACTAAGACAACATGTCCATATCCACTTGAGGAAGATTTGTCGAATTTGCTTCGGTGAAACCTGGATCCATTTTAAAGATGTCTTTTAAAAGGCAATAAAACAGAAGCAAACTTTCTACTATAAAATTATATAACTCAAACAATTAAAAAGTCGTCGAGGATGATATCTGTTTGAGGTTGGTTGTGGATATTGATGTCAATTGTCAAATTCTTCTAGTCGACTTTCACTTTGCCTTAATCAACTTGGATAGTCAAGTAGGATTTGTCAACAGAACGTACCTTTTATCTAGCAACAAGGGCTTCTGCCATTGATCGACTTGGTCGTGGTTGATTTAATTCTAAAAAAAATTTAAATCCATTTTTCGAAGATATTTATAACATTTTGAGATAAGTATTGTTATTATTAAAAAATATATGTTATTCTCAATTCTTCTGATGTAATAACCTTTATAGGGGAACTATTTCACATGTTTCCAAATAATACAACTTACTCGTTTGAATTAACTTTGATGAATATCTTTTACAAAACTCACCATCAATAACATTATTTTTTTGTAATATATAAAGAATTGGTTGCTTGCTGTTTCTATTGAAGCCGTAAGTGATTGAACTTTACTTCCGGTAACTAGTGCCTATAGAGACCGCCAGTGATAAATACCAATTAGGTGACTGGCAATATTATTCAAAAAACTATTTTATTAATTAATATTAAGTCATATTTTCTAGTTCACCACTACATCTTCCCTGAAAAAATAAAAGAATTTTCGTTATAAAATGCCAAATGAAAATTACGAGAAATAAGGTTTTGTTATTATGAATAAGCACTTCTCTGTTCTTTCGGATAATTCTGACGTTTGGCGCCTCGTAACTCACCACTACATACGGTCCTCCATAGATAGAAGACATTTCATTTCCTACTTCACAGTTCACTAACACAAGTACATCTTTTCTGTGAGTCACTGGGTTCACATTTTAATCATAAAACTTTTTTCTTTTTACTTTTCCTGATACTAAATTATTTCGCGAATCTTCCTGAGCTTTTTGAAGTCTATATTTCAATTCTAGCGGATAACAGTTATATTATACAAAGGGTCGACAATGTTTCGCAAATTGTTAGGTATATTACATATTTTACCAAAAACTAGTTCGAATGGAGTATATTGTGTTTCTGTATGAACAACCAATATAGCTGAAGAGGAACGGAATGAACATGAATACCATGCAATCCAAAGAGAAGGAATGGTAGTGGCTATGAATAAACTGAAAATAGGGAATGCCAGTGGGGAGGATGAAGTAGCGTCAGAACTGATAAAATGGTTAGGAGAAAAAGGAGAAGAGTGGCTGTGCCTCATATGCAGGGAAGCATGGGATACTCAAAAAATTCCCAAAGACTGGGAAAATAACCTTATACTGCCAATACATAAAAAAGGGGATCAGACACTGTGCAATAATTATAGACCAATATGCTTAGCCCAAACCAGTTTCAAAATCTACACGAGAATAATCGAGATCCGATTAGGACGTTATGTAGAAGCTAAATTAGAAGAGGAACAAGCAGCTTTTAGACCAGAACGACAAGCAAATGATAATATATATATATATATATATATATATATATATATATATATATATATATATATATATATAAACTAGTGAATATTGGGGATTGCAGCAAAAAATTGGAAAAGATATACTCTCAGCGGAAAATGTCCAAGCTTTCGAGGATGTTTGTCCTCATCATCAGGGAAACTAGAATGAAAAAACAACAGTTAAATACTGTGGTCAAAGAGAATAATTAAAAATGAAATTCACAACCACGTGTGTACTTACCTCCGAAGTGAGGTTAGATTCCATAAAGATGTAAAATCGTAAACTACAAGTCGTAAATTGTGGAATATTTAAGTAGGAATTGAACCAACGGCCTAATCAATCGTGTCATAGCAACAATTGTGAATGTCGCAGCATTTTATAAAATAAAACCATTGATTTCATCTTCATGTGTCACCATACTAAACGCCGGCGAGGAAATGATATATTTTGCCTCCAAAAGGGAAGTGGCAAGAGACAAACAGTGTTACCAACGTCAACAATGAGCTGTGGGACAATGCCACTATTTTCGTAATGGCAGCTGTAGGGCAAACAAATGGTGTAACGAGAAGATGTAATATTGTTGAAAAGAGGAAGAGAGAAAGAAAATGTGAGACAGAGCTAGGAGAACGCTCTCATTTTTATTATGTTTTGAGTGCGTAGAGAACATCACTTCGTTTGGACTAACACAAGGGAAGAAAAGAGAAGACAACAGAAAAGAATATTAATATGTAATAATAAATATAGTAATTAAGTAATATAATAGTTCTCCAATCTGAATGTATCTACCAACACCAATACACTCAAAATTAGGTTTAATTAATTATTTGTTTACTTGAATGTATCTACCAACACCAATACATTCAAGGTAAGTTTATTATTATTATTATTGAATTAAAGTAATAAGGGTGGTGTTGTCAGGAGCAACATAGTTATTTCCCACCACTTGATGTGCAAAATTAGTATCTAAGGACAACAAAAATGAGTAGATCTCACTTAAGTGATCAATATCAGTTTTCCTGTTAATTACATTATTGTTTTGCGAAATAAAAGCCATTTCCAAGAATGATCTTTTCGTTTTGTTAGACTCAGTCGCTAACACCTTCACAGCCTCATAATTCATCTGATGATCAAGAGAATTTACATGAAAAGCTAACGCGCACCTCTCTGGGTGTAATCTAGCATCACTCTTATGTGAAACTATACGGCTAGATAGAGATCTCTATCTAGCCGTATAGTTTCACATAAGAGTGATGCTAGATTACACCCAGAGAGGTGCGCGTTAGCTTTTCATGTAAATTCTCTTGATCATCAGATGAATTATGAGGCTGTGAAGGTGTTAGCGACTGAGTCTAACAAAACGAAAAGATCATTCTTGGAAATGGCTTTTATTTCGCAAAACAATAATGTAATTAACAGGAAAACTGATATTGATCACTTAAGTGAGATCTACTCATTTTTGTTGTCCTTAGATACTAATTTTGCACATCAAGTGGTGGGAAATAACTATGTTGCTCCTGACAACACCACCCTTATTACTTTAATTCAATAATAATAATAATAAACTTACCTTGAATGTATTGGTGTTGGTAGATACATTCAAGTAAACAAATAATTAATTAAACCTAATTTTGAGTGTATTGGTGTTGGTAGATACATTCAGATTGGAGAACTATTATATTACTTAATTACTATATTTATTATTACATATTAATATTCTTTTCTGTTGTCTTCTCTTTTCTTCCCTTGTGTTAGTCCAAACGAAGTGATGTTCTCTACGCACTCAAAACATAATAAAAATGAGAGCGTTCTCCTAGCTCTGTCTCACATTTTCTTTCTCTCTTCCTCTTTTCAACAATATTACATCTTCTCGTTACACCATTTGTTTGCCCTACAGCTGCCATTACGAAAATAGTGGCATTGTCCCACAGCTCATTGTTGACGTTGGTAACACTGTTTGTCTCTTGCCACTTCCCTTTTGGAGGCAAAATATATCATTTCCTCGCCGGCGTTTAGTATGGTGACACATGAAGATGAAATCAATGGTTTTATTTTATAAAATGCTGCGACATTCACAATTGTTGCTATGACACGATTGATTAGGCCGTTGGTTCAATTCCTACTTAAATATTCCACAATTTACGACTTGTAGTTTACGATTTTACATCTTTATGGAATCTAACCTCACTTCGGAGGTAAGTACACACGTGGTTGTGAATTTCATTTTTAATTATTCTCTTTGACCACAGTATTTAACTGTTGTTTTTTCATTCTAGTTTCCCTGATGATGAGGACAAACATCCTCGAAAGCTTGGACATTTTCCGCTAAGAGTATATCTTTTCCAATTTTTTGCTGCAATCCCCAATATTCACTAGTTTTATTCCTAACTAGTCAGCAAAGACTATCTTTCTTCTATATATATATATATATATATATATATATATATATATATATATATATATATATATATATATATATATATATATATATATATATATTAGAATTATATCCCCTTGGGTTCAAAGGTTGTGGTATAAAATAAATATATTAGTTAAAATATATTTTCGAATAGAGATTTATTAAACTTGACGATTCGCTCTTACTTTAGGAGCATTTTCAAAAAAATATGTATAAATATTAAAATTAAATTACATAAAATACAGTTGTTGTAAATATTATTTTGAAAAAGTCAATAAAATGTCATGAATGAAGTGTCAATAGTAAAAGAATACCTACCTTAGATATTTACGCAACGATATTATGTTGGGAGTAATATATAAGGTAGGTATTCTATTACTATTGACATTTCATTCATGACATTTTATTGACTTTTTCAAAATAATATTTACAACTACTGTATTTTATGTACTTTAATTTTAATATTTATACATACTCTTTTGAAAATGCTCCTGAAATAATAGCGAAACGTCAAGTCTAATAAATCTTTATCCGAAAATATATTTTAACTAATATATTTATTTTATACCACAACCTTTGAACCCAAGAAGATATAATTCTAAATATTATCGAAAGGTTGAAGAACACAAGAAATTATATATATATATATATATATATATATATATATATATATATATATATATATATTAAGAAGGCTAATTGATAATACAATTGAAGCGGGAGAAGAAATGTATTTAACATTTATTGACTTGAAGGCAGATTTTGACACAGTGGAAAGAGAAACAAATTGGGGAGTATTGGAAGATTTAGAAGTACCGAAAGCTCTAATTAATATAATTAAAAGCACATACGAGATAGTCAAATTAAGAGTGCAGATAGGAGGTTAAAGATCTGAAGAGTTTCTAATGAAAAAGGGTACAAAACAAGGCGAAAGCTTAAGCCCACTGTTGTTTGTCATTATAATGGTTAAAATAGTGAAGGAAATGGAAAGACAAGGAGGAAATGTGGACATGATAATAGGGTACAGAAACATGGTGCCGGTCAGATTAAGTAATTCACTGTATGCAAACGATATTGCACTTATAGCAAAATCAAAAAATAAAATGTTGAAACTAATCAACATATTGGCGAGAGAAATAGGAAATATGGAAATAAATACAGAAAAACCAAAGTAATTATAGTAAATGAAAAGCAGCGAGAGGGGAGTAACTGCAAGGAATTGAAATGTAATTACAGAAACTTAGAACGAGTAACAACTCATAATTACCTAGGAAGTGTCATAACAGAAGAAGGGAAAATAGATGCAGAACTTAATAACAAAGCAAATAAATCAACAAGATTATATTATTCCTTAAGTCGAACAATATTAACCCATAAACACGTTGATATGGACACAAAGCCGGTAATCTACAACAAAATTACAGTCCCAACTATGACTTATGCTAGTGAGAACCTGGTAAAGCAGAAAAAACAGGAATCAAAAATAAATGCCATGGAAATGAAATATTTAAGTGAAATAGGATAAAGTGAGGAACGAAGAAATCAGAAGCATAACTAATCAAGAACCAATAATAGCAAAGATGAAAAAGAAACAACTAAACTGGTATGGCCACCTAGTAAGCAATATAGAATCGCGAGAAAAGTTATGGAAATAGGAATATCAAGAAAAAGACAAAGAACAAGACCCACGAGGAAATGTATAGATCAGATTGGAGAAATTGGAAAAAACAAGGGAAAAACATTAGGAGAGATGAAGGTATTGGCCAGGGACAGAGAAGAATGGAAAAAATTAGTATATGAAGAACTCCAATCCAACGCCTGAGAAGGCATAAGGATAAGAGAAAGAAAGGAAGTATGAATTGTGTGTTATATGAAAAAAGGGTATTCTTGAATAAGCACTAAGAAGTTCATGAGAGTTTTCCGAATAACCAATGCTTTCATGATGATTCGCGGTTGATTGAAGCTTCTCAATTTTCATTACTTCACATATTTGTGACATAGTTTCTGAAATGAATTCTGAACCTTGACCTATGACAATTTCTCTAGGTATGCCCCGCATCTTAGAATGGAGTTTTCGACAAAACTCTTAGCAATTGTAACAGAATCCTTTGATTTAATTGGATATGTTCCAACAAATTATTACAGTTCACATTGAATTGTTAAAATATACACAGAATCCTAGTCATCTCATCTAGAGGTCCGACAATATCCAAATAAATTTTTTCGAATGTTGTGTTAGAAGTGGAAGTAATGACCATCGGTTCTTTTATATATTTACAATGTTTTTGTCTTTGAAACTTGTCGCATTTTTTAACGTATTCTGTGGTATCTTTATACATTCCCGGCCAAAAATAATATTTCTTTATGTTACTTGTCATTCTACGAATACCTGCATGATCTCTTGTTGGTAGTAAGTGAAAATCGTTTAATATACATTTTATAGTATCTTTGTTATTTATTCATTGTACTCATTTTATTACACAAATATGTGGGCCGGTCCAACTACTTCTCGCAATCGCATTTTTCATTTTATTTATGAAACCAGCATTAGGGTAATTCTCTAATACTCGGGTTTTATCTGGATCAGGTAAAATACCTTTGGATGATATCATATGTCCTATATATAATACTTCTTTTTGTAGAAAAACACATTTTGAAGGATTTAATTCAAAATTTACTTTCCCGAGCCTATTAAAGATATCTAATAAACTTTTAATATGCAGCTCCAAGTTTCTACCCAAAAATTAACATATCATCTAAATGACAAAAACATTTATTATAATTAGAACCTGACATAGCAACTGAGATCATTAGCGAAAAAGCACTGGGACTAATTTTTAACCCCATCGGTAATTTTTTCATTTTATAATGGCCTTCGTTGGTTAAAAATGGTTTACTTTCTGAAGTTAATTCAATTTGGTAAAACCCCTGGCTAAGGACAAGATGTGTAAAATAAATTACGCCAGAATCTAGAATTTCGACAAAATTAGGCAATGGAAATTTGTCATCCTTGATCTGTTCATTTAACTTTCTGTAATCTACTACTAATCTAGTCCTTCTTTCAATACTATTTGGCAATGATTTCTTGGGAACCAATAAGACAGGGGAATCAAATTCACTGACCGCTTCTTCTATAATATCATCCTCCAGCATTTTATGTATATGTTTATTTGACTCTGCTTTCTGGTTATGGGGTACTCAATAAGGTTTTTACATAAACTGGTACTGCGTTTTCTTTAAGATGAATAGTTTGTTTATAAATATTGGTTATTGATAACGTATCCCCGGGTAGATAAAATATATCACTTACTTTAGCACAGATATTTTCTATCGAAATTTTTTCAGCTACCTGTAAATTTCTAAAATCTAATTGTTTTAATAGCGTTTTAATTCTCTCTGCTGTAGTAGTAGCATTAAAAATCTTCCATTCATTATAATCATCAAGTTTGTGTATTTCCGGTAAAATATTTTAATGTTACTTTTTCTTCTCGGCTATTTAATATTTTTACAGGTATTCTCATTAATAGGTTCACATATAGCACCTACTAAAAAAGTCCATCACATAGATCTTTTGGAAGAACTACACAGTCTCGCATAAAAGCGATAAGAAGGTATTGGATATTTTCGCATCTCCGGCATAAAGAAATTATATTTTCATGTTTTGAATTCAATAGTATCGTTACTTTATTGTGTGATTTAATTTGTTAATTCATACCCATGAAACGAGCCCACTGTTAAGGAGGGTTTCTATTTCACGAATAGCTGCATTAAGTTTTCTTTTGGTTTCTGTTGATTTTGTAGATTGTCAGTTTTTCTTAATTTCCGTTTATGCGAATGTTTATAGGCAAAAAGCTAGAATTATTTTGCGTCTAATATTTTGGTGTGGCTTCCCATCCTGCAATTTGGATGGTTGTGGTAAGGTGTTATACGGCATCAGCTATGACAGATGGAGTTATTAGAGGAAATACTATGTCTAATTTGCTTTGAATGATTTAAAGGAATCTGATCCAGTTGGTATGTATAATATATAAAGTTGGAGGATAACTTGGATTGTTGAATTGTAGAACTTATAACTATAATGACTGGTGAATGATCTGAAGCCAATTCTAGGCTAGATTTTGATAATAATTGGCTCGTCAGACTTGATAACTAAACATTTGTACGTCGAACAATTTATTCAATCATGTCTTCCGTTATAAATAAATTCCAAGTTTCAAACGGTATGCGCTCATTTTTCACTTCGGGTTTTATTCCTGGCAAATGGATAATTATAATGGTCTGCCCGGTTTTACCTATATTATTTGGACCATATTTAAACCAACGCGAAGAAGAATCATCAGGATTTTCGGCGGATAACATAGCCTCCGTATTAAAGTCCAAATCATTTACGACATATTGTGAAGCAGGCTAAATCAAATTTGTTTCGTCGTTACCAAACAGGCTACTCAATTATCTTTTTTCCTACAAAAATTCATTTAAAATTAATTTCGAGGATTTCCAATATACTTATAAAAGATTGTGATGACGGAAGTGCTTTTTATATGAAAATTACAAACAGTTTAAACTGATATAGTTCGATATTTCCGTCTTATGGTATATTAAAGTTATCTCGATATTACAGAGACTTCCTGTATTATCATTGCCAATATTAGCGTTTTACTGAAGTACTTAACTATTCCAATTTGCGAACTGTGTTATTCATACTCCGGAGCTTCGATCGCTCTGTTTATCTTCGATTAAAATACATAAACTATGAGCGAACCTTGTTTCAAATATCAATACTGGAATATGCCTAATGGGAATGAGAATTAAATAAAATTATCAAATATTCCTAATAGCATCGTCAATAATAATTCGAATTGAAGTTAAGTTTTACTTATAGGTAAGGTAAAAGTTGCCAGAGCGGCGTAGAGTTAAGCATTTAAACTTTGTTGAAATGTCCTCCTAAATGTGTGCTTTCGAAAAATAAAAGAAAGCTCATTATATGATATTATATTACAATTCTTATCAAGAATATCACATATTGCAATGGATTATTTGAATATGAAATTTATATTAATTTTATTTAAATTTATATTAATTTTATTTTAGGCTAGGCGGAAGGGCGATAAAATCTTTCAAAACCGTAAAGAAATGTTTGCAGAGCTTTTATTGTTTTGATTGGTTTATTAGGGTGTGATTATCAAGAATCTAGGTTTTCCCCACACCCTTAGGCCAGCGTCGATCTCCGTGAGGCTACATAGGTACACATTTTTGGTTTTTCCGTAATATCTCGTTTTCTCTTTATCGTACGGCCAAAATGGTCCTATATGGAATTAAAGGAGACAAAACTCAAGAGTTTTGTATCATTTTTTCATGGGACTTATCGTTTCGGAGTAGTAGCCGCGCGAAGTTGTGCGAGTTTTGACACAGTAAATATCGATTTTTGGTTACCAAATTCCACTCTTCTTTCGTTCTGGTGAATGTTGACAATTTGTTCTATTCATTTTATGTTTAAAAATATATCTCGTAATTCAAACGGCTGTTTGGTTCTAAAAATACGGGAAGGGTGTCTCAGGTATAAATCTGGTCTCTTTTAGGGACCGTGCGTCACGAGCGCCGACATTGGGACTCTCGAAAATATACCTGCTAGCGCAGGCAGATGCGGAACAGGCCCTGCTCTTAGGTGGGGAGATTACACTGTTGCCTACGTAGCAGCGTCGCATCCCCTTTCGTAGTTTCGTGTATTCAATATTCCAGTGCACAAATCACCCACCTTATAGATAGATCTCATAACACTAAAATGTCAAACTAAAAAGTGGAGCGCCGCGTACAATTAGAAATGGAACTGATTATTAGTGGCAAATTTAAAATGAAGGATTTGGCGGTTAATTTAAATTCTCTAAGGCAATTAAGGTGGGTGATTTGTGAAGCAATTATTTCAGTATTTCAATTCGGCTATATTCTGTTTGCACTGTAACCAAAAAATAACGTCGATTGAAATACTGTATACTTTCTATTTACTCATAGTCTCAGTAAGATTAGTTTCTTCCAATTATTATCAATTCATAGGATCCAAAAGTGAGTATAATTTATGAAAATTTATACTGTGGCTAAGAGGGAAGATAATATGGTCAGAAAAACACTTCCATCACATATGGCATATTTCCATGGAAATCTCTTCCAATAAAAATCATTGATTTACCGTTAAAGCACGTCCATAATATAATAAATGTCACTTATCAGGCTAGTGAAAAACATTACATCATTAGATAATAAGAGAAACTTTATGATATACAGAAAAACAAGGGATATACAATAATAATTTATTTATTCACGGGCAAGCCCTTTAAAATTATATAAAATACAAAAGTGAGCAAAATATATAATGTAGACAAATCTTAATATATATTCACTACAATAAATATAGTTATTAAAACAAGATACACAAAAATTATGGATTGACAAAATATAAGTTACTGAACATTCAAATCGCGAATAAAGCGTTTAAATTAAGTAATTGAGGCATCAAAAAGTGAAAGGTCTTACAGTGAGTTTGCAAGTCTCATAGATCTAGGAAGTTATGTGTAGTATGCAATTATATCTGTGAAAAGGTATGTGAAGTGTTCGATTCTGCCTAGTGGTCTGCGATGGAACAAGTAGACTAATTTTATATAGAAGTTGAGGACAGTTATATGTACACTTCGCGTCATATAAAACTGGTACATTTCCAATGTAAACCTAACTAATTAAAATGACAATGAGTACCATGTGTCAAATTTGTCAAGGCGCATTATTCACGATACCAGCCCATTTAGGAATAATCATTTTCAATGCAGTTGTTACTGAAGCAATGAAGTTTACTGCTACTTTTGCATGTTTTGCCGTATTATAGGGATATTCGTATAAATAATCAGTTTAAGCGGTGTCTAGCTCTATTCTAGTTAAAACTGGTCTTCCATCTCCTATTTTTCTAACAACAGTTTGATCCTTGTTCCACCTGTTTTTAAGTGAGTCATCTAATAAACCTTATATTTAAAAAAATATTCGAACCAGTAACAATGTAACATTTTAATATTTATTAAAATATTGATTGAAGTGGAAGCAATCACTGCTGAATCATCGACCTTGGGTAAAATACCAGCTCAGGACGAACCTTTTATGCGAGAACGTCGTAGTTTGTCGAAAAGAAGACGATTCGATTGACTTCACTGACCCGCTGCTGAAATGTTTTTAATGAAAGCCACAATAAATCAAACTATTAGCAATTTTACCAAAAGTTCTATACCTTTTTATGCAAATTTATGCAATATGTGCTTATTGATATTGTCAACAGTCACGTGTCCGAGAGAACAGTGAAATTCGGTAAGCAAGAATCGATATTTACTGCATTTGTCAAAATTCGCACAACTTTGCGCGGCTACTACTCCGAAACTATTCGTCCCATGAAAAAATGATTGGGACCTATTTTGTACAGAACTTTGTCACCTTCAATTTCATATAGAACCACTTTGGTCGTACGATAAAGAGAAATCGAGGTATTACCGAAAAAAACAAAAATATGCACCTTTGTAGCTTCAGTGAGATCGACGCGGGCCTTAAGGGTGTGGGGAAAACCTAGATTCTTAATAATAACACCCTAATAAACCATTTAACCCTTCAACGGGCAGCACTTTGAGGTTTTAGTGAAAATTGCCTTGTTATGTCATATTTACTAAAAGAGTAATTGTGAAGCAAAATTACAAGTTTTTGGGTGGTACATATTTGTACCAGTGAGCGTTCCTGCAATGAAAAAATATTTAATGTGCACTGGTACAGATGTGTACCATATTTACTTTGTCAACTTTATCAATAAGTACGAATATGAAAACTGCGAATAAAAAGAAATTTATATATATATATATATATATATATATATATATATATATATATATATATATATATATGAATTCAAAAAAATTAACATAACTTTCTCATGAAACCTCTATTAAAATATTTGCGTAACAGGGTTATAATAATTCATAGACTAAGATTTATGAGAAGGTATAAAACATTTTAGGCACAAGGCATCGTTGTTGTTTCTGTGCAGTACTACAGTAGCAGCATCGTCTTCTTGTACCTTCAATAGGTAAATGTTTGCCAATATTATTTAGTCTCGTAGCATTATAAACAGTACTTCTTCCATCAGGATGATTCCTTCTCCTACCACGTCCTAATCCAGCACTTGGTCCTGGTTTTATTCTTCCTGAATACGTTCCTATGACCTCGGAAGCTAAAACTGATCTGAATCTCAGATGCGTCATAGGTTTTTTGTTTTGAGAAATTTGTTGAACTGTTGTCTCGTATAATATGTAGCTATTCACGATGCAAGAATCTAGGCAGTTATAAAAAATTCCTAACCACCAACCTCTACTCTTCCATGAGATGCTGTAGGCAGAGAAAAGTTGATCAAAGTGATCTACACCACCCATATATTTATTATATTCCGCAACACTTTCTGGGCTGCTAACAAGTTTTCGACTACCATCCTTTTGAGTTCTCAGTACTTTTGTAGTTTATTGTGGGTCATGCATAGTACTTATTACACAAACAGACTTTTGGCCTCTATCCTTCCATTTTGATACAGACGTATTTTCATGAATAACTCCATCGTACTCTCCTATTTGCATGACTTTATCGCTCTTCAGTATATGGTTTGAAAAAAAATTTCTTCTTTGTTGAATAGTAGCGCAACGAAACAATTTCTTACCTAGCAATTTTTTTGCCAATTGTATAGACGAAAAGAATTTTTCAAAGAATAGACAGTATTCCAAACCTTGAAATGCACTTGATAAGGTGTTAACAACTCTCTCTCTCCAAGTGCTGTCGATTCATCTGAATGGGTTTCAGCACCTTCATAAAGAGACATGTCCAAACAACACCCAGTCACAGCACATGCGATAATCCAAACTTTAAAACCTCTCTTGATGGGTTTCATCGGCATATACTGCTTGAGGGTACTGCCTCCTTTATATTTTACCATTGATTCATCAATTGACAAATAACAGGATGGATCGAACAGCATTCTAAACCTTTTAGAAACACTAGGGAAGGACGGATTTTATATAATTTATCGTATCCGTTTTCCCCCTTCTTTGGCATATTACTATTATCGTTAAGGTGCAGGAATCAGGTTATTTATAAAAAACGTTTAACTGGCATAATATTTTAAATTCGTGAAACAGTAAAATTAACGTCGGTACTCAAGTGAAGACGCATACTAGGCAGTGAATGAAAGCCCATTAGTATCAATATACCTATATAAGCTTTTAGTTCTGGCAGTGTTAGGTTCAAAATTTGACCAAATTGAGTCGCATAGTGATTTGACTGACCCACAATATATTGAAGGAAGATAGTTGTTAGAACGTTTGAAAAAAATGATGATGGTCGAAAAATATCAATTTTTGCGAATCTTGTTATTCCAAATCGCCGGTCAAAATTTGTTTCAGCAAATTGTTTAGGAACTGTGGATCTTCGATCCCACCTTTCTTTATTGTCGCTGTTATTTTCTTCGGCGGAGACTATCGGATTCACCTTCATCCTTGTTGTCCATAGTTTCCAAAACTTGTTCATTGAAATTATTCATAGCCTCAGAAACTCCTTCATCCACAATGTTGTCTGGTGTTTCGTGACCCGTTGAAGAATCAACTAAAGAATTATTATTCGACTATCTAGAGAGCCGATCATCGGCATCATCAGCGTCGTCATCTCCCTCGGCATCTGAATTTATGGCCATGTCGTCACTAAGTATGCTGAGTAGATATTCGATGTTTGACTCATTATTCAAATCATACCGTGTAACATTATCCATCTGAAATAGAAAATAGTTTCATGGCCCGATGAAGCGATATTATTATTGCTATAAAATATATAATTTATAGCATTATGAGAACTCAATTTGATTAGAATATCTAGTATAATATATAAACGTCGGTATCTAACAATTATCTTATTCATTTTTCTTCTAGAATTTACAAAAACTGTAAAGTTCAAACGAAGTCAACAATAATTTTTTATAAACACGTGATGTTCTCCGGTAAATATATGTACCATATTTTTGAATGAAAAAAATATCCTAGCCAATAAACCAACACTATATTTGATGACCACATAAACAATTTTAGTATGTCTTCTTCAGTGAATTCTATAAACATAGCGTGAAATTTGTTTCGTATTTGAAGTATAAATAAAAACACCGGATGGTATTTTCCCTCCATTTCTATCCTTTACACTAAAAACGTGAAATGAAGTGCTTGAAAATGAACTTGTGATCAAGTTATAAATGAAATTCATAAATAAGCATGCAAACAATATGATACTTACGTTTCCAAGTGATATTTGTCACATAAACAATATAAAAATGCACAAATAGCTTAGAAACTGTTAGCCTTTCCGTCAGACGTTCACTGGTACAAATTCCTGCCATATTTTGACAGCTAAACATTCATTTCGATATAGTTGACGCAACATAAACCGAAGCTCCAGACTCATAGCGCAAAACGTTCAAAGCAGAGATACTTGTACCAAAGAGCGTTAAAGGGTTAGAACAATAAAAACTTTGCCAAAATTTTTATACGGTTTACATTACTTGCCGCCTGGCCTATTTTTGATTTTGCCCAATACGATAGCTAAGTTTCAATTACTGGAATAGGGGCCATATTCATACTGGACACACCAACAATCACATCACTGTCTGACGCGCGTTTCGATAACAAAGTTATCGTCTTCAGAGACCAAAGAAAAACTGAAACTTATCTACTATTGTCCTGCATTTATACTAAATTTCGGGCGCCAATGCAACTATTCTCACGGGAAATAGTTCCAGCGGGAAATTTTACATACAATCTTTATCCAACAAACAATAAAGTGAACTGTAAGGAATTGGTTTTTGGTCTCTATTTAAACTATTATTACATCTGACCAAGAATTACCTTAAACTTATATAGTATTGTCCAGCATTCATACTAAATTTTTAGACAATAATGTAAATCTTCTCGCGGGAAATTTTATATACAGTGTGCCTTTTTGATAATACGAGAGTATATGGTGCCTCAGACCTACGTCACTACTTATGTTCTAAAATCGTAGCCACTTATTTTACTATTAGTTTTTGAAACTATTTATTCATTTGTAGTCTCCGATGAATTTGAGGAAAGAGTAGAATCCATTGAACTATTTAATGAATATTTCTCTCCGCGTCATTAGCACACGTCTCATGATCGATTTTTCCTAACATACAGGAACTGCAAATGCCCTGTTCATCAAATTGGAATCCATACTATCGGAAGTGTTCCAAGAAAAATTGCCAATACTATCTACATTTGCCATAACCATCACTTCCTACGGGACATTGTTTCCGCCGAACATCCGTCACTCTCTTAACAAACTCAGGCCGTAGTACAGAAAATTTAAAACGCCGCGGAGGGTGGAAAAGCGACACTATTGCAGAATACTATGTTGAAGAATCTGTGCTAAGTAAACAAAAATCGCGTAGAGAATTTTATGCTATGCTCAAACTGACAACACAGCACAAATGACAATTCTAATAGGGAAGATTTGCACATTTTACTTTGTCGTAATGGAACGCAACATCTTAGAAATACATTTTTTATATTGTAAATTCTGAACGGTTAACGATAAATTTTTGTATACACCACGTCAGTAAAGCGCCGTTATCAGACACATCTTTTATTCGCCTCGCTTCTGTAACATTGCAAATTTGACAAGTTTATTTAACCCTGACATGCTTAACTGCCCAAAACGTCGATGCAAGAGCTTGACACTCATTTTAATTTCAAATGAACGCTTCTTTATAAAAATTTTCATATTCCATGATAAAATTCAGTTTATAGAGATTATTTTCCAGTATTCCTAGTGCAACGCTTTCTTCTTTATTGCAAATTCTCACCCTTTTTGCATCAAAAAGGGTTCATATCCTTGTGATCTAATAGCGTTGGTAGGCTGTAACGTAGTCCCGGTACATAATATACATTTTCAAGATAGCATAAGTTGCCAGATACCTTGTTCACGAGACAAAGTTTCTCTACTTTGGTACTCATCATGTCTGTATTTGCAATTTTTATCTCGACAGGGTTCGATAATGTAAAAGCTTCATTGAAGTATTCTTCTGAATTTATTTAATAATTTGAGGCTCCAGAATCTAAATATCAGCTAATTTATTTTTCTTTTGATTTGCCGTCCTCCATACTTAAGAATGCAAATGTAACATTTCCTTCACCGTCTCTGTCATTTTCACAACTTTCAGAATTTTCATTTTCGATAACATTTGCCTGTTGATTTGAGTTCTTCTTGAAGCAAAAACATTGTAATGTTTTTTGATCTTTGCGTCCGAATTATTTGTAATTTCAGAACTTGGTGCATTTGATCCTTTTGACTTTGTGAATACATGATACAGTTTGACTTTTTCAAATTTTTCATGTTTAGATAAGGTACTATTCCTCAGTTTCATGCCATACTCAGCTAATCTTCTTTTCTCATCTTCTAATTTCATATCGCCTTCATAGAATATCTGTGATGTTTTTACAACTCATTCAAATGGATGCGGGAGAGTATTTGGTAAAATACAACAATATTCAAATTCGTCAAGTTGGGCTCCTACATTTTTCAATTCACGCATTATGCTGTCGAATATTATGGAAAGATCATACAAAGATTTATATTTGTTGTATCTCAGGTCCATTACTTTCTTGAGCAGTAACCTTCTTCTACAAGGACCTTTCTTCACATAGGTTTGGCCAAGGAAACTCCATATATCATAGCTTATGTCATTATTCCGTATATATTCCAGATACGAGACTTCTAAATGTTGTAGTACTAGCGATTTGTAGTTTTTGTCAGCTTTAACTGCCTTGGTTGATTCGTTTCAATTTTGTTGTTGTGCGAATTCAGTTACAGAAATTTTAAAGTATGCTTCTTCATTCATTTTAACGTAACTATTAAGAAATCTAGTGTCATTTATTTTGGAAATCATTTATAATATCGTATCGATTTTACTTGGATGGATTTATAGGATTTTAATCGAGGGATTTATAGGTTTTCAAAGTACCGTTGGGTACTTGAGACTACAGCCTGTCAACAACTTCTCAGTACAAATTGTAGTACTCAGGAATTGAGTTACTACTGTGGAGGGTTACATTGGCTATTAAAGGTACGGAATACATTTTGCTTGGGATATTTGTATATATTTTTTTACATCCGATCAAGGGGGGATTTCACCTACCTATAACAAATTGTGATTGACATTTATGAATTTTTAGGACATTTGGGGATTTCTTGTAATTTTGCGAAACACTTGTATGTAGTTGTTGTAGCATCAGGATTTTATAAGATTGTCTCGACAAAACTAAGGCTTTTTATTAAACTTAGACTTGGGTAAGTGACATCTGACTTTTATTTCTCCACCTATTTGGTAGTCTTAGAGTGGAAAAACTTGTGTAGGTAAAGTAAATGTCCCAATTATCGACACAATAGCATGTTCGTGAGAATAACCACTAATTGGCCAATTCAAGGAGAACTTTTATTTGGTTGCGATAGTAATATTCTGAATCTTTGTACCATCGATTCCAATACGCAGATAAATATACTGTTCATGGAATGGTGGGACAATTTTAATAAAATGAATCAAAACACGAAGCAGATATCCCAATTTTCGACACCTCGAAAATTGGATAACCAATCATCGACATGTGTCTGGACCAGTTTTCGGCACTGAGTAAATCAAAGCAGTTATCAATTTAAAAAGAAATGTTCTATTAAACTATATAAAATATAAATTCTTGAATAAAATAAAACAAAACAATAAAACTCTTTCGTGTTGATTCAAGTTCTAGGAACTATTCTATCCATTTCAGGTACTTCGTATATTCCACGTTTATTCAATTGTTTTGGCTCTGCAATTATACATATACTATTTCCAAAATGGTATTTCACAAAACGTCATTAACAATTGACCATTTCCAGTAGTCCCATTCTTGCCATAGCTTTTATTGTATATGATTGTTCGGAGATATCTATAACTAAACCAGGAAAATACTTAGAATCATATTCATCGATAACGTAGTCACCGATATCGTATTCGTCAATTTCCGATGGAGTCTGATTTTCTTGCTCAATCTCTCCCTCAATTCTCTGGAGTTCTGTCTACTCTTAACTGGTCCTGCTAACTTTTCTCTTTTTTTCTCTCCTCCGTCTGTTTTTTGTCTAATTTTCTCTTGTGATATTCTTGCCAACTTGAGGAAGATGTAACAGCATGTAATTTTCTTTTGGTTTCCTGTTATTTTTAGTAGTTGTTTGATTTTCTGAAGAAGTCCAGAAAAATGCTTTTTTTAAAGGAATGGGGATATTGCCTTCCCCAGATATTCTCATTATTGGTATTATTTCCGACAATGCTTCATGATGTTGTGTTCTTTCTTCTGCCGTAGCTTGGTTTTAATCTAAATCATTTTCGAGACCCGATTTATTTGTTTCACTATTATCATCATTTCACACTGTAGCTTTACTAAGCGTTTGGGTGTTCATTGAATGATTTGATATATTGACATCGTTTCCATTATCCTTTTGTTCTGTGACTTCATGATGTAGCTCCGTGAAATTTTTATCAGTGTCACTGTAATCATGGAGGTCATTAGAATCCAGTAGCATATTTACATTCAATTTATCTGCCGTGCCATTCACAAGGGACGAATCCAAGTTGGTGAAAGAGACATTGACGATTTCTATTCCTCTGGATTCGAAAACATCATTTGCGTAAGTAAATACTTCTGAAGGAACCACTATGACAATTGGTGCTTGAATTATATTTCGAACTGTTATTATATCCTTATGTTTGATGCCATCATCACCTACTGGAATGTTCACAATTGTCGGTGTCTGAGATATATACCCATCTGCTAGTAACTCGCCTTGTTCTTCCGACAGATCATGCTGTATTTGTTTCCAGAACGAAAACAGATTTCTATCATCCATTGCACCAGTCCATTCACCAATTCCGATATTTTTTGTTTCAACATAATCCGAGATATGTTTCATATTCTACTTTATAACCTCACTTCGTTTTGTTGTGCCTTGATTTGGTGGTCCCACAACATTTGTTTCGAAAATGTCAGGCGTATTTTTGAATACATTCAGAACTGTGCAATTGAGGGGCGAAATCTTTTTTCCTAAATCTGGTTCCCTGATTTCCCATCCGCCAATTGATGACAGCTTTCTTTCATTCATGTTCCAATGGTTCGAATAGTGCTGCATCCAATGATTGGAGAAAATTGGTAGAATTTGGAAAGATGCTGATAAGAACAATTCCATTGTTAGAACATAACTCGCTTAACGTCATTGTTAGGTGGGAACTTTGTCCATCTACGAAGAGTATCACAGAAAAGGTGATATTATTTCCCTTCAGCCACGGAAAAAATAAATTCGCAATGTATTCATAAAATGACTCTCCAGCCTGAATCTGAACGACCCACCGCCCAGTATTTTTGTTGTGATATATGGAGTTAACCTTTTACAAGCAAACATTACCACTGGATATGGTAAGTTCCCTGCTGCATTGGACATAACTAACGTCGTGACGCACTCTTTCTCATCATTGTTTATCTCCTTTTTTAACGGGCAGTCGCTTTCCTTTAGGGCTAAGGAAAAAGGCCGATTCATCACAATTGAATATCGTTTTAGAATCATTTCACACGTCGGCTAAGTTGTTGTCTATGTAATTTTGAGTTTCAGAGAAACATCCTCTGATTTTCAATTCTGTAACAGAAGACTGGCCTTGGTTAAATTCTGTGTCACTCTTCGAGAAATTTCTGGGTGTCGTATTTGGAATAATTAGTACCAGTGCCTTCCTGGCTTACCATTAGTGAATACATGATACATTTGCGGAGAAGCATTTGTTCACGTTCCTGAAGTGCTTCTTTTGTAATGGGAAACTCACATTTGGCTACATGAAACATCCACTTAACTAATAATGATTCCTCTTCCTTTTTCAGTACGGTTTCGGGTCCTATTTTTCTATCTATTGGAGCCCTTCCAGTAACTTTATCCAGAAGCGTTGTCCTCGGGACTCCGAATTTTTTGGAAGATATCAAAGCAACCATTTAGTTTTTAACGGCTGACACGCATTCTTCATATTTTGTTGGGTGTACTGAAGTTTCATGGACATTTTTGAAATATTGATACAACTGATAACTGAAATATCTAATTACCGTCAAATGAATGTTCCGATTATCGACATTCGTGAAAGAATGGATAATAAAATCAACTAACTGAATCATAATCGAATGTCGATTGATGTTGAGGGAAAGTTTCAATATTCTGTAAGGTGGTAGTTATAATAGAACTTGAATAACAATGACTAGTTTCCTGTAAAATTGGTAATTCAAACTTATGTATTGAGTCTCAGTCATCGACAAAAGGTTACGCCATTTATCGACACCGAGTTTCACGTAATATCGACATAACTATTTTTTGTACTCCTATTTGTTAATTTGACGGAAAACCGTGTGTCGATAATTGGTACATAGAAAATTTATTTGAACATACCAACAAAACAATTGTTTGGAAGAACATTAGATTTTAGTTTCTGATAGCAAGTAAAAAATTATCTCGCGTGGCCTTTTTATCGACACGTATGTCGATATCTAGAACACAACATGATTCAGATATTCCTATTATCGACACCCTAATTTCTCATAAAATATGAACTGAATAATACATTTTCCATTGAACTGAAGAAAACTAACCATATATAAGTACGGTCATCCTAGAAATATCAAGCTTCACTGAAATTCTGCGGATTTGGGGACACATGAGTGAAAAGTGCACACTTACCAGAACAGCTAGCAAAACGGTGCTCAGTCGACGACACTCGACTGATTCGAAATTGTCGATTATTAGGTCAATTACTTCAGTTATTGGAAAGCAAGATTGCTTGGCGCCCTTTTATTTTTTATTTAGTTTACTAAAAACGGACCCCCGTCTCCGCAAGAGTTAGAGGTAACGCCTAAAAGCATACAGTATGCACCGAGCTTTACGCTGATGAATCTTAGCATGGTAGGGTAAGCGATACAGTTATTGGCCTCTTAAGCAATTTTTTTGGTTGAATTAATAATAAAATAATTTTGTGAACAAATGTGGAAATCTTTTTTTTCTCTTCATACAAAACCATGTTTGTTGATTAACTTTTTAATTTTGTTTTTAGTATATAATCACAGTAATAATTACAAAAAGCAATTATTTGAGATATTGACAGAAATGATAGTAATTGACCGCTATCGGATAGTAATTGACCACCAGTAAGATAGTTATTGGCCGCGTGTTTTTATTATGGGTTCTTTCGGGATTTGAAATAAAAATGTACAATAAACAATACAAATTTATTGAAATCAAGAAATGTTACTACCAAACATGAACAGGAAGATATGAAAATCACAACAAAACACAACTAATCAATATCTTTTAAAAGTTTCGGTTCTTTTTCAAACATTTCTGACATGTAAAAATGTTTGAATTTGACTTGTGCATATTGTGTTAGTCAATGCAAGATAAATGATATGTTCTACTGCAATCATGGCATTGTATTCCACATCTTAATTTATTTATCTTTAAAACGCAACAGAAACAGAGACCAGTAAATAATTTCTGATTTTTAAACATTGAAGATACACTATCAATTTCATTTTTATTTCGCGAAACGTCTGCTAAAATGTTTTTTTTTTGGGACTCGACCCTCAAAGTCTATTTTCCTTATAATATTCTGTATTCGTTCTTCTACTGCAGCTGGCTATATTATTCGCTGAGATACAATAATTTTGGCACGTTTGGGATTTTTAGAACTTGTAGTCCGTTTAGCTTTTCTTTTAAGCTGCTTTTCAAAAACCTCCTTCTGTTTAGCAGACTTCTTTCACTCCCTTTCTTTCTTTTTATTTTCCTTTTCAGCAACTAGCTTCTGTTTATTTCCTTCTTTTCCATCTTGGTCTTTTTTCCAAGCTGAAGATGTTATTATAAAAGATACTCTCTCAGTTGTTCTTGTACCCTTTCTCTGTGGTGTTGAAGGATAATAAAGATATTTATCTGAGGTTTTTTTTTCAAACTCCACTTCATTGTCTACAGTTTTTTGACAGTTATTTAATGGAACTTCATCTTGAATTTCATGCCAAATACTATTTTCTTCTATCATTATAAGTGCCCTCCAAATATCCACATTGTCAAGATTAACTTTGCAAGGCTCAGCAAGAGAAAAATCATTATTTGCTATAAATCTTTCAGTCTCTGTGTTGTCAAAATCATCTTTGCTATTATTAACTGAATAATCTGCAGCTTCTAAAACTTTAATTTTTTCCTCATGCGGCGTTTGTTTAGGATTATTTTCATCTGGTTCCAAATTTTTCTTATCCGTATTGTCGTAATTATCATCGGTATTGTTCGGATCTGCAGCTTCCAAAACTTCAATTTTTTCCTCATGCGGCGTTTGTTCAGGATTAATTTCGTTTGGTACAAAATTTGTCTTATCCGTATTGTTGTAATTATCATTGGTATTATTCGAATCTGCAGCTCACAAAACTTCCATTTCTTCCCCATGCGGCGTTTCTTCAGGAATAATTTCATTAGGTACAAAATTTTTTTTCTCCTTGTCATAATTATTGTCTGTGAAATAGTTTCTTTGACCAAATCAATGTGTGTAAAATCAGGTTATGGGATTATGGTCAATAAAACATTGAAAATCTATTATTTTTTCAGCCTACGTTTCGACCTTTATTGGGTCATCTTCAGGGCGTCTACAAGAATATACAAAATATATAAAAATTTGTTAAAATCAAATAAAATTTGTACAATAGTATATGTAAAAAACGACAAAAAATTATAGTTAAAAAATATTAAAAGTTAGTTTTTTAAAAGGTTAATTTAAAAAAAAAGGACAGTTATGAAAACCACAGGAAAACAGGTGAGATCCTTTAATGTCATTAATTGTGACAAGCAGCTAGAGTTTACTAATGAATTATATGATGTTTATTATCCTTCAACGATCAATATCCGCTAGTTTAAGGTTGTATATTGTTGCTATTATTTGTGTTATTGCAATCCCCAGTATAGTTCTAAAGGAAGAAGAAGACCAGAGAAAAAAAAATTATAATCAAATCATTCATTGAGAGAACCAAAACCCTTACAGGAAAATTAATATTACGGTACAATTTCTGATCATAAATATGTTTAAAAAGATATACTTTGATTGAATGTGAATCTATTGTTACTAATATTAAGAACAACTTTTTGTGATACTTAAATACCTCATAAAATGACGGAAACCAGATGAAAAAACCTAATCAAAACTATGTTAAACAAAAAAGACTTACCAAATTTGATTTTCTTCTTGTAAAAATTCTCTATCATATCAAGCCTTCCAAAAACTATTTTTTATCAAAAAAGGAAATAACATTTTAGTTTATTGTGTGTGTTCATGATTGGATACGGTGGGAACTGAATGTAAAATGAATTTTATAGATATCAGGTAAGGAACGAGTCCAAAAACCAGTTTAATTGTTTTTCAACGACAAATCTTTGGTTCTATTTATTAATGAAATATAGGATGTGTTTAAATTTTCGACGTCTTTTTTAAAGTTTACTGAAGGGTTATTGACAATGTTAATCATTTCAGAAAATCTTCTTTCATAAAAGTTGGTTTGTTGGTCTAAAATTTTGACGTGAGATCCTTTAATGTCATTAATTGCGACAAGCAGCTAGAGTTTACTAATGAATTATATGATGTTTATTATCCTTCTACGCTCAATATCCGCTAGTTTAAGGTTGTATATTGTTGCTATTATTTGTGTGAGTGCAATCACCAGTATAGTTCTAAATGAAGAAGAAGACCAGAGAAAAAAAAATTATAATAAAATCAAATGAAGAAAAGAACTCTTTTCTTCTCCCCACCCTTCAATTCATTGAGAGAACCAAAACCCTTACAGGAAAATTAATATTACGGTACAATTTCTGATCATGAATATGTTCAAAAAGATATACTTTGATTGAATGTGAATCTATTGTTACTAATATTAAGAACAACTTTTTGTGATACTTAAATACCTCAAAAAATGACGGAAACCAGATGAAAAAACCTAATCAAAACTATAGTAAACCAAAAAGACTTACTAAAATTGATTTTCTTCTTGTAAAAATTCTCTATCATATCAAGCCTTCCAAAAACTATTTTTTATCAAAAAAGGGAATAACATTTCAGTTTATTGTGTGTGTTCATGTTTGGATACGGTGGGAACTGAATGTAAAATGAATTTTATAGATATCAGGTAAGGAAAGAGTTCAAAAACCAGTTTAATTGTTTTTCAACGACAAATCTTTGATTCTATTTATTAATGAAATATAGGATGTGTATAAATTTTCGACGTCTTTTTTGAAGTTTACTGAAGGGTTATTGACAATATTAATCATTTCAGAAAATCTTCTTTTATAAAAGTTGGTTTGTTGGTCTAAAATTTTCCACAGAAAGTTGCCAAGAATAGTAGTTAACTACGCATTGCTAACACTTTTTTTGATTAGGTAGTTAGCAGTTATACTACAGTAGTTTGGCCAGCTCTTTGTGTTTATATGAGTATATTGATAAATAAATAAATTGATATGAACTTATCATAAATAATCATTTAAAAATCTGATACTGCAATCTAGAATGTATGTTACTCAAATTATGTTTTAATTATTGTATTGCTTTTACATTATAGTTTATTAATTGTCATTCTGTTTGTTAAGAAAAGTATATTGTGGAAGAAACTATTTGTTGTGTATTTTTATACCAAAATAAATGAACTCTTTATATGATTCTTGTTTAATTTATTCCAATTTAACCATTTATGGTCTATCATTTAATATTCTATTTAGTTCAATGCAACACCTAATCATTATTGTGTTAATGTAGTTAAATTGAATGAAATGTCCAATCATGACTATTTTGAAACAAACTTATTAAAATACAGTAAATTTGATATAACTCCGCCAGGGGTATTATCGGGTGGATTGAATAGCTCGATGGTACTGTTGCCGCCTCCAAGCCCGGATAAAGGAGGAGGGCTGTAGCAGCAGGCTAGCTCCCTGCTATACGGAAATACCTAACTTGCTAAAAAACCTAACAAAAGCCTCGGAAATTCGGACGGATCACATGGTAAATGACACAAGCTACGAAAAAGGACTATGAATATTGGCACTTGGAATGTAAATGGTATCTGAACGAAAATAGAAGAAATGACCCAAGAATTGGAAGTATTAAGTATGGATTTGGTGGTGCTGACGGAGACAAAGAAAAAATGAGCTGGCACAGAAATGATAAATAATTATGTACCGGGTGTCCCAATAAGAATGACACTCGGCCATATCTCGGGAACAGTTTATAGTTCAGCTTCGGAAAAAAAATTATAACAAAAGTGACCTCGAGAAAAACCTGGAAATTACTTACAGAGTTGTAGGTCCACCCCCAGAGGGCGTAATAAAATACCAAAAATTATAAAATGAATAATTTACAAATTTTACCTAGTTAAGATGCATTTAAACTATGATTATCGTATTCTTCAAGAAATTCAGCGTATATTTGGTTTTATAAGTTTTAGTCTATCTCTTCAAATGAGAGGGGTGAAGCGGGAACTTTATTATGAAAAAGCGCCTGTAATTCCAGTTCTACTTAACCTATCTATGCAAACTTAGTCTTTTTAAGGAGGGCTCCTTTCTGCCAATGTAAGAGTTATAATTTCGAAACAACCTAATCAGTGACGTTTACGCTAGAGGGCGCTATTTATTTATTTTTTCAAATCTAGCTATCCATGAAAAATGTAGAGGAATAAAGAAGTATACCAAATTAGCAACAGAATAGCGAAAACCGCATGTCGATATCTTTTTCGTATTACGAAATATCCTAAGAAATGTGTAAATTTCAAGCATTTTCCTTTAAACATAAATTACTCTGGTTTGACTGAACGGATTTTAACATTTTTTGACTCCTCAAAATTGTCTTTCCTTGTGGTATTAATAATAGTTCCAATTATTATGTCAATATTATTTATGCTGTCACCGGGAAACTGCGTTATTGAAGTTAAAATGGAAATATATAAAAACAAGTAGTGGGCCATGAAAAAAACAAAACAAAAATATGTCGTGTCAAATTAATGAACCTTGTCATTGCGATTTGTGGGCATTAAAATCAATATAAAATTTACTTAGAAGTTATATCTGAGATGATTCTGACAGACGAAGAAGCATTTGATATGATAGGCATTTACTTTGAATGTATGAGAAATGCAACTGTTGCGGCTAGGGTATATGCCATACAATATCCCCAAATACGTCATCCCGGTAGCAGAGTTTTTCGTCGACTCATACACCGTTTAAGGACGACTGGAAATGTAAATCTTCCTGTATTTAAAAAACGCGGCAGAGGTCGTTCAGAGAAAACACAACAAATGTTTTGGCATATGTGCAATTTAATCCACATTTAAGTATTAGAGCAATAAGTAGAGACTTGGGATTAAGCAGAACCACCGTTCAACGTATTTTGACAGGACACAGGTAAATTATGATGTAAAAAGATATGTTTCTTAAACAAAATATAATAATTTATTTATCATTCCGGAAAGATATTTAATACTACATTAAATTTCTTTTAAATTTCATCCATATCATATAGTACTGCATCAACAATTGGTTGATCGTGATTACGACAGAAGGTTGGATTATTGAAACTGGTTACTACATATGGTATATGACGACCCTCAATTACTGTCACGTATTTTGTGGTCAGCCGAAGCTACATTAAGTCGTGATGGTACGGTTAACCGGCATAATATGTACTATTGGTCACAGAATAATCCACGCTGGATGGAAGAAATTCATCATCAGGGGCGATGGTCGGTGAATGTACGGTGTGATATTGTTGAGGGTCAGATAATTGGACCTTTTATTTTTGACAACGCAATTAACGGGGAACGCTACTTAAATTTTATAAGGGATAAATTACCACTTCTTCTAGAAGATATATCAATAGCAACCCGTAGGCCTATGTGGTTTCAGCACGATGGGTGTCCGGCGCATTTTTCCAGACAAGTTAGAGAATTTTTAGATAATGCTCACCCTGATAGGTGGATGGGACGTGGAGGCCTAATTTTTGGCCAGCCTGGTCACCAGACTTAACCCTTTCAGATTTCTATATCTGGGGCCGGATTGAAGACCTTGTTTGTGAAATTAGAGCCACTACTAGAGTTAACATGATCTAAAGCAGAAATTGAGACTGCTGTTCAATCTACTCTTCAAATAATAAACGCTTGTATCGAAAATGATGGGCGACAATTTGAACATTTAGGTCGTCACTAGCGAGGTACCTTAACTTATATTCCCATTTTAACTTCCATAACGCAGTTTCCCGGTCACAGCATAAGTAATATTGATATAATAATTGGAACTATTATTAATAGAACAAGGAAAGAGGAGTCAAAAAATGTTAAAATCCATTCAGTTGAACCGGAGTAATTTATGTTTGAAGGAAAATGCTTAAAATTTACACATTTCTAAGAATATCTCGTAATAAGAAAAAGATATCGACATGCGGTTTTCGCTATTGTGTTGCTAATTTGGTCTACTTTTATATTCCTTAATTAAAACTGCATGTTTCCATTCAATATTTTTCACGGATAGCTAGATTTAAAAAAATAAATAAATAGCGCCCTCTAGCGTTTACGTTACTCATTAGGTTGTTTCGAAATTATAACTCTTACATTCGTAGAAATGAGCTCTCATCAAAAAGACTGAGTTTGCATAGAAAGGTTAAGTAGAACTGGAATTAGAGGCGTTTTTTTATAATAAAGTTCCTGCTTCCCCCCACCTCTTATTTGAACAGATATACTGAAACTTGTAAAATCAAATATACGCTGCATTTCTTGAAGAATACAATAATCATAGTTTAAATGCATCTTAATAAGGCAAAATTTGTAAATTATCCATTTTATAATTTTTGGTATTTAATTACGTCCTCTGGCGGTGGACCTACAACTCTGTAAGTAATTTCCAGGTTTTTCTCGAGGTCACTTTTGTCATAAATTTTTTCCCGAAGCTGCACTATGAACGGTTCCCGAGATATGGCCGCGAGCCATTCTTATTGGGACACCCGGTACATATAGTGGAGTCCCGAAACATCAAAGAGCCAACAGAGGAGTGTCTGTTATGATACACAAGAAATATAAAAGTAGGATAACCGACTTTGAAAGTAACCATTCTAGGAATATATGCAATATCTGATGACGAACCTGTTTCAGCGAAAGATGAGTTTTTCGAACAAATCCAAGAGGAAATTACAAAAATAGGAAAAACAAGAGAAATGATAATATTGGGAGATTTGAATAGTATAGTTGGCCGGAATATCAAGGATAATGTGGTGGGTCCACACGGAGAACTAAATGTAAATGACAACGGGGAAAGACTAACTGAATTATGTCAAAACAGTCAACTCAAAATAACTAACGGATTCTATAAACACAAGGATATTCATACATACACATGGGAACAACACACGAATTATATCAACGATTTCCATGTAAACTGATGAGTTGCTGTTCCACAGTGTGAGATGCAGACCCTGCAGTCAGCATAAATATTATATATATAAAATTTCTTGTTGTAAATAAAGTTAGTCAGTTTCTAGATTTCATTTTTTTTGTCGTAGTTCGTAGAACTATCATTTTGTAAAATAAACGTTTTCAAAAAGAGTATTTCGAGTTAGTAATTTGAAAGTGGCGCAGTCAGTAGGATATTCAGAATTAATACGTAACGAACGCGTTAATTTTCGTTTTAACGATTGACTGAGTATCGGAATCTACGGACTTAGTTGTTTTGTGCAATTGGAAGTTTAGAGTGGCTCCTAGAACGTCAGGAAACCCAGTGTATCACACAACGAAACGATCCCAAGCACGAAGAAGTCCATCAACGGGAATTGGAACGACAATAGTCCAATTTTGCAGAGATATTCATCTGAGGAAGACAAAAATTGCCGAACCGGACTATATCTCTATAGGAATGCTTGAAATATTTCTTCTATTATTACTGTGAGTACAATAAATTTTTATGTCTGAAGTTGGCCAGTTATCAAACATTCTTCAAAGTTTAAAATTAGATCCTTCAACTGACTCACTAATTTTAAATCAAAGTTCAATTGATAATAATTTAATCATGGCCGAATTTAGACCAGAATATCTAAAATGTGTGCCAGATTTCGATGGTAATCCAAATGATTTGAACAGTTATCTAAGAGTCTGTAAATCATTAATTGATTCATTTTACAGAATAGATACACCAAATTGTTTCCAAAATGTGTATTTATTGATTTGTCTAATATCTAAGTTAACTGGTAATGCTAAATTAGTCGTAAATATACAAAATGTATCTACTTGGAACGAATCAAGAGATGTTTTAACGAGAAATTTCGCAGATCAGAGAGACGAAACTTGTCTAAATAGGGATTTAGTAATGATGAGACAACAATCAAATGAAAAACCACAGCAATTCTATGATAAAGTTTTAAACATTCTCAATCCTCTGTGTAGTTATGTAGACGTTCATGAAATCGAAAATGACTCGAAAATTTCAAAAAGAAATTTATATAATAATGTAGCTTTAACAACATTTTTATCAGGACTTAAAGAACCGTTAGGTACAACTATTAGATGCATGAAACCAAATAATTTAGCCGAAGCTTTACAATATGTTTTAAAAGAAGACAATGTATATTATTTCCAAAATTTTACTCATTAAATAAATATAAAGCAACCGCAATACTCTGGTGAGCCTTTTGTACAACGACAGAATTTTAACAGTAATCCAACTCAATTTAATACTCATACACCTAATAATTCCTTAAGAGCACAGAGATCATTTCCATCTCAACCTATATCTGTTCGCCCTATAACTCCAAGACAACCCCAACGTTTTCCTACGAATTCTCAAGTCTTTAAACCTCAACAGAACCATAATGCATTCAAAGCAAATCAAAATTTAAATTTACCAAAACCCACACCCATGAGTATTTCCACAAGAAATACAGTAAACAATCACCCAATGAGTTCACATATCAGAAACTCATACCCAGGTCCTTCAAATCAAATTATTTCCGAAATTCTCGACCACAAAATAATTTTATAGCCAAGGAATTATTTAATGCTGATATTCAGGACGATGAAACCGAACAATATTGTTGTTCTGATAACTCATATTCTGAAAACGAACAATATCAATTTGAAGAACAAAACAATAATGATTATTTCGATTCTACAAATCAAGATTCTACAAATTTCCACGAAACGCCTCAGAATTTAGGGGAAACACAGCCCCCGAATCAATTCCATTAAATTTAGGTAATAATAGTGAATTGCCTCATATAATATTCCCCGAGTATAATATCAAACTTTTAATAGATTCTGGATCATCAAAATCCTTCATAGATCCCGAAATTGCATTTGAATATTTTTCAGATAACCTAACTCATGACCCATTCACTGTGAAATCAGTTTATCAAGAATCTTCCCATAAATATAGCACTCTAGTCCCTTCTTCAAAAATTTTCAATTTATCTGATAATTTAAATCTCAAATTCTATGTATTCAAAGTCCATAGTGTATTCCAAGGACTTATTGACCTAGATAACTTGAAATAATTGAAAGCCAACATAAACTTTTCTAGTGGATGGTTAATGACCCCACATAGTAAAATTAAATTAAATTTTCATAAAACTTAGAAATAAATAAACTCTATTACTATCGAACCTAGAACTGAAAAGGTCATCAAAATAAAAACAAGTATAAAGAATGGTGAAATCATCATTCCACGCCAAAAATTTCACGGTTGTGAAATACCAGAGTCGCTATCAATTGCAAGAAATGGAGAAGCCATTACTAAAATTCTAAATATCACAACAAATCCAGTTAAATTGAGTTTTTCAGAACCACTTCCTGTAGAAAAATTTGATAACAATGCATTTAAAAATTTCGAATTGATTAACCTAGAAGAAGACTTCTACAGAAACTTTAGATTTAAATAATATTAGAACGGATCACTTGAACGACGAGGAAAAATCCAAAATACTTTCTTCCGAATATTCTGACATATTTTATAACGAAAACACACCACTTACTTTCACGAATAAAATTAAACATGAAATACGAACCACCGACGAGATTCCTGTTTACGCTAAAACCTATCGATATCCTTTTGTGTACAAAAAAGAAGTAGATAAACAAATTCAGCAATTTCTTGAACAAAAAATTATCCGACCAAGCTCAAGTGCCTGGAATGCGCCAATTTTGGTAATACCCAAGAAACAAGACGCTTCTGGGAAAGCCAAATTCTGTGTAGTCATAGACTATAAACGTCTTAACGAAAAAACTATTGATGACAAGTACCCACCTCCTAATATAACGGACTTATTAGACAAAATAGGTAGATGCCAATACTTTACAACCTTGGACCTAGCTTCAGGTTTTCATCAGCTGGAGATGGCCGAAAAAGATATAAAGAAAACAGCTTTCAGCACCGAATCCGGACACTGGGAGTTCCTCCGGATGCCATTCGGTTTGAAAAATGCCCCAGCTACCTTCCAGCGGGCAATGGATAATATACTACGAGGCATACAAAATGAAAAATGCCTTGTGTACCTTGACCATATAATCGTTTTTTCCACTTCATTACAGGAGCATATAGAGAGACTAAGATGTGTATTTGATCGACTTAGAGAATCTAATTTCAAATTCAATTAGATAAATCGGAATTCCTGAGAAAAGAAATAGCTTATCTCGGACATGTAGTCACCCCTGCTGGACTGAAATGCAACCCAGATAATATTAAAGCCATCAAAGATTACCCTATAACCAAAACTACTCAACAAATCAAAGGCTTTTTGGGACTGATGGGATATTATAGATGTTTTATAAAAAAACTTTGCCCACTTGACGAAACCACTGACAAAATGCCTAAAAAAGGGCGCGACAATCGAACACAATGACGAATTCTTATCATGCTTCGAAACATGCAAAAATATTCTGCCCAATGATCCAATTCTCCAGTATCCCGACTTCACGAAACCTTTCAACTTGACCACAGACGCCAGTAATGTAGCACTCGGTGCAGTGCTTTCCCAAGGTCCTATCGGAAAAGATCTTCCAATCGCTCACGCATCTCGAACCCTTAACGATTCTGAACGCAATTATGATACCACAGAAAAAGAACTTTTGGCCATTGTATGGACCACCAAATATTTCCGACCTTATTTATATGGCAAAAAATTTATCATTGTTTGTTACCACCACCCACTTCAATGGCTTTTTTCTCTAAAAGACCCAAATTCTAAACTCATGAGATGGCAGCCTTAATACTAATGCGGATGCATTATCTAGAATAGAAATAAATACTAAAGAGACGAACGAAATATTTAATGATGAAAATTTTTGGAAAAATGTTGACGATGTTTTGAGCCGCGATATAAATTTTAGCAATGAACCAATTCCGTCTCAATCACAACGAAGTATCAATACACCTTCGCCATTTACAGTTGAAAATCAACTAAAAATTCCAACAACAGAAGTAACTCAAGACGATAACCCTGACCTAGATACTATATCCCTGATAGTAAATCCCGACGCTGACCTAGACAATGAAAATTTGTAGACAACAAACTCAAGTGACAACAATCCTGACTCTGCATTACAGCAGATAACACCTGACCGTCAAAATGAACCCAACGACCATAGGATCAACGTAGACGAAAACGAGTCTCTTACGATTCATTCTAATGCTGATGAAAATCTGGTAATTGGTATCCCTATCGCAAAATGCGCAGTTAACGTCGGACACAATCAAATTATAATTAGTTCCGTTTTACATTCTCCAGCGAAACCTAAAGTTAGAATATTATTTGAGAAAAAAAAACAAATAACTGTGCAAATATCAAAAAATAACTTAGAACAAGACATTATCAATTTTATTAAAGAATTTATTTCACCAAATATTTAATATCACGTTTATTTCGAAAGCCCCGAATTGTATGAACCATTTTCGACAATATTACAAAAATATTTCAGATCAAATTCAATCCATTTAAAACGTTGTACCACAAAATTAATAGATGTAACAGATCAAGAGGAGATCAAAACTATCATACAAAGCTATCACGAAGGAAAATCAAATCACCGAGGAATAGATGAAACTTATTTAAGATTAAAAGGAAAATATTATTGGCCTAACCTAAAAGAATCCGTACAAACATTTATAAACGAATGTCAAATTTGCCATCAAAGTAAATATGAACGAAATCCAGTAAACATGCAATTAAATATCACCCCAACCGCCTCGAATCCATTCGAAATTAATCATTTAGATTCTTTTACGATCGAACAAACAAAATTTTTAACTATTATTGATAGCTTTTCTAAATACGCTCAAGTATATCACATAAATTCTGCCTCTGGTAAAGAAGTGGTAGACAATCTTATCAAATTCTTCTCTCATCACGGCATACCGAAACAAATCATAGTTGACAATGGCACAGAATTCAAAAACTTCGTATTAACAGAACTACTGAGCCTTCATAAAATTCAAGTTCATTTTACCTCTTCCAATCATCCTCAATCCAACGGACAAACAGAAAGACTCCATTCAACTCTAATAGAACATATACGACTCCTAAATACTAAAGGTTTCTCAAAAACCCCAGTTAAAATGAAAACGTTATATGCTATACTTGCTTACAATCATTCGATTCATTCCAGTACAAAAATGGAACCGGTAGATATAGTCAACGGACATATTAATAATAATGATGTTTATGACATTGACATAAATAAAATACTCTTAAATGATTACATCAACAATCACAAAGAAGAAACAAAATTATTGTACTCAAAAATTGATTCCGACTTAATTAATCGAAAAGAAAAAATTACTTCTAAACTAAATACAAACCGAGACAAACCGGAAATATTTAAACCTAATCAAAAAGTGTATGTAAGAAAACACATACGACAAAAACACGCTAATAAGTACACTTCACCAATCAAATTGAAAACCGTAAACCTTGCACATAAAACAGCTTCAACAGAAAATAGAGATAAAGTACATATGAATAACTTGAAACGTCCCCAGAAAAAACCTGAAAAATAGAAACTTATGTATGATACTTTTACACAAGTTTCAAACGTAATATTAAGACAATAATTTAGAATGTAGAATTTTGCTTTATTTCAGATTTTCTGGAACTATGGAACTCCAAGATAAAATAACAATTAGAAATCTAGTTAACAATCCCGGGTTGCTACCCTTTAAGTTAGGAACCGTGAAAATTGAAATGTACAGTTATGGACCAAGATTAACGATAAGCTAGCAGAAATATTACCCCATCCTTCAAGAACTAAAAGAAGCCTTATAAACGGCATATGATCAATCTTTAAATCTATCACTGGAAATTTAGATTGTAACGATGGAGAAAGATATGAAACTCTCATCAAAGAATTACAAAATAACCAAAATAATTTAGCTAGTAGTATAAGAAATCAAAATTCATTATCAGTCTCGCTCATTGATAAATTTAATAGAACCATCGAACAAATAACCAATAATGAACAAGTTTTGGAAACAAAAATTAAATTTATCCATAATTTCATCAACACACAAGCAAATTTCGTATATTATGCACACATTGAGATGGCTATTAGCTTGATCATAGATCTGTATGAATTGATTAATTCGATTTTGAACGATATTGAAAATTCAATTACATTTGCTAAACTTCATGTGATGCACCCAAGCATAATTAAAACTTCTGATTCATTTAAACAATTGAAGAATTTGGAGAAAATATTTACAAAAAACGAATTGCCCTTAGAAATTGAATTCGATAAATGAAATTTTACTCTACGAAAAATGAATTAAAATTGATTGCTACTCATATAATAATAAAATTACATATATTTCAAATATTCCTATAACATATCCCAAAGTTTTTGATTACTACCATTTATATTCGGCTCCAATACTAGAAGAGAGTCAGTTTAAGGTGATAATACCTCATAATAAATTTTTAATTACGAATGGTGTCAACTTCGCTTATTCAAGCAAACCTTGCAAAAAGATTCTCCCTCAGCAGTATGTCTGCCCGAGAATAGACCTGCAGGAAATTCAAGAAGAAAGGCCTTGTGAAATAAACTTACTTGAAATGAAACGCACTTCCACTTGCGAGAAAACCAAGTTTCAATTGTCAAAGTCATTTCTGAAACAACTAAACAATTTCCACTGGTTGTACATCATTCCATTCCAGGATACAGCAAATTTCAAATGTCCAAATCAGGAGGAAACCAAGTATCTTACAGCGGGTACTTATCTCTTAGAAATTCCTTTGAGATACCAAGTAGTAGCTCATCACACAGTCATAAATAACCAACAACTCTATGGTAGCTTCAGCCAGCCGATACTACTATCAAATCTAGACAACAGTACCTTTCGCCCAACCACATCAAATCTGGACTTTCATTTGGAGGAAGCAGAACTAGACGATCTTCAACCGCTAAAAAGTAAATTTGTAGAAAATCAACCTCAATTATCATTTGGACAAGTCTCAAAAACCCCCAGCATATGGACCTTATTAATTTATTTATTGTTAATTTTTATTTTCGAATTCTGTATATATATAAAAAATGGGCATAGAAGTACTGCAAAGCTGCAAAGAAACCATCCCAGGTGGACCACTCAACCGTTCAACTTCCTCGCTAGCTGCGTAAGTTGAGTTTACGAGGGGAGGAATTTTATCAACGATTTCCATGTAAACTGATGAGTTGCTGTTCCACAGTGTAAGATGCAGACCCTGCAGTCAGCATAAATATTATATATATAAAATTTCTTGTTGTAAATAAAGTTAGTCAGTTACTAGATTTCATGTTGTTTGTCGTAGTTCGTAGAACTATCATTTTGTAGAATAAACGTTTTTAAAAAGAGTATTTCGAGTTAGTAATTTGAAAGTCACGAGAAACTTGAGATCTATTATTGATTATGTAATTGTGAAACAAAAGAGTGCAATGCAAATGAACGATGTAAGAGCATTTAGAGGGATAACTTGTGGATCGGATCATTACATGGTAAAAGCTAAAATACTGTTCCCCTATGGACCAGCACTGAAAAGCAACGTAACAGACAAATCAGCTGAGGAATCGGAAGAGATAAAGGACAAGCAGTACAATTTGAATAGCTTCATTCATGAAAGCACACAACAACTGTATCGCAACAGGTTAAATGAGAAACTCTTTGATGTGTCAGAGTTAAACCACAAACCTGTGGAAGAAGTCTATCAGAACGTTGTGAATAGTATCAAAGAGGCCGCGGAAGCAATTGGTATTAAAACTAGAACCCTTACTAGAAAAATATGGTGGAACAAAGGTATAGAAGAGCTAACTACCCAGAAAAAACAATGGTATCAAAAATGGACTAACACTCACTGACAAGAAGATAGAGATCGATATCTAGAAATAAAAATAATTACAAGACGAACTGTAGCTAATGCAAAGAGAGAAATGTGGGACAAAAAATGTCAGAAGCTTAATATGCATCTCGGTGGTGAAAAATGCTTTGAATCATGGAAGTTCATAAAAAATAATACTTAGAATGAAAAGAAATGTGCGAAACTTCAACTTATACCAACAAAAAAGTGGATCGATCACTATGAACAATTGCTGACAGAAGATAGAGATGAATACCTTGCAACCTCACCAGCAGAAATATTAATTGAGGGTGAATCAATCAACGTCACAGGGAACACAATTAAAGAAACAGTAGAACAATTCAAAAATGGACGTGCTGCGGTCCCGGAGGGTATTCCCGCTGAGTTGATTAACAACGGGTCAGATAAACTTCTCGATATACTTACCTGGTATATAAATCAGTATCTAAACGACACTCCGGTGCTGGAAGAATGGAAGGTGGCTCATATTACTTCAATCCATAAAAAGGTAACATACTAGACTGCTCGAACTATAGAGGCATATCAGTGACAAGTACTCTTAGTCGGCTTTATGGAAGAGTTCTGCGAGACCTAATTGAACTCTCATACAGAGAACCGGAAGAAGAAGAGCAATCAGGCTTTTAAGCGGGAAGATCTTGTACAGATAACGTCTTTTGCTTGAAACAAACTATTGAAAAAAGATCGAATACTAATATGGAAACTCAACCAACCCTGTATGTACTGCATTGGAAATCATTAAAAATGTCTCATAGGAAAGTCCATCAACCCTCATTTATTGATACATGCTTGAAAATACTTCGGTTATGAATTCGTAAGACCCTGCGGTTAGGTGAATTTTCTTTCTCAAACCACGCAATTACATCGAATTCATTGATAACCGAAGTAGATTGTAAATTACCAATGCATGGAGAATGGAAAATTTCAAAAAATATCTTCCAAACTAGAAATATATTTTCCCATAAAATAATCATTATTGGGTATAATGTGGAATCAACTTTGGAAAGGGAGAAGATTTTGAAACAAGTAATTTTTACTGGACATTGTTCGAATATTAGATTTCTAATAGACACGAAATAATCTCAGAGGTTATGTGATGTTTGAAATTAAATAAAAATGCACTTTATCTATAGGAAAATTTTATTTAAGAGACTAATGACGTGTCTGTGAGAAGCAGCTTCAACATGTTGGTGATGAACAGACTCTCCGTAATGTTCCAACAGGGATGTTTTTAGTGTTATTATAACGTATTTCTCCGGTATATTCAGCATAAACTCCACACTTCATAGTTTGTGGAGTATTTGTTTTCAAAACACGTCGATTCAAATGTTCCGTAAGAACAAATGTCTTTCTCATATATTTCTCATCGCATCGGTCCCATTTGTATCCTCAAGAGGATAGAGTAAAAAAGTGAGAAATTATTAATATCTTACTACATAGCTTTCACCGACAAACTGGATTCCATTATCATGTGGTTAATTGGATATCCGGTAACGTTTTGTATCTTTTGGTACAATCGATAGTCCCTTCAAATGAGGTTTTTTGCAAGTTCCATTCTGATTAACTAACAGTCGTATTAGAAATTCTACGACCGCTTTCGAGCTATATGATGAAAAACTAGCCTAATGAGAGATACAGTTATTGGGAAATGAGAAAAAACGTACGATCTGAACTGTATTATTATTTGGAAACACATTAATAATTCGGAGAAGAAAACTTTGTTAACGAATAGACTTTTCGAATGATTGTTTTTTATGAAGAATTGGATACGTTCGTTCGTTTTTTTCCAATGGATTTTTCGGAAAACTGCTTTGAAATAAAAAAATTGTTGAAAAATATATGTTATCAATAATTTCATGAAATTATTGTTCATAATTACATCGGTTTTGGGGTCACCACAATTATAAATTTGCGCATACTAAAAATGATTTATTTATTTATTCACACCAACACATAGAGCCAACTAATAGGCTGGAGAAACATACATAAACATTTTTATTACTTTTATAATTGAAATGTCTCTAAATAATTGCACAATATATTGAAAACGTGGTAAAATTCTAAAAAATTGACAATTGTTTCGATATTAAATATCATCGTCAGAATGACAGAAGTTACATTTCGTGTGATGTCTACATGATGTTTAATAATTATTTTTGGCTGAACCAAGGAGTGACCTACCTTGTGATAAACTTGATATATAAGAATAGAAAAAATAAGAAGATATTATATTAAAAATATTGAAGCCGCATCTCTGAATATTTTAACTGATCGGACTAAATTAATTTCATAGTTTGCGTACTATCGCCTAATGTTGGATAATGCTATTTGTTAAAAAAACTGGTAAATAAGTGCCTCGGATTGAGTGACTGGCCGGGGCCAGTAACTAAATTTCATTACAGGACAATCACTAAAACTTAGGTATTTTTAGTTGAAGACAATGCGAAAAATTGTTCAGAGTGAAAAATATTATAAGAAATACACAGTAAATTATATACAAAAAGCTCTTGAAAAAATTAAAATTGGAAAACCCTTAAGAGTGGTTTCAAGACAATACAAAATTCCAAGAGCTACTTTGAAGTTCAGAAAAAAATGTGAAACCAACTTTTGGCCCTAACCCAATTCTTTCCAATGATGAGGAGCGAACTTTGGTCAACTGGATCTTTTAAAATCACAAACGTGGATTTTCTCGACGTAAAGAAGATGTCCAGGAATCGGTAAAGGAATTTCTGGACCAAAGGCCAAGAGAAAACCCATTTGTTAACAATCGCCCTTGCGAGACATGGTATCGAGCTTTTCTTCGAAGGAATACAGAAGTTACGAAACGTACGTCAGAAGCTGTGACATCAGCAAGTGCAAACGTATCAGAGTCAAATATTAAAAAAGGGTTGGCGCAAATGAAAGATTACTTAACATCAAAAGGATTAAGAGAAATTTAGGAGGATACAACTAGAGTAATGAACGCGGATGAAACGTCTTTCAGTCTATGCCCTAAAAACAACAAAGTACTCGCTCCAAGAGGAGCACGAAATGTTTATGAGGTGGAGCATGCTTCTTCCAATGCCACATTAACAGTAATGTTCACTTTTACGGCTTCTGGTCAGGTAATGCCACCAATGATCGTATATCCATATAAAAGGCTCTTCACAAATATCGCAAAGTCCGTGCCTCCAGGATGGAGAATCGGTCTTTCAGATACAGGCTGGATAAAAATTAACGTTATGACTGACTATATAGAAAATTTATTACATCCTTATTCAAAAAATATAGGTACGATTTTCCCTGTAATTGTCTTCCTAGACGGTCACTGTACACATCTCTCATACAAACTTAGTTCTTCATGTGTGAAGCTTTAGATAATTGTAGTTTGTCTATACCCCAATGCTACGCGAATCATGCAACCCGCGGATGTTGCAGCATTCAAGCCAATGAAAAATGGGTGGAAAAAAGCGGTTATCGAGTGGAGAAGAGCCCATCCGCTGGAAACTTTGACCAAGGAGCATTTTGCTCCTGTTTTCAAACTGGCTGTAGAACGCTCTGCTGAAATTGAAACAATTTAAGACGGATTTCGAGCTTCTGGACTTCACCCTTAGAATCCAGACGCCTTAGATTTTTCTAAATGTCTCGGTGGTCAAAATAAAGCGTCTCATTCAACTAGTAAATACCGTGATAGTGAGCTACAAAGATTTAGCAAATATTGTTGTATCTGAATTAATGGATGAATTCACATTGCGTGAACACGAGTATGAGAATGATCCAAACGAGCAATGTCTTCTTTATAAGCTGTGGAAAATTGTTGCCCCACTAAAAACGGAGCATAACGAGGTTGTTAAATATTCGACATAGACTCAGAAAATGTTATAATTGAAGAGTTAAAAGACTAACGAACAAAGTAACTGGAATTTGATTGATATAAATGATATTCCCATTCTGTTCCTGACAGATGAAACTACTGTAAATCAGCCTGATACTCTAGACCCTCCAATGAGTTAAACCGATACAAAAGTCACGATGTCGAGAGTAGAAAATCAAGAAAGTTTAAAAAATGATTCTGAAACAGTTGTGAAGGCAAACGAAACAAATCAAGATTGTTCAATTTCTTTAGACAAAATATTATGGTACGCTAAAACAACTATTAGATAAGGTAAAATAGCAAGTGAAAAAAATACTTTTGCGATTACGTCTACCCAATGGTTTGAGAGAAACGCAGAAGAAGAGGAAACAAAAAAACGGAAACTGCTTGAAAAGGAAGAGAGAAATTTGTTGAGACTTGAAAAATAAAACGAGAGAAAGAAGGCTGAACATACTAAAAAGACCAAGAATATCAAAAAGAAGGCAAGTTCTAATGTTTGCTCAAAAAAACTTAAAATAGAGACAGAGGTCTCTGAATAAACAAGTGAAAAAACGCTGGAACAAAACAGTACTGAGAAAATGAGAAAAGAAAAAGTTGAAGCGGAAATTATTCAAAACAATTTAGACAAGAGTTTGACAGACTGCGTGATATATGATAAACAAAACGATGTGTCAAACGTCTGTGAAGAAAATAACAGAGTAGAAGATCAGATGAGAATCCAAGCAGAGATTGATATACAAATGTCGGAGGAAAATTCTGCGCATTGTGGAAAATAAAATCAAAATAACTTCCCAGACTACACGAATAGTTATGAAAAAAAAGTGAGATGTTATCAGAAGCTGACTGGTCATCTGAAAAGATTGTGGGCAATTAAAATGAAAACGAAGCACACCAAAATGGGCTAGACGCGGAGAAAAAAAATATTGAAAAAGTAAAGAAATGGCTCTTCTGCGAGAACAATAATTCAGAAGTCAAATCTGCTTTTAGTTTCACAATCTAGATATTATTCGGCTTGCACGAGAAATTTGAGTAATCAAAACTTTGGAGTAAAATGTAATTTATGCAGACGTGTTAACCATGGCTCATGCATTGAATGGTTAAACTTGCACAAATCGAATTCTACTATATTTACGTGGCAAACTTGTTTAAAGAGTCAAAAATGTAGGTAGGTACGTACCTCCGTTCAAATATTATGAATGAAAAAGCTTAGTTTCTTAACTACGCAGGAATTTTTGGAAATATTTTGTAAAGTTGCGTTTTGTTTGGAAGTACCTAATATATTATATACATACCTACCTACCCATATGTTATTTTTATATTTTAGTAAAATGAAAAAATTAAAAACAGCACCAATTTATTTCTCCCTGCTTGCTTGCATTCTGTGGTCAATAATTGGAATTGCGGAGGCCAATTGTTGAGTAAGTGTGGCCAATGACTAGCTTGTGGTATCCGCACTGATTAATTGATTAATTTACTAACAAATAAATAAAAGTAACATATTTTCAAACAATTTGGATCCATTACCTATCAAAAGCGTAAGGTGCCGTTTATATTATGTGGGTTGGTGAAATAAAAAGGGCTTTTAAATCTACTTAATAGAATGAGAGGCCAATTACTGGGTGGTTTACCCTAAACAGTGAAAAACCCAAGCGGTTCTGTTCACGAAGAAAAGACTCCGACGAACAGAAGAAAAATAGAAATCGACGGCGAAGAAGTTGTGTGGGCAGAAAAAGCAAAATACTTAGTAGTAACGATGGACCATGGACTGATTCATCCCATATGTGAACATCATCAGCGAAGTCAAGAATCGCCTGATTGATATGCAGGAGAAGTAAACTCAACCTCAAGACTAAGTTGAAATTTATAAGAAGCATTGCAATGCCTATAATCATGTACGCCTCAATCGCCTGGGGACACGCCTGCGAAACAAACAGATAGAAACTGCAGGTGCAACAGAACATATCGCTAAGACAAGCGACAAATGTCCAATGGAACAAAAGGAATGTAGATATATACGAAGAAACACATGCAGAGAAAGTATTTGAAATAATGAACGAAAGAGCGAAGAAACTCTTCGAAGAGCTGAAGCCACATCCAAACGTATAACTGCTGGACCTAACAAGCTCCAAGAAAGAAGACTACAGTGAGGGCAAGAGACCAAGAAAACAAATAGAAGACTAGACATGAAGATCCCCAGCTAAAAAAAAACAAAAAACCGTGCACAAGAAAACAAAAAAACCGTACAGGCGAGGAATCGTCTGTACACCAAAAAAAAACAAAGAAAAAACCGTGCAGTCGAGCAATCGTCTGTACATGAGAAAAACAATAAAAAGCGTTCAGGCGAGAGCAATCGTCTGCACACGAAAAAAATCTAAAAATCCCGGGGAAAAGAATTATAAGTACCCCCCCCCCCAACACGGTAAATCCGCGCTACTGCATAAGATAGTCGCCAATTTACACATCGGGGACAGTTATAAAGAATGCGATGGTCCACTCAACTTAGGGCCTTCCTCGCTGGAGCAGGCAAGGAAAGTTACGGCTCACGCAGCGATCACACAAACACACACTTCGACGACGATACAAACAGCCGCGGAAGGACAATGGAGTATAGCCACCAGAGCTACCTCTTCGAAAGGATATGGAGACTTCAGGGAATCTTTCACAGAATTAGAGAAAGATGAGGGAGAATACGCGACGCGGACTACAATGAGGTCCTTTCGGAATGACAGGGGGTGGATTCGCTTACCTAGTTCGGGGGTGGATGCTTAATGAGACAGGTTTTCTCATGTGCGCCTGTGTGTGTGTGTGTGTGTGTGTGTTGAATCGGATTGTTTATCGGTGATTCGATTTTATCATTATTATCGTTGACGACCACGTTTTTTACCGGACTTGTTTCGTTTCGTTTATTAATATCAGTTTTAACATGTCGCTGAGACATGTTACTATTTTCATCAATTATTTTGGAGCGTTACTTATTCGTCGGCTACTCCCACCTCTAATTCCAATTCCTATTATTTCAAATATTAGGAACACATCGATAATCGTTTTTCCCATCGTTGAAATATCTACTTAAACTACGATTGAAGTGGAACTCGCTCTTTTGGTTCATATATTCGATGAGAAGTATTGAGTATACTCCTTTTTAATCATATCATTTTGTGTGTGATTTTTAATTTTATTCGCTGGTAAGTTATCTATATATTTTCAAATTGTAATTGTGTGCTTACAAATGATTCTATTTCGATTTTTCTATTTAGATAAATTATTTCGTTTTTAAAAAAAACAATATTTTTGTTATGGCGTTTTCCTTTTTTTTTCTTCGCCGGTATTTTCTTTCTTTAAAAAAAATCTGGTGGCGCCCTAAGTTATTTTATGAAGCGAATTTATAACAGATTCTCTATATGGTTATTTTCCACCGATTTGAATTTGCTTTTTCTGATTATTTTGGGAACAGGACGGATAAGAATGAACAGTTTTCTGTGGTTTCATTTTGAAAATTAAATTCAAATTTTTGTATGTATTGGAGTATAAGCTCCTACCTGTTCATTTTATTCCTCCTTCTCAATTTTCAATTTTTTACTGTTCCTCCTGTCTTTTTATTTCTTCCCCTACAGCTCTGCAACCTGTACCGTTTACCCTAAGGACCACTTTAAGGAACGTTTACAACTTAACCTCCACGTACTTAACTTTACGGACCGCTACGGACTCTACAGACTATCCACTTCACCGGATCATACAGCGTCCAGACACCGACGTCTCAAATTTTGACTACTGCTGCGAGCTGTACGTCCCGAGTCTTCCCAAGGTAAGACCTTAACTTATTTTTGATATATATAAAATATTGAGTTGGACATTTTTACTGTATAACTAATATTTATTCGTATTTGTATCAAGAATATACGGTCTTGTAAATTTATTATTGTGTGTTAAATAAATCCATTTGTCTCGAAATTTTGTTTGTTGATTCACCTTATCCCAATTGAGGTAATAAAAAATAGTGTAACTAAGGCCGACTTCACTACCTGAGCGGAGTCCCAAGGCCGGGTGTCTAGGTTGTGACAAATTTCGTTGTAACTAAAACATTAAATATAAATTTTTATCTAATACGAATACTGCGAAATTTGTTTTTTGGAATATCTTTTTTAGGCAAATTTTCTTTTTTCATTGTGTTAATAGTTGATGGTTGGTTTTTCGGTTCTTCTAGTTTGTTTTCTTTGTCAAGGTTAATTGCTTGTTGGCTTCTCAACACGTTTCGTTGTAATTAACTTTGAATTTTGTTTTTAAAATTGATTGTTCTTTCAGACTTTCAATAATTTTGTTAAAACATTTAACAAACAGGGTTATTCAAAAGTAATACTTTGAATAATTTTATTTTTTTCTTGATTTACTTTTAAAATCAACTTAGTTATTTTTCTTACATATACTTTAAGTAAAATTTATTTAGCTCTCTGGTTAGAAATTTTAAAAATTTTCATTCGAAAATAAAATGCAGGCAAATCATTTGAAAGCGTATGAACTTTCATATGAAATTAAAATCAGAGATGAAACTGTACCTGATACTGTTGAGGAATAACGTAGGCTTCTTAAAGGTTTATTGGCTCGTGAAAAAGCTGACCGTAGTGTTTCATTACCAATAAATACTTACACTTTTGAGGAAGATCATTTAGAGATTCTTAACACTATTAGAGATTTGAGTGAAGTAATAAATAATTTCAATGGAAATAAACGTGAACCTGTTTTTAGCAGAATAAACTCCAGGTTAACTCATTTAACTAATAGAATAAATAGATTAAATATTGACCCAGATGATGATCAACAAGTTCAAGTTAAAAATTCATTGAATAGGGATGTACTTTTACTTGAATCTGATTTTGATATGGAAACTACTCCTTTTATTTCAGTTGATAGTGAAGATTCACATAATAATCATGTTCCTCTTGCTTCGTCTTCTTTGTCTTCTCCTTCAGTCCCACAGTCACGTCATGATCCAGTATACAAGTGGAATATTTCATTCTCTGGAAAGAATGAATCACTCCATCTTTTTTTAGAAAAGGTTGAATTACTTAGAGTTTCTAGAGGTATTTCTGATACCGAATTGTTTTTACCGTCTTGTGAATTCTTTCGAGGCAGTGCTTTTACCTGGTTTCTTGATAATCGTAGTAGATTCAGTACTGGGCCTGATATTGTTGCTAAATTAAAAGTATAGTTATGAAACAGATTTAGATTTTAAATCGAACTATGGGTGAGAATGAACCCGTTACAATTCATATTTCTTCTATGATAGGTCTTTTCATTCGTTTAACGAATGTGGTAGATGAAAAATCTCGTGTTGCAAAGATTCGTAGAAATCATTTTCCATTTTTTGTTTCTGCTTTGGCATTACATAGTCCCAATACTGTTGATGAACTTACTGAGCTTTGTAAAAGGGTTGAAGAATCCAGAGTTTGGTCTGATCGTTACCGACCACCTTCTTCACAAAATTGTCTACTCGAACCTGATTTGGCTTGTCTTTATGTTTCACCAAATTCTTCTTCTAAAAGGAAAAGTTCTCTTGATGTTTCCATTTTGTCTTCTAGTTTATGTTGGAATTGTAGTAGAACTGGTCATATTTTTACGAAATGTCGTTCTCCTAAGTCTATTTTTTGTTATGGTTGTGGTGCTAAAAACACTACAAAACCAAATTGTAGTTCTTGCAATCCAAAAAACGAGGTTTGGACTGGTCCTGTGAATATGACGACAGTCTCCGGTCCAACACAAACCACTCCGGAAGTAAAGTCAGGAAGTTCAAAATGGAAATCCAGCAAATGTCAACAAGTCAAAATTAACTTCAAGTTTTTCTCCTTCGGCTGCTGAATGGCAAGTTTATCTTAGTTTTGTCAGAGATTTCTTATCGTCTTCAGGTTATCGTTCTGTAAATCTGGACAAACAAGTATCTTCATGTACCATTTCACTTGTCAATCCTGTACCGGATGTTGAATTATCTAATGATGTTTATAGTATTGATTTAGATGTGCCTGTTGTCTCTGTGTTCCTATGTTACCTACTCCTGTGGATCATTCTTTGTCTGAAAATATTGTCAATTCAGTTACTGCCGATATTTGTCCTTTGTTTGTTAAGAAACCAAATGATAATCGTCCTTATATGATTATCAAGGTTTTAAATACTGATGTTGTTGCAATGGTTGATACCGGAAGCAATTCTACTATTCTTGGAAATCCAGGGTTTTCGCTTATTAATTCTTTTCATGTATCTATTGAATATGATGCTTCAATAAGTATAACTACTGCTAATGGTGTACCACAACCATTTATGGGTTTTGTCACCGTTTCTGTTACAGTAAATAATGTCACAAAAACAATTAAAATTCTGATTAGTCCTTCGATTAATCATCCTCTTATTTTGGGCATGGATTTTTTGAGTCTATTTGAAATAGAATTTAATTTTCATGATTTATCTTACTCTCTTTTATCTTCTACTTGTCTTATAAACACAATTCAGTCAGTTTCTAGTCTAACTTCACTTGAAAAAGATAAACTGGACAAAGTTATCGCTTTATTTTCTACACTTGCTCCTTCGGAACGAATTGGTCGAACTAATTTCGTTGAACATGTTATAGACACTGGCGATGCAAAACCAATTGCGCAACGTCAATATCCTCTGTCTCCGGTCATGCAAAAACTTCTTGTAACTGAAATAGATGAGATGTTAAATCTCAAAGTTATTCAGCACTCCAACTCCCCGTGCATTTCTCCTCTCTGGTTTGTCCCCAAGAAATCCGGAGAATATCGTGTTGGTTTCGATGGTCGAAAAATGAACAAGGTCGCCGTTTCTGATTCATATCCTATGGCGCAAGTCGATATTATTCTCAGTAAATTACGAGACGCAAAATTTCTTACGTCTATTGATTTAAAGAAGGCTTTTCTACAAATACCCCTTTCTGAATCTTCCCGTCCGAAAACAGTTTTCGCTGTGTATGGTGTAGGACTATTTGAGTTTGTTACAACCCCTCATGGTTTAGTTAATGCTCCTAAAACTATGGCTTGTCTAATGGACATAGTAATAGATCCTTCCCTCAGGCCATTTTGTTTTTGTTATTTAGATGACATTATTATCGCTACCCCTACCTTTGAGCTTCATATGGAAACTCTCAATAAATTGTATCTTAGGCTTAATGCAGCCAATCTTACTGTCAATCTTGAAAAATGTGAATTTTATCGTGAATCTCTTAAGTTTTTAGGTTTTATTGTTGACAAAAGTGGTCTTCGCACAGATGACGACAAAGTCTCTGCTATTTTGAATTATCAAGCTCCAAAGAATACTACTGAGATAAAACGTCTCATTGGTCTTATTGGTTGGTATCGTCGATTTATTAAAGATTTTTCTACTATTGGTTCTCCAATCACTGATGTTCTTCATGGCAGAAAGAAAGGTCAATCCATTTCTTGGACTCCGCGAGCTTAAAATGCTTTCACTGAAGCTAAGAAACATCTTACTTCTAGTCCAATTCTTGCAAGTCCTGACTTTTCTAAACCATTTATCATTCAAACCGATGCTAGCGAAACTGGTTTTGGTGCAATCCTGTATCAGGAATGCGATGGTCTCGAACATACTATTGCTTATGCAGGTCGTACTTTGAATAAAACTGAGAGAAAGTACAGTACAGAAAAATAACTTTTAGGAGTTATTTTTGGTGTTGAAAAATTCCGAGGCTATGTTGAAGGTACTCATTTTACACTTGAGACAGATCGTTCTTCTTTGCAGTATCTTTCTAAACTTCCTAATCCCTCAGGTCGCTTAGCACGTCTTTCTCTTAGGCTCTCCCAGTTTGATTTTGAAATCAAACACAGAAAAATAACCACTATGGTGGTCAGTGATGCTTTATCTCGTTCCATGCTAATTATTGACCCAGTAAGGCAATATTTGGTATCTCGAGTGATAAAGTGTTTAATAAATTTCATATTTTCTTTAAATCATACTGTGTTTGGTAAATAATCAATAGAGGTGTCTCATTGATTATACAATCATACCGTCTCCTCCTATAATAGGATATCAATATCCTACAGAGTATACTCGTAGGTTGAGAGAAAAAATTCATAAACTCAATGCGATCAAACCTGAATTGTTTGGAAGCGAAAATCTAAATTGTGATAAAACGGTTAGTGTCCAAAAAGCTTATGTGACAGTGAAAACATCTCCTAGAAAACATAGAGTTAAAGGTACGTCCAAAAACAAAATTATTAAACGCAAGCGATAAAAACATCAAAAACTTTCCATACCAAACATTTACATAGACATAAAAAAAGTGACTGGGAAAAAAGTGGAGATTGCACAGACGGCGATCCACTATCCAGCGCTGATACAGCACACAACTTATCAAAATATTCTAACGAAATTAACAGAATAAAACATAAAACTCGTCAATTAAAGTCCAAAAACCAGAATTATCTCAAATTAGTGTATATTAACGACGAACAATTAAACATTAACATAAGCTGTAAACTTCCCTGGTGACGGAACTGCAGCTGGTATCTGTTTCAGGTACAGGATTGATATTGGTACATTCCAACATCCAATTATATGAAATCCAGATAATTCTTCAATTCCTAGGACACTACTTGATCCTCAAAAATGTTTCTCATAAGTCTCACACTCTACGTGATGCATCGAACGGAAAATGATGATCCAATAATATCGGAAATATGCAAGGAGGGAAATAATCGTGAGAGAAAAGAAGATGGTAAAAAAAGAAAGGTCTGAAACAAGAAAGATCAATGTAATCTTATCAAATGATTGTGAAAGAGCTTTAGCTAAATGATGAAATTGATATGAAGACTCACCTATTGTTCTTGGGTGACCTCGTAGGTAAGTGCTGATTAATACTACAAATCCAATTAAATGAATGTAATTCCTTGATTACTACAAGTATTAAAATATTTATTTTCAGATAAAATATCCCCAACTAAGAATGTAGCACATGCTAATCCAAGAAGCCAAAAAAAAACAGGAAAAGGTACGAGTTGGACATATGTCTCCAAACTAGAAAGGAAGTCGTCTTTATTCAATATACTACTTAGCCACTGTGACTTCATCCAATAAATAAAAATAATTTAAATAAATTATGGAAGAAGAATTTAATTTGAGGGTTGACAGTACATTCTAATTGATACTAAAAAAAATGTAAACATGGCAATTGCTGGCAAAATTTGTTCGTAGGTTTATTATTCGAATTTTGAGATGTTATCCAAATATACACAATTTGTTAATTGAGATTTTCTTGTTTCCTAATCTTCCAAGGTTAGTATTCATACTTTTTGGGTATGGAATTCAACAATTCCGGTTTTTAACCCGGAACAATACAATGTAATACAAATTTTCCAATGAATAACTTGTTCAGTTCAAATTTTATTGAATCTTGATCCACACTTTCTGTTAGTGGCGAAAATATAGAACGTTACGCGGTTAGAAAAAAAATTATACTCTTGGTTCCTAACGCTCGTGAGCGCTAGCGCTAGAAAGTTTCCACTCGTATGAATTTCCACTCGTATCAATCTGCCTCATTCTAACCTTGTTACAATGTGTACTATCATTTTAAATGAAATCGTTTAACTCAAAAAATTTTCACTTCTATTATATTTTCAAAAAATTGAAAAAATGAATCAGCTGAATCGTAGAACTTTCCTTTTTGTGTTTAGGAACGATATATATCTCTGAATCCAGCAAAAAACTTACTATGCATTCATGAAAAATAGTTTGTTATTGAAAAAGTTACAGTACATCAAAAATTTTAATATGCAATATGTTTTAGCAACGTTCCAGACAAATTCCCGAAACTAAGAACAATGCAGAGAATCATTTTATTATTTTTGAGCCTAAATATAATTCGGGGTAGACGCACGAATAGCTGGAAGTTGAATTTCATTATACCTACTTAAATTGAAATATGTGCTCACAATGGTGATAATAAATCCGTGTTTTATTATTTACTAGGTATTTTAGCATGCTATTTAATATATTGTAATAAATTGTAAGCCAAAAAACACACTGTAGAATAAAAATGAAATAAACTGGTTTGAAGATTAGAACTAACTTTTTCGTATCTGTGAGATGCCCTGAACATTATTCTATCATAAAATTGTCACTTGTATACACTTCGGGGGATGTTTCGTGCTATTAAACCGAAATTTCTCCAAAAATGACGAAACTGTAGTATATCTGGAATTAGAGGACTCGTTATTCTCTATCTGGAAAGCTGAAAATCAATAGGGTTCATCTGTGAGACACCATGGATGATATCCAATTATAAAATTGTTCAATTGTATACACTCCGGAGGTTCTATCATACTTGCAACCCGAAATTTTTAAAAAAATGTCAAGAAATGTGGAGCTTCAAATACCATAGCACCCGTTCTACTGGCTTTAGGGAGCCAAAAATCAATTGAGTCCATTTATGTGACGCCCTGAACAATATCCAATCATTAAATTCGTCACTTGTATACACAGCGGAGTCTCTATCGTGCTATCAAAATGAAATTTCTCCAAAAATCACAAAAATGTGGTACTCCAAGTACCATAGCACCCGTTGTACTAAATCTAGTAAGCTGAAAATCGATAGGGTTCATATGTGATATACTCTGAATAATATCCAATCGAAATATTGGTGACTTGTATTAACTCCGGAAGCTGTATCGTACTAACAAACTAAAATTTCTCCAAATAGGATAAAAATGTCGTACTTCAAATATCATAGCACCCGTTGTACTGGCTCTGAATAGCTGAAAATTAATAGGGTTCATGTCCGTAACAATAAACAATCATAAAATTGGTGACTTGTTGTACTCCGGAGGCTGTACCGTGCTAACAAGACGTGTTACGAAAAGTGGCCGACGACAACGACGACGACGACATACACATAGGATATTTTATCCAAAATCCGTTTTTTCGTATTGTTCTTGCTGAAAAACTAAAAAATTGCTGAAAAAGAATTCCAAAATTCCAGTTATTCTCAGGGTAAACCAATACTTTTCTCGCATGTTGGATAGGATTGGGTGGAAAAGTATTATGATAATTGAGCTCAATATATCTGATTAAAAAATTGCAGTTTTCCTAAAAACAGGGAGTTTTAAAGTTCAAATATGGCTTCCGAGCAATGTACTCATTTCTTGTTGAAACGGTCAGAGTCCGACCCTGCTTGATATAATCATATTTGTAATCGTTTGAAATCCTTTCTCTCTGCCCAGAGTTTTAGTGATCACTCTGCCATCATCTCACCGGCGAATTGATGCATGCTGTAACCAATATGTCGTTACATCTTGACAGCCACTTTATATTTACTACTATTGTTGCTGGGTAAGTTTTTAGTGAAACGTTTTTCATTATTGTATGATACAAAACGTGCGCCTATCTTTTAAAAAGTCCTGTAATTACGTTCTTGTTAGCTTTTTCGTTTTATATTCCATGGGTATTACGAGTTTATTTTCTTTCTCTTGTGGTTTCTATTGTAGATATAAGTGACCGAGAGACTACTGATTTTTGCTTTGGATACATCATGTTGGGGTGTTAGCCTTAGTAGTCGGAAAACTGCCCGCTTTAGCTGATAAGTGCTATAACTTATTAGGGTTCGGTTGAAGCCGACTCGTTGACTTGGACTAAAACATTTTACTAGCGTTAGGTTAAAACAAATTAACTGATTAGTTTATACATACTTGTCTCTCGAGATAGTTGTATATGTGATGTTCATTTATATAGCATGTTATCGCTTCAGTAAGTTTTTCTATATTGGTCAGAAATATCTGTTTACGACGTGGATGTCATTAGAATATAGTGTAAACATTTACCCATAAGACGTTAACTATTTGATTACATCTGATTTGTGTTATAATTCCGGTTATTTTGGATTTGTACATTAACAATGGTACTACGATTGTTTGAAATATTTTATACAATTTCTAATAGTTGACTTTCACTGTATTGCTATTTGTTGAGAAGTTTCGTTATGTTGGAGTAGACAATTTTCTCGATGACAGATACGCCTTGGATAGCTGCGTTCGTTTGTCGTTTCGCGCTAGGAGTAATCGAGATATCTGTCTAGCATTTGCTGTTTGACTCTACGAGTCATAAACAACTCATTATGCTTACAGATTGCCTCTCCGATGTGCTAATAGATGACATGCGAACTTTTATTGTTAATATTTTTGAGTTAACACGACTTTTGTTCGATGTCTGAAGCGGATTGTGGTTCTATGATCTGTGGTTGAGACGAATTTCTGTCAGCTGGACTGCTATTGGTTGGAAAACTTATTCGAGTATGCTTTATACGGAGAACTTGCGTTACATGTGTTATGTGCGGATGCTTGATTTTCATTTTTATTCTGACCTCCGAGATGGCTAATCGGTTGTCAGTAAGTTCTTGATTCATATATGGTAATGGAAACCATTCCAGTTGGGGATATGAATTAGGACTGTGTAAATTTATTCGGGAAGCTGTTGGTAGCTGTATTTTTTTTTGAGATTTGGTGGATATTGGCTGTTTTTGGAAACCACGCTGCCTGACCTTTTTTGCATAGATTTTTTGACTAAAATCATAGCGTCTTTTGGACTTGGATAGCTTCTTCTGATTCTCGTTTCTGATGAGACGATTGTAGGAGTATTGAGGAAATTTTTGGCCCTCAGTTAGAGGTATGTTAAAGAGATCTTGTATCATTTTTTTTGCAAAGTATGTTTAGGAAATTTCTATTAAAGAAAAGGATTTTGGGTGGGTTCGAATTTGTAGCTATTAATATATTACAATTATTTGTAAATTAGTATACATTTTTGTGCTGTTCAGGGGTATTTTTGTCGTTTTGAAACACAAAAAAATATCAGTATTTTTATGGCTATTATCTAGCTGTGTTCTACTTATGATTGTGTAATTGATATTCTTCACATGCGTTTTATACTCAAAGAATAAGTAATAGATGTCAAGTAGTTTTTATATTTTCTAATCGAGTGATTATCATGTTACGTATAGGATATCGGCATATGTACTTGCAATATTCTTAGGTGAATAGTTGACAGGTATCATTCTGTTGCATATCTCTACGTACTGCAGTAGGGTGTGGTCACATATCAGATATAATTTATTCACGATAAAAGACGATGATTTAATTTTTAGTAACTTTTCTGCTTATCAGAATGAATATTAATTTACCAACCGTGAATACAATTTATCCTCAACAGCCAGTGCAATTTACAGCTAAAGAGTTGGCAAAACTTCAAGAAGTTGTCAAATCAACTGGTAAAATTCCCCAGTTTGTCTTGACTTTTATTAACATTCGATCATCGTCTAATATTTACAAGTTTTTCTGTGCTTTCAAATTCATTGCTTCTTCAAGATTGAAAAAGCAGTTATGTCCATAACTAATTATTTAGGCAAATCTGTAGTGTGTGGTTAATAAAATGCCGAAGCAGCTGAACTGAAAATGTCAAGAGATGGTAATATCTTCGTTGAGCTATTTTCAACGAGAATGCCGAAATTGGGGCCCGCTTCTTCCGCTTACTGCTGTAATAGACGTAAGTAATAGTAGTCGCTATTTGTATCCATCATTATTGATATTATTGTTACATATTTAAATGTAAATGATTAAATGTTTTTAATGTTAGGTTAGGTTAATTAAACTTGATAATATATTATTCCTTATCAAATTGAAGTAATTATATCGTAGAGAGTTGGAGAAGCTTCAGAACTCAGCGTTACCACTGTCAACCGTATTGCCGCCAAGCATAATAGAGGTGAACAGCCTAAACGCCCACCTAAAAAGAGACAACGCATAAAACCTACTGTTGAAATTGATAACTTTGATCAAAATGCTTTCTGAAATGTTATATACGAAATGTATGGAAACAGTGAGTATATTGAATTTACTGTTTTATTTTATTCATAATTGACTAACACAATATTTTTTCAGAGGAACACATAACCTTGAAAACTTTAAGAGACAAACTCCAGGTGCGTGAACTCTTTAATTGGTGTTTAATATAACTCTGGAAGATAGTGAAAAATATTGGATTCAAATACCAAAGAGATGATCCTCGTCGTGGTTTGATAGAGATGCCACATATTGCATTAGTACGTGTACATTTTCTACATAAATATGTCAAGATAAGAAGGGAAGGTTTATATCAATTTGTGTTTTTGGATGAGACCTGGATATTTAGAGACGGTACTGTTAGACGTTCTTGGCAAGATTCTAATCATAGAAGCGTGAAAAAAACCATAATTGGTGGTCCAAGGTGATTGAATAATAAAATTTAGCAATTAATTTATGATGTACTAACATTTCTGCCATTTCAAGATCTTTTCAAGTATTTACTAGTCACACTATTTTATTTAAATCTTTATAATTATCAATAGTTGTTTTGAGCTATGCAATCTATCTAGGAAACCTAGTAGTAATTTGTTATTTCCTTATTGTCGGTATATAGTATTGCATGCTGGTTCCTCTTCTGGATTTATTCCTGGGACAGGGCTGGTTTTTCTTCCAAAAAACAATATGGTGATTACCACGGTGAAATGAATCGAGGAATTTTTTTGCGTTGGTTTGAATACCAGCTTTTAGTGAACTTGGAAGAGCCTGCCACAATTGTAATGGATAATGCAAGTCATCACAGTACAGTGATCAAAGTACCAACAACAGCTACCAAAAAGGCTGATATACAGAACTGGTTGATACAAAATGATGTTTCTTTTGAAAAAACTCTTCTCAAAACTCAATTATTGAATTTAGTACAACGGTAAGTTGATATAAACATTTTTCAATATATTATGGTAATACTTACATAACTTATTTTGTTTGACTATATGCATTTTCATAGGAATTAAACACCAACAGTGTATGAAGCTGACATATTTTCTGAAAAATATGGTCACAAAGTGCTTCGACATCCCCTTTACTACTGTATGTTCAACCCAATTGAACATATTTGGGGGATAGTTGAAAATTTCAATGCAGGCCATGTGGGAACTGATGATTCTTCAACAGAACAAGCAATAGGTGTAAGGAAAAAGTGTTTAGAAAAAGTAACTCCCGATATTTGGTCAAAGACAGTAGAGCACACTGAAAAAATTATACAAGATTGGTGGGATAGAGAAGTAGTATTTGATAGACAGGTATGTCTTCACTTATTATCAAATTTGACAGTGACGATGAAGATAGTGATGATTTTGTATTGGAGTAGTGAAATTCTTGTGTTCTATTTTTTGTATATTTTTATCCAATTTGCTTTATTTCCACCTTTTCAAAATCACTAATAACATTATTGAATGGATTAGGTACAGTTATTTTATAATACACAAATTGAAACAAGGACCACAGTATCTCTACATAAATAATACTCATAAAATGGAAGATTTTTTATTTTTATTGCTTGTAACAAAATTCCATTTTGTTTATCTTCAATTTTTTTTCCATTATATTTTTATTATAATGAATATAATAGATATTGAATAAAGAAACCATATTTAGATTTGCATGAAGATGATGACAGCTTGTATTGATTCCTTTTAGCGTAAAGCCTTGCAGTGCTCTTGAAGATTGTTCTATAGAGCATAGAATAAGTTATAAGGACCTACAGTTTGTCATTTAACCCTCTCCTATGTGATATAATTAAATGTTGATTCGAATATAGATTGATTGGTTACTGTTTCTTGTATCTTATCCAAAGTTTTTCATTAATAAATATTTATACTAAATCAATCAAGCCTATCATACAAGCCTCCTATTTTTAAATAAATATTTTTGACTTACGCCCTACGAGGCATGGAACAATGGAAAAGAAGAACTGTTAATCTAACATCAGATTGACTTTTCTAGGTTTCGTTAAGTAAAGGAGAGAACCACAGCTTGGTAACATCACAATATTTTGTTTGGGAACGTCATCGTGTTTTTATCGTAAATAAACTATAGTTTTTGGCTTATTAATGTAATTTTCCATTTTGTCAATCAGTTGCTATGCATAAGATTAATTTCTTAGTTATCGCTTAGATTTTGTATATATTTTATTCACATTGGGTGAACCTAGGGAAGATGACGCACTTTTTTTGAATTTGGTGTAAAACCAGTACAGTGCATAAATTAACTCTTTTTTTTAACTCTTTGGAGTATTTTGTGTTGTGTATGTATAGAGGATCGGCGTTGGTCCGTGGTTCGTCTTCTTCTTTTGAATAATTAGAATTCACGATATTTTTCTATACACCTTTTTGGGTCTGTTTTTAAATTTGAGTTTTTATAGTTTCTGTTTCAAACGTACTTTTCTTAATAGATTTTCTCAGAGAGGTTTTCACTTTAACTTAGTGTCCAGATTTACTATTAACTGTTGTATTTTTCTCTTAAGTCTACGGGTATACTCGGTAGATTACGGAGTACCCGTGATTGGGGGTGAGGAGAGCGGGGACAAATCTATCAGTATAACTTTTTTTTGAACAAACTGTTCCACTTTATAGATAAATCAATTTTGATAATAACTATGTTCCAATAAGTAAAATTCAACAATAGCGCCTGAATGTGAGCATCAGTTGTTACTTCGAAATTCTTTGAGAAATTTCGGTTTGTTAACACGGTACTGCCCCCGGAGTGTACACAAGTGATCAACTTTATGATTGGATATTGTTTAGTGCGTATAACAGATGAACTCTAGTGATTTTCAGCTCATTCGAGCCAGCACACCGAGAGCTATGGTAATTGAAGTACCACATTTTCACTAAGTTTGGGAGAAATTTTGGGTTGTTAGCACGATACAGCCTACCGAGTGTATACAAGTGACTACTTTTATAATTGGATATTATTCAGGGCGTTTCACAGATGAATCATCTTGATATTCAGCTCTCCAGAGCCAGTACAGGTGGACCTATAAAGCCAGATATGAATTCAGTTTTGATCATTTTTGGAAAAATTTCGGTTTTTTAGCACGGCAAAGCCTCCGGAGTATATACAAGTGATGATTTTCGAATTGGATATTATCAGGGTATCTCGAAGACTAACCCTATTGATATTCAGCTCACTAAAGCTAGTACAACGAGTGCTATAGTAGGATATTGTTCAGAACGTTTCACAGATGAACACTATCGATTTCCAGCTCACCAGATTTAGTACAATGGGTCTCATAAATCCAGATATTTTCCATTTTTCGTCATTATTGAAGAAATTTTGGTTTGTCAGCACTAGGAGTGTATGAGTGCGGAAATAGTATATTGTGCAACAAGTGGGAAAAGTTCAACTTTCCTCACGAGTGTGGAAGTTTGTGGCACGAGCCAAGGGCGAGTGCCGCAAACACATGAGTGAGAAAAGTACTTTTCCCACATGTTGCACACTATACTTTTTCTACAATTTCACAAATTCAAAGAATACGAGTAAATAGTTTTGTAGAAAAAGTCTAAGAATCGAGGACCACCCACCGAAAACGGCTGGGCATCGAGTATAAGTTTCTGAAATTGGCTGGGCATCGAGGATCTTCTACTAGATTCTCAATATAAATGGATGTAATGTGAGCAAAGTGCCGTGAGAAATAATATTTCTCAGAGTGTGAGAAATATATGGTTTTGAAATTAGGTAAGCTATGAGAAATATGCTACTTTTCATAGCAGTTGTAGAAAAACTTAGTTTAAATATTCACAAGTTCGATGCATTTCAAATCAAGAAGTTTGTTCTATGATTGTGCGACAATAACATATCGATATAATATAATAGAAATAAAACTGATAGATGTTTGAAGTGTCTATCATCTAATTCAATACATTTCATAGTCCGCTTATCCGAATACCTCTGAATATCAAGTTTTGTTTAAATTTCTCAATATAATTCGCACAGCGTGTAACATACCTGCGTTTCCAAATAATATGTTTTATAGAAATACCTAACTCTCATTAAAACGAAAGCAATCGATTTTATCGACAATATGCGTCACGTTTGTCCACAGTCAATTTATCAAATTATACAATTTCTCTAATGGGTTTGCTAGTATTTTCTATTAACAAAATTAAATTTTAGTGCTACAGTTAAACAAGAGTAACATAACTATAACAATAATGTTAACTGATGGGTTTATGGATCAAATAGTAAAGTAAAATTTCGGTAAAAACTGATAGGGTATCATCTGTTAGTTTTCAAATTATAGGTGAGGAGCCACCGATCCTAAAATCTTCATGATCGCGGATTTTAAACCTGTCGAACAAAATCAACAGTGTAAACCTAGACGAATAAAATATGCTTAACACTTTCGCTGCCGCTTTGTGAGTATTACTCCTTTATGAGGAGCCAAATAAAGTTTTTAGCACATTATGAAACTACGTATGAAAACACTTTCTTCAATGTAAAATGTTTATGGGAATATAAGAAATAATATAACAAAACAAACTACTCCATTTGGAGTCGGTATATATCTGTAAATATTATGTAAATAATCGGAATTAATTACACAAGTGCACAAAATTACCCACAATTTCCCATTAAAAATGCATGAGTTTATTTCCATATTTTGGCGAAAGAGCTCGAATCCGAAGGAGTAGATCTCTTTGAACAAATTATGAAAATAACCGAACGCAGGTTTTTACTGACAACAAGCTTGAAAGGAAAATTAGGAGGTATATTTTGATGCCCGAGTGTAATTTGGTAGAACATTTCCGGAGTTTTATAATATTCATGCATGTCAAGATGACAAATGCATATTTTAACAATCGTTACCTACTATAGACACGGATCTATAGGGAAATGTTTGATACATGACTAGCAATTATAGCTGAATATGTCTCCCTTTATACGGAATATCGCTGTAATTATTCGAAAATGGCCTGCATCATATGGGATCTATAGAATGGAAATATTCATAGTTATTTCCCTGTTGGAATATACAGTCCACTTCAGGATAGCGTGAGAAGTGAATTAGCAAATTGCTAACTTGAGTAAAGAGAATACTGCAATTATCCAAATTATTCAATCAAAACATTCATGAACTCTCAGCTTGTTTAAAAAACCGGATAAATGGGGCGTTATGAGCTGAAACACTTTTCTTTTCGTAATACACATTTTACTGATGAATGAGTATAGTCGAATCAAAACTTTCGTATTAAAAACTCTTACCTTTGTTCGCCGGAGTTGCCGTTTCCCCTTGTACCAAGTGATAATTGCAGGTGGCCTCGATCCTGCTGATTCACAAGTCACTTCATATCGTTTGTCAGCAACTAGTGGGCTTTCTGTTTTGAGAATAGTAGCTGTTAGGGGAGGTACTGAAAAGAATAAATATAATCTTTGGATGTAAAATAACATTAAAATTCGAGATAAATTAATTTCTGCAAGAATACAAGAGGTAAAATATGTTTGAATTAGTAGTAATAAAGAAGAAGTGAGAATTTGGAACCAAAAAACGTTCATCATAAGTCACATGAATTCTGAATATGACTATTTGGAGAATTCAAAAGTAAAAAATCCCAATGGCACAGGACCAATTGGACAGGCTTATTCCAGTGACATGTTTGCATGAACAACAAAATAAAAAAATTAGATACAAAAGTAATAGAATGTTTTGAGATGTACAAAAAACCAAAGTAACATTCTAGCACCAAATCAAAAACAAAAAAATAAAAAAAATTGCAGGTAAATTTGTGAATTTTCTTAAATAAATGTTTTAATGTGCGATTTAGAGAATAAATATTAAATACAAAAGTTGTAGAACGTGTTAAGGTCTATTAAATAGCTTAGTAACTTTTTTGCGTTAAATGAGAAACGAATTTTTTTCAACTTTAACACGCCGCCATTTTGTTTTTACTGTGCCGATTTGGCTCATTAACGAACTCGTCCAAGATTTTGGCCTGAACGATTTTTGTAGCGAGTTTGGTGTCGATCCGTCAAAAAATACGCCCTCTATCATGCTTACAAATTCCGTATTTATATATATATATATATATATATATATATATATATATATATATATATGTATAATTTATTTTTTCAATTTCTTGGGTGTCAGGTTGTGTAATTAATTAAATCATTTTATTGTTACTGACGTTTCGTTCCTGGGTTAGGAACTTTCTCAAAGTTTATTATTGACCGAATCAAATTTCATCGTTCACAGTTTAAAATTAAAAAACACATATACAATAGGTGAAAAACATTCATAAAACAGACATTTAGAACAAGTACCATCGATACAAATTCTACGACATTATACAGGGGGAGTACGGAAAGACTTCAGATATATTATTTTATTAAATTATGATAAATCTGACTTAAGTTTTTTACATCTTGCTTATCGTTGACTGTATTTTCTTCCTTTCTAATGTGCACCATTTCTTTAATTGTTAATTTTTTGTAGTTTGATTCTTGAGCTAGAATTTTGGTGTTTTCAAAATCAAACTCATGGTTTTCATTGCTTTCATGTTTATCGAGAGAGGTGGAAGCATTTTTGGTATATTTATGGCCATTTAATCTATTTTCTAAAGTCTGTGTGGTCATTCCTATGTATTTTTTGGACAGTTTAGGCAGGGTATAGATTATATACAGTTTGACTTTTTTGTGGTTTTTATTTTACTTTTCAATTTAGTGAATAATGGTGATAGGGTGTTTTGAGCTTTGTGACATATAGAGATACCATGTTTAGAAAATATGTGACTGAGTTTTTCAGAAAGCTGCTCTGTGTATGGCATTGCTACTTATTTATTATTGTTTGACACGTTGTTTTTAGAGTATTTCTTTGATGGGTTGTTATGTATTTTATAGACTCTTTGTTTGCAAATACGGTTTATGGTATGTATTGGATAGTAATTGCTTATTAAAGTCGATCTAACTTGTTTTATAATATCTGGTCTGTATTCTGGAGAAGTTAATTTAATGGCTCTGTCAACTAATGCAGTAATTACGCTGTTTTTATGGGACTTTGGATGGTTGGAATTGTGGTTAAGGTATCGGCCTGATGAGGTTACTTTATTGTACAGTTTAGTTTTGATAGTCTTATGGTTAGTTCTTATCAATGTCATATCTAAAAAAACTATTGTGTTATTTTTTTCTGTTTTTACAGTGAATTTGATTTTCTCACACATCGTCCATATTTCTTCTCCACTGGGTTACGTAGTCTTCTCCTGCAGGACTTTCGCATGTGTGGCAGATAGGTAAGCCAACGCAAATGGGGAAATGTACTGGTCCCAATCTCTCCAGTGGCTGGAATCTACTTTGGAAAGGTATTTTCGAATAGTCCTGCTCATTTGTTCGACCAGTCTATTTGATTGTAGATGCAACGCTGTTGTCCTCGTCTTCTTCATTCTCATATTGTCACAAATTTCCTGGAATACCTGGCTCTCAAAATTTCTCCCGTGATCGCCACACTCCTGGCATTTGATCTTCTTTGGCTTCTTGCCTACTATACTCTTTATCAAGTTGACGATCTGGTTCAGTCTGTCTTCGTCACCTTCTTCTTGCATGGTCCTGATTTTGTTGTCAGCGAAAGCCTTTGTGGCTGCCTCATATTGAAGAGGTTCTTATTTTGCAGTGAACTACCTACATGTTCTAGCTTGTCACAAATACAGCTTCTGTTCTTCTTCGGCTTCATGTTCACCATACCTTTTATGAAGTTGACAATCTGGTCAAATATATCATCGTCACCTTCTTCTTGCATGGTCCTACTTTTGTTGTATACCGAAACATTTGTGGCTGCTTCATATTCATGAGCAGCGGTCAAACCATCTACCAATATTTGGGATATAGTATTACGAGTATTATATATAGTATTAGGCAGAGTCCGATTCAGGGACTACATCAGTGTGGGATTTCCTTACAATCTATTACCTCCCTGGATATTATAAAAATAATAGCAATTCCAAATTGAATGGTTTGGTAAAAATTAGTTATTAACTATTCAATAAATCAGAAAACCATGTTTCATTGCATTGAAACATCCTTGTTCCATATTAATTCACGTTGGTGACAGCCCATTTATCAAAGAATAAACTATTTCCATCTCCTAAGAATGTACGATATGAAAGAGAAATAACCTCATGGGCAGAAACAATGGCACTCTTCACATTAAAGTTCTCTTCATGAAGGCTTCATTGACACAAACAAAACCAGTAGTGGTTGGAAAGGGTCTTTATATAGGAGGACAGTGCATTGATACTTCACTTGGAAGATATTGCATCTTTGGTTAGGAAGTCCACCGTCTAATAACCACCTATTAGAAAATGTTCATTGACCCAAGTAAATATGACTGATCTATTTAGTATCAACGGCTTAATATTTTATTACAATAATTGAAGAGTGGAAATTCAAGAGGGTCTATTTGTCGGTTTTACCAAATTTTAGACTTCACTGATTATGGGGACTATTTGTCAAGGAAAATAGTATACAAAACGGTCTATCTACCATCTACTACAGGCAGTTATCATTTTGCAATCCAGAAAGCTGCACAGGGTCGAAGCGCCAGTATCTGTTGTTCCATAAAAGTTCCAAGTAATTAACATTGTTGTTCAGAAAAAAATCCTATTCGATTGTCATCGTTGTCGTCGACTACTTTTTGTAATTAACTCTTGTCAGCATTATACAGTCTCCGAAGTGCCTGAAGGTATCCATTTTATAATAGGAAAGTTTTTCAGGGTATCTCAAAGAGGTACCCCATTAATTTTCAGCTCACCAGAGCCAGTACAACATGTACTAAAAAGCTTCGCAACGAGAACGTCACCATCATTTCTCCAAATCCCTCTCCCCAACCCATATCCTCCTCTGAAACGCGAAAACCTACCTTCTCCTTAGTTTGCAGAAATGTAAACCATTCCCTCTCCGAAAGGGAATTTGAGGACATCGTCAAAGACCTTGAATTACCCAAATCCTTGCGAATCATCGCCAAATCCGCTAATAGGTCCACCTCGATGTTAGGGATTCTAACTGAATCCGAAGCAGCCCACCACATCGCCCTAACGAATAGCATCCGATTCTACGGCCTCTCACATCAATATGAGGCTTCCAATACTACCAACCCACACCCTGCAGTATCGAAATTCTGCTCCAGCGCAAGCCACTTTGCTGAAATATGCCAGGCCAAGTCGGTCTGTTCCTCTTGTGGTGTATCTTACCATAAGTCTGTCAACTGCCCTAAGGCAAATTTCCCCTCATACAAAAATTGAGGCGGTACCTACCCCGCTCACCACCTTCGATGCCCTAAACAAATGTAAACTCTCAAAACTCCTCAGGAAATTGCTCCGATTACCCTGGAAAAATCCCACCCCACCTATGACCTTACAACCGACACAGAAATCCTAATTGAAATCCTAGCAACCACTATTATGAAGGGCGTCCCTTCATCGTGGTCAAGTGGCCGATACTCTTCGATACCAGATTCCCTCTTCTTACAGATACAACTATTCCGTAACAAGTGGCGTGGGCTACTGCCTCCTCTTCGCCTTCACGTCCAAATGACAAAATTAAGAAATCATAGATTTCACAATCGAGACCGTTAATTGCCAAGGTCTATCGAAGAAGCGCCATCTTCTTAAACACCTCTTCCACTCCCATAATAAACAAATATCATCTACCACTGACACTATTTTGAAAAAGCCTCCTCATTCCACTGGCCACACCACTTTCCACCTAGACAGGAACATCTACTTTCGCGGCATCGGATTTCTCATCCGAAATGGACTTCCCGCGTCCCCTCAACCTATCCCGCACTTCTGTCTCAACTGAACTTGGATTACATATCAATTGATATATCGTGGGATAATTCCACGACCACATTATTTTCCTATTTAAAACATCCAAGCCAAGCCCCATCTATTGACCTTCTCTGATGTGCATCCACTCTACTTCGAGCCGTAATAGGGGTGACTTAAATTCACTCACCAATCAAAGCGGCAGAGTACACGCCGACCGACTAGTATGTCTTCTTATTTCTCGGAATAATGATAATGATTTCACCCTCGTAAGCCACTTCGGCTCTTCCATTGTCGACAAAATAATCTGTACTGACAGAATAATACTCGCATACACAGAGAATGCTTTGTAGGCGATTCCATCACCTCGGACCGTGTCCCTCCACTCATCAACACTTCTCTACATCACATATATCGCTATTTCAAAAAAGCCTATTGGGATTCATTAGGAAACCACGTTTCCTCTAAACTACCACAACCCGTCATTCATCAGACTACTAATGACAGGAATTCCAGTCCCTCATGATGGATACACAAGGCACGTGTTTTGGAAAAAATGTTACTGCCTTATTGGCCTCAAAGGAAAAGTATAATCACATCTTGAAGTGCAAGGACAGAAAATATACACATCCCGACAAAGCCACTGCCTTCAAAAATAACCTACAAATTGTCTTTATACCATCTGATAAATCTGGATTTCCCAGGAACTTCGCAATTGAAACATGCCTCCATACCCGAAATATCACTCGAAGCTCAGACGTCCATATCCCTCTAAATGGAAACTCTCCACTTCTTACACCGTTCATTTCAGAGGGATTCAGCAGGTCTGTCGATCGGGGAGAAACAGTGTCCCAGGGCAGGACGGACTCTCCAGACAGGCAATTAAAAACCTGCCTAAGGAGATTTTCTCTCCGATCTGCGCCCTGCTATACGCCTGTCTTGTATTTTCATACTTCCCTCGTTACTGGAAATCAGTCAACGCCGTTTTCATCCCCAAATTTCTCAAAGACCCCACAAAGCCTGAATCATACCGACCTATTTCACTAATAAGCGTACAAGGTAGAATCTTCGAACGTATGATCTAAGATAGAGTTTGTACATACAATAATATCATTCCAGCATTTCAATTCGGATTCAGACCAGGCCACACAAAAAATCTTAAAACCACTGTGACTAGAGTATTGTAACAACGACACTGTTCAGATGGACGTTCACAAAGCTTTCGATCAAGTCTGGAACGTCAGACATGACATAAAGCTACTGAGCAATCGACTGCCACCTGCCAATTAATATATTCGTACCTTACCGATCGTTCTATAAGCGTCACTGCGTATCCAAATCATTTACCCCCCTAACTGGAGTTCCATAAAGCTGCATACTCGCCCCCTTATTATATAGGATTTATACGTATAATACACCTGTACCACAGTATCCCCAGGATCAAATTAAATCATATGCGGACAACACCGCCACCGCTGTTTCAACATTCGATCCTAGAATCTCCCAACGCAATTTTCGAATTCGTACGTACGGGAGATGGCGGGTGACTCTCAATACCCAAAGAACCCAAGTAATTGTTTTTAAACAGAGCGAACGACTTCTACCAACCAACTTTCGCCACGTGCTCTGATGAGAGCAACTCGAAATCCGCAGGGATACAAACACCCTACTTCATACGTATAGAATATATTCCGACCCACAATCGACTATAGAGCAGCCGTATATTGCACCCTTCACGAATATCTTGTTAAAAAGATACTTATTTATGAGCAGACAATTCCACTAGTAATACAGTTTATGTCAGTATTGACATCGTACCAATTACTTTCCGTCTGAACACTACATCTACAAGCCAGTCACATTAATCGCACTATAGAATCGGGCAACTTAATCTCTAATAACGTCCTTCAAACATCCTGAGTTGGAAACGGACCGCCACTCGGTAATAAACCAAAGATGAAACTTCCATATACTCCAGTTCGGCTACTAGCCTTATATTTCCCATCCACACCCACCTCCTGTCGATGTTGCAGGTTTTCTGCGGTTTCCCTATAACCTGGTGAATTTATTTAACAGCCAAATGGCCGACGACAGGGAATAATACAATCGCAGTTGTACCTGCCTCCATTTGCTTTGATTGTTGTTGTAATTGCACCGAGCACAAACTACATCAAACTCCAGCAAACTCGTCTTTCAGAACTCAATAAAGTCCACCACCACCATCTATCATCAATTCTATACACCTTTCTAAAATATCTCCTAGTCATTTTTCTAAAAAAATCCAATAAAATCCGTATATAAAAGTTTTTCTCAAATAATTCTCAAGATAACGAACACTCTCCAAATCTCCGTAAAATCAACGTCTACAATTCTACACTCATATATTTTCCAACACCAATGCAACCCAGCATGGTTCGTCGTCTCATCATGGACCGTCAACATTCCAATTGTAGACACTTTTCTGTCTCCCAATCTAGACACGTTTTAACTACACTTCTCTACAATAACAACTCCCATTACTGAACAATCCAGCCTCACTTTCTGTTCATTTCCTAGCGAAAAGCCCGCTCCACCACACTCAGTTCTGTATAACTTTTAAGAAATGAATTCTAGACACTTTTTTAACTTCTCGCTCTAGACACTATTCTAACCACTTTGCAGTTTTCTCCCTACCCACCAAAATTACCTAACTCGTCTGCGAGCACCACATTAACTAAACATCAACAAACACATCCAATCTCAGCTCTGCAGAGGAAATTAATCCTATAGCAGGGTAATTCTAGACTGTAATAAAATACTCAACTATTCAATAAAAACCTCAACGAACAAAAAAATTTTCGAACCTCTCTCTCTTACCTCTCTCTCTTATGTAGGCACATCCACTATTAGTGATATTAAGGCAAAAAGAATTCAGCTGGAACGTACAATTTGCATCGAAACTCGATTCTGAAGAGGGTACGCTGAAAAGAAAAACTGCACGTCCAGCAAATAACAAAGCCTTAGAAGACGCAATGTATATCTGGTTCACTCAAAGGAGAAGCTGAGGAGAACCGGTTTCAGGCCCTTTAATTGGTTAGGAAGCCTTGCAATTTAATGAACAGCTTAACGGACCGAAAGATTCCAAAGCTACTCCAGGCTGGCTTAAGAACTTCAAAAATAGGCATGGCATTTGACATTTGGACGTTGAAGGAGAAAAATTTTCCTCTGATCTAGCAGCTGGAATTGCATACGTAAAGAAATTTATCAAAGAAGCAGAAGAAAATGGTTACTCAAGGGATGACATATACAATTCTGATGAAACTGGCATAAACTGGCGAGCCCTTCCACAAAAATCACTAGCATCAAGAGGTGAAAAATCTGCTCCTGGATCTAAAGTGAATAAGGAGAGAGTTACGGCCATGGTATGTGCTAATGCCAGTGTAACGCACAAGATAAAATTGTTGTGTATTGGAAAGAGCAAAAAGCCAAGATCATTTAAAAATGTGGAAACCCTTCCTGTGGCCTACAAAAATAAAAAAAGTGCATGGATTTATTCAGCAATTTTTCTGGAATGGTTTAAAGAAGAATTAATCCCTAGTGTGAAAACGTTCCGTAGGCAGACAAGTGAGAGTGGGAAAGTTTTGTTGATTATTGATAATGCTCCTACACACTCTCCTATTGAGGTATCAAATGTCACTGCAACTCTGCAGCCAATGGACCAGGGAGTGATTGAGAAGATGAAAATGAGGGTCAGAAAATAACTTCTCCGCCGCCTTTTATTTGCCAAGAAGAAAGAGAAGACTGTCATCTAGTTCATAAAACAGGTGGACCCTGAAGATTGCATTTACATGCTTGCCGATGCATGGGAAAGCCTCACAGAAGCCAATTTAAAAAAAGCCTGGAGAAAGTTATCGCCTTACAATGAAGGCAAAAATAATAATCAAGAAGAAGATGGAGATATTGATGGTACTGTGAATGAAATAACCGACATATGCAGCAAGCTTCTTGGATGTGAAGAGTGCGACAAAGTTGACGCCATGGAGTGGTTGGCTGTTGATAGCAACGATCCTGGGTACCACATATTGACCGACCAAGAAATAGCTGACATGCTACTAAATGAAGGTATATATGTGGCATTTCTCAAACATGTACATTACATTCAAGGTATTTTTACCTTAATATTTTTGTCAAATATCTGAGCTTGTTCTGGTTTGATATTGCAGTACGTAATTTATAATTTTCTTGTTACAGTATACAGTGAAATTTTACAGAACTGTCCAGTAGGCCTACATATGTATTTTTGCTAACATTCTGCTTGTTCCTTTTTTGTACGTACAGTATTTAATGTGTAAAAGCAACAAACGAGAGCATTTTTGTTTTTAATCTAAGCAATTCCTTTCAGAGGATGAGAATACAGAAACAATAGGATCTGATCGTGACGACACAGAAAATGAGACTGTAGAAACCGAGCCAACACATTCTGAAGCGTTTGTGGCAGCAGAGACATTGATGTCATGGCTGGAGAAATAAAACGAGAGCTCACCCACCCAGCTAATGCTCTTGAACCGAATTGAGGACTTAGCTGCAAAAAAACGAACGACTACCGCAGTTCAGTGCCAATCACTGATTTTTTTTAAAAACTTAAATATGTAGTGTCTGATGTTTTTACCGTACGTTGTACACATGTTGCTGTAAATAAAATACGATACAATGCTTGAAAAACATGTTTTTAATTTATAAACCTTATACCCTACGTACCAATAATAGAAAATATACAATTTTAAAAACTCTTTTTCCAAATAGTGCGTGCTGGACCTTTTTTAATGTAATTTTGGAAATCCGGATAATTTGGTAATCCGGATGGGGTCCGGTCCCAATTAATCCGAATTATCGACGTTCTACTGTATGTCCTGAATCAAACTTCTCTTTACGGTATTCGGTGGTACACACGGAATAGATAGTTCATTATGATGAACCTACAGGCAAGTCATAGTATGGCCTTCAAGTTGATCATCACAATAAATGATCTTCCAGTTTATTCTTATTGCAAAATTACATGGTATTATAGACGACGTATATTTTGGGCAAGAAAAGTTGTGAAAACTTCTGCATTTTACCTCTCAATTCGTGTTAGTTATTAAACCTCGATTATTAAAGACTCGCTCAATCAATATGACCGTTTTCTTATTTGTATAAGATAACAGAATTGAATATCGAAAACTTCATTTGAAATGATTTTTTTCACGAAGCGACATACACAAGTGTATAAGAAAGATGGGAAAAATGGTGTTTATTGTAGGAAAAACTTCACACTAACATCAAAAAGCTCATCCATCATCAAGAACGTGTGATATTATACCAATTTAAAAAGTACATGACTGAGTGAAGAGTATTTCCGACGCATTATTGCGAGGGAAAATATATGTTTGCCATTAAAATATCAAGTTATCGATCATTTAATAAATTACAAGGCATAAAGATGAGTTCATTAGATACTTACATCGTAATTCCAAGGTTACAAATGCTTCTTTCGGTTCGGTGAGTTTAGTGTTGACAGCCTGACAAGTAAACAGTGCATCGATGTCTTTTCTACTAACGGAAGGCCACACAAGAACATTTTCTATGACATCTCCAGCATTATGCTCATATTTATCATCAACTATGAGACCATTAACCAACCATCTGACCACCGGTTGTGGGTGACCTCCGACGGTCCTGCATTTCATGGTTATGTCATCACCTTCGTCGTGAGGGCCAACAGTTCCATTCAAAAGTCTGCCGTACTGATCCAATATTGTAGGAGGTTCAGGAGGAACTGCAAGGAAAAAGAATTGATAACTAACTTTTCTGGTCTTTCTTGTTACATTTATTCATATGTATTTGATGATGGAAACTTGTTGACTACATTTTTTTCAATTGAAATATACTTTTCCACACATTTTTTTTATCCACATAAGTACAATTTCCTAAATTTTATATGGTGTCATATTTGTGTGGTGACACAAAAAAAAATTAACACTTCACCGATCTAAGCAGTCCCTAGGGTCTGCTAATTGATCAGCCTACTGGAACGAGGCAAGCCATGGGTACCGCTTAAAAATATTGTGCAAAGCTTCACCAATGTATTTGTAGCAACCATGGGACCGCTATTTCTATAGCTTTTGCTATATTAAATGGACCGCTGGGTCCGGTTAATCGGCTTAGACCTTATAATTTCCACATAGGTAGTGTGTATACATTTTGAGATTTTTATTGACTGTTAGATATAAAAACAAAAGAAACCAGTACATAACCAAAAGAAGAAGGTATTGCAAATTATCCTAACGTAAGGTTTCTCTTATTTATTAAAACATTTTTATTACGGGTGGGATAAATTCATACACACGGTATGGTTACTTACGAATTTATTTAAACACTATACTACTCACTAACGCTTAATTTATATACACTCAACGCAAATCTCCTGGAATAGATGGCTTTCGAAATTTCTTCCATGGTCACTGTGGACGTTCAATGGCAATCCATATCGGCTGATCAATTCTTCCACCAATACATCCGCGACAGTTGTGGCCTCTTGATTCGGGATTGTGTAAATTTCCACCCACTTTGTGAAATAATCCATTACAACTAGGATGTATTTATCACCATTTTCTGTCGTCGGAAATGGCCCAGCGATGTCTAAAGCAATCTTTTAGAAAAGGTTTCCAACATTATACTGTTTCATAGGTGCCTTTCTGTCGTGTCACTTCTTTAGTACCTCAGCTACTCTCGTTCTAGGGATAACTAGCTGTCTCCTCATCTCGAAACCATCATAGTTGTCAAGGAATCTTTTCAACAGCCTTCCTTACAGGACAAGGGAGTCCCACTGAGTCCAATACGCCTTGAGTTTCGGTGAAAATCTTGACACTTCTTGCCAGGTAGGTCGCCGATTTTCTTCCTTCCACGGCCGAAACTTCTTTAGGCAAGAATCCTTCTCTGATCCTGGTGAGTGACCATTCTTCATTGACTACTCTAATTCGTGAAACTGCAACTGCAGTTTTTCTTATTTATTAAAACATTCTTATTACGGGTGGGATAAATTCATACACACGGTATGGCTACTTACGAATTTATTTAAACACCATACTACTCACAAATTTAATTTATATACACTTAACTATCTACTAAAATTTAATTTATATACACAAAACCTTAATTATTAATTTATGTCAACACTTTACTGTTCGCTATTTCGGTGTATTCATGTTCATTTATCGAGATTACTTTATAAACTAAACTAACTCTCCCTGGTCGGTCTTTTATATACCACTGCCTTTTTTACTAGATAATTCTAGATTGTGGCTTACACAAAACCAATCGGCTTTCTGGAATTTTCTAGATGAAACTGGTCACACAAACAATGTTTAGATAAGATAGTTACAACCGTAACCAGTTCTAAGAAATCCCTGCGCATCCGCCATAATTTTAACTTTCATACATGGCTTAGACAGAGTCGGATTCAGGGTCTATACCAGTGTGCTGTTTCGTATCAATAATCATTACTACATCATCTATTGATGGTTATTGCTGGAACACGGTAGACAAAAATGACGTGGGTCATCACAATCCCTACAAAATGTGTTTACCATTTTATCAATGACGATGATATTTAATATCGAAACAATTGTCAAATTTCCTAGAATTTTCAAATTTTTATTCAATATATTGTGGAATTATTTAGGAACAGTAAGTTTCATTTGAAAACAGTAATATGAGTAGATTCCACGAAGTAAGGGTCGAGACAGTTAATTTTACCTTCTTACTCGATGTTTTGTTATATCCCCTTTTACTTTGTTTAAATAGGTAATATTTACGAGTCTTCTTTTTTAGAAAATTTGTGGGTACTTTTCGATTTTCGTTTTCTGCCTACTTGATCAGTGTCTTCTGAAAATTCAGGATCAATATTTTCTTGAATGTGTCCATATTTATTCATCTTCTCATATATTTGTTTTCGAAAATAGTTTATTGAAATGTTTCTTTTATTAATTGTTTTGGATAGAAAGTGTGATTTACCAGTGTAGTACCCAGGACCATTTCTATTGCTACTTTACGGTACCACTTTATTAGTTTTTCGTAATGCTATAGAATAACTCGACATTTGGTATGACTTATCCACCGAAACTTTTTCTTTATTATAGTTTATAATAGCTCACGGTTTATATTTAATTTCTCCTCTAATTCGGACTTCTTCCATTTGATATGTGTGTTTGGTAGTTGAAACTACAGAATCGCGCGTTTATCTCGCCATTTCATGTCAGTAATACATCTATCGTTTTCCTGTGCAATAATATCTTTTTCAGTTTTTTTGTTATAACTGCTTAGGGATTTCCTTTCCTATTGCACCTAAGAGTTCCCACTAAATAAGTTTTTTTATCTTAGAGCTGATTTGATAAAGCCCAGCCAGTACAATATTTGTCAGTAATTGCCGTTCTTCCTAAACCAAGTAATATTTCTGCAATGGTCAAAACAACTTCAGTTGGAACATTTGCTTCTGCACCTTGTTCCTTGCCACTATATAATTTCCAGGCCCAAGGATATCCATCGGATGAACATAGTTGAAAACTTTTATTCCCTATTTGTGAGTTTTCTTAGGCAAATGCTGCTTGGAAACTAACCTTCCTCGAAATGGTATAACAGATTCGTCAACATAAAATGGTTCTCCTGGAGTGAATACCTCCTCCAATTTACTAACTAGTAAGTCAATATGAGGTTGGATTTTATATTACCTATCTCCAGGTAGACATGTCATATTATCGCTGAAACGCCATGGTTGGAGTATTGTTTCAAATCGATTGCGACTCATAACGCTTAATGCAACATCGTTTTGAAATAGACGTATTGTACCACATATACCCTACTCTCTCAGAATATGAGCCATAATTATTTAAATCTATAATTATGAAACTAAGAATGTTAAGTAACAAAAATTATATATATATATATATATATATATATATATATATATATATAATATATATATATATATATATATATATATATATATATATATATATATATATATATAATTTGAAGAAAGATATTTGCCAACTTATTTGTAATGGATATTTTTCTGGAGATGTGGCAATAAGACTCCAGAGTAAATTCTCTCAGATATTTATTCCCGAGCTTTCGAATAATTTTTATTCATTATCAAGGGCTATGAATAGTTGGTCAATGTTATCATTATTAATAATTAAATGAAATAATATATACTTACATAGAATCTATAGCGAATTTTGGAATAGTTGTAAATTTTTATCATAAATTCTTTTAAACATAAATCAATGAAAAACTCAAAAAACAATATGACAATAAACAAAATATTTGATCTTGAACTACTACATTTTTTTCTTTTTTTATCATAAAATAAAGATTGTTATGAATCTTCTGTTCTTATTTCATAATCTAAAAGATATGCATAGATAACACTAAGGTTATTTAAATCTGTTTTTTATTTATTATATAATTTTCTTCTACAGTATATGTTGTTTCCAAAAAAGGCGTTTTCTATAATTACTTTCTATTGCTAAGACTTTGGCAGATTGATAATCCATAGAATGGCCTTCATAAAACACGTGTTTCGCTAAAGCACATCTATCAGGATATAATCTACTGTCACTTTTATGAGAGGCGATTCGATTGGTTAGCGATCTTTTACTGTGACCAATGTATTTCTTATTACAGATATTGCAAGGAATCTCATGAACTATATTAGTTAATTAAGTAGTAGGAGTCTTTTCTTTGATCTTACTGAAAATTGATTTTATTGTAACACATTGTTCATTCGCAATTTTTATATTATGTTGTTTGAATACTCCAGAAATTTTAGGTGTGATAGATATTATATATGGAAATGAAATATAAGTTGGAGATGTGATATTAGTAGTTAAAATGTCACTGTTTTCTTCGTTTCGTATTACGTCAACAGTAATGTCATTTCTATTGTCAGAAGTATTATATAAAACATGTTCCAAAATATATGAAGGATATGAGTTATTATAGAAAAGTTTGTAGAGTATTTATAGATTCTTATTGTGAAATATTTGAATGGAAATTTTTAGGACTCTGGTTTTCATCTGTTTAATCAAGTTAATTTTTGTACTACGTCGATGATATGAATGGTAATTTATATATCTCCCAGAATTGATAGGTTTCCTATACCAGTCAATTAAGATTCTATTATCATTATTTCTAATAAATTTGGTATCAAGAAAAAGTAAAGATTGTTCTGTATTTTTCCTTTCCATTATGAATTGTATATGCGGATCGAAGCTATTGAAGTAAAAGAGTATATTATTTATTTCATCACATGGAAGAGATAATATTATATCATCTACATATTATTTGATGAAGAAAAAATTAAAGGGTAAAACAGAAATAACATAGTCTAAAATATAATTCATGACATAGTCTGCTAATATAGGAGATATTGGAGATCCCATAGGTGTTCCAAAGGTTTGTTGGTAATTTTTGTTATTATAAGAGAAAAATGTATTATTAAAAATAGATGTAATTAATTCTAAAAAAGTTTTTTTTCCCAATTTGCAATTTTCACTTATATCATTCCATTTATGTTAAAGAGATGTTAAACATATATTCAAATGAATATTCCTAAAAAGTGATACTACGTCTAAACTTAAAAGAACGTAATCTTATGGTAATAGTAAGTTATTGAATGATTTACTAATTTCAAAGGAGTCTTTAACATAATATTCATTGTTATAGTCGTAAGATTTTGTCAATCTTTCAGTTAACCAAAGAGTTAGAGGTTCAATTGGAGTATTAATTGACGCTACAATTGGTCTAGCTGATAATGTTGGTTTATGAATTTTAGGTAAGCAATAAAATTTTGCGGAAATACCGTTATAAGTAGTTAACTCTTTTGTTGTATTTTCATCAATTAGTTTTTTATTGAATAATTTTTTCATTAGTTTGTTACAATTATTCGTAGTTTTAAGAGTTGGATCATTATTCAGTTCTTCATATGATGAGTTATTATCAATTAATTCATTACATAAATCTAAATAATTTTGTTTTTTCATGATAACTGTAACGTTACCTTTGTCTGATGGTATGACTATTAAATTTGGATTTAATTTTAGAAATTTCTTTGTTTTATATAACAGTTCTCGGAATATAGAAGATTTTTCAGGTTCATGAATATAATTAGTTAATATATTTGTTGTTTTAGCAATAACGATATTTCTTTCTTGTTCGTTTTTTATAAACGATGACATGTAATCAACATTAGCTAATATAGTTTTTATTGAAATGTCCTTAGTAATTATAGGTTCAATGCTGAATTTAGGGCCTAGTGATAAGAACTGTAGTATATCCTTAGGTATCTCTGTATCTGATAGATTTTTAATACAATTTTTTGGTGTTGATAGAACTGAATTAATTTTTTTCTTGATTAGATTATTAAGTTGGTTCTTTTGCTTATTTTGGATTTCAAAGAATAGATTGTTATAAATAACTTGTTGTCTATTAGAAAAATTTCTAAAAATGAATTCATTGGTTGTGTTAATTATTTGATTTTTCAATTCAATAAGATTATTTTCGAGTCTAAATATTGTTTTTTGATTACAAATAATTTCATTATTTAAAAGCTTATTTACTAACCTATTGTAGATATGATAACTATTATTTGCTTCTTGTTCTTGGCGTATGTGTATTTTTTCTAAATGTATGATGTAATTTTGTGAAAAAGTAGGAATCATGTTCTTTTTTCTGCATTGTAGGAGGAAGCATCTTCTATTGTATTCCCTCGCCAATTTGAGTTGAACTTTTGACCATGTTTTTAAATTTATTACTGCGGATCGACCATAAGTTCTTGAAAAGATTTGATAATACCCCATAATAGTATTGAATTTGAAGGAGGATATTTGGCAACTTATTTGTAATCGATATTTTCGTGGGGATGTGGCAATAAGACTCAAGAGAAAATTCGCTCAGATATTTATTCCCGAGCATTCGAATAATTTTTATTCATTATCAAGGGCTATGAATAATTGGTCAATGTTATCATTATTAATAATTAAATGAAATAATAAATACTTACATGAAATCTATAGCGAATTTTGGAATAGTTGTAAATTTTTATAATAAATTTTTTTAAACATAAATCAATGAAAAACTCAAAAAACAATATGACAATAAACAAAATATTTGATCTTGGACTACTACAATTTTTTTTTATCATAAAATTAAACCATTTCAAGAACTTATGGTCGATCCGCAGTAATAAATTTAAAAACATGGTCAAAAGTTAAACTCAAATTGGCGAGAGAATACAATAGAAGATGCTTCCTCCTACAATGCAGAAAAAAAAACATTATTCCTACTTTTTTACAAAATAACATCAAACATTTAGAAAAAATACTCATACGCCAAGAACAAGAAGCGAATAATAGTTATTATATCTACAATAGGTTAGTAAATAAGCTTTTAAATAATGAAATTATTTGTAATCAAAAAACAATATTTAGACTCGAAAATAATCTTATTGAATTGAAAAATCAAATAATTAACACAACCAATGAACTCATTTTTAGAAATTTTTCTAATAGACAGTTATTCATAACAAACTATTCATTGAAATCCAAAATAAGCAAAAGAACAAACTTAATAATCTAATCAAGAAAAAAATTATTTCAGTTCTATCAACACAAGAAAATTGGATTAAAAATCTATCAGATACAGAGATACCTGAGGATATATCACAGTTCTTATCACTAGGCCCTAAATTCAGCATTGAACCTATAATTACCAAGGACATTTCAATAAAAACTATATTAGCTAATGTTGATCACATGTCATCGTTTATAAAAAACGAACAATAAAGAAATATCGTTATTGCTAGAACAACAAATATATTAACTAATTATATTCATGAACCTAAAAAATCTTCTATATTCCGAGAACTGTTATATGAAACAAAAAAATTTCTAAAAGAAAATCCAAATTTAATAGTCATACCATCAGACAAAGGTAACATTACAGTTATCATGGAAAAACAACATTATTTAGATTTATGTAATGAAATAATTGATAATAACTCATCATATAAAGAACTGAATAATGATCCAACTCTTAAAACCACTAATAATTGTAACAAACAAATAAAAAAATGATTTACTAAAAAACTAATTGATTAAAATACAACAAAAGAGTAAACTATTTATAACGGTATTTCCGCAAAATTTTATTGCTGACCTAAAATTCATAAACCAACATTATCAGGTAGACCAATTGTAGCATCAATTAATAATCCAATTGAACCTCTTACTCTTTGGTTAACCGAAATAATGACAAAAACTTACGACTATAACAATGAATATTATGTTAAAGACTCCTTTGAAGTTAGTTAATCGTTCAATAACTTACTATTACCATCAAATTACGTTCTTTTATGTTTAGACGTAGTATCACTTTCTAGTAATGTTCATTTAAATATATGTTCAACATCTCTCCAACATAAATAGAATGGTATAAGTAAAAAATGCAAATTGAGGAAAGAAACTCTTCAGAATTAATAACTTTTATTTTTAATAATACATTTTTCTCTTATAATAACAAAAATTACCAATAAAGCTTTGGAACACCTATGGGCTCTTCAATATCTGCTATATTAGCAGACTATGTCATGAATTATATCTTAGACTATGTTATTCTTGTGGTACCCTTCAATTTGTTCTCCATCAAAAAATATGTAGATGATATAATATTATCTCTTCCATGTGATGAAATAAATAATATATTCTTTTACTTCAATAGCTTCGATCCGTATATACAATTTACAGTGTAAAGGGAAAATACAGAACAATCTTCACCTTTTCTTGATACCAAATTCATTAGAAATAATGATAATAGAATCTTAATTGACTGGTATAGGAAACCTATCAATTCTGGGAGATATATAAATTACCATTCATATCATCGACGTAGTACAAAAATTAACATGATTAAACAGATGAAAACCAGAGTCCTAAAAATTTCCAATCCAATATTTCATAATAAAAATCTAAAAATACTCTACAAACTTTTCTATAATAACTCATATCCTTCATATCTTTTGAAACATGTTTCATATAATACTTCTGACAATAGAAATGACAATACTGTTGACATAATACGAAACGAAGAAAACAGTGACATTTTAACTACTAATATTACAACTCCAACTTATATTTCATTTCCATATATAAAATCTATCACTCCTAAAATTTCTGGAGTATTCAAACCACATAATATGAAAATTGCGAATACAATAAAATCAATTTTCAGTAAGATCAGAGACAAGACTCCTAATACTAAATTAACTAATATAGTTTATGAGATTCCTTGCAATATCTGTAATAAGAAATACATTGCTCACAGTAAAAGATCGCTAACCAATCGAATCGCCTATCATAAAAGTGACAGTAAATTATATCCTGATAGATGTGCTTTAGCGGAACACGTGTTTTATGAAGGCCATTCTATGGATTATCAATCTGCCAAAGTCTTAGCAATAGGAAGTAATTAAAGATAACGCCTTTTTTGGAAACAACATATATTGAAGAACAAAATTATGTAATAAATAAAAAAACAGATTTAAATAACCTTAGTGTTATCTATGCATATCTTTTAGATTATGAAAAAAGAACAGAAGATTCATAACAATCTTTAATTTTATGATAGAAAAATAAAAATTGTAGTAGTTCAAGATCAAATATTTTGTTTATTGTCATATTGTTTTTTGAGTTTTTCATTGATTTATGTTTAAAAGAATTTATTATAAAAATTTACAACTATTCCAAAATTCGCTATAGATTTTATATAAATATTTATTATTTCATTTAGTTATTTATAATGATAACATTGACCAATTATTCACAGCCCTTGATAATGAATAAAAATTATTCGAACGCTTGGGAATAGATATCTGAGAGAATTTACTCTGGAGTCTTATTGCCACATCCCCACAAAAAAAATATCCATTATATGTAAATATATATATATATATATATATATATATATATATATATATATAAATATATATATATATATATATATATTCGATCAAAGAAGGTTCTTTGAAAGATCCAACTCTTAGCCGAGTTAAAGAAAGGGTTAACAGCGGGAGGATTGTCTTTTTTTGAATCATAAATTAGTCATTCTCTCATGTTTGCAACTAGAAGTAAAATATCAGATTCATGGTACTCATATGCGTGTTGTGAAGATTAAGAGCTTGGGTATAGGTTATTTTTGGTTCCCAAATTTGGATAATAAGATTGAGAAGGCTAATAAAAATGGTACATATTATTATTATTAATCCTTCAAAAGCTGAGATGACCCTCTACCTAACGGACCTTGGAAAATATCACATCATGATTATTGTGAATTAAATAGAACTTTCAATTTAGTAGTGTCAGATGCATATTCCAATTTCCAATATTGGCTCGACAAGTCCTTAGAATTTTGTTTGCTCGACTTTGTCTTCCAGTCACATGTATTTCAGACAATGGTCAATTGCTTATCTCTGAATATATTTCCATTCTATAATAATATTACGCATATTACAAGCCTTCCATTGCACTCTTCCTCTAAGGGAGCAATTGGGAATTTTACAGACTGTTATATACTCATTAATAAAAGATACCTATATTCTAACTTAACATTATGCAGATTTTGATTTGATTACTTTAACATTCCACATGTAACGACGGGGGGTTAGTCCAGTTTTTTTAATTTTTGGACGTCCCCTAAGGATAGGGTTTTATACATTTTTGTACCCTGATAGCGTATTTGAGCCAGAGAACATGGAAAGTAGAGTAAGCAAAATGTAGAAAAATCACAGGAATATTGAGAAGGGCTCAACAAATGTAAATGTTAGGGAATGAGAAATAGTTTTAGTAAGGGATCACAGAAATTTTAGTAAAGTTTCATATATTGTGGGCAAAATTTATAAGAAAACATCCCTTTACTTATGTAGTAGAGGTAATCAAATCAAAAAGTATTCAAACTTAAGTTACGAAATACCTCATACGCCAACATTATCTATTCCTGACCCCACTGCTGCTGAAAAAACCGAATCAAATTTTGTGGAAGTAGAGCAAACTCCTCTAGAGTGGATAGTCATGAAATAATTAAAAACATAGGTAACGAAATAACTACAGATAGTACCAGAAGTTTAAGACCAAAAAAGTTATTACACCGATGAATCCACTGCTCAACAATTGAAATGAATAATTGCATTTAGAAATATTATAAGTATTCGATTTTTAGAATTCATTTTTATTTTTTACTTCATTTTGTCGAGCTCTGTGCAATACCGCAATAATTTCTTTCCTCAAAACCTCACGTCTCTTTTCCACCTATGCGATGGTCTGCCACGTTTCCTACTGTCTGGCGGAATCCATTGCCAGATATTCTTTTGGCCAGCGATCGTTTTCCGTCCGCTGAAGGTGGCTATACCGTCTTAGTCGCTTACATTATATTCCGTGTAAGATATCATCCTTGACTCCCATAATCTAAGGGACATGATACTTTCTAACTTGGTCTAAATTAAGCTATACCTTGTAAGCCATTTACATTTTATTTGGTTTAAGATATCATCGTTGACTCTCATAAACCGAGGGACTTCATCGTTTCTCACTTGGTCTAAATTTGATATTTGGCCTGTCCTCCAGTTATCCATGTCAAGGCCCCAAAACCTCTGTTTGTCCCTTTGGTTAAATTCCCAGGTTACTGGTCCATATTTGCAGATAGTTTCCACTATTTTGTAGTATATGGTACTTTTTTGTTATATTCTTGATCTATAGAATTTACTTTAGCTGCCTGAATGCTTTTTGCCATCTTATCACCTATTTTGGCTTTCTTTTCGCATTTGACGAAAACGTGACCCCTGGATATTCGCGCTGATGCAAATTCTGTAGTTTGCAAGAACAAAGTCTCCATCAACTTATTCTCCAACTAACATGTGAGTACTCAGTTTATTGCATACTTATATCAAGTCGCCACTTTTTGTATTCGCCAGGAGTTTTTGAAGCATGCAACTTGCGTCATCTTCATCCTGGCAATTAACGGTGTTTTCAGCAAATGGAATAGTATACAAGATGTCATCTCCTATCTGTTGAACCATACCGTTACAATTTCTTCTCAAAGTCTTGAGGACCCTTTCCAGATATATTTTCCTTTTGAAGTAGGAGTTATTATTTTCCCTCATAACTTCGCTACTGTTGATGAATTGCAGATTTTTTATGGCCATTATTAAATAAGGTTGACTGATATAGTTTTTCCCAACTTACCAAGTGGTACCGTGTCAAAAGCCTTCAGTAAATGCACAAACACAAGATACAACGCCATTCCTCTATCAGTACTTTTGTCTTTCTGTCAAATTTCACGTAGTTCATGAGAAAGTACAACTATTGTGAATATGACGCAGATAAACTTTCTTGGAGAATTGAGTGTTTTCTTACTTTGGAAGCATTATAAGTGCAGTTGTAATTCTGACCCATTGGACTTAATTCAAACTATTTTTGCGAAGTGTGTGTTAATTAGTAAATCACCAAAACCTAATGTAAAAGTGTAGTTAAATTAGGAAATCAGGAAATTACATTAAATATTTATGTAGGATATCCGCGAAGTAAAAATTTAAAATGACTTATTTTGATTGCATAGCAATATTCATGTAACAGAATTTAGGACATTGTCATTGAAATGTTTTCAACACAGTTCAATGGGCGACAGAACTCTTCCCTTATATTCCACAGAAGAATGTGAGGTTCAGGTTGGCAAATTAATTTTGGCAGTCAGAAATTTGCCAACGTCCGATGCGCCGTAGTAAAGATGTATGCGGATTGCAAGAGCTCACTTCGCTAGCAGAATTCGTAAGATTTCTGTCGACAGTACAGTTCAGAGAAAAGTGTGATTACCGGGGTGGTGCAACACTAACTTGTTATGGCGACTCCAGAGAGTCAAGTTAGTGATAAAAAGTTCAGTGAGCAGTGTAGTGGAATGACTATGAACGTTCCAAAATTCAGGACCGAAGAGGCAAACAATGGCAAGTCGGCAATTCCGTTAACAAAGTTTCAATTATTACAACAACATTTATAAACCAAAGTGATTATTTAATAAATTTACACTCGATAGGAAATTTTTTAAATCGATTTTCGTTCGTAAAATATTTATGTGTTAAACGGTTTAAAAAAGTGACATTAGGGTGAGACCAAGTATTTTATACACTTATGTGTCAATTTTATGCAAGCATGTGTCAATTGTATGCACCGTTATGTCATCATGATAAACAAATCGACGCCATTTTTAGTCCATTCAGAGCAACCTAAATGAGACATTTTTTGGTTTCAGTGTGCCTGCGTCTCATGCGTCAATTTTTCCATTCGTAAAATATAGCACCACTTTATGCACTTGTTGCATGAATAACTATTCTGTTTCTGTCTAGAGGAGTACATTAGAGGGCACATGTTTATTTTGTGTAAGATACCTATTTAAGTATAATAGATTTTTAAGCTTTTAATTATAAGAATTATACTCATTTCACACATATCTCTATTACGTTTCGGTTTTATTATTTGTTTTGAACCATCTTCCGATTTCAGTTACAATTCCGGTTTGGTGATATCATAATATGTTTGAACTAAAATCTAAAGAGTAGAACTTCTAATACAACATTTATATAGACTTATTTTATTGTCAGGTCATTGAACGAGATTCTGCAGCTACGAAAGTTAGCCAAAGAACGCTTTCCCGTAATAAAAAAAGAAGCTTTGGCAGTAAGTTATGATGACCCTGATGTGCCTACTAAAATTCAAAGAACGTCCAGTATCCGTATGGATCAATTCGATAAAACTGCGTTTAGAAGGTGCATAATAAATGATCGCATATCCAAGAAAAAAGTATCCACGTTCAGAAATGTACACCAGACAGTTCGGCAGGAAGTCGCGAATCTCTTCGGAAACAATTACATTCTTTGGGTTTTTGTTGGACCAACATGAAAAACAACAGAACTTTGTTAATGGAACGTCACGAAATCAGACATTTACTCCTACTATATTTGAGAAACATAAAAAAGTCTAGAAAACCGAACAAACATATCATTTATATGGATGAAACATACATTCATTCATGTCACACGCACCTTAAAGGATGGAGCGACAAGAGTAAAGAAGGAGTAAGAAAAGCCTTTTCAAAAAGTAATAGGCTCATCATTGTGCATGCAGGGAGTGAAAATGGGCTTGTACCTAATGCTGGTATTATGTAAGACTCCCAGTCAAAAACAGGAGATTATCATAATGAAATCGCGTACGAAAATTATGAGAAGTGGGTACAAGAAAAACCTATTCCAAACCTACCAAAAAACGCTGTTCCGGTAATTGATAACGCCTCATATCACAGAACAATTAATAAACTGGCTTTCTGAAAGAAACAAATATGACTGTGAACAAATGTTAAAACAGGATCTTTATAACGTTGCAAAAATGTACAAACCGCAATATAAAACTTATAAAATTGATTAATTGTTTATTCGACATGGATTGCAAGTTTTAAGGCTGCCCCCTTATCACCCGGACTCAAATCCGATCGAAAATGTTTGGGCGGCACTTAAAGAATATGTTACCTTCAATTTTACAAAGGTTAAACATTTTTGTAATGAATTTTTCGACCCATTTTCGGCAAATAATTGGAAAGTTAGATGTGACCATGTTAAAAAGATTGAAGATGAATCTATGAACAATTACTCACTGTTAAATACTGTTGTAGATAATATTATTATTACTTTGGCCGAAAACGGAGATAGCGAGTATGATGAAGTTGATATAGAAAGTGATTTTGATGAATTATTTGTAGATGCATATCATCATTTTAATGTTGATGATCCAAAACATCCAAAACATCCAAAACATATTTTTCATTATAGTGTTTGTTTGTAGGTGGTATGACTAAATACATTAAATGCAACAAATGTAAATAGGTGTTATAATATTGTAGATATTAGGGACGAATTCCACTAAAGTAATATAATATTTGAAACACATCTGTACATAGTTCTACACAAAGCAATAATTGATGGCACCTAGAACCAAGATTTTTTGTTTTGCCAGTCCTAACTGTAAAAAGTTAGAAGGGATGTTCTAATTTCATAGTAAATATTTGCAAAGAACCGAAAAATTTAAATATGAAAGTAGAAATATCCACCACAATGAAGCTCTTTAATTTTATTTATATTATTAGTATACTCATCAGACCATCTCTAAGGGCGATTTTTTCAATTCGTTTTTCAAATTTTATGTATAACCCCGAATTTTTACATTAATATCTACTACACAATATTAAGAATAACAATTTTAGAAAGCTTAACAAGTAGGTATGTCATTAACTATTACTACGAACAGATAGGAAAAATTGTTGGCCATTGTTAAATTTAGAAAGTCGTTTAACAACCCTTATCATATTGTACGCTTTATCTACAAAATCTACCTGACTTCCAATTTATATACCTCGACGACGAATATTATTAAGGGACCACTTAAAAGACATTAATTTGAAGTAAAGGTGAAAGTTTATGTCTCTTGAAATGTATTTATGATTTACATAACTTAAAATAATAAAGGGTAATTATAGAATTCCCCATATGGTTTTTAAAGCAATAAATAAGAATGTCTGTGCAAAAAAAATCATTTTTCGTAGAAAAATCTAATTGTTTCTATTTCCTAATTCATGTAATTGATGATAAAGAACACATTAATGTTATTTTGTTTTGTAAACTCGATTTTATATAGCATTATACATATGCCACAATTTATTATTTTTAAATCCAAATTCAAAATTTCCTGTTACCCTCGTACGTATTAGCAGACTCACAACCTTTGAAACTTTGCATGCGGAATGTACGTCACCTGTTCTTCCCGGTAACTGCGTTTACAATGTTGTCAAGTTGTATGGCTTTCTCGTCAACTGCCAAAATTAATTTGCCAACCTGTAGTGAAAAATTCATATTGTAATTGGCCGATGCCAAGAATATTAGAAGCCATAACATCAGTAATCACTTTGGGTGAAGTGTGAGTAACTTGAATTGATATCAAAGATGTAGCGTTGAAAAGTTTGACGCATTCGAAAGTATGAGCTCACAACAGTGCGAATAATTAAGTTGTTTCAACCAAAATTGAATTCTTGAAATATGTAAAAATTCCCAATCAACATCTGTATTGTCATTTCTTCACACAACGAAAGGAGAGAAATAAAAAACAATATCAGAGAAAAATACTCGTCACTATTAGCTCTTATTCGTCAATTTATTAGAAGGAATCTCTTCTGTTATTTCTCAATATATTGTTCATTGTTTTTATTTCTCAGTAAATGAAGAGTCATAAAATGAAAGTTACTTGATACAAACGATAATATTGCTCTGTTCCATTTTGGTTTGGACTTGAGGATGGTGGCGTTTTGATTCATATATTTTTGTGATCTGATTAAGAATAGTCAACCGCAAACCGCGAGAGACTCAGTCACTGGTAAAAATCTCTGTTAATTACAAATTGCAGAAATAAGTACTTTTATAATCAACTCTAGCATCGTCTAGATTATTTTCACAAATTTTGCCATGTAGTGTTCTCAAAATGATTGTTGATATTTCCATTCTCTTCGCAATATACTGTTCTAATTTATTTAGTTGGTAAAATTGAATCTCTGTATAATAACAGGCATCATTGCATAACACGAATAAGTTCTTTTTTATTTGGAGATAAAACATGCTATTTAGCAAGACAGGCTGCAGTTATGAAAATATGCACTCCAAAGAAACTATACATAAAATATTCACTAAGTTGCATATATTCATGAATGAATTCCTATGAATTATTCATGGCCGCTTCCGACTAAAAGAGATGAGTAAAATTTTCATTTGGCTAAAGTCCTCTATTTATAATTGAACTGGAATATACACTTACGTCTCCATGTCTCAAGAGCCTTTATGCATGTTTCTGTATTAAATCTGGTAATGCTCTTATCGAATGTATGGATTCTATGAAATTTACATTTTAGGAAAGTTAGAAACGGTTAGCCATTAATAAAATTGATAATGAATTTTCATCCAGTGCATACAATGGTAATATTTTATATAGGTCATGGAAAGTTATGGAAAATTATGAAAAAAATGGAGGGTTTTAAAGATTAAAACTAACGTTTCTGCAGTCCGGAGGCTGAATCGTGCTAACATACCGAAATTTCTCCAAAACGAATAAAAATGTGATGCATCTAGATTTATAGGACCCGTTTTTCTGGCACTAGTGAGCTGAAAATCAATAAAGGTCATCTGTAAGACACTCTGAGCAATATCCAATCATAAAATTAGAGTGAATTTTATAAAATGAGTCCACTTGTTTACACCCCGAAGGCTGTATCGTTCTTGTTTTATGTCTTTTAAATAAGATACTATTTGAATAAACTTGGATTGAATCCTTATTTTATAAGACTCTTTACATGTGTCTCGTTTATGTTAAAAGTGTCTATTTTTCCTTTCGTCATTTATGATGACAAATGCTCGATTCAAAGGTTGATTTACACTAAACACCTTCCCCTCGAAGATCAAGGCGCAGAGGGGCCTTGATGCATCGTCCGTATCCGGAGCGCACATTTTTCACAGTTTCACAACTTAAAAATAGTATTTTCATGTGGTGAAAGAACCCCTAATAAGTTTCAGGTGCTGTGACATGTTGAATGCTGATGGCTTTGTTGATAATTGATTTAAGAGGTGCATGGATGGCTTACAGAGCTTGGACTATTTTTCTTTTGTAATGGAAAGATATTATTAGGGTGAATTTTGTTACTGTTGCTCTCGTTCACAAATGAATGTATAATCTGATCTTGAGGATGACAATTTCATGTGTGATGTATTGCGTCTTACATTTTTATTATTGTTCTCTTTTTCAACCCAATAAGATCTTGGCTCAATTTCTTTTCCAATAGCAACTGCTTTTTGCCAAGTTTTTTCTTTAGAAGTTTTTATTACTACCTTATCCCCCGTTTTGTAGTCCAACGACCTTCTTCGAGCAAACTTATCAAATCGACTTTTCATTATATGTTCTTCTTCGTAAAGTTTATCATAAATATTATGTTGGATTTTTGGTTTTAATTGCTCTGAAATAATCGGAAGCTCTGTTTTTAAAATTCTGCTTTGCAAAATCTCAGCAGGGGTAGCCTCAAGACTTATTATAGGTGTGTCTTCACTTTTATAATATTACTTTTCCGCCCAACCTAACTAATATGCGAGAAAAGTATTGGTTTACCCCAAAATAAGTTGGAAATTTGAATTTTTTTTTGAGTTATTTTTACGTTTTCCATCAACAACAACCCAAAAAAACGGTTTTTAGAAAAAAATCCTGTGTGTATGTCGTTGTCGTCGTCGTTGTCGTCGGCCACTTTACGTTACATGTCTTGTTAGCACGATACAGCCCCCGGAGTGCAACAAATACCCAATGTTGTTAAGGACATGTCACAGATGGACCCTTTTGATTGTTAGCTCACCAGAGCCAGCACATCGGGTGCTATGGTAGTAGAAGTACGACATTTTAGTCATTTTTTGGAAAATTTTAGTTTGTTAGCACGATACAGCCTCCGGAGTTCAACAAGTCACCAATTTTATGATTACATATTATTCAGAACATCTCACAGATGGATTCTATTGATTTTCAGCTCACCAGAACCAGCACAACGGGTGCTATGATACTAGAAGTACGACATTTTAGTCATTTTTTGAGAAATTTCAGATTGTTAGCACGATACAGCCTCCGGAGCAATACAAGTCACCAATTTTATGATTGAGTATTATTCAGGACATCTCACAGATGATCCCTATTGATTTTCCGTTCACCAGAGCCAGTATAGCAGGTGTTTATAGTACTTTAAGTATGATATTTTCGTAATTTTTTGAGAATTTTCAGTTTGTTAACACGATACAGCCCCGGAGTATATACAAGTGACCAATTTTATTATTGGATATTATTCAAAGCGTCTCAAAGATTAATCCTATTGATATTCAGCTCACTAAAGCCAGTACAACGGGTTCGATGGTACTTGCAGTACCAAATTTTTGTCATTTTTGGAGAATTTTCCGTTTGTTAGCAAGATACAGCTTCCAGAGTGTATACAAGTGACCAATTTTATGATTCAATATTGTTCAAGGTGTGTCACAGTTGTACCCTATTGATTTTCAGCTGACTAGAGCGAGTACAGCGGGTCTTATAAATCCAGATATAATACATTTTTGGTTATTTTTGGACAAATTTCGGTTTGTTAGCACGATACATCCCTCGAAGTGTATACAAGTGACAATTCATGATAGAATATTGTTCAGGGCCACAGATGCGGAAAAGTTAGTTTTAATCTTTAAAACCGTTTATTTTTTGCACTGGTTTGACACAAAAGGCAAGTTGTCACCTATGATGACCTGAGGATAATCAAATCGTGTAAAACTATTTTGGAAACAATCTATAGCAGATGTAGATGTTTTCTCATTTATGTAAATCAATTCAGGCCAATGTGAAAAGTGGTCTATAAGTGCTAAGTAGTTTTAACTGGCAAATTCTACAATATCTACTGCTACTTTATTGAGTCTTAACTTTGGAACGATATGTGGCAAAAGAGGTTACTTGTAGTTTGCTGGCAAATATTTTTCACACACACGACAACCTTTGATATACCTTGTGATATCACTGTACATATTCCGCCAATAAAACAAAGATCTACCTCTACTTATTGTCTTGCATATACCTGTGTGACCCTTATGCAGCATTTTTATCTTGTCTTTTCTACGTTTTTGATGGACTATAAGCTTGTCTTCAAGGAACAGAATACCTGCTTCAACATAAATAGAATCTTCCAAAGGATACCCTGTAGGTATGCTTTTCTCATTGGGCCATCCATAATAGTGGTAATCATGGATTTTTATTAAAACAGGGTCTTTGCTTATCTCGAGTCGAAACTGGTCTCTTTTTTCTTGACTCATTGGTGAGTATCTAGAAACTAGGTGAACCATTTCAAACATGTCAGGATCTGGTGGGTTTTTGTTTTTAGACTGGATCTAGACAACATGTCTGCAAATTGTATATTTTCATCAATTTAATTCTGAATCTTGGTAATCTGATTGAGCCTACTTTCTGAATCGGTTTCTTTATGATTGAAATAATTGGTTTGTGGTCTGTCTGTACGTCAACTACCTGTTTGTAAATAGAATCGAGAAATTTTTGAGTTCCATAATATATGGCTAAAAGTTATTTCTCAGTTTGGCTATAGTTCACTTCATGATCATTCATAGACCTAGGAACACACGCAACTAATTCCGGGGTATTATCATTATACTTTTGGAGCATACAGCAACCTAATTTCTTCTTAGAAGCATCACATTGTGAAAGTGTCTGTTTTGATGGGTCGAATGGAACAAGAGCGGGTGTTCTGGTAATAATTTTCTTTGGCTTTTTATAAGCTTCAAGATGGTTATGTAAGCATGACCATTCAACATATTTTTTAGTAATTGAAATAACGGATGCATTAATTCTGACATTTTTTTGACATACCGTCTGACATAGTTAAGGGAACCAATAATTTTCTGTAACTCAACTTTGTTGGTAGGTGCTTGGAGTTTGCACAAGGACTCAATTCTGACGGGATCGATTTGCATGCCATTCTGAGAAAAAATATGCCCCATGAATTTAACTTGGAATTGACAGTATTGAAGCTTGTCTTTATTGAATTTTGCACTTCTTTAGCTCTTTTAACTACTTCAGCAACGGCTAAATTATGCTCTTGTTTTGTTTTTCCACAAATTACCATCTCATCATGACATATAACTACATTTTGTAATTTGTAAAACTTCATCTTGTGAGTTTGTTAATCCATAAGGTAAAACCGCATATCTGTATACACCAAATTCAGTTGCAAAACAACACTTTCACGAAGACTCTTCATTGAGTTCTAAGTGGTGATAGCCTTCGGAGAGGTCGAAAACAGTAAAATAATTTTTGTCTTTGAATTTTGAACATACTTCTTTTATGTTAAAGCTTACCTTTGGTTTCCTAACGATTTGACAATTTATGTTGGAAGAGTCTAAACATAATCTAATTTTTCCAGTAGACTTCTCAACAATAACTGTTCTGTTAATTCTCGCTTTCGGTTTTATTTCATTAACTTTAATTATAGCTTTTCTATCTAATAGTCTATCTAATTCTAATTTAAGCTGGTCCCGTAGAGCAAATGGAGTTTTATTGGGTGGATGACACACATTCTAGAAATTTTCTTTAGTTGGTATATTATGCTTTCCTGGGAACCTACCAAACCCATTGAAAACTTCAAGATTTTGATTTAAAAATTTAGTTTTTTCAGAAAGTTTTGGAAAATCAGTGTTCATACTATTAACTCTCTTAATAAGTTTTAACTTTGAGCATACTTGGCCACCTACAAGGACCTGATTTGCCCCATCAACTAATACAAAATCTTCATAAATTTCCTTATCTTTGAAAGCGCAATGTAGATCAACAACCCCTATTGGTTTGGCTTGACTGCCTTCAAAATCATTCAAAATATATTATGTAGGTATTACTTCAAATTGTCTATCAATTTTTTTGAAAAGTAATAATGAAATCACACTAACGTCTGCTCCATTGTCTATTCACACTTTGAGTTTTGTTTTTCCGATGATTAAATTAAAACAAAAATTCACTAACGTGTTGGTTTGGATACATATCGATTACTATTCGGTTGACAAACATTTCCTCACTCTAGTAAGAGCTGGAACAGTCACTCTGGGTAATGTCTCTCACATTTTTCACACGGCATGCGACAGCAAAATGGTTTTCAATGCCGCATTTTCCACATTGTTTACCAAAAGCTGAACATTCCCGAGGCCCATGTATAGTCTGACATCGTTTTCATTTGAATGTTTCTGCTGATACATCCCTTTTAGAACATTATTTCGAGCTTTTCTTAGATTTATTATATTTCTCGTTGTTATATTTCTTCTTTACTACATTTACCTCTGTTCCGCCTCCTTGACATTGTAAAATTTGACTTTTACTTTGCTCTGAGATTCGACAGTTTATGGCTCCCTTGTTTTCGGATCTCCGATACCCATGACAATTCTATCTCTAAGAGTTTTTTTCTCATTTTACTGCTTAGCGTCTACTAGGTTATAATTGCAAGTTTTTATTAGGTGGCGATAGTCTGTCAGAAAGTGATCGAAACTTTCACCCTCTTTTTGATACCTCCTATGGTATATGTAACTTTCAAAACATTCATATTTTCGTGAATTTACATACTTTTCAATTTTAGCTAACATGCTGTCGTATGGGTTCACATCTTGAGGTATTTCGAATGTTGACATAATTCTCGCGGCATAATGCCCTATAATATTTCGTAAAATACTTAGCATAACCTTTGAAGGTGCCTCGTCTTGGCCCGGGGACACTAAATGATCTTGGAAAGCGGTTAGCCAGAACTTCCACTCTGAGGCTGCATTTGGTGCTTGCAGGTCAAAGTCTGGGGGTAATTTAACTAGTTCGCTTCCTAGTCCTGCCATTTCCGTTGAAATTTTACTTCTCATCCTGTTTTTAAAACTAATGTATAAATGGAAAACTTTATTGTGAAATTTTGTGACTGTAGACTTTCGTTCTTAAACTATGCACATAGATTTAGGCTGCGATATAATCCTACTGACTGCGCCATATTGTATGTCTTTTGAATAAAATACTAGTTAAATAAACTTGTAATGAAATTATATTTTATAAGACTCTCTTCATGTGCCTTGTTTATGTCAAAAGTGTCTATTTTCCTTTTGACATTTATTATGACAAATGCTCGGTTTAAACAGTTCTAACAAAGGGAAATTCCTTCGAAAATGACAAAAAATGTAGTATATCTAGATCTTCAGAACCAGTTATACTGGCTCTGGTGAACTAAAAATCGAGAAGATTCATCTGTGAGATATCCTGAACAATATCCAATATTAAATTTGGTCACTTGTAGACAGACACCCAATAGGCTGTATCGTGCAAAAAAAATTCTCCAAAAATGCAGTATATCTGGATTTATAGGACCTGCTGTATTGGTTATGCTGAATTGAAAATCGATAGGATCCATTTGTGAGACGCCCTCAGCAATATCCAATCATAAAATTGGTCACTTGTAATCACTCAAGAGGCTGTATCGTGCTAACAAACCAAAATTTCTCAAAAAATGAGTGAGAATGTGGAACTTGAGGTACTATTACACCCGCTACAAGTGTTCTATTGAGCTGAAAATCAAAATTTCAGATTATATTTTCTAACTTAACTGAACAACAATTAATTTTACGCAAGGATATTGAAATTTTAAAAGAAAATAATTTGTATCGAAGCAGAAAGGAGAATTTTTCTTGTAATAAGTGTCGCAATAGGTCTCATAGTCGCAACTGACATAAAAACGAGGATAAAGTTATATGTTTTTATCACAAAAATTTAAAAAAAGATGTTAGGAAATATAGCGGACCTAATTGTTTGCTTTACGAAGATTTTAAAAAAAATCCTTCGGGTTCAAAAATCGAGTAGGAGTAGAAAAAAACCACAGAAATGTTTACAATAACTTCCAAAAGACTTTTCATTTTTGATAATCGTAAGAAACTAAATTTCCTAATCGATAGTGGAGCGGATATTAGTGTCGTTTCTGTCTCTTTTTTAAGTGCCATGAACGCGACAATTCTTATGTAACTTCTGCAAGCATTTCTACTTATGGCAAGCAATCCACAAATGTGGATCTTGGTTTAAGAAAGAATTTCCGTTCTCATTTCACTATAGAGGAAGTAGATAAACACATTATAAGAGCTGATTTCCTAACCAAATATGATATTCCAATTGACCTCAAAAATATAAGAATAATCGAGAATCAAACCAAGTTGTTGAGATTAGGAAAAGTTGTCGAAATAGAGGAAAACGTTTTAAATTTACCTAAACTTTAGAATCTTTTTTCTAAACCTACTTTTAAAATAACTCCTGAACACAATACAAAACATCATATTATTACGAACTCGCACACCGAAGTAAATACTAAGTACGGTCCTGTAACCTTATGTTATCAGAGTTAAAAAAATGGCGAGCGCGCCGAATTCTGAGAAGGTCTGCTGGGATTTTATGTGACCGCTTTTATAGATTAAACCGGCATTCGAGAAATATCCCGAGAAAAAAGAATATTCCAGAGAAGCGATTGTTTTTGCGTAAGCTGCAAACCAGAATTATCTAGAAAAAAAGCTACTTATATATAAGGGAACGACCAGCGGGAGAAGTCAGTTTATAAAGTGATCTCTTGAAATAAACAAGTCAACAAGTCAGTAGTAGTGAAATGTATATCAATTAGTTTAAGTGCATATATCGTGAATCAGTGAATAGTTTAGTAATTAAATAAATTAAGTGAGTGAACCTACCGTGTGTATGAATTTATCCCACCCAACAGGATAAACTGTTTTTAAGTAAATAAGAAAAACATTACATTAGTCTCAGAAGTGGGATTATATAAATAAAAAAGACGTTAACACTGCCAAGAGACTTAGTGGCCTGGAAGAGACAGAGTTGAAGGCAGAATTGGAAAATCGTGAGTTGGAAACGTCTGGTAAGAAGAGTGAGTTCGTAGAAAGATTCAAAGTGGCACTAGTAAGTAACGGGTTGGATCCAGAAATATTTTTATTCAATGACGAGGTTTCCACCTTAATCTCGTCAATTTCTGCTAATATTTCTGCTGATATGAACAAGAAGATTTCTGTTATCAAGAATGATTTTTCTGATCTGAAGAATGATATTTCTGCTATGAAGCACGACATTTTTGCCGACATCTTATCATTGAAAAATGATATTTCTACGGACGTCGAAAATGGAATTTCGTCCCTAAGATTAGTTATTGAGAATAAGATGACAACGATGGACGAGAAAATCAAAGATTTAGCAAGAAAGATGACAGATTCAAGAACACCAGGCACGCCAGAGGAAGAAAAGAAGACTGAACAAATAAAACCTTGCAATCCAGAAATACTTAACAAGGTAGAAGGCAATTGCAGTTTCACCCGACTCAAGGCCCTAACGTTTAACGATAAAACTTCGTGGACCAATTATGTGAAACAGTTTGAAGCAGCCGCTAGAGTGAATAATTGGCCCGACAGAGAGAAACCAATAAAGTTAACCATCGCGCTTCGGGAAGTTGCCTTAGATGTTCTTCAGACAATACCTTTGGAAGAAACGGATGACTTCGAGCAGCTGAAGAAGATATTAGACATGCGATATGGTCATAAATATCTAGAACATTTGTACCAATCCTAGCTGAAAAACCGAAGGCAAACACGTGACGAAACCCTTTAAGAGTATGAAGTGGATATTGCCCGACTAGTTCGATTCGCTTAACCATCAGCACCAGACAACATGATGGAATGTCTGGGCATCCAGGGATCGGTCTATGCATTCACTGCTGCTCTTGAATATGAAGCAGCCACTATGGTTTCGGGATACAACAAAGGTAGGATCATACAGGAAGAAGGTGACGATGACAAACTTGACCAGATCGTCAACTTGTTGAAAGGTATGGTAGAATAGAAGCCAAATAAAATCAGGTGCTGTAATTGTGGCGAGCTACAGCATGCACGCAGTTCGTGTAAGTGTCCTACGAGTCCTGCAAACCAAGAACCTCTTAAATGCAAAGCAGCCACGAAGGGCTTGCGGTACAACAATAGTATGGTCATACAGGAAAAAGATGACGATGACAAACTTGACCAGATCGTCAACTTGTTGAAAGGTATGGCAGACAAGAAACCGAAGAAGATCAAATGCCGGAAGTGTGGCGAGCAAGAGCACGTACGCAGTCCGTCTGAGCGCCCCAAGATAACTGCAACCCAAGAACTTCAGTCACTGGGGAAATCAGACAGGGGTGAACATCCAGCTGATGTTAATCACCGAAAAGCCAACTCTTTGCCTATACGGTCATGCCCTATAGACTATTTTCAATGCAAAAAGTCGGAACCTAAGGAAGTTGCAGTTTCAAGAATTACAGTAGTCAATGAAGAATGGTCACCCACCAGGATCAGAGAAGATCAGGAGAATGATCCTCACCTAAAGAAGATTCGGCAGTGGAAGGAAGGAAATCGGCGACCTACCTGGCAAGAAGTGTCAAGATTTTCACCGACACTCAAGGCATATTGGGTTCAGTGGGACTTCCTTGTCCTGGAATAAGGGCAGTTGAACAGAGTCCTTGAAAATGATGATCATTCCGAGATGAGGAGACGGCTAGTTATCCCTATAACGAGAGTAGCTGTGGTACTGAAGAAGTTACACGAGAGTCCATCGGGAGGTCATCTGGGAGTCAATAAAACCCTTCAGCAAGTCCATGAAAGCTTCTATTGGCTCCAACGATCTGAAGGATTGGTGTAAGAAATGTACGACTTGTGCTACGAGTAATGGACCACATCGCAAGAGAAGGGCACCTATGAAACAATATATTGTTGGAAGCCCTTTCGAAAGGATTGCTTTAGATATCGCTGGACCATTTCCGACGACAGGATATGGTGGCAAATACATACTGGTTGAATGGATCATTTCACAGAGTGAATGGAAATTTACGCTATTCCGAACCAACTGTAGCGGATGTATTGGTGGAAGAATTTATCAGCCGATATAGAGTGCCCTTGGAAGTGCCCAGCGACCAGGGACGAAATTTCGAAAGCGATTTATTCCAGGAGATTTGCGACAAGCTGGGAATGAAGAAGCCCAGGATAAAAGCATGAAATCCACAGTCAGATGGAATACCTGTCCAAAGTCTAGCCATCAGAGAGATTGGGACCATTATCTTCCCCTATTTGCATTGGCTTATCGATCTGCCGTCAATGAGTCCACGGGTGAAACACCTGCGAAACTCCTGTTTGGACGTGAAATGAGGCTCCCTTGTGACCTAGAATTCGGCTGTCGGTCTGGAGAAGATCTTGCAGGAGAAGACCACGTGATCCAATTGAGAAGAAGGCTGGACGATATTCATGAATTAGTTCGAACAAATCTTCAAGTTGCCAACGACAGAATGAAAATACTGTACGACACGCAGGCCACAGTAGGCGATTTTGAAGAACGGGACAAAGTATGGTTACACAACCCGACGAGGAGAAACGGAATTTTTCCAAAATTACAAAAATCTTGGGAAGGTCCATATTTAATCGAGAAAAGAATCAATGATGTTATATATCGCATAAGCGAGATCCATGGAAAACCAAAAGTGGTTCACCAAAATCGACTAGCGCCAGTCGACGGAGACCATGACCTAGAGAAAGAAGTAAACCATATTCCAGATGTGTCTGACCCTACCTTCGACGACTTCATGGGCGCGTATGGAGGTACCGGGAAAGCTAGATATGGAGTCACTTCAGAATAACGACAAGATTTTTTCACTCTCCCGGAAGATTATTCACTAGCATACAACATCCCCGCCCGTATCAAGAACGCACGAGGGCTGGCAACTGTCTTTCGAAAGAAGTTCGGGCAATTACAAAAACTTAAAGACCAGATTCCAGCCTCTGGTAAGACACTGGGACTGAAAAACAACTCGCGGTACGTCTTCTACGTGGTAACTAAAAATGAATTTCAAGATCGATCTACCTACCGCGATTTGAGGGAAGCACTTCGAAACCTCCAAGACCATGTGTTGGAATGCAGCGTGAAGAAATTGGCTATGCATAAGATAGCGAGTAACCAGTTGTATTGGCGAGTCATCAGGAACATAGTGAAAGTGACCTTCCAAGATACCGGTGTTCAGATATTAATTTGCAGCTACAACCCCCGTTATCAGTATCCGATGAACACGGTGCCATGTTATTTCCATAAGATCGGAAAGTGTATAAATGGGGCCATCCAGTCTCAGCTACACAAAATTTCCAGGAGGAACTTCCCTTTAAGATGGGGGTGAGGTTACGAACTCGCATACCGAAGTAGATACTGAGTACGGTCCTGTAACTTTATGTTAACGGAGTTTAAAAAATGGCGAGCGCGCGGAATTCTGAGATCGTTCATTGGAATTTTTTGTGACCGTTTTTATAGACATGTTCTCCGAAGATCTTTCAAGTATTGAGCCGGCATTCGAGAAATATCCCGAAAAAATAGAATATTCCAGAGGGGCGACTGTTTTTGCGTAAGCCGTAAACTAGAATTATCTATAAAAAAGCCCACTCATATATAAAGGAACGACCAGCGGAAGAAGTCAGTTTATAAAGTGATCTCGTGAAATAAACAAATCAACAAGTAAATAGTAGTGAAGTGTTTATATAAATTAGTTTTAGTGCATATATTGTGAATCAGTGAATAGTTTAGTGATTGAATAAATTATGTTAGTGAACCTACCGTGTGTATGCATTTATCCCACCCATCATGATAAACTGTTTCTATATAAATAAGGAAAACATTACAATATAGTCACTAAGGGACATCTTCCTTTTCCAAAATCCAGAAAGTTGGATTCCAAGACATTCAAAAATGCCGGAAAAGAATTCCATGGAATGTTAAATTTAGGTATTACTAATCATCTTCAGTAACTTCACCTTTACACATGGTACCTAAAAGCGACGGTACTTGACGAGCTTGCGGTGACTATAGGTAGCTTAACAAGGAACCAGTGCCTGAAGGATATCCTCTGCCATTGATATCAGATGTAAATTTGAAATTAAATGGTTGTCGGATATAGTCAGAGCTTACCACCAAATACCTATCGCAGAAGATGATGTTCATAAAACAACGATAACTACACCTTTTGGCGCTTATAAATTTTTATGCTTATGTTTTGGAATTCCCAACGCGGGGCAAACTTTTGGCAGGAATGAGTTAAGGCCATCAAGGATTTTCAAATACCAGCGACCGTGAAACAACTACAACGTTTTATCGGAATGGTAAACCTTTACTATAAATTTGCTAAAAATTTCGCTAGAATCCTCTGTCCTCTGCACGAACTCGTGAACAGTTTGACTAGAAACAAAACAAAAAATATAGACAAATGGTCAGATGCTGTGAGGAGTAGTTTTATGCAAGCAAAGGAAGAGCTTGTTAAAGCTACTTTGTTAGCTCGCCCCAAGGATGGCGCTAAACTATGTTTAACCACTGATGAAAGCCATCGGAGCCGTCCTTGAATAGATTGTCAATTGACACAGACAACCATTGGCGTTTTATTCCAAAAAAATTTCAAAAACCGAGGCTAATTACTCTACTTTTGAGAAAGAAGTCATTGCGGTTATTTCAGCAATAAAACATTTTGGGTACATGCTAGACGGAACAGATTTTATCGTATTAACAGACCACAATCCTCTAGAGACAGCTATTTTTCCAAAAACTGAAAAATCACCTAGGCGAGAAATTATATTACAACTCACGAGTAATATATGTAGGGAGTAAAAATGTTCATGTAGCAGATTTTCTTACTCGCATGGAGAAAGGAGCTCTCGACATCGTAGATTTCTATCTAACCCTAATATCAGAAAGTCAAAAATCAGATCAAGAACTCCAATTTTTACTTAGCCACGAAAACTATTGAACTGAAAACAAATTCAAATTAAGATATACTTCAGTTGATAAACCTGATATCAAATTGTGGAGCGAAGTATCAATCAACATACAAAGGCCTTATATCCCGAAAGATTTACGCTACGTGTTTTTAAAAAATTTCATAGCTCATCTCATCCGGGATATGACAGTTATAAGAACACATATGGTAATAAGACACCGCTAGATTGCTGAATTGCAATACCACGGATTGTTTTCTTGATAACGTTTTTTATTATCGCATTCAGATTTTATATATCCTCCTAATTTTGAAGTCTCATTTTAGTTTGTAGAAATAAAAGTTATTTTAAAAAAATTGTTTTTATGAAATACGAATTTAATTGGCGCAGTCAGTAGGATTGCCAATCGGCTCAAAAAAAATCGTGACAACGCCCCGTATCTACGGTTTATTTGGAATCTCGAACTTTGTGTTATTTTTGTGGTTTTAAGTTAAGTTCCATAATCCAGTCGAGGGAAGAGGGACCACATCCCCCAGATCCTAGTGGAGAAGAATGAACATTTTCTTCATAGTAGTGTAAGTCGAAAAACATTCAATTTTTTCCTTTTTCAAGTAAATGCTCGCTTTTATTTACGTTTTATATACTTTTACAAGAATGAAACATTTTTTTTAAACATAACTAATATAATTTAGATTAGTTGATGAATGACTCAATTGTAGAAGAATTTATTTAATTCTAGAATAACTTTGGAAGAAAAAAGTAATATACCAGACATTGAAGCAATGGCTAATCCAAACTATCAATTATTAAAATTATTTATTGATACTATTCCACAATACGAGGGTAATCCTCATACTTTAAATATTTTTGTAGATAATTGTGATACACTAATTTCTCAATTTTTCGATGCAACAAATTCACAAATAAATAGTGTTTTATCACGCGCATTGTTGAGTAAATCAGTAGGTAGAACTTTAATGCTTAAAGGTTCAAAAACTGAGTAACGAACATGGGCAGAAATAAAACAAGCTCTTCAATTATGTTTTGGATATCAGAGAAATATAGATTGCTTAGTGCAAGATACAATTGTTTTGAGACCATTAAAAAATGAAACATCATACAATATCGGTATGCGATGTCAGGAAGCACGTAGCTTAGTAATTTCAAAATTAAATGCTTCAAATGATCAAGTTGCATCAAAAACTATTAAAATCAAAAATTTGAACGATTCAGCACATAAAACTTTTATTAGAGGTCTAACTGGTCAATTTCAAAATAATATACGTTTGCGAAACCCAGATAGTTAAGAAGTAGCTATGTCTTTAGTTATAGAAGAAGAGAATTTTATGTACAGTCAGAATAGAAATAATACTATAAAAAATCAATCTTACCAACCAATACCGAGAATCACTCTGTCCAGACAAACTAATCATCATCCCAATTTTATCCAGAATAGCAATGCTAATTACCAACATTTCAGTTCGCCATCTTCTCAACCCATTATTCCAATTAATCGAAATTCAAATCCAGGTGTACCTAATAATCGATTCCCACAACCCCATCAGAATTTTAATAATTTCAATCGTCGTTTTATCCAAAATTCTTAACCCCAGTGGAGGAACAATGATAATTTTCAAACTCAGAGACAACCATTTTCTAATCAACCCAGACAAAGCCAGATATTGAGAGTACCCTCGAATCAAAGCAGAAATCAATCCCAACAAACCATATAAACCTACTCCAATGGACACATAATCGAGTAGTACAATGTTAGCACCTCAAAGAAAATTTACGTCCACAGAGTTATTTGCACAAGATGTAAATCATCAAAGTTATGAACTCGATAACCCGTTTGAGAATCAAGTACAAGTTGAATGATCATACCAAACAGATGATGTCCAAAATTCTAATTATATTAATCCACATGAAACCGATGAAACATACCCTGAATATAACTCTAATCAATATCAATTCGATGATCCTTATAAAATTTCTCAAAACCCAATTAAAATTTTTTCAACAAGAAACTCAACAATAAGTTGAAATACCAGTAAAAATGGAACAAGGCACCGGACTTTTAGGATATAAAAAGTTTGCACCTCATATCGAGATGCTGGTCGCTGTAGTAAATGTAGAAAATTACTTTGCTCTTGCTACGATCATAAACTCTAACACTAAATCTGAAAAAATCGAATTTTTAGAACCAATTGATATCGAAATTTTGAATATAAACCACATCAATTTCATTAAAAAAATGGAAATTGATCATGAATTTAGTGAAGACCATATTTTAAAGACCAATTTAAAAAATATTGATCTAAATCATTGCAATCCAGAAGAAGAAGAAGACGTTACCAAGAAAATATGTTATGACTATCGTGACATTTTTTATTGTGAAGAGATACCGCCCTCTTTCACTAATCAAATAAAATACAAAATAAATTTAAAAGAAGATACCCCAACTATACTATACTATACTAAGACATATCGTTACTCCGAAATTTATAAAGAAAAATATGACTGTGAAATAATTTACAAAAAAGGTACTTTAAATTCTAATTGCGATGCACTTTCTAGAGTAGTTATTAACGTACTCGAAAATTATTCAATTAATAATAATAAAGTTATAGGACCTTATGAAATATCCTAAATTTTGAATAGGAACGAAGTGGAAATAACTTCTAAGAAAAATCGAAATAAAAAGGAGATAATAAATAAAGGAACTAAAACAACCTCCAACTGTTACAGGTTGTCCATCCGCAGCCATGAGTGATCATACCACCCAAGACTCCTTAACTTAATATTGACCCCAGTCTTCTACCTCATAAATCAGACAAAGCTCAAAATAAAATTGAATTTTGGTCTTCAATTCAAACTTTTGACATTTGTGATATAGTAACCCAATTTAAAGCTATACAGAATCACTTTAAAATCATTCAGAAAACATTTCCAAAGGATGAAGATAAACCCGTGTTAATTAATGGATTTGAAAGTATGTTCAACCTGATATTAAATTGAGAAGAAAAAATACAAATCCAATTTTTAATATATGAATCAAAAGAGGAATAATACACGGATTTGGCTCAACAATTGAGTCTTTAACGGGCAATCTAGATTAAAACGATGCAGAAAAATATGATAAAGCAATTAACACACTTTATGAGAATCAATCAAACTTAAAAGAATAGTCAATTCACAAATAACACTTCTTCAAAATTCTATTATTATTTTTAAAAATAATACAAACACATTGGCACAAAAACGACAAACTTTATTCAAACGAATAGAGAAAATTGAAACTTATTACAAACAAGAACTATTTATGTCACGGATACGCCGGTTTCCCAAATCGTTCCAACGTATCAACTAATTTACAATATTCTATAGAAAATCGAAGTAGCTATCACATTTTCCAAAATAAATAAAGTCACAGAAGTAAAATGTTATACCAAGGGATACAAAACAGTATTTATCTTATAAATTCCAATAGTAGAAAGCGAAACGTACAATTATTTCCACATATACTCATTGCCTGTACCCACACAAGACTCCTTCCACGTAATTCTACCTCAAGCAAAATTCCTAATCCTAAATGACCTTTCCTATATGTTTTTCGACGAGAATTGTCAAGAAGTTATAGTATGGGTATTTTAGAATAAAAATCAACCTATTTCTGGATTTCCCTTAAAACTCGACGGTTCTCAAAATAATGATAATATTCCATAATTTAGCCGTTCACTGTATAGAAGAAGTCACAATAAATCCAATAGGGTTGCAATGGTGGAGGACGCTTCGGCACTATCTCCATTCAAACAAATTACATGTTTGTAATAATACTTAAAAATAGTATCATTGGCAACAATTAATAAAATTTCTTTGAAAACAGAAAGGAATGTAAGTACAAAATTGTAACATGTAAAAACCAAAATAACACTATTAAAAAATCCTGATACATACAATCAGATATAATGAACACTTACGAGCACACAGATTGAAATTTCCAGAGAAATCCCATTATTAAAAACATCTACTTGACACCGAATATTCATTAACCACAAACATATAAATAGGAATACTACATATTTTTGATATGAAATAAGAACTAGATTTCCTTGAGGAATTAGAAAACACTTAAAGACACTCCCAATATGAAGTGGACAATGAACAGATAAATCTAGTAAATTTTCCACTATTCACTTTTTTCTTAAGTTCATAATAATTGTAAAGATCTGCAGATAATAGTTTTCTTTGGTTTCCTACATCATTGCGCACAGTTATACCGATCTGAAAATGGGAGTAAGATATCCAAGATATCCCATAGGGCTAGTAAAATCTAAGCTTAAATATTTGTATTATCATATCTATTTCTTTTTTCTATTCACATATATTACGTCAATCAAAAGATAGAACACTTCTAGGCCAAGTCAATAATAATTATTGAACACTAGGTAGGCAATAAGGAAATAAAAGATACGGATTTTCATCTAAAATTAGCAAAATTGAAGAGCCAACGATCAGTCATCAGAAGAGTCCCAAAAGCTTCAAGAGCTCTTTGTGACTTAACGCTCTCTAGTCTTACTGATGCATGCGTAAGACAAAATTCTATTCCTACCTGGGAAAATCTACTGCTTTTTCCATATAATGTTTTAAGTCTCCCTTCTAAAAATTCTAATAAAAAAGTATCTCTTTCTACTATAATCAAGAATAATTTGGAAACCTTTGATAATATAGATCATCATTTGAATTTCTCTGTTCGGAAAAACATAAATGTATCATTAAATAGTAAAATTATAAATGTCATTAATAAAGTTTCTGACGGCGACTTGACATCCGCAATCAAAATCTTAGCTTCAGATGACAGTTTTGCTTATGTCAGTGCAGCCATTTTAACAGAATTAAAATCGAAACATCCTTTAGATAAACTTAATAGTACCTTCCCTACTTTGAGTTCGGAACCTGTTTCTATTCTTACAACAGAAGAATTTGTCAGTAACGCAGTAAACTCTTTCAAAACAAGTTCTGCTGGTGGTTTAGACTCTTTGAGACCTTCACATCTACAAGATTTAATAAGTTACAGTGCTGGCAGTGCTGGCCCTTCAGGAAAAAATCTCTTATCACCCTAGTAGAACAGAATGTTGGCAATATATCGGCGCAACATCGCCCCTATATTGGAATATTGGCGCAATATGGCAGCAAGATTTCAATATTTAGCCATTATTGGCTTCAGATTAAATCTCGTTATACCGCCAATATTTGTTTGTGAATGTTGGCCAGACATTGGTGCAATATTGACAATATATCACCAATGTTGGATATACATAGGCTCTAGTTTTTTTTGTAATATGGCCTTTGCATTGGGAATCAATATTGGAGGAATATTGGCTAAATATGGGTTAAACAAAATATTGATGAATTAACGGACTTCCAATATTGCGCCTTTATTGTGTTCAATATAGCCCCAATATTGTGACACAATATTATGAATAGATTAGCAAGCCAACGTTTGTCCAATAAAACTTATGAATAATTTTAACAATGTTGGCGGTTTTATATAAAACCATATTGTAGCCAATATTGGTTTAAAATGGTTATTTTATATTGGCTGTATAGGGACTTGCCAGTGTTTTACCAATATTAAATTCAATTTGCTAGAAATAATATTGACTGTTTTATATTAACGCAGACTATAAATAATATTGGTTGAAAATGGATATTTTATATTGGCTGTATAGGGAACTTCCAGTGTTCTACCAATATTAGTTTAGATTCTTAGCGACAATATTGGTGAATTCATATAAAATCTGTCTGTAGGCAATATTGGCTTGAAATTGATATTTTATATTGGCTGAATAATAAATTTAATTTGCTAGCAATAATATTGACTGTTTTATATAAACACAGACTATAGCCAATATTGGTTGAAAATTAATATGTTATATTGGCTGTATAGGGAACTGCCAGTGTTCTACCAATATTAAATTCAATTTGCTAGCAATAATATTGAGTGTTTTATTTAAACGCAGACTATAGCCAATATTGGTTTAAAATGGATATTTTATATTGGCTCTATAGGGAACTCCCAGTGTTCTACCAATATTAGTTTAGATTCTTAGCGACAATATTGGTGAATACATATAAAATCTGTCTGTAGGCAATATTGGTTTAAAATTGATATTTTAAATTGGCTGAATAGGGACCTGCCAGTGTTTTACCAATAATAAATTTAATTTGCTAGCAATAATATTGACTGTTTTATATAAACACAGACTATAGCCAATATTGGTGAAAATTATTATGTTATATTGGCTGTATAGGGAACTGCCAGTATTCTACCTAGATTAATTCAGACTCTTAGCAACTATATTCGCGATTTTATATCAAAGCAGTCTGTTGTCAATATTGTTTTAGAATGGGAATTTCATATTGGATGTATGGGGAATTTCCAATGTTCTACCAATATCAAATTTAGATTTCTTGCAATAATATTGAGTGTTTTATATAATCGCAGACTGTTACCAATATTGGTTTAGGATGGATATTTGATATTGGCTATACAGGGAGCTACCAGTGTTCTACCCATATTAGTTTAGATTCTTAGCAACAATATTGGCGATTTTATATGAAAGCAGTCTGTTGTCAATGTTGTTTATAAAAGAAAATGTTATATTGGCTGTTGCAATGTTCTACCAATAAATTTTTTATATTACTAGCAATAATATTGATGGTTTTATATAAACGTAGACTGTAGCCAATGTTGGTATAAGATGGATATATGATATTGGCTGTATAGGGAACTGCCAGTATTCTACCAGTGTTACTTCACATTATTGCAATAATATTGTAGGTTTTATACATAGAAATAGAAATAAAAGTTATATATCAAAGCAGGATGTAGCAATTATTGTGTTAAAATGGAATTTTTATATTGGCTGTAGGTATAAGGGAACGCCCCTGCTGGTTACACAAGCCATTAATCTACTAGTATAACTTTTTTGGTTTGTTCTAAAAAAAAATTTCCTAAAATTGTTCATTAATCAATAAATAATTTTTAATTAGTGTCATTTTTTAACTTGACTTCTTCTCACATCCTTCCGTGAATTGAAATATTATTGACACGTTTTCGTCCATTCTTACAAAAATACAGGATCTATTATATTAGTTAACCAACACTAATATGCGCCTATCCTACGTCAATGGTCAACGGTTGATAGATAACTAACGTTTGCAAAGACTCTTATAAGGTACAATGTATTTAGATGAATAATAGCGTTATATCGAACGCCGCGTTCTCTAAAACACGATGGCATGTTTTAGAAAACGCTACGACAGCAAAACACTACCGCGCTGCGTAAATAGACGTATTTGTTCGAATATAACTACAATCTGGACGTTAATTTAACGTTCGACGTACGGCGATATAAAACGCCTGCATGAAAGGGCCCTTAAATGAAACTAACACAGACGACGCTATTTTAACGTCGTACGTCCAGCGGCACAAAAGGGATCTTTGAGCCCTTTTATGCAGGCGCTTTATGTCTCCGTACGTCGAACGTTGAATTAACGCCCAGGTTCAAGTTGCATCTCGATAGCGTTTTGGTGTCGCGGCGTTAACTTAATTATGCCGTCGTGTTTTAGAGAACGCAGCGTTCGATATAACGCCACTATGAGTGAATACAACTGACATCTTGAAAACGTTCTCGGAAGCGCCTCTATAGACCGAAAACATAGTCGCTGATGACAGTTACTGAGGGAAAGCATATATTTATTTACGTTCATTTTATGTTTGTAATATGCTTAAACATGGCTATTGTTGATTTTTCGAGCATTGCGGAACAGTTTTGTAATGAAATGAAGTATTAAAGATATGTTGAGACAGTTTAAACAGTGGATATGTCGTAGATATAGAGTATATGATGGAAGTTTAGGAGCGAAGCAATAAGGCATAATTACTTGATAGTCACTGCAGTGTCACTTAACTATTGAAAAAACGAATAAACTTCTAAAATATTATATTGGTCAAGACAACACATAAGTTAAATAATTGATTTCTTGTCCCTCGGTAACTGTTCTGACGTCACACTTTTTCGGTCTATCGTAGGTCAACTGACGTTTGCATAAATACTCTCATAAGGTACAATGTATTTAGATGAATAGTGGCGGTATATCGAACGCCGCGTTCTCTAAAACACGACGGCACTTCCAGACGCTTGTAAGAGCATTCCCAATAGATTACATAAACCTGCGCTGGCTTAACATGTCATAACAGCGAAGGCAAAAAAAAAGAAGAAGAGCAGTTTAGCGGGGACCTCCCACTTCACTACATCAGCGTCTTTGACAAATTGTGAAATAATTTTGCGTTTTTGGTTTAAATAATTAGCATTGTAATCAATTATCAATATCGGCATTTTTGTACGCCAATAACTCAATAAAATTACATGTGTGGTGTTTGCTCTTTGTTTGGTTGTTAAAATGGATACAAGTAAACGGTAAGTACATACAATGTTAGAACCGCTAGTGACGCCATAATCCGCCCTTGTTATAATAATGAAGTTATTCGACAAACATTTTTTACGAATGTTTTTTTACGATATACTTTAGAGTATTTTATGAGAAGTATTGCCTTGGTAAATGAATACTTGTAGTTGGTTGTACCATTCATCAACGTACGGTATTTAAACAAAGGGCGTCAAGCGTAAACAAAATTTCTTATCTCTTAATATGAATTAGATATTTGATAAAAGATTTTGGTCTAATATCGGCTTTGGGTACATTCATTCAAGCAAAATCATATATGCTTCAATTAAACACATTTTTTGTACCTAAATTATTTATGAGGTATAAATATTTAGTAAGTGAGAAACCTCTCGAGACAAAAAGTTTTTATACTAATATTATCTATGTAAATTTACTAGAAATACACGATTTTATATAATATGCAGTGTGTTAAAACACGAAAATAAACAAAATTCCCAATATCTATTAATGTATTTAATTGGTAGAGAATTTTTGCTGAGAACGATGTGTAGATGAGGTATTATTATTTTTACTTCACATAGCGTAGGTACTGAGTGGCCAAACATTTCGGTAGGATTTGAGTTTTTATAATACATAGGTAGATAGCTTCTAAGAACAAATCCAGTTTTAAACGTGAAAATGTTGCCAGCTAGCTCTCCAGGGATTATCTAAGCTTCTCTTTGTTGATAAATTATTTAGTGTTAATATTATGGCTTGATAGGAAAAGCCCGCGACAAATTTAATGAACTTGCACACCTGAAAATTGGTTAATGAATGTTAAATTCGAAATTAAACAGACTCAAACAAGCAAGCACAGCTGAAAAAACTCCCAACTCCTCACTAATTCATATACAGTGTGTACACATCAATTAGCTTCTTCAAAGAGTAGTAGTTACTTACGAAAGTACAAATCAATTAGCTTCTTCAAAAAGTAGTAGTTACTTACGAAAGTACACCATTGAAGTTATTTTGATTTTATTATTCATATTCGAAATAATTTTCTATAAAGTTAATTGATTGGTTAATATATTGTAGATTATGTTTAGCTTATTTGGAAAATGAATGTGCCAATATGCAATGCCGGGACTGCATTATTACAATTACTGCCGAGCATTTAGAGCAGGAAAATGCAGGTTAGCGGGCAATTGCACCTACCTTCACGTACACTACTTTGAAGAAAAATATTACATTGATCGTTTGGTCGATCCCCAAACATGGAAATAGAAATTTTCCGAACAATGCAATTGAGGTGTGGACATTGCAATGAATCTGCAAACACAAGAAAGTGTAGGAGGTTTGGTGCATGTTCGCTCCGACTTGTACATAGAATGCCCATGGACTATGCAGACGGGGCATTTGTTTGCAATTGTTGCTTGGGGTAACTGTCGGCATACTTCAGTTACGGTAATCCATGTGGACATGTGTATTGCACGGCATGTTGAGGACAGTGGGTGAAAAATAATGGGACATGTCCCTCGTGCAGAAGAATAATCACCCCAATTCAACAAAAGGTAGGCACCATATGCAGATGTAAAATTCATTTGTCAGTTGTAGGCATCTGTTTTATTAAAAAGTGTTTGTTCATTTTGCAACTGGTAGGTAGGTGTAGTAACGAAACTTGGCATAAATTTGTTAATTTTAAATGAAACTCTTTTATATTTCGTGTAAAATTTGATAGAATTTTCTCAAATGGTAGCAAAGCGCTTTCGACTGTTAAGTCGTCATCGCTGCTCACCTGTTAGTAAGTGAACCAATAAATAATAACGAAATGAAAAAGTGAGGTTAATCACTCATCATAATATGAATCCACAAAAATATCGAAACATAAATAAACGGTTGAACCAGTTAAAATACAATTAAAATGTGTTTGAACTATTTCAATTGTATTTTAACTTTTTCGACTGTCCATTTATGTTTGGATATTTTTATGGATTCATCTTATAGTATTACCTGACGAGTAAGTAACCTCACTTTTTTCATTGTAATTTTCATTACATTAATATTTTGCTATGATTTGAGAAAATTTTATTAAATTTTACACGAAATACAAAAAAGTTTTATTTAAAATTATATTGAGATCTGAACAGCATACAGCTTCAAAGCTCTCTATTTAACATTTGTTATGCAAATTGTCAATGGTTTTTGAGATACTCCAAACTTAATAGTTGAAATTTCAGTATTATGGAAATTATTATTGGTTGTTTTAAATTTAATGTAGCATGTTTCTTGGACATGTGGGTACCTGCAGTATACTAAGTCTACATTCAGTATATAATTTATATAATATTGTGCTCACTTTCAGAAAATTGTCATATTTTTAATAGAGTTCAAAATATGTATGATTTTAGGTACCTATTAGTTCGCATTAACTTAAATCTTAGTACAAACAATAACAGTACTTTTTTATCACTATAGTATCATAAGTATTGGTGAAAAACAAGAAAAACGTTACATTCAAAATAAAATATCGCAAAAACTGTTAACAATTTGCCTAACAAAAGTAAGTGTCACCTTTTGTCCTCCCGTACCTAGTTTTTTATGGAAGTTGAGCTGTAAAAAGTTCAAATAATTATAATTGAATTTTCATACAGTGTGCATAAAAATGTAGTGGGTAGTGCAAGTCACATGACCTAAACACACTGTATTTTATTATATTTGTAGATTCTCCTTGAAGGCATAGCATACTTGTGGTGTAACATGGATGGTTACAAACATGTAGAGTATAATTTGGCAGTTTTACAAAGTTGTTATACCAAAATAATTCATTATTAGTTAAAACGAATTAATTTATAATAGTGACTTTTGTAGATCCCATAATAATGTGGTTAGTGGGGTCTCAAGTTGTAACCAATAACAGGCTGTCTATATATAGAATTCGCAATAAACTTCTGTTTTTTTAGCAATAAGACAACCCCATGCTTCATGTTTCTCTTGGGTATATGTGAGTCAGTTGACTGCAAATACAAACACGATTTTATGAGATGCCACAAAATGTGTGGCTATTTCACTTGCAAGTTTTTTACATTGACGCCTGAGGAATTAGAAAGTGTACGTGGCAATGTCCGGCCATTCACTGAAAAAGTTGCCAAAGGAGTGGATAGAATGGCGTACATTATAGTAACATCCACACCAAGCAGAGCGGATCATATTTGCCCTAGACTTTTCACCGGGAAGTTTTGTGATTATCCTCCACAATATGCATGTCAAATTTGCCCCTACTTCCTAGAAAACAGTAAGTTTTGGTTTCATAGGTAAAATAGAATGATTATTGGAAAACTATATGTTTTTAGCTGAACATCCGTAGTGTGCAAGATGCAGGATGTTTTTACTATCGAAAGTATCCAGATGCCTGAAGTGTGGCCATACTTATTGAGATCTGTGCTTGAATGCTCTGGAGTACACAATGGCGAGTTCAGCGCCCTGTGTGCAATGCTGAAAATGTGGGTTATGTGCCAAGGATTTATTCTTCGGTAGGCGCGATATGGGCACTGGTACGAGAAATACCTACCTACTCGTATGTATGGACAGTTTAACGTTAAGGTAAATGCTAACAAACACATTATTTTCGTTTACAATTGTAGTAAAAGGAGTAACAACCCACACGGCAAAAGTAGAGCTGCGAAGGTAATGTTTGTCAAAAGACAATGCGGGTTTTCACAACAACTACAGAATAAAGCATTTAATAATGAAAGAGGACACTCTAACGGGACCGATAATTCATTATCATTACAACTGTGAAGCTTATTCGTTCACTTGAACAAAATCCCGGCATGAGACTTCTCAAGGGTGGTCCAACTCCAAGTTGATGACACACTTTGTATAACAGAGGATGATCAGACTATGAAAGTTCAGGGCGCCACCACCTTTTCAAACGTTACGAAAGAACAAGAACAAAACTACGGTGATAAAGGTGGAAACACCGTGTAAAATAATTTACTCTAAATTAAAATAATATAAAAAATTAATATTAAAAACGTTAAAAATAAAATGTGCTCAAACTTAATCAACCCGAAGACGATACCCTGTGGCTCTCACAGCCGGGTGGATTAGAAATAAAAGAGAATATATATAAGAAAACTTTATTTAATTCTGCCTTAGAACGGGACGGAAAAAAATAGAGGATGTACTTAACTGACGGTACTCTGGTGATTCAGATGTTTTGAAGGAATGGAAACGGTGTTTTCTATGGTGAAAGATGTCTCGGACCAATGGAAGCTGTCTTCAACGGTAAATGTGTCGTAGATAGATGGAAGCTGTCATCAACGGAAAAGGTGTCTTACATAAATGGAAGCTGTCTTCAAAGGTACAGGTGTCTTACATAAATGGAAGCTGTCTTCAACGGTAAAGGTGTCTTACATAAATGGAAGCTGTCTTTAACGGTAAAGGTGTCTTACATAAATGGAAGCTATCTTCAAAGGTAAAGTTGTCTTAGATAAATGAAAGCTGTTACGTAGCTCTCACGTAGCTCTCACATAGCTCTCACATAGCTGCTGTGCTTACCTAAGAGTACACAAGAATCAGGAATATGTAGGAACTTGATCGTAATGGGGCACATTGTGTTGGTTCAGCTTTTCAGGTTTAAAAGGAAGGCAGTTATTTGAATTTACAAAAATAAAAAATACTGAAAGCTTCCCAACATATATGTCTCCCATATTGAAACAATAAAAAACAATTTAACTAAATTAGTAGTGTACTGATGTTCTGAAACATTTATGAGAGCCAAAAAGTTGTTATTTGAATAAATAAGGTGCTTAAAAAATATATCTGTAACCTGTAGTGTCAGTATCCTTCATACGAATGAATATTCTATGGGTTTTAAAATGTTATTATAATGTTATTTATTATATTGAAAAAAGATATTTTGCAACATAAAAAGCTCTCAAGTGTTTGCACAAAATTAAACAATGATTTGTATTTAGTTTAGAATTAATAAGTAGATATAAAAGGATTCCGTGACCACGTGCAACTGTAATTTATCTCTGAATATGTAAAAGAACAGAAATGAAAGAAATGCAATGAAAATTATCTCAGCGATTATATCGAATGAAGCTTAGAGATTATAAAATATAAATTTCAACTTACCACAGCAAATTAAGAAAACTTTCAGAACAAGAGAAAACGTGAGTACGTATTTTCTCTTCAACGTCGGTATCGGAAAAGGGAGGATTTTCAGCTTGTAGCGAACAGGGGGAAATTGACATATGTCAATTGTCTCAACGCTCAGTTTTAGTTCTATGGTTGGGAGTGGCTGATGAGACGGCAAGCGGAAATTACACGGAATTTATTATATTAGATCGAAACAGGTCGATGGACATGTTACACAACATGAACAAAGTTAGTATATATTTCAAAAGATTCAATATTAATTTAGTATTTTTAGTTGCTACCTATTAATAATTAGTTGATTTGTACCATGAGATGGGCAAGTAAGAATGGCTCCAGGCCATTTCTTGCTACAAAAATATATTTATAGGTTTAGAAATTGTTTTTCGAGTCATGGCGGTCACTGGACTAATAAAACTCTTTTTATCTGAATACTCATTATATCGCCATATCCAATAGCTTCATCAGGAGTGAGCTAAAATAACATTGTAAAATTATAATTGCTTCACAAAATGAAACAATTTACATATGTTTACAGTAAACTTAGGATGTTACAGTGTATGTTACTCAATTGGTTGGTCTCCCTAATGTAATTAATGTTGTTTTTTGTGTTCTTTTTATATGATACATTTCCAGGACATATTTTTGACAATTCGGTGGGTAAAAATTCTAAGTTCCTCAAACAAATATAAGAGTCATTTATTTCTGGAAATGTATCATAAAGTTGTTTGAATGGTCTAGAATTTTTACCCCCGAATATAAATTACATAAGTGACACCAACCAATTAAGTAACATGTACTGTAACATCCCAAGTTTACTCTGAATATATGTAAATGGTTTTATTTTGTGACATAATTTCAATTTTACAATCTGTTATTCTAGTTTACTCATCATAAAGCTATGAAATATAACGGAATCGAGTATTTTGATAAAAGAAGTTTCATTAGTCCAGTGACAGCTATAACCCGAAAATAAATTTCCTTTAAATTTATAAATAACCACGGTCAAAAAATGTGTTTTTTAACAGTTTGTATCTCCTAAGCTTCTAATTTTAAAGCCATATGTGTGAAGAATATAAAAAAGCAAAGATACTACAATACATCTTATGGATATAAAAATGAATTTAAAATGTGTAGATTTAACCTTCTTACATCTTCCATATATATATATATATATAATAATTCTTAATAACTGATATGGCAACCGAGAATCATTCTTATTTGCTCACTAGTAGTTGCAGCTGTTTGTTTTAAATTCAAATATTTCATGTTTTAGATATAGCTAGGTATATCGTTAGCTCATATGGTGCCAATGATTTTAGGTCAGAATATTTGCAATCTGACATTAATAGCAATCCTTCGACAATTTCTAATGAGTCTTTACATGTTTCTGATAACAGTTTGGGAAGTAACAATGATTTATCTGATAACATATCAGTTACTGATATAAATCCCTTTAGCAACGAAATTTGCGAGGCAAAGTTAGATACAAGCACAACAGATACATTTTGCAGCATTATCGAGCAAAATGTTGCGGATGCAAACGCGTGACCTTCATTACTTAGCGATTTAGTTACTTGGTTTTATGAAAAACAAGTCAATCATGAACAGTTGGCAGGCATTCTTCAGGTGTTATAGAAGCATGGCCATCCAGATCTACCAAGCTGCAGTAAGACTGCTTTAAAAACAGTTAGAAAACTTCCATACGTGGAAGTAGTATCTGCAAAAAATACACCTGCACAGTTTATATATATTGGAATAAAAAAAAATTTGGAAATTGAGTTCAAACGAGGATTATCCTACGTCTTGAAAGAAACTACTATTCAATTAGTTTGCAACGTAGACGGTTTATCAATATTTAACAGTAGCGTTTGGCAGTTTTGGCCTTCGCTGGGACAAATATTTGTTAAGAATTGTCACACAGAACCTTTTGTGATAGCCCTATATTACGGTGATAGTAAGCCCGCTGATTTGGAAACATATTTCCAGGAATTTATCATGGAAATTAACGTTTTACAAACAACTGGTTTCACCTACGGAGAAAAAAAATTCAAGTTTCAATTGAAATATTTCGTTTGCGATAGCCCAGCCAGGTCCTTCATAAAATGTGTTAAATCACACAATGGATTCTTCTCTTGTGATAAATGTAATGTGAAAGGGCGTACAAGTGATGATAGCAGGAAAAACATAATTACATATAAAGTTTTTGCTGGGGAAAATATTGAAGTTCGAACGCACGTGTCATTTGTCAACAAATTACACCCACAACACTACAAAGAAACAACACCTTTAATTAAACTAGAAGAATTTGATATGTTCAGTGGCTTCATTTTGGATTATATGCATGTAATTTGCCTGGGAACTGTGCGCCGTTTGGTCAACTTTTGGCTGAAAGCAGACTCCAATTTCAGAATCAAACCTGTGTATCGGAACATTGTCGCACGTCGAATGGTTCATGTAGGAAATTTTTTTCCAAAAGAATTTAATCGTCGTCCAAGATCAACATTGGAATTGGATAGATTTAAAGCCAGCGAATTTCGCACGATTATACGGTATCCGCCAGAATAAACAGTACCGAAACAGAGAGTGCTGTGGAGTTGTTTATGTAATATGGATTTGTCATATTTGACTTAATTGTCATTCGTTGATATATTAATAGTACGCTGCAGTTAAATTTGATTTAAAAATGGTTCCAACAACGGAAGAAAAAGTTTTTTTTGGTAGAGCATTATTTTCGTTCATACGGAAAAGGTCGTATTGATGGTCCAAGCTTAGAACAGGTGTCAATAAAATATCAACAAAAATTTAATAAAGCAGCTCCTAGTAAAAGTGTGATTTTAGCTGTTGTTGAAAAATTTCGTCGCACTGGTAGTGTATCGTGTCAACGTAAAGGTTCTTCAGGTCGTCGAAAAACAGTATGCACTAACGAAAATGAATGGTTCCAACAAGATGGTGCAACGAGCCATACAGCTGTGCGCACCTTTGACTTACTCCGTCAGCATTTCGATAATAGAATAATTTCTCGGGGAACGGACTTCGAATATCCTTCTCATTCACCTGATCTGACGCCATCTGACGCATACATTTGGGGCATATTGAAGGACAAAATATTTCACTCGGAAAATCCGCCGGCGAATATTGCCGAACTACGGCAAAGAATACAAAATATTTTTCGGCATTTACATCAACCACTTTTTATAAATATGTTTATTGACTTACAAAATCGATATGAAGCTTGTTTGCGTCGAGATGGTGAACATTTTGAACACTTACATTACAGAAATTAAAAATTAATTATTATTTTTATTTTCGGTACTGTTTATTTTGGCGGATACTGTACTTTATATTGGTTTCGCTATTTTTAAAGGGATGCTGCCCAAGGAGATGTATCAACATTTTTTGCTTTTATTTTGCTCTTGTAGAATAGTTCCAAATGATTATGATGACCAACTTGCTAAGAAAGCCAGTGAAATGATGAAAAAATTCGTACAACAGTCACATGAACGCTACCCATCACACGAGCCTGTTTCCAATACACATTCGTTAACGCATCTAATTGAACAATTGATAAATACAAATATGAGGTTGGATGATGTAAGCTGCTTTTCTTTTGAAAATTATCTAGGAAAATTGTAGAGATCTATAAAAGGGTACTATAAACCATTCGAAGAAGCTTGTAAGAGAATTTTTGAAAAACGAGATTATTTGCCATACTGTAGCACCCAACATAACAATATTGCATTTCAAATCATTACCGTAACTAAAGGTGTCGTAACACAAATTCAGTTCCAGAATTTTCTCTTGTCTGCAGTAGATGCAAACAATTCTTGCATAATATTGAGATGTATGAAAGTCATGAAAACTAGAGAAATTATATGTAATGATGATAATTCAGTTTCTTTGTCTGGATCTGTTTATCAGAAAAATGTAAATGCTTTTGAACATCCAATACCATCTTCTTTGGTACACATATTTAAGGTTGATGGTTTGAGTGCCTTTCAATTCACTATTACCTTACAAGACGGTTTCACCAAATGCCTACTTTTTTCTGTTGAGGATGACATATTTGCTGTGGGTTTATTACATACTCAGGTTTGTGAATATTGTAATGCATTGTTTCTGAATATTATAATGGGTTAAATTATATGTCTTAGTCGTGTAAGTAATGGTTTTTTAAGGTATTCTTACAAAAGGAAATCATTGGAAATTAATTCATCAGATGACTCGAGTGATGAAGGGAACAGTTAGGATGTAATTATTTTCACCAAAGATAACAGTGTGGACTTTGTACCAAGTTGTTGGGCAATCGATAATAATAAGACATCATACGTTTGGCCTACATTAAAAACAGAGTCCAAACTCTTAGAATTGAAAAAAAATGCAGGACATTGCCACCTCACATTTCTTTCACTGAATATGAAGCGATATTTAAAAGGACAGTCACTTCGATAACAGAGGATAAAGACTGTGTATCATATTATGTAGATAATATAAGTTCCTCCGCAGAGTCGAGTAAATCAGCCACTCCAATAACACCGACACGATTAGAACCACGAACTGTTACAGATAATATCTCGGATGCTTGCAGTCAATCACCTTTACCAATGTGTAAGTATCATCAACTTTTTTGTTCCTTTATGTAAAATGAATAAAAAATGAATTTGATATGTGTACATTTAAGATACGTTTGCTCTTTTTTATGTCATAACGAATGTCACACCCTTTTAAAGAAATTTCACCATTTATAATTCATTATGTATATGTTAAGAGAAGATATTTGTAGAAGTATTACCAACTCTCTTCCTTGAAAGGAAATTTAAAAGAGTTATATAACATTAAAATGTTACTGATAATTTTAAGAAATGTACATAGATAATCACAATTCATATTGGGTGTGCTTCATATATTTTTCTTGCTAAGTAAACTCAATTGATAAGTTAATTTCACATGTACTTTTCATTTCCTAAAAAATTACCTGTGTACCTGTACTTTTGCATAAATTTCAACTATATTTTATTTTTATAGCCACTCCATTTGATTCAGAAAGAACTGATGGCAATTCATTCTATGTGCTACAAGATATGCCAATTGAATTAGACAAAACACTTGTCAACACCGTGCTATTAACTGCAAATGATGTTCGAGAAGAATTTGGGTCCTTTACTGCTACTGGTGAAATACCTTTAACAGCTGATTCTTTCAATGGTAATGCTCTCAATTGATACAATGAATATAACGGTTACTATAACTGTTATTGTGGGTATACAAATAGTTAACAATGATTCAATTTTCAGATTTTGTGGAGAAGCAAGCCAGTATTATGGTGAGACAGGTCGAAATCTTTGGTAAAATACTAGGTGGCATTCAATATGAACTAAGGGGTTTGCGTGAACAACTTTCAAGTTCGAACGTTGCTGTGGCAAAATGTAATATTTCACAAGAAGATGTTGAAATAGCTTCAATGTTTCCCATACAGTCTGAAAAGAAACTTCAGAATCTTGAATTGAAGCTTCAAAATAAAGAATTTTTCCAAAAAGTGGTGAGTATATCTTATAGAGTATACATACAACTCAATTCGATTATGATGTCACTTCAATAATTATAAATTTTTTTTTTGTTGCATTTTAGCTTGCTTCTGTCTCGCTTGTTGGAGGAAAAGACATTAACAACCTAATTTCCAATATACTACGGAAAACATTGTCTAAGGAACTCAGCCTCAAGTTTAGCGGTGTTGGTAGAAAAGGAAAGAAGAATTTCTCAAAATTACAGCTATACAAGGTTATACTGGCAGCTGTTAAAATACGCTACAATGACGTAGATGATATTGTTGTACTAAAAAGAACATCGTTAGTACTGGCAACATCTGGTGATCGTGATGGAGGTAGAAAAGCAAGAGCAACCAAACGATATGGTTGGTTTAAAATTACTTGATATTGTTAGGTCCCTATAAAGTTCACGCAAATGGAGAAAGGGTCAACAATCATCTTAGAATATTCCCAAACATATGCCATCACGCATGAGTTATTATTACAATCTTATTACTGCCTCTTTCTCTATTTGTCTGAACTATATACACCTTTTAATTTGCTTCAACATTGTCTCTGCCGTGAATACAATTCTCGCAATTATATACAAATTATCTAATGAGTTTTTTTAATTAATGTTTTAGGTACTTCTAGTCCGTCTTTGTCTTTAGCAGATTCTTCCGCAACTTCGAGTGGCAGTAATACACAGCTGCTGTCGATTCTAATGGAAGGCGACAAGGAAGTTTCATAGTTGTTAACGATATGAGACTTGAACAGTGTGTGATAATGTGCAGTAGGATATAATATGTAAAGTATCATTTATTAATATTACCGCATTGAAGGAACATCCTGTATGTGTTACTTGCGTAGTAGGCTTTTATATATGGCATTTATATTTTGTTATAAGGGTATGTTTTGACGCAATCATACAAGCTCTAATTTAAACATATTTTCATTTGTCAGATTTGTATTGTGCAATCGTTAGACTTCACATTTTACTGTTAGTTATTCTTAACAGGCATAATATTTTCTCTTTATTTAAGCAATTATTTTTATTGTTACGGATTTCTGAGCTCCTCTTATTTATGTATAATTTATGATGTTTTCAATACTCTGAATAAGTGTTATTTCGTTATGTTGTTTTTCCCTTTATTTGAGTTGTATGCATTCATTTTCATAGAACTGGTTTCAGAATTCTTTTTCTATTTTTGGTTGTGGTCAACCCCAGCAGTGCATTTCCATTATTAAAATTTTGAACATACAATAGCCTGTCTTGTATGTTATGTTATCCAGTTGTAACATTTTTTAACCTTTTTTATAAGAATCATTTCAATGTCTTGTTATTTGTTAATTTTTTTTTGTATTTAATAAATCCATTGAAAATCAACAAATTTTCATATTTCGCAATACCTAAATTACTAAAAAAGGGAAATAATAACTTTCCATTCAATCTAAATATTGAGTATAACACATTGGTTACATATTTGGTACATAATGTTGACACTGCAGAGTGCATACAGTTTGCGTACATACATTAAACTGGACTATTATTAACAAACAAAAAATAACTTTAATTTATTGCAAACCAATATTAGGCAACTACTAAGTATCAGATATGCTCCAATTCTGGCAAAACATAAAGCCCAATAATGGTATACAATTCTGAGCAAATATTGTGAAAATGAGTAAACCCAATATAGGTAATAAATATTAGGGTAATATTTCCAAAATAGATTGTCCCAATGTTGCTAGCTCATATTGGACTAATGTTGTCCATACTTGAAAGTCTAATAATTGTACAATAATCACAACCAATATAAGCTGTATATCGGCTATATACCGACTATATATATATATATATATATATATATATATTATGTTAAAATTTTAATCTGTGTCTAATAAATGTATTTAATAAGTTTTATTTTATTATATAATTTGTTTTACCTTGTATATTATTCCTCTGGATTTCCTCTCATTTACCTCGGATAGCGCTCAATATTTTATCATAATTATTAATTTGGAAACAGACAGGGTTCTGAGTAAGGCCTTTGTTTTCCGCAGATTATTTTAAGAACAAACATGAAACTCAAATTGGAAAACAGTTTAATAACTTTGAAGACATAAAATATAATGCAAAAAAAATAAAATGGATGAATTGACAGATGGTAAGTGAAATTTTTAATGATATTAAAATGGAACGACTCTTAACCTAGGTATAATTCAATAAGTATTAAATATCACGAGTTTTAAGTTTATAATATTATTGTTTTGCTTTAGAAATGAGTTCAGATATTTTCCTGTTATACTTTCTTAAATGTCATCTCAAATTTTCAATTTATTTGAAAGTATAACGATTATAATTGGTACCAATCATAGAAAATTACTACTAACCTTCGAAAGAAAAAATAAACCGCACAATAACTTCTTTCTTCTACTGATGTGCCGTCAGCTGCTGTATCTTACCATGTAGACGGCTTTTAATCTTTATTTTAAGAAATTGTCCATCAAATTTTAAAGGAATTCACCAATTAGTTAATTCTGCACATATATTTTATCAACCATCGTTTATAATATCTGATTTTGCTTCTTAATTCAGCTGTATAATTTTCGAATTATTATTCAACTTGTTCTTCAAAATCTAATAATAATCTTTTTTTTACCTCGACACCAGATTTATTTATTTCTCTCCCTCTTAGCAATCATAATTTTCTTCCTAGATACCAGAGTTTTCTTGTCCTCAGATTGGTTTAAATCTTAAGCTGGATCTCCTAATACAATTCATTTCAATGTCACCAATTAATGTGACATTTCATTGGTTGACTTTCGTAAAAATTTGTACATATGTAACAATAAAAATAATAACTATGTACAATATAAATAATAACTCAAAACATTGTTACTACTTTTATAGATCATTATACATAACTAATAAATAAAAAATTTCCTATTTATTCGCAACAATATCAACAAATTCCTGAACTGTCATAAAATATTCCTCGATTCTGACAGATAGAATTTCTATGATTCAATATAGTGAAACTTTAGATCACAGTTCAATATTTATGAATTTTGACACACAGGGTGCTCCCCTTATTAATTTATATTATAAAAAAAATGTTTCTTTATTATGAATAAAATTATTTGCTATAATATATATATATATATATATATATATATATATATATATATATATATATATATATATATATATATATATAATAAGCAACGAATAGATTAGTGGGTATTGCACGCAAATAGAAGAAGGGGCTACTGAAAAGAGTGGTAACCGCAGACATGCATGTTTCTAGCTCATTAGCCGTCATCGGTACGGTACAACCAAGAAAAGATGTGAAACATGAGAGCAAAGGTGTTGAATGAAACATGTTCCACATCTTTTCTTGGTTGTACCGTACCGATGACGGCTAATGAGCTAGAAACATGCATGTCTGCGGTTACCACTCTTTTCAGTAGCCCCTTCTTCTATTTGCGTGCTATACCCACTAATCTATTCGTTGCTTATTGTTCATATGTCACGCACTATTCGTACATCTTATATATATATATATATATATATATATATATATATATATATATATATATATATTTAAATTTTTTCTCATTTTTCTTGGCCGATAGTTTGAAATGAATAATTCCGTATTAGTTTGTATATTTATTGTGAAGTTTCGCTTCTACTTTTGAGAATTTTCAAAAATTTTTAAAACATGTTGGTCAACAATTACACAATGATTATAATCAAATAGGTATAATATATAGTATATAGGTGTTTAAATGAAATTATTCTCATTTTACTGTTTTAAATGAAACTTTCTAGATAATCCCACAATATAATGAAATTTTCATAAAAATTCTAAGAAAATTGACATTTGTTTCGATATTAAATATCATCGTCAGAATGACAGAAGTTACATTTCACTTAATGCCTAACTGATGTTTAATAATTATTTTGGTCAGACCAAGAAGTGACCTGCCTAGTGATTGACCTAATTTGTGTTAATAGAGAAAAGAAGATATGATATTACAAATATTAAAGCTTAGATATTATTAGCCCTATGGAAATATGCTGGATATCTTGTTCCAATTGAGATCACTATAGCTGTGTAATGATATAGAAAACCAGGAAAACTATATCTGCTCACAATTATCACTAAGACAGTTTAAAAGTGGAGAACTACCTACATTTATCTGTTCATAGACAGCTTGCTATTGTGGGTTTCTTAAGTGTCTTCTAATTTCTAACTTTTCAAGGGAATACAGTCCTTGTTTCTTATCACAAATATAGAGTTTTTCTAGTTCTGTGCTAGGTGTCAAAATGAATGTTTAGTGTCAAGTAGATGTTTTGCGTAGTGGAACTTTTCTGGTTGTTTTTTAAGCATACAGATTAAAGCATCCAGATAAGTCCCACTACGCAAAACATCTAGTTTAGACCAAACATTCATTGACACCAAACACAGAACTAGAAGAACTATATATTTGTGATGAGAAACAAGAACTGGATTTCCTTGAAGAGTTAGAAATTAGAAGACACCTAAGAAACCCACATCATCAACTTGTCAATGAACAGATAAATCTAGGGAGTTCTCCTCTTTTAAACTGTTGCTTTGTGATAATTGTAGAGAGCAGCAGATATAGTTTTCCTGGTTTTCTATATCATAATTACATAGTTATACTGATTTGAATTGGAAAAAGATATCCAGGATATCTCCATAGGGCTAATAATATCTAAGCTTGAATATTTGTGATATCATATCTTCTTTTCTCTATTAACATATATTAAGTCAGTCGCTAGGTAGGTCACTTCTTGGTCTAACCAAAACAATTATTAAACATCAGATAGGCATTAAATGAAATGTAACTTCTGTCAATCTAACGGTGATATTTAATATCGAAACAATTGTCAATTTTCTTAGAATTTTTAAAATGTTATCAATATATTGTGGAATTATCTAGAAACATTTAAAACAATATAGGTGTTTTGTTACTTACTTGTTTTTGTGACCTGTCTGTATATACCTATTTGATTTTTTTAATCATCGTTGAATTGTCTACCAACATGTCTTAAACTTTTTGGAAAATGCTCCAAAGGGAGCGAAACTTCGAAATAAAAATATGAACTAATATAGAATTATATATTTTAACCTATTGGCTAAGAAAAATGAGAAAAATGTATATATATATATATATATATATATATATATATATATATTACTATTGTTGTTGTTTTATGATATATAATTAATTTTATATTTATATTAAGTTTTGTTATTTTTATATGTAACCTCGGCGAGCTCAAAATTTAATATTTTTTCTAAGTTTATGTTTATGTAAATTATTTAAATCCTCAGTCGGAAACATGAAACTCCTCCCTTTGAGTTCAGGATGCATTAAACCAATGATTGATGAAATTTATTCATAATCTTACCTTTTTCCTTTGTGATCTCTTGATGACACTAAATCTATTGAATAAAAAGATTGAAATACGATGATAATGCTAATTTATTCATGGATGTGATAAGAATAAAAAATTACCAACACTTTAATGTAAAACTATTTAATAAAATATTTCGAAACTATTGGTTCAATTTTAACATTGAAATTTATGAATTTTTGCCACCCTATATAACATGCATTCTTAGCTACAAATTATTCTCACTACTGCGTCGGCGCATAATATCCAAATGCATGCGCTCCTGTAATATAATATTATACGAGGAAAGATTTTCCCATTATAAGAAGCGTCTATTCAGTTAACATGCCACTAGTACGTTGGTAATGGTGAAGTTTTTAAAAAGTTATAATGTGTATACCATCAATTACATATACGTGTGTATTTCTAACATAAATATGTGTGAGTTATGAATATGAAGAAAGTGATAGACAATAGTTGGGCATGCAATAATTAGAAAGAAGATGTGAAAATTATTGGAACATTCATGATGCACGTGATATATCTAATGGATGTAATTACAAAAGGTGAGTACAATAATTTTTAGTGATTAAATATGCAATTATCACTAGACAAATTTATGATGCATCACATTCTTATTGTTTTTTGGCCTTTTCAATGCATTATTTGATTCGAACGTTCTAATAATAATTTGATTGTTCACTTTGATATATGTTAAATGGAATTCAAAATAAGTTTATTTAAAAAAAACACAGACCTTAGTTTTTGATATCACTGCCGGCTGCAACTCTCATCTTCTAATTCTTGATGATATCTCACAAGAGATATGCACCTTCAGTACTGCTTTATCCTTACACAGGATTAGATACACTTGTTATTAGTTTGATTTTACTTTTGGATGTAAATTTAATGTTTAAGCATTTTTTTTAAACAAAATTTTCACAGAGAGCCATCTCCATCAACACGTCCTCTCTAACAACCCCAAATCTACTTTCTTTCTTTTTAAAATCAACAAGCACCTCGGCTTCCCAATCCATAGCTCACTTATTTGTTATTTTTAACAAAAAATTGTCATTTTCATGTCTTTTAGTTATTAATTTAAAATACTTGAATTTTTTTGTCCTGGAGGGTAATCACACTGATTCACTATTTTTTTTATTGCACTAAGGAATCTATATTATGTCCTTTTTTCCTTATACAATAGTTAATTTGTTGATAATTATGTTGTTTAGCTATTTTGATAAATGTTTATTTTTACAAAATTTACAACCTACATTAGTAATTTACCTATATGTAATTGATTCTTTTTTTTTAATTTTGAATTTTATTCTATAACTATTCTATATAAACTCTTGATTATTTTAGTTTTCTCAATTAAAGTTCTATATACAATAAATAATCAATGGTTTTATGTTGGTAATTAAAATTCACTAGGATTCATTACTTCCTGTTTATATTCATTTCCTTTTCATAAGATTGGGCTGTGTTCCATCAATTTTATGCCATACCGTTTTCAACCCTTTATGAAATTACTGAATGAATGCATGAAATTCTAAACTTTACTATTGAAACTCATGTGAATAATGTTAAGCTATTATTGGACTGATTATTTTTTTATATTATTTCAGGTTTCAAAATATAATATGAAATTTCTTACTGCGGAAACTCCTATGGCAGTGTTCAGCACAATGTGAAATTCCTTGATATTGACATCTATTTGGAATTACTTGTACAGGTAACATTTAATATTTATTTAGCTAATATTGTTTTTGGATTTTCTATTCTTTATCCCTTTTTTAAACAATCACATCAATATTCAACCAGATTTATTCATATTTCATTCTTTCTTCTATATTTTTACATTTGACTTGTTATGGATTTTTTTGTAATGGTTGTGTCTACCGACACACCTTCCGTTATAATAGGACCTTGTTGTCATGCTTATTTATTTCAATTTATTTACAAAACTAGATAACTAGTTCAATATATATATATATATATATATATATATATATATATATATATATATATATATATAGGCGGTACATAGACAACATACAGCTTATATCGGTTGCTAATATTGTACAATTATTGGACTTTCAGGTAGGGACGACATTGGTCCAGTATGCGCTAGCTACATTGGGACAATCTATTCTGGAAATATTACCCCAATATTTATTGTCAATATTGGGGCTATATATTTTAACAATATTGGCCCAGAATTGTATACCAATATTGGGCTCAATGTTTTGCCAATATTGGAGCAATATTCGCCGCCCTATTTTCGGTTTCATTGGTCAGCCAATATTGGCGCAATATTTGCTTCCAATGTGTGATAGCCAAAACCCTAAATTGGGCTTCCAATATTGGTGCTATATAACCACAATATTGGCATGCCATTACAACCCATCGTAGCAACCAATATTGCACCAATATTTCGACCCAACATAGGCTACATTGGCTCGACAATATTGACCAATATTGGCGCAATATTGCCTTCCAATGCAACCTAACGTTGGCTATATAGTGGTGCAATATCGTGCAATATTCCTCCAATGTTGGTTGAGCATTGGAAAGCGTTGAAATTTTTTTGTAATTCCAATATTGTCGAATATTGGCGGCAACATCTGACCAATATTGCTCCAAGATAATTTTCTACTAGGGTATCTTTGTGTAAATTATGTGATTTTATTTTAAATGACACAGTCATAATCAATATTCGTCCTATTTTATTCGGAGCGTCACTATTAGCTCTAACTAAAAAAGCAGGAGGTATCAGACCAATTGATATTGGTACAGTTTACCGTCGTTTAGTAGCGAAAATAATTTGTTCAAACATTAGAGACAAATTAGGATATTTATTTCGTCCATTACAATTTGGTTTCGGGTCGAAAGGTGGTTGTGAAGCAGTTGCACATGCAGCAAGACGTTTCGCCTATAATCATCCATACATTAATAATAAAGTTTTTCTGAACATTGATTTTAAAAATGCTTTCAATGCAATTCATTGCGATTATTTATCAAAACTTGTAGCAGATATTATACCTGAAATTTTTCCTTCCGTCAATCAATGTTATGAATTTCCTTAATATCTTTTATTAAGCGAAATCATCATTTATTCGGAAAGAAGCGTCCAACAAGGGCACCCTTGGACACCTTATAAGCAACATTGACACAGAACTCATTTCTTGGTACCTTGATGATGGCTCTTTAGGTGGTAACACTTATTCCGTGTTCAAGTCTCTTGTATATATTATAAACAATTCCAAAGATATTGGTCTTGAACTCAATTTAAGCAAATGCGAGTTATTTTTCTTAGAATCACCAACTAGTTTTACCATTGATAAATTTAATTCTGTAGCACCAGGCATAACAATTACCAACAGACAAAATTTATTTCTATTAGGTGCTCCTTCATTAAACGAATCCCTTCTATCAGCGTCCAATGAAAAACTGACCTTTTTCAAAAAAATGTCATCTCGTTGATCCTGGTTCCCGATACATATAGCTTATTACCTTCTCAAGAATTGCCTATTAATTCCAAAATTAACATATATCTTAAGATGTATTCCGACCTGGTTACATAATAATATCTTAATCAATTTTGACAATACGGCTCGTCATCCATTAGAGTCAATATATAACATTAAGTTAGAGGACCTTTCTTGGAAACAAGCTCCACTACCTGTTTCATATGGTGGTTCAGGAATTCACTCAACCGTTTCAGTAGCTCTTCCTTCTTTTTTGTCATCATTAAAGGGTTCAAAAAATTCATTAATCACATTCTACCTATATGTTTCCACACACAAGACCCTTTATTATTGGAGGCAGAAAATATTTGGTCATTAAAGTCTTAGAAAATTGTACCCGGTGAATATAAATCCTTTCAAAATTCCTGGGATGTACCTTTATTGAACATTGATAAAGAAAATCTGCTTCAGAAAGCTATCAATTTACCAGACAAGGCTCGTTTGAATGCAGCATTTTTAAAGGAATCGGGAGCATGGTTGAACGCTATACCGTCGGCCCCATTAGGCACGCTTTTAGATGACGTAGGTTTCCGTATTTTTATTGGTCTCCGTTTAGGATGTCAAATTTGTGTAAAACATCGCTGTCGTTGCGGAACTGATGTTGATGAATATGGTAGACTCGGCCTAAGCTGCAAATTACGTGCCGGTCGCTTTTCACGTCATTCTGCAGTAAATAACCTAATCAAACGAGGCCTGTAATCTGCAAAGATTCGCTGTTCCTTGGAACCGTTAGGTACTTGCCGCGACGATGGTAAACGTCCAGATGGTATGACCCTAATTCCATGGCAACGGGGCAGACCAGTTATATGGGATTTCACTTGCACTGACACTTGGGCTCCGTCCCATGTCCGATCCACATCTACTTCCGCAGGCGCTGCAGCTTTACAAGGCGAAACTTTTAGAATCAATAAATACAAAAATTTGGAGAACATTTACATTTTTATTCCTGTAGCAATTGGAACCTCTGGTGTTTTCGGTAATGAGGCTTTAACATTCATTTAAGTAATCGGTAAAAAAATATCAGTAGAAACCAATGATTGGACGTTTCCCCGTTCTAAGCCTCTAGAAAAACTTTTTTATGAAACGTTATCATAAGAAACCTAATTCTTCTACCACTTTCAAACTATCTCACATTACCGACCCTAAAACATGTGATCTTTCCTTTTTCCGAAATTCTTATTTAACATATTCATTCTCGTCTTCAGAATGTGTGCCTTCTGATAATATATGCGTTGACAATTTTATGAATCATGCCTCCAACACGCTTTTGGGCCTCAGTGTACTGAGAAATATAGATAACCACCAGCCATATGATGTCCAATTCATAGGAATACTGAAAAAAATGACTATGCTGGAGAATGATGCGATTCCTATGCGCAATAAATTATCTTTGACCAAAAACAAAATATAAAACTGGTTTACCCCCAATATAGTTGAAGACATCAAATAAGAAGGTAAAAGACCAAATGGAAGGTATTTATACTAACAGTGTGGCATATTCTAACAATACTGATACAGACAATCTGTCTGATGAAGATGATAATGGAAATCGCGCATCAGTAGCCGATATGAGTAAAAATTTCAACAATAAACTCTCCAGAACAGTAAAAAATGGTACTAACCTCGCCAATAAAACAACTGAGGTTAGATCCAAAATATCTGATGTGACCAATGGAATGAAACCTCTAAGTACAAAAGCAATACGTACCAGGGTTAAAAAATCTAGTAATAATGTTTCGGTGACCAAAAAAAAATTACATTGCCTCCAACAAGTGTCAAAATAACCCCGATGTTTTGCAGTCAAATTCAAAATTGGAACAGAATGAAGACATAGAAAAAAATAATGGGTCAGAAGTCGATAGGGTCGTAGTAACTGTGGAATTAATGCACATCATTTCCCTTTCTAAAAATAATCCTAGATTTAACAACTCCTCTTCATACCTTTCAGGACTTCACGCAGATGTCAACAAGGTATATGAAAAACCAAAGCCCATATTAACAGAAATTGATGACAAACTTAGTGACATTGAGAAAGCACAAGATTCTTGGTTGAGTTATCTTTGTTGGTCAATTAAAATGAACACTCAAGTGCACACACTGTGGTCCTTGTTCAGTTACCCTCGATCCCTTCTGGGATTTATCCCTTTCCACATCCCAAAGAACAGGTCAATTACGACTTCCACTATGTTTAGATTCGTTTACAAGAGAAGAATCACTAGACGGTGATGAGAAACCAACATGTTCGAAATGTAAGAAACGGAGACGATGCACTAAATCAATCTCAATTCATAAATTGGTTATTCATCTAAAGCGCTTTTCGCAAACAGAAACATTTAGTGGAAAACTTAATGTTGCAATAGATTTTCCAATATGATATGAGCCATTACGCGGCTGATAATGTGGAACTTTGTATGTACAATCTCTACGCTATATTAAATCACAATGGAACCACTTACAATGGTCACTACACAGCATATTGCCGACATCTCTGTACGGGACAGAGGCACGTATACAACGATTCAAGGGTGCTATTAACATCGTGGAAATCTTTAGTCAGTGGAGAAGCATAGGTTCTCTTCTATGAACAAGATGACACGAAATCACACCTTTAAGTTTAATAATTTTTTCATTAGTTTTTAAATTATATATTTTCATTGTCAACCAATGTCTTATTTGGTTTTTTCTGCAAAATTTATTTATATATACATTGTATTGTATAAACTCAAAGTTTTTACTAAATATAGTAACTAGACAACTAAAATGTAACTTCTGTTATTTTGACGATCATATTTCAACATATCGAATCAACTGTAAAATTTTTTATTAAGAAACAGTTCCACTTATAGAAACAATAACATGGATAGGAATGTTCGTTATTTTTATGTGAGAGTAGTTTAGAACTGATACTATTTACAGCTCCAAAATTTCTTGTGATTCCAAAAGTTAAAATCTCGTAGTAGCTTTTTGATTCAGTTATTTTCATGAGACGTTCCAAAGTTTGAAGAGTTTCTATCACGAAGATTAATGTTTTTGAAATATCTAGTCCTTAATGACCAATTATAGTAAGTATTTTTATTACAACACTTTATTTGCCGTTACGAGTAAAATCCGAGAAAAGATTGAAAAATCTAGCCTAAAAAAGGCCAAGCATCATTTAAGGTCTCTACCCTTCACTCAATTAATATTTTAAAGGGTCATTTATCTTTGTAATTAATGATTCTTAAATTAATATTTAATTACCGGAAACGCTTTGCTTCTAAACCGGCTTTGTATTTATCTGTTCTGGAATAATACTGAATAGACTTTCGAATAAAGTTGATAAATTGTTTACCACAGGCTCGTGGTATTTAATCATCATTAAAAGGAATATATTTTTTGGGGATTTCCGAGCAATTTGAATGAATACTTTCGTTCCAGATGCGTCATGATATACGAATTTGGGACAACCATTTTTGTAGGAGGATTAAAAAGTTACATCCTAACAAGGTTCAATATAGCCACTTAATTTTGCAGTAAATGGATTGTTAGGTACGTGTTGAGTTGTATATCTTCATCACTAGCAAGGTTATAAGTGATCGGAATGACGCATTTCAAAATATTTACACTTATGCAGAAAAATTACTCCAAGTTCGAATGAGTTACAACCCTTCGTTGGATAGTGTATTCATGACTGTTCTTAAAAATTCTCAACAACACATCGTAAAATCAAATTTTACGAACTTTCATATCTTCCACAATTTCAAATGCTTGTGAATGGTCCATGGTACTAATTGAGCATCAAGCATTCCACGGCCTTTGTGAAGTATTATATCCTCACCTCCAGTATAAGCTCATTTTGTACGCCGTGGTTCAAGAAAAGTGACGAGGTAGCATATTGTTACGAAATAGCACACTAGTGTAGACCGTGAATCCGACTCTGTCTAAGCCATATATGAAAGTGAAAATTATGGCGGATGCGCAGGGATTTCTAAGAACTGTTCACGATTGTGACTATCTTATCTAGATATTGTTTTTGTGACCAATTTACCTTGAAAATGACAGAAAGCCAATTGTTATTGTGTAAGCCGCAATCTAGAATTATCTAGTAAAAACGGCACTAATATATAAAGGACCGACCAGGGAGAGTTGGTTTAGTTTATAATTTGACATCGTGAGATAAACAGTAAATAAGTGAATTTAAAGCAGTGAAGTGTTTATATAAATTAGTTTAAGTGAATATACTGTGTGTATAATTAGTGAATAATGTAGTGAATAAATAAATTAAGTAAGCGGACCTACCGTGTGTATGGATTTATACCACCCGTAATAAAACGTTTTAATAAATAAGAAAAACTTAATATTATCTAATGATAGTCGTAGGATATTATGAGAAAAGTCCTTCAAAGTAAATCGGCAAAGAGAAAGTGCTGTAATTATTTTTAAAATACATTTATCCACCGCTATGTGGTGTAATTGCTTTGGTCGTATAAAAAATGCGTTTTTCTCGAAAATATCCCGATATGAGTTTAGAAATAAATAATCTCACTTTCATGCCACAAAAATAATCTATCACTTTTCATTGAAGGACGTGACTGTAAGTGCCAATAATTTGAGTTTGACTTGACGGTATTTTGTTAACAAGCTCTGGTTTAAAAAAGGAAGATTTGTTGAATAAAATAAAAAATTACCATGCAATTCTTGTTACGAATAAAATCAATTATTTGTACAAGGTATAGACTGTTTAAAATAACATGCACGAGTTTATATGCTATATTTAAACCGAGAAGATGTTCAATTCAATTCAAATGAATCAGATGTAGATTGTTTATGTTTGAACCGTTCATAGTTGTATACAGGGCGTTATTTTGTAAAGTGAAAAATGGCCCGCTCGTTGAGAATATGATTTTGGTATACCTGCTACGAACTGTATCCGCTCGTAGTCTATCGACTAGGAGGCCAGTTCTATGAGAATTGCGTTGGCAAGTGGAGGAAAAGTTTCAATGCAGTTTTTCGTTTTGGTGTTCCTAGATGCCAAAATCACCCTCCATTCCAAAGGTTATTTATATATATATATATATATATATAAATATATATATAAATATATATAAATATATATATATATATATATATATATATATATATATATATATAAATATATATATATATATATATATATATTACCATAGAAATAAACTTGTATACTATAATATGGAATGAAATACTACACACTATAAGCAAATACAAAATTTTAGAATTTAAATTTTCTTTGAATCATCCGAAAAAGAGAAAATCTGTATTATTCATCATTCGATAGAGAAAGTGAACAAGAGGCAAACTGAAGAATGATGAAGGAAATTTTCAATACACTTTGTAAATACACTTATGTGAGGTATATAACATGATTTCTAGCCTTTGAATGAGAGAATTTTGAATGTTACATCACATTTTAACAATTTATTTCTCGCACAATAAAAGTCATAGATATTGAAAGAAAGTTTCTGATAACATTGTGTAATTATTTAATATTTGTCAGGGTAGGAAGTAAAAATAATAACATTAAGTTTATAAAGTATGACATTTGTGAAATGAATTGTCATTCCGTATTGATCTAAATGAAATAAAAAGAGCTGTCATTCCTAAATATTTTGGAATATGATTTAAAGGAAGTAATATATAAGATTTAATCATTTAAAGACTGAAGGCTGGTGTTAAACTTAGTATTTTTTAGTTTGGAAACGAAACTCAGAAATAAAAAATTAGAGACAGGGGATATTTGCTGCTTTAATTTCAAAATCTTACCTGACAAAAGTCTGGAATAGTGTATAAACCCTCTGAGGAGTTGGAGGTTAGTTTAAAGGTGTCTTGGCTGCTTGCCTAAACTTCTCTAGCGCCCTATTGAAGTCGACATAAATATAGAAAAATCTACGCTTTCCTCGACTCAAAGGTAGTCGACTGGCGAGCCTGACATATAAACGAGCACTGAGGTAGGCATTGTGGTGAGAAAAAGTCTCGTTAAAATTTCAATTTTAGATTAGCTAGTAATGTGAGTGTATAGTAGGGATAATAAAACCCAGTGATATTTTGATGAAATGGTTTATTCCCACCAGATATTCCCGATTGGAGTGAGTCTACGATTCTATAAATTCATTGAAACATCATATAACACATGGCAGTCTTGTTGGGATACCAGTTAGGAGTTCACTTGGCGATCCTGCCAGAGCTTTTGAGTACAGTTTTCATATCGCCAAAAAAATTCCCCGATACCAATAAACAATATTATAGGCAAAAATTTTGAAAGTAATTACAATTGTATCTCAGATAATTCTCAGCTGGAATTGCATAAACATTGTAGGTCTAGTAACTCACACATTTTCGGTAATTCAGAATACGATATATTATCTAGCCTATATGTGAAAAATAAAGATTATTGAAACATTTGAGGAACTTAAGGCGAGACAAAATCATTGAACAACAAGAAATTGCTCCAGCAGTATTCATAGCTAGAAATATTATATCAGGGAAAAACCCATATGTTAGAATTTTAAACACAAATTACGAAAGTATTTTAATTAAAATATCGAAATTTGTTTCATGTATACTCTATTGTGAATAACAGCAAGAATAGAATGAAATATCTGAGAGAATCGTTGAATTTAGATGTACCAGAATACGCCAGAAATAAATTAACTAGTCTATATGATACATTTGCAGATATTTTGTTACCGACAAATGACATTTTAACAATTTTTATTAGCAAAGATTAACGGTACTGGATAATACACCCTATACATTGAAAATTATCGCTCTCCTCATTCACAATCGTCTGAATTAAATAGTCAAGTACAGAAACTTTTAATTCAAGGGATTATTGTACCTCCAATTTCCGACTATAATATTCCGGTATTACTTGTTCCTAAGAAATCCACTAGCAACGAAAAAGCATGGAGGTTATGAATAGATTTCAGACAACTGAATGAGAAAATAGTAACTGATAAACTTCCTTTATCCAAAATATATTCGATTTTAGAAAGTTAGGCAGACCAAAATAGTTTCCAGTTTTAGGCCTTATGTCAGATTTAGATCGAATCCCTTTGGAACTATCTTCTAGGAACTACACTTCCTTTAGTACATAGAAAGGTTCTTATCAATTTACAAGGTTACCCTTTGGTTTGAATATAATTCCTAACCGGTTTTCGAGAATGATGCCAAATATCGTTCTCAGGGTTAACCCCGGATAACACATTCTCATAGGAATATCAGAAAATAATCATCTAAAAAATATCAGGAAAGACTCCTAAACATGCCAATTCATCAGGCGAGAAGTCACTTACTTAGGAAACAATCTGTCGAGTGAGGGTGTTTTACTCGACAAAGCAAAATATTCAGTCATTGACCAGTATCTAGTCCCGAAAATAGTAATGGTCTCAAAAGATTTTTTGTATTCTGTAACGATTACAAACGAGTTATTCCTAATTCCGCTGAAATATGCTTACCACTTAATAGGTTATCGACAAAAAACGTAAATTTCGATTGGTCGAAAGAATGTAAAGACTCTTTCCAAATTCCTTAAATGTAAAATAAAAATACCACTATTAAAGAAATCAGGTATATATAAACTCAAATGTCCAGAATGTAATGCTGTCTATCTGGGTTAGACCCTTAGAAATTTTGAAATCCGATACAGTGAACACTTACGAGCAAACATATTAAAACAACCAGATAACTCCCATTACGCAAAACATCTACTACTTGACACCAATCATTCATTGACACCTGACACAGAACTAGAAAAACTACATATTTGTGAGGAGAAACAAGAACTGGATTTCCTTGAAGAGTTGGAAATTAGAAGACACTTAAGAAATCCACAATATGAAATCGACAATGAACAGATAAATCTAGGGAGTTCTCCACTATTAAACTGTCTTTTTTAGTGATAATTGTGAAGATCAGCAGATATAATTTTCCTGATTTGCTATATCAGTGCACAGTTATACTGATCTCAATTGGAAAAATGATATCCAGGATATCACCATAGAGCTAATAATATCTAAGCTTCAATATTTGTAATATTACATCTTCTTCTTTTTCTATTATCATATATTAAGTGAATCACAAGGTAGGTCACTAATTGGTCTAGCCAAAAAAAACTACTAAATATCTGGTAGGCATCAAATGGAATGTAACTTCTGTCATTCTGACGGTGATATTAAGTTATCGGAGCAATTGTCAATTTTTTGGAATTTTCAACATGTTTCATTATATTGTGGAATTAGCCAGAAACATTGAGTTTCATTTGAAACTTAAATATGAGTAGATTCCACGAAGTAAGGGTCGAGACAGTTAATTTTATCTAAGGAAATTTCAGGCAATGAGAATATAAAAAATAAGGGAGCCTGGTCCTCTCTAACAAAATACATCTCATCATCAAATCTTCCTATTGACGAAATGATCAAGAAAGTAGTTATCGAAAAGATTTTCACTACGATGCTAAATAAGAGAAGAGAATGGGAAAGGAAATATACCACCCAAACTCTCAAAGAAAACACTATTAGATAGTATACAGATGGTTCAAAACTACCACTGGAGCAGGCGCTGGATTATTTAGGCCTGCCACCAGATACTCATTATCGTTAGCTTAATTCCCGAGCGTTCTTCAGGCAGAAATACTTGCGATCGAAATATGCGTGAAAATGAACCCAGAAAGAAACTATCAGAAACGCGACATATCGATCCATTCTGATAGTCAAGCAGCTATCAAAGCATTGAGCTCCCATGTCATTGACTCAAAGTTGGCATGAGAGTGCCGGATAAAACTAAATGAATTAGGCAAGAATAACAGGGCCTCTTGGGAATCATGGGAAATGAAGAGGCCAATACACTTGCCAGGAAAGTAGCACAAACGCCCTTTATTGGCCCGGAGCCTTTCTGTGGTGTAGGAAAATGCTCCTATAAGAAAGGGTTTTGGAAGAAAGAGGAAATGGAGAGAGAAGCACTCTGGAGGTGCCCTCCTGGGCTGGAATATTCCAAAAAGTTCCTACGGAAGTTTGACACTGCTGGATCCATAAAATATTTGGATCTCATTAAAAATAAGCTAATGAGAATAGGTCCAGCAGAAATTGACGAGTGTAGATTCTGTGGGGAGGAGGATTAAACTCCGTATCACCTAGCTCAGGAATACCTCGCTATTGCATGTAAAAGTGAGGATCAAACTTCGCTGAAGCCGTTCCAAATACTAGAGTCCATTAGAGCTCTGGAACTGGAACCCGAGCTGTATTAGTAGCAAGAACAGCTCTAATAGGGGGTTGGGGGGCACAATAAACCTTAGGTTTCAGTGCATTGTAACCCCGTTAAAATCTAATCTAATCTAATCTAGCAATCGCAAGAGCCATGTCTTGTATCCATAGTGTAGGAAAGCATAAAAACTTAGTTTGTCATCTTCACAAGTCCGCCTTGTTGGATTTAGAGTGACGTCGCTATATTTCCTAAGTCAGTATAAGAAATCCTTGTCATTTGATACTTATATAGGAGTGCATTAAAAATAACTAGTCCGCCAACTTAGGTGTTCCGTCATGTTAGATTTAGAATGACGTCACCCAGCAAGTTCGCCATAATGGATTCAAGGTAACTTTATTGTTCGAGTTATTCTCAGCAAGCCCTTTAATTTGATAACCATATTGTAGGAGCGCATTAAAAATAACTAGTCCGCTATCTTAGGTGTTCCGTTATGTTGGACTTACAAGGACGTCGCAAAGACAACCATGCATTGTTATAAAACTTAACCTATTTAAAACATTTCAGGTTAATCCTTTGAAGATATCGGCTTCAAAACTGAGTTGCAAGATTCCACCCGAACATAGTTACATATATATATATATATATATATATATATATATATATATATATATATATATATATATATATTGCAAGTTAAATAAAAGCTTTCAATGAAGTGTGTAACATTATGAACGGTCATGTTCAAACATAAAACAATCTACATCAGACCGATCCGTTGGAATTAAATTGAATATCCTCTCGGTTCACATTTGTTCTCTTTCATAGTAAATAAACTCGTGTATGTTATTACTTTTCCGCCCAATCTACCTGTATTGGTTTACCCCAAAAAAGTTGGAATTTTGAAATCTTTTTTTCAGTTATTTTCACGTTTTCCAACAACAACAACACGAAAAAACGGTTTTTAGAAAAAAAATTCAGTGTGTATGTCGTCGTCGTAGTCGTCGTTGTCGTCGGTTACTTTTGCTTACATGTGTTGTTAGCACGATACAGCATCCGGAGTGCAATAAGTCACCAAGTTTATCATTGAATATTGTTCAGGATATGTCACAGATGAACCCTATTGATTTTCAGCTTATCCGAGCTAGTACAACGGGTGCTATGGTACTTGAAGTACGACATTTGGTTATTTTTTGAAAGATTTCAGTTTGTTACCATAATACAGCCTCCGGAGTTCAACAAGTCACCAATTTTATGATTGAATATCATGAATATTATTCAGGACATCTCACTGATAAACCCTATTGAGTTTTAGCTCAACAGAGCCAATACACAGGTGCTACAGTACTTTGAGTACGATATTTCCGTAATTTTTGGAGAAGTTTCAGTTCGTTAGCACGATACAGCCTCCGGAGTATATACAAGTGACCAATTTTATGATTGGATATCATTCACAGCGTCTCAAAGATGAACCCTAATGATATTGCTATGGTACTTGAACTACCAAATTCTTCTGGAGACTTCTCAGTTTGTTAGCACGATACAGCCTCCAGAGAGTATACGATTAGTCAATTTTATGATTGAATATTGTTCAATATGTCTCACAGATGTACTCTATTGATTTGCAGTTGACTTGAGCGAGTAGAGCGGGTCCTATAAATCCAGATATGCTAAATTTTTGGTTATTATTGGAGAAATTTCGGTTTGTTAGCACGATACATCCCACGAAGTGTATACAAGTAGCCATTTTATGATAGAATATTGTTCAGGGCCACAGATGCGGAAAAGTTAGTTTTAATCTTTAAAACCGTTTATTTTAATTCTATACCCTTAACAAATAATAAATTTCATTCATAACAATAATGTGTATCATTTATGAATTGGTTAGATATATTCCAAATACTAATTGAATTGTGATAAATCTGCTCGAGGGTAGGTCAAGTCCATAAAATTTTTTTCTGACCGTCGGGTTTAAAAATCACCACAATGATTACTTAAAAAGACAGTTTAATAGTGCAGAAGTCACTAGATTCTTCTGTTCATTAACGACTTCATATTGTAGGTTTCTAAAGTTTCTTCTAGCTTCTAATTTCGGGAGGAAATCCAGTTCTTGTTTCTTTTCACAAATATGCAGCACTTCTAGTTCTGTGTTAGGTGTCAATGAATGATTGATGTCAAGTAGATGTTTTTGCGTAGTGGGATCTCTCCGGTTGTTTTAATCTGTATGCTCGTAATTGTTAATTTGGTCTGATTTCAAAATTTCGTATTGTTTGAAATATATAGACAGCACTCCATTCTGGACATTTACTTTTATGAATTCCAGATTCTTTCAATGGTTTATTTTTGTTTTTATATCTAACAATTTTGTACTTACATTACTTTCTGTTTTAAAAGACCCTTTCTTAGAATTTTTCTTTTTTTTATTATATCGTCATATGAGTATTGGTCTCTTATATGTCCAAAATCTTGGAATTTGAACTATGGATATCTTTTTTGTTTTTTGACCTAGCGTAATATTTTCTTAAATTAGAATTGGCTCTTAAGTCTTTCATAAACCTTCATTAACTAATCGTCGCTAAAAACTAACAAATTTTCAATCATTTGTGAAAAATTGTTTTGGAGATAGAACAAAAAGCTTTATTTTCGCAATATTGGTAATTCACACTGGAGATAGAACAAAATACAGGGAGATGGAAAAAACAATAGCTCAAAATTATTCCAATATAAATAAACTAAACAAATAAAGTTCTGAATTATTACTAATTATTAAAATTCTAGCGTTCTAGTGACTCTTTTGGTTTTATTAATTTTTGGTGTATTTGTACTAGAACTCTGCTCATATTCACTTGATATAGTCATAGCACTGACTGTTTTTTATTTGGTCAGTTTGAATCATCTAAATTATGAAAGCTCTTTAAAAACGTTTGCATATAAAAGCTTTTATCCTCTTCTGGTATAGTATTTAGCATAGATTGCAATGTTGTCTTCTTAGCATCGCTTATAGAACTTTTTAAGTCATTAACCGTTAATTTTGGAATGATTTTGAAATTTACAACTGGAGTAACTTCCTTATTCTTCCGCACAGCAGTAAATTAATCAAGAAAACACGTTTCATATTTCACTATAGAAGGCTCATCTTTTTTATACTGCAAGTGCTCGACTTGTGGATAAGGCACTTTTTTATATTGAAGTTGTGTAGCTACAGCTTGATAGTTGAGATAATTCTGAGGCTGCATCTGCAGTATTTTAAATGTTAACTTTCCTGGTGGAATAGATTCTAATATTCTTAATAAACTTAATGGACTGTGGATATTGTGGTCTCTTATGTGTCTTTCTATAATACTATGTGCTGAATCTATTCCTAGGATATTTCCTTGTCCAGGCTAAGGAAAGATTTGTTCGAGTGTTTGCAGATCATTGCTCCCTAAACCAAAAAAACTCTGAAGTTCTTCCGACATAGAGGAATTCTTGTTTCGCGGAACATAACTGTCCGACCATGATATTATTTTTTCAATAGCTGGATTATCTTTTACCAGTCACCTATCAATGTCCCAGACGGTGTTAAATAACTAATAATCAAGTAACATTCAAAGCTTTATCGTATCATTGACAACGGCGATACGAAAATACAAACAAAACGGTTTTATGTCATTTAATTTATCATTTCAAAAAGTAATCTTTAAAATCATGCAAGGTTTCGATATTCCTGACGATATATTAGATGCAGCCAACACTATAAGTTTGGACTAGCTTCCGGACAAATCTAGAATACATTATGAAAAACAGTATCGGCAGTTTTTTGAGTGGCGAAACAAAGTACATGTTCAAGGTGCAGAAGAAATTGTGTTACTGGCATATTTCGCGAAACTCTCTGAGGCATATTCTACTCCATTCTTACGGCCGAAATATTCCATGTTACGAGCGACTTTAGAACTGAAGGAAAGAGTAGAAATCGATAAATACGTTTCATCAAGAAGAAAAACGTTGGATATAGAGCAAAAAAATCAAAAGTACTTACAAGAGAACAAGTCAACAAATTTGTGCGTTCTGCCCCAGAAGAGGAGTTTTTAATGATTAAAGTGGCTTTTTTATTTGGAATCGGAGGGGCTGGTCTAACTAATGAATTACTGAAGATGACCACGGAAGTTGTTGAAATTTTAAAAGACCAGCTGATTGTTACTATTCCCGACTCGAAGACTCAAGAGAAATGAATTTTTGCTGTTGTATCTGACGGCGAAGTCAATATTGTGCTTTAATGTAAAAAGTAGGCAATTTCATGGCCAGTCCATGTTACTTACCGAAGATTGTTTGTATCACATAGAAAGGGAAAATGTACGGTACAGCCCTGCGGAATTCATTTCTTGTCCAAAATACCTCGAAAAATAGCTGAGTATCTCTCACTTGAAAATCCCAATATGTATACTGATCACTGTCTTAGAAGATCTTCGGCAAAATTTCTTGTGAATGATGGAGATGATATATTAGACCTACAAGAACTTTGTGGATGGGAATCGTCGAAGGTTGCTAGAGGGTATTTGGAAGAAACTGCTACAGAAAAAGTTTCCATCGCTCACCAAATTCTAATCGGCGAGGTTTTCGGCAGTGGATTGAGAACTGGGGAACCGCATGAAATCGAAAGGGGTGCTGGCTCGGTCACTAAACAATCTTCAGAGGATATACCTATGGTGGTGGACGCTAAAGGCAAAGGTATATCCATCAAATTTGAAAACTGTTAAAATACTGTTTCACATGATCATGAAAACAAGTTCTAAAATTATTTGGTATCTAACGTATTGTGGTTTAGTAACTAACGTTCTTAATTATGGTAATTAATGTATTATGAGTAACTAATGTTCTATGTAAGCTTTGGTACGTTTATGATGTTTACCTACGACCACCCCTGTAAGTAGTCAATAACACACATGATAATTGGTTCCGTTTCATTCAATCCGCATTTTTTAGCTGTCTGAATGTATCTCGTATTAGTAAACAATAGTATATTATACACCAAGCGACTAAATTGGCCTATTTAATTCCGCGGGAGGTGTTTGATTCCTGAGGGAAGTAATCCACCTAAGGGATTAATGTCACTTTAGTCGAGAGGTGTATACGCTATTTTATGCAATTCCGGCAATTCTACATACATTTTTAATAAGAATTAATACTACTTAGGACGGACTTTTACAAAACGTGGCTGGGCATCGAGGGTGAACTTCTAAGATGCTTGGCTGGGCATCGAGGAGCGAATTTGATAAAACTTGGCTGGGCATCGAGGATGTACGTTTTTACTTGTACTTTAAATACCTTAATAAGATTTTAAACATAAGTACAAATAGGTCGTAGGTAAAGTATAGTACGTAACTCGTGTTGTAACGCATTTTACGCACTCACGGAATTACGCACTCGCCGCTACGCGGCTTCGTGCGTAACTTTTCCGTTCGTGCGTAAAATGCTTCTTACAACACACGTTACGTAATATACTATAATAATTAGTGTTTTTAAATGAAACTCAAGGTCTCTAGTTAATTCCACAATATATTTTATTGTGGAATTAACTAGAGACCTTGAGTTTCATTTAAAAACACTAATATGAGCATATTCCACGAAGTAAGGGTCGAGCCAGTCGATTTCACTATAATAATTACTAATAAAGATTTCATATAAAAATGTCTTAATCTTCAATGATACGATACATATTTTCTTCTCATCTGAGATCTTTTTCTTTCCATTTCACCATTTAAGAGGGGATCTAGGAACACTTGAATGTTTATGTTGAACATATTTAAAGAAATATTGAATTCTCTGGGAACTTATATCTTGCACACAGGAATTGTAATATCAAAATAGTAAAAAAATGAATACGATTTCCATGATTGTTCGCTTCTCGATCTTTTTCTGGCAGTCAAAGTCCTCTTAATATTCTCGCTGTAGAAGAGACCGTTTTTGGTGTCAGATAGTTTCCAAAATGCTTCATGAATGCGTGCTCTATCTTCGTCGGTAATTTTTTTGCTACACTAATATTTACAACTGCAACTAAATTTGATTATTTTCTTCTCGTGCAAGTTCCTTCTAATATCTTCATACTCCTGTCCGGCTTCTCTTTTCTTCTTTCGAACATTTTGCTTCTAGCTATCAGGATTACGAATTCTCTCTCGGGGTTCCTTTTTCTGTGTTTCATTCATATCGTTAACAATAACGGCTGTATTGGATCCATGTATAATGGTTCCATCCTCAAGCTCGATATCTATGGCCATCATGTTACTACTATCATATTTAGTAACAGCGGGACTATCCGTACTATTTATATTAAGATGTAGTGAATTATAACTGCTTATAGCCTGTTCTACAGTTTTCTCTACCAAGTTTTTTGTATGAGTGAACGACGTCTCGCCTTCATCTGTTGGCAATAAAGATGCAAAAACTCCGTCCATAATTCTGAAATTATAGAAACAAGTTGTAAACATCGGTATACACAACATGCATTACGCAAAATTTAACGTTATTTATTTATTCATATTCATCTAAACAGATTATTAAACGAAATAATTGGTGGCAAAGTTGGGAAGAAAGTAAGGTTATGTTCATATAATGTTCAGCAGTTTGTTATTTGTTAATTATCAACTGATAGGTAAAATTTACTTACCGACCAACCTCTGGAGTCAACTCAGGAGCAGGAGAACTATTGCAATTATCCAAGTTATTTATTAATAACACAAAAAAATTAGTTTTACAACAAATTAGATCACAAACAACTAACCAACACTGATAGAGAATTTAGTCAAATAACCAGACTTGTTTTGTTTTATGTCCATTCTAGTCAATTTAATTGACTATTCTGGAGATACGACAAAACTATTTTATAAAAACAAACTAATCGCGCTTGGGATATCGAGCTTGTAAGCATGGAAGGTAGGTAGATGAAAACCATTTTTAACTGCAATTTGTATGTTAGGACATAGAACAAATTAAATTCAATATGCGAGCTTCATCCCTAGAGCTCCGTAATGGAGATAGAACAGACCAATTCTGGCTTTTAAAAACAGTGAAAATCTCTAAATACCAAAAAATGGAGATGGAACAAACCAATACTCATATGACGATACAGTGGAATTATTAAGAAGCAGTTAGTTTCGTGTATAACAGTAATAGATTTTTTGTTGGCGCGAATGTATACCTACATATTTTGTTTTTTTATGATAAATTTCTTGACAGAATCATGTACAGTTTTGATGTGTCGTGATAAGTTGAAATGGCTCTATATAATAATACTTTTCTCTTATCCTATCACCACTTTATTGGCAAAAGCTAATTTGTATTTCACATAACTTACATTACTACAGTTCGAATTGGTTTAAACCTATGTTAACCATTAACGCTATCTAGCGAATTGTACATTCACTTCAGACATTGATACATTACTATAATGGAACAAAATGAGAAATGATGTCGTTTGATTCATTGTTTTTTATGAAGTCCCACATAAACCTTCTGCTTCAAACAGTCAAGTATAACATTCATTTATTATTATCCACGTTTAACGTAGGTTTGAGTTTGATGAGTCCGCTCGTAAATATCTGATTAATCCCAGGCTATTCATCTGTATTATAAACGTTACTCTACTCACTGTTAAGAAAGATGAATGAACAAATTCGTAAAAATGGAAACGCAGTTCCGATACATTCCAACAATATTTAAAATGTTCCGCACGATGATTAATTACGTTTTGTAATGCGTTGCAAATATCCACGGTTTGTTTTGTATAAATGTACATGTGTTTCAGCGTTAAGACCGGTAACGAATATGATTCATATTGTATGTAAAATCGGTTGCTTGTTTGTCCACTTTTATAGCGTTTGAAATTCCAAGGGTCGTTAATGATTGTATCAGCATAAAAATATGGTTGTACATATATTCAGATTTTCTATAATCACTTGATTAGCTTTACAATAACATATCATTTTAACATATCAATTGAAAAAGTGAACCTTAAAATATTACTGGCTCTATTAAATTCATTTGAGAATAGAGTTACGAAACAGCACACTGGTGTAGTCCCTGAATCCGACTCTAAGTCATGTATAAAAGTTAAAATTATGGCGGATGCGCATGGATACCTTAGAACTGTTTACGATTTTTTGTGAATATTGTAAGAATTTCTTTTTATTATTTTAGTATGTGAAGCAGACTTGATAGTTTTGAAGCGTGAACATGGGTTACGGTAACAGCCTTGAAATAATCGTAAAATATAAATTTCTGAGAAGCGTGAACACTTAGATAAGCTATGGGCCATGTGAAAAATGAAATATGGTCTGTCGATGAAAGTTGTAGGAATATCGTGTATTTTTAAGGGTCGTTTAAAAGAACTACTAGGTACAGTCTGAAATTACGCATCGTACAAAAAGGGTTCATTTTACAAATATAGTTAGATTCGAGTGGAAAGATAGATTATTTGTGTGTGAGTGTGTTCTTCTGAATTTTGGTGTTTTCGAACCGTTTTAGGTTAGTTTTCTCACGAGTAATTGAGTTTTATCCATTAGCATTTGATTTTTTTCACAATTAAGTAATTTCATTGAATTAAATTGAATATTATTACCAATTAATATTTTGTAGTAATTTTGATGAACTCTGATTTAGACAACCCTATTTTCAAAGTTTACAGGGTTGTATTATTTGATTAAAAAGTAATTCAGAAAGTACTTATGTATTTTTACCTACGAGGTGTGATGAAAAATGAAGTGATTAGTAATATTACATTATTTGTTCCAGCGCAGTACACTGCGGTCAGTGTATGCGTTTGTGTTGGGATTACTGTGGTCAGTTTTCCAGGGGTCGTACTGTGGTTTGTACGAGCTAGTGACATTGTGGTCAGAGTGCTAGTTTTCACACTGCTGTGGCACGAGAATGACTGTTTGTTATTCTTGTTACTATAATTAGTGTTGTTGCCCTGTTTTGTTTTATCGATCGATAGTTGGACGCTCCGGTCAGTGTCGACGGAATGGAGAATTAATATTTGGTCAGTTCTATCAAATGGAAATTAAGCCAATAAGTTCTTGACATGAATCAACTTCATTATTGATGTTTCCTAGTTAAATATGACTGAGAAAGATAATAATTTTGATTATTTCCCAATGCCAATTTTAAATACTTTTTTAAATATAAAAATACTTTTGGTAGACTTGATTGCTCATCAGTTTCTTTTCAATTTCATTTTTTTCTCATTTCACATTATTAATATTGTATTTACTACATTTTGTTGTCATTAACTATTTTCTTTTAATTATATTATATTAATATGGATTTATTTATATCTCATATTTAATTATTTTCATTTATTTAATTTATTTCTCACACTATCTTATGTAGAAAATTCCAGAGAGCCGATTGTTTTTGTGTAAGCCGCAATCTAGAATTATCTAGTAAAAAAGGCACTAATATATAAAGGACCGACCAGCGGGAGAACTCAGTTTATAAAGTGATCTGGTGATATAAACAAAGAACAAGTAAATAGTCTAAGTAGTGAAGTGTTTATATAAATATTAATGTAAGTGAATATACTGGGTATATAATATGAATTAGTGAATAGTGTAGTGAAAAGATGAATTGGGTAAGTAGACATAACGCGTGTGTATAAATTTATCCCACCCGTGAAAAACATTACATTGGTGTCAGAAGTGGGATAATATAAATAAATATCTACGTAAAAATGGCCAAGAAACTAAGTGACTTGAAAGTGGCAGAGCTAAAGGCAGAATTGGAATTCGAAAATCGCGAGTTGTAAACGTCTGGTAAGAAGAGTGAGTTAGTAGAAAGACTTAAAGTGGCACTCGTGAGTAACGGCTTGGATCCAGAAATATTTTTATTCAATGACGAGGCTTCCACCTTAATTTCGTCAATTTCTACTAACATGGACGAGAAGATTTCAACTATAAAGAACGATATTTCTACTATGAAGAATGATATTTCTACTAATACGGACGAGAAGATTTGCACTACGAAAAATGACATTTCTATCGATATCTTATCGTTGAAAAATCACATTGCTGCTGACGTCGAGAATAGAATATCGTCTCTAAAATCGGATATTGAGGATAAGATGACAACGATGGACGAGAAAATCGAGAACAAGATGACAACGATGAACGAGAAAATAAAATCAGACATTGAGAATATGATGACAACGATAGAAGAGAAAATCATGGATTTAGAGAGAAATATGGCAGATTTTAGAACACAAGACACGCCGGCAGAAGAAAAGAAGATTGAACATATAAAACCCTGCAAGCCAGAAATAAACTCCAGGATAGAAGACATTGGCAGTTTTGCACGAGTCAAGGCCCCAACGTTCGACGGAAAGACATCGTGGACCAGTGATATGAAACAGTTTGAAGCAGCTGATAGAGTGAATAATTGATCCGACAGGGAGAAGGCAGTGAACTTAACTATCGCGCTTAGGGGAGATGCCTTAGATGTACTACGAACGATACCTCTGGAGGAAACCGATGACTTAGAGCGGCTAAAGAAGAGGTTGGATATGCGATACGGTCATGAACATCTAGAAAATTTGTACCAGTCCCAGCTGAATAACCGGAGGCAGAAACGCGACGAAGCCCTTCAAGAGTATGAAGTGGATATTGCCCGACTCATTCGATTTGCTTATCCATCAGCACCAGAGAATATGATAGAATGTCTGTGCATCCACGCCTTTATTGATGGCTTACGTAACCCCGATATGCAGAGGACTCTTCGTTCAGCCCATCTTAAAACATTTGTTGAGGCATTGACAGCTGCTCTTGAATATGAAGCAGCAACGAAGGCTTCGGGTTATAACAATGTTAGGACCATTCGAGAAGAAGGCGACGAGGACAGGTTTGACCAGCTCGTCTGCTTTGATCAAAAGTATGATGGACAAGAAGCTGAGAACCACCAGATGCTGAAATTGGGGCGAGCATGGGAATGTACGCAGTTCGTGTAAGCGTCCCAATACTCCTGCAAACCAAGAAACCAAGGGTCGGCTACGGGGGAGGGGGCAGCACTGACTCATGATCGTTCCAAAGACCCACTCATACTGATAGCTTCTCTCAAATGTCGCAACAACAGTGTATATATAAACATATATATATATATATATATATATATATATATATATATATATATATATATATATTGAGCCAGTCCTCTAGTCCTCTAATATATATAAATAATTCATGTATGAGTTTGAATTTAAAAATTTTTTTTATTAATACGTAGGGTGTACCATTAGACACTACCTAGTTAAGAACTAAATTTAACATAAACGAATGAATGAAGTAGGCAAATGTATTATCAAAAATTGAAAAAAACCAATTATAAAGAAAGGCTTAAAGGATAAGGATTAAAATTTTGATGATAACATAATTAAGTATAAAAATTGTACCTTCACAATTAAATCCTAAGGTCAAGTCAATGTCAACAATTTTCAAAATCATCTGAACACTGCCATGTCAATATCTGGATGAAGTACAATGTTGTTTTGTTTGAAACCTAAAATAACAAGAGTTAATAGTCAACTTACTAATTGATTAGCAATATTCACAGACGATGGTAGTAAAGTTTACAATTTGGAAAAGAATCTATAAAAAAAGAAAAACTTTATGAAAGATGACATACGGATCAGAGCCATGTTATATATCAAGGAAATCTGTTAACTAAATAACATTTAATGAACAGGAAGTAATAAAGTCTAGTGATTTTCTTGCCAACCTAAAATCATTGATTTGGAATTGAATATAAAACATAAAAGGCAAATTTGGGAATAAATAAGAGTTAATATAAAATAAAATTAGTAAAAATTCATAAATTGGAAACTAAACAGTTCCATATATATATATATATATATATATATATATATATATATATATATATATATATATATATATATATAAATAATCATTTTAGGTTGTATAAATTGTATTTAATTGTAAATAAATACACCATAAAAAGGGAATTACAACAAATTTTGGGATTGTAATACATGTAAAAGACATTTTATACATTCCCTGAGACATTATAAACCCATTTATATAAGTGTTATTATCCTCCAGGACAATTTTAATTAAAGAATTTCGTATTTTCATGAAAAACACTCAAATTGACAATTATCGAATAAAAAAACAATATAAGGAGGCTTTGCTTTTGATATGTGAAAAAGTTTGTTGATTTAGAAAAGAATGGAATCGGGCGTTGATGGAAGAATGGTTAACATCTATGTAGCTCTTCTCTACAAAAATTTTCATAAAACTATGTAAAAGTATATAATTTCAAGTTAGGAACTATTATAAAATCATAATATTAATTTTGTTTCAACTGTGTAATAAAGTGCAGTGTGCAGAAAGAGTATTTCTTGAATAAGAAATTCCCAAGAAAAAGAGACGCTTAGCAGCAGTTCCACAGTGCCGAGAGTTGGAAATAAGGTCGGTGGTTTTTAAGTTTTTTTTTTCAATTTGGGATTCCAAAGAGAAAGAAATGGTGAACAATAAAAATATTATTTGAACGTTTACATTAAAATTTCTAAAAAAGGCCAAAAACAATAAAAAATGATGGATATCATTCCATATCCATGGATATCCATGTAATTTCGATTATCATGCAACTTTAACAATAGTTATAATTTATACTTACTTGTAAAAATTTTTTTATTTCACATCATCATTGTTTACATTGCACGTTAAGTACCATTTCACTTTACTCGCATTTTGATATATGTATGTAACTGTATAGTGTAATTTCCAATAACATATCGATGATTGCAATGAATTTAAGAACGTTAAATGTTTGAAAACATTAATACAAACAACATCGACTGTGAACCATACGTTTTGTATCGTTGTGAAACGATAAACGAGGATTTCTTTCGCCTATAATGCATGTTTAACTATTTCTATAACTATTCATCATTCACTTTACTTGCATTTTGATATATGTATGTAACTGTATAGTGTAATTTCCAATAACATATCGATGATTGCAATGAATTTAAGAACGTTAAATGTTTGAAAACATTAATACAAACAACATCGACTGTGAACCATACGTTTTGTATCGTTGTGAAACGATCAACGAGGATTTCTTTCTCCTATACGCCGACGCAGTCCTTTTGAGCATTCAGTGCGCATGTCTAGTCAAAAATGCAGGAGCGGTGTGAAGAATATTTATGTAAAAGGAATTTGAATATAATCTCAACCATTTATTAAATGATTTCGTTAAAGTGTTGTTATTTCTTAAACTATACTGTTTAATATTCATAATACATTCAGAAAATGGTGCTTAACTCATTCATTCTATAATAATATTTGGAGTTGATAAAAACAAAGGTATATATTTTTATTCAGGAATAAAACATACTAGAAAATTCCAGAATTTAATATTTAAATGTGTATCAAAGTTATACATATGCGTCCAGAACTCAAAGGAAGGAGTTTCATGCTGCCGACTATCATATTAATTATAAATAAAATTAAATTTCACAGATTATCATCAGGATATAGCCGAAGGTAAAGTAAAAAAGGTAAAATATACAATACAATAAAGATATATCATCTAAAAATAAATATCCCATAGTAATTACACAATTATAATATATATATATAAATATATATATATATATTTATATATATATATATATATATATATATATATATATATATATATATATATATATATATATATATATATAACAAAGACAGAATTAGCGGGCATAGCACGCAAAAGAGGTTACAGAGAATGAGTGGTAACCGTAGACATGCATGTTTCTGGCTCATTAGCCTTCATCGGTACGGCATAACCAAGAAAAGGTGTACAACTTGGGAGCAAGAATGTTAATTGAAACATGAGAAAACACAAACAACGGATTTCAACGAGATAACCAAACGCACATTTGTGCCTTCAAATGGAAGATCCCGAGTTTTCAGGACAACAACCAACAGAGACACGGAGGCGTCTATAGCTCTCCTGTCTGAACCTTCCGACCCTGGAATTAATGAAAAGATGAAATAATAACGCGTGGAATATAAAACAAAGACAGAATTAGCGGGCATAGCACGCAAAAGAGGTTACAGAGAATGAGTGGTAACCGTAGACATGCATGTTTCTGGCTCATTAGCCTTCATCGGTACGGCATAACCAAGAAAAGGTGTACAACTTGGGAGCAAGAATGTTAATTGAAACATGAGAAAACACAAACAACGGATTTCAACAAGATAACCAAACGCACATTTGTGCCTTCAAATGGAAGATCCCGAGTTTTCAGGACAACAACCAACAGAGACACGGAGGCGTCTATAGCTCTCCTGTCTGAACCTTCCGACCCTGGAATTGATGAAAAGATGAAATAATAACGCATGGAATATAAAACAAAGACAGAATTAGCGGGCATAGCACGCAAAAGAGGTTACAGAGAATGAGTGGTAACCGTAGACATGCATGTTTCTGGCTCGGGATCTTCCATTTGAAGGCACAAATGTGCGTTTGGTTATCTTGTTGAAATCCGTTGTTCGTGTTTTCTCATGTTTCAATTAACATTCTTGCTCCCAAGTTGTACACCTTTTCTTGGTTATGCCGTACCGATGAAGGCTAATGAGCCAGAAACATGCATGTCTACGGTTACCACTCATTCTCTGTAACCTCTTTTGCGTGCTATGCCCGCTAATTCTGTCTTTGTTTTATACTCCACGCGTTATTATTTCATCTTTTCATTAATTCCAGGGTCGGAAGGTTCAGACAGGAGAGCTATAGACGCCTCCGTGTCTCTGTTGGTTGTTGTCCTGAAAACTCGGGATCTTCCATTTGAAGGCACAAATGTGCGTTTGGTTATCTTGTTGAAATCCGTTGTTTGTGTTTTCTCATGTTTCAATTAACATTCTTGCTCCCAAGTTGTACACCTTTTCTTGGTTATGCCGTACCGATGAAGGCTAATGAGCCAGAAACATGCATGTCTACGGTTACCACTCATTCTCTGTAACCTCTTTTGCGTGCTATGCCCGCTAATTCTGTCTTTGTTTTATATTCCACGCGTTATTATTTCATCTTTATATATATATATATATATATATATATATATATATATATATATATATATATATATATTATAATATATCTAATTCTCTATGATGCATGTTAATTATTTATTTTTAATGTAAGCCTTCCATTCACCTTACGTTGTTGTATATTGTCGCAGCGACAATTCTTGTACATACAACTTAAAACTTTATGTAAGAAATTTCTACTTTGACAGTAGTTGTCAAAAATATGCCCGGCTCTAATAAATATTAATTTAGTATTTCTAAAAATGAATTTATATGTATAATCGACCTATTACTCTTCTCTCAGGGTGGGATCAAACTGTTAAAAAACTAATTATTCAAAATTTGTTTCAATTTTTACGTATCTCCAAATTATCTGTTTCACTATTGGTCAGAACCTATAGTAACTGTATGTTTAATATTATAAAAGGCACTTCAAATCTCTGCTGACGTTTCCAATATTTCTGTCACTGAAAATTACCAACTGTCACTGATTTGATCGACAGTTTTATTTAATAAAAAAATGTTTAATTTTCTGAAAAAATGTAATAAAAAGACTATAGTGAGAAGGAATGCAAATCTCTATATTATACTACTAGATTCAAATACAAATTAACGAATTAATATTCCCAAAATTATCACAACGAAATAACAGTCGTAATTTCTACGAAACTTAAAATTACTACAACCTATATACTATAAATTAACCTAATGAAAAACGTTTAATGGAAGTTCCAATTGTCGATCTAAATCTTGATATGAATAAATGTCAAAAACAAGCTTCACTCATATTTTTCTAGTTCAAAACTTTTCTTCTCTAATGTGAATTTCCTTATATGATTTATTAATTTTGTTTGCAATCAAAAATCTAATAGATGCATCTATGTCAAATTTAATTTAAAAATAGGCCTTATTATTTCTCGAGAAATTATTGTAAAAAAACTGGATCGGACTCACCAACTAATAACTGGACAACTCGTACAATTCTAATTGATCTTAGAATTCAGGAAAATTTCTAAATTTTATTTAGAAATCTGGAACACATTCACTACACACGATGCAATTCTTATTCGAATTATGCACGCACTGGATTTATAATGAAATGGCTTTTGAATCTGGTTGTATAAATATACATTGAGTGAATGAAAACGACGAATACTCAGTGTGTATTAGTTTAATACACTAATACACACTGAGTATTCGTCGTTTTCATTCACTCAATTTACATCTAGTGTGTACACCATATCCACAGGCATGTATAAATATATAACTTCTACTATCTACCAAAAATTGAGACAACTCTAACTACGATGTTGCCTCTTCGGGATTTCAAACACAACTAACTAAACTTTCTTCAAATGAATAAATCTTCTCTCCTTTGGTTACAGAAATTTCCTTTTTTAAAAAAAATACTAATTTATGTTTCCCAATAATAAAGAGATATTTGAATTCTTTTATTATCATTGTAATTCTGATTGCAGAGACATCTGTATTTTAAAATTTCAAATATATTCTCTAAAATGTAATATAATTCTGTCTATCATTAAATAAATAAATAAATAAACGTCATCCGGAAATTAAAGTGTCACATTTGATTTGTATACCGAATCTTTCAAAATTATTGATTATACCTATAATACAGTGTGTATCGGAAGGATTGCATACGAATATAAATACTTTTCCTTATTTCAATGGTTCTTTTACATTTTAAATAGAGGAACTGTATTAATATATATATATATATATATATATATATATATATATATTATATATATAGATGGCGAAGTGAATAGCCAGAAATACACTCTGCTGGTAGACACTGAAGAAACTAGAATCATTAAATCATTATACGACCAGAGATAATAAATTTGAAGAGGAAGCTTTTACCAACGAGACTGAGAATGCGGACCGCCACAGGTGAGGGTGCCAATGTTCACGGGGAGACACAAATCCAATTGGGAATTGGCGCAGAAAAAGTTCACGCATATGGTAATCGTAGCTGACATTGAAGAAGACGTGATTCTGGGAATAGACGTAATGAATCAACATAGCTTCGTACTGGTCTTCAGAAACAGGGCCATTAAACTGGGTTCCGAGGAGGTACTCCTTCATCCATATGAAGGCATCACGACACTGGCAACAGTACAAGAAGATACCGTTCTAACTGCACGAAGCGAAACCATGATATTAGCGCGGCTACAGGGAATCATGGAGGAAGGTACACCGGTTATGATGAAGCCAAGGAACCGCGACGAAGAAGTTGGCAAAGGAGAACTAATTGGAAAATGATTGGTTACGTCGGCGAAGGAGATCCCAGTACGATTGGTAAACTTGAGAGATTACCCAATTACCATCAAGAAGGAAACCAAGATTGGATCCTGCGTACCAGTGCCGTCTATAGTTTGTCAAACTACGACCACTGACAACTCCAATGCCAAATGTTATCAGTAGTTGGTCAATCTTTTGATCGAGTTGGAAAAAAGAGAATGAGAAAATTTCTCTTGCAGTATAGTATACTACCAAAAGAAGGGAAAGACTGGTAGAACATTAGCCGTCGAACACAAAATCGATACTGGTGATGCTAAGCCAATTAGGCAATCAGTTCGAAGACTATCACGAACGAAGAGAGAGGAAGCTGAAAGAATAGTTAGAGAAATGGGAGAAGAGAAAGTAAAAGAACCATCTACTAGTCCATGCGTGTCTCCAATGGTGCTCGTCAAGAAAAATGATGGAACTATGAGATTCTGCGTGGACTATTGCCAGCTATACAACGTGACGAAGAGAGACAGCTATTCTCTACCTCCGATCGACGATACGCTAGGCACTTTGGCCAGCAGCAAACTGGTTGCTACATTGGACCTGAAGTCTGGTTATCGGCAAGTAGAAATGGACCGAAAAGACAAAGAGAAGACTGTTTTTACCACCAGATCTGGATTATAACAATTCAACGTCATGCCATTCGGGCTCTGCAATGAACCTGCTACATTTGAAAGACTCATGGAAAATTTCTTGGGAGGGTTGTCTTGGAAGACATGCTTGGTCTATTCTAAGTTCTATTAATAATAACAATCTTATAAAATAGAGTTAGTCGGTAACATTTTTATGCAGCAATGTCTCTAGGGTTTGCAATCTTTTTGTTTGGAATTAGTTGTCTCATGTCAGCTGTCATTTATTCATCAACAGTCTTTCCTTGGATTGAATTATGTCCAATAGTATTGTCGAAACTATCTAAAACCTTCCTCTATTTTGAATCACAGACAAATTTCGCTCTTCTGGCATTTTTGTCCATTAATACATAAATTTACTTATATCCTTTCCATTCATTCGTTATGGTTAATATATTACATGCCTGGGAACAGATCTTTTAGTACTTTTGATTCATAATATTTGACCTTCACATGCCTTCATGACGAATTTAAGTAAGGTGGAGCTCTCGAGTTTATACTTCATAAAACTTTGTTGTTACTACTTATCACGGTTGTTGGATTTAGGTTAGGAGTTGGTACTATTTCCTTGATTTGTCTTGTGTTTGTGGTGTTGGGTAATAAAATGTATTTCATGTATTTGAGATATTCAGTTCCTGGAGTTATTTGTCCCATGTTAACGGAATTTTGTGTCATTCAGTCGTTGTCATTAGGTGTATGCTCATTACTACTTGATCAACTCCTCTCTGCGTTTTTAACCCTTTAGTGCACGGGTCGGGTCTTACGGACCCAAAGCTATTTTCCAGGTGCGAGAACGCGCGAATGCGACTTCGGCCGACTTCACCCGACTTGGTACCTCTTCATCGTGTGAGACGATATGAATTAGTATATACATCAGTTCTGCTCAGTAATTTGTTTAGGTGTCATCGATTGTTTGGTCCTGACAGACCAACCCGTTCCTTCTGGTAAGTTTTTATTTTGAAACATGTAAAGGTGAAAAAGTGAAATAGTATAATTTTAGATTGAAAAATGTCAGATCCATACGAAAAAAATATCAATTGGCTGCAGAAGTTGTATTATGAGGTGTCTACGAACGAGGAAGACACTATTGAACATTTCACGTGGTAAAAGGGCTCACTTATGTTATGAAGCCAAAGATGGGTTTGAATGGAATAAAATGTGTCCTCCAAAAAACGTGAGAACTAGACAGCACAATATTATATCCAAACTGCCAGGAGTGATGCAAAAAATGCTTCTACGGAGAAACAGTGTTGGGACTTATTTTTTGACGCGGATATAACCATGAACATTGTAGAGTGCACTAACACTTATATCGAAACTATTGCCAACCGTTACCAATACAGCTCTGATGTAAGACCAATTAAAATAACTGAGCTGAAAGCCTTGTTTGGTCTACTATATCTGATCGGAGTATACCATAGCGGCCGAACATCTATTTTTGAGTTCTGGGCAACTTATGGAACTGGCGCTCCCATTAGACAAGTTTTTGAAGCCATTGTTAGAAATTTTCAGAAATGTTATACCATCGGGCAATATGCGACCATCGATGAAATGTTGGTAACTTTCCAAGGTCGCTGCAGCTTCAGGATGTACATTCCCAACAAGCCATGCTCGAACGTTTTACATCCTGAACCTAGGAATTTATGCAGGTGAGTAGCCATAGGGTCCGTATAGAGTGAGCAACGCAGCCTATGATGTAGTTGAAAAAATTGTTCAACCGATTGCGCAATAAAACCGAAACATTACTATGGACAATTGGTTCACTTCGGTGAAATGTGCTGAAAATTTACTAGTGATCCATAAGTTGACGGTTGTCGGTACTGTGCGGAAAAATAAGCGAAAAATACCAAAAATTCATCTCTATTGCAAGACCAGAAAAGTCAAGTATGTTTGGGTTTACTGAGAATATGACCGTTATTTCCTATAAACCAAAAAAAAACATGTTATTCTTCTGTCTACGATGCACCATGACGACTCCATCGATGAAAGCACTGGTGAAGATGATAAACCGGAAATAATCACTTTCTTTAATATGACAAAATGTGGTGTTGATGTAGTGGATCAACTTTGTGCCAAATATAATGTTGCCAGAAACAACAGGAGGTGACCGATGGTCATTTTCTACAATTCATTGAACGTGTCTGCGATTAACGCTTTCATTATAAAAAGAAGTAATGATCCTTCATCACCGTCAGGAAAACAGAGAAGTATATTCCTGAAACAGCTTGGAATTCAATTGGTAATGGAGCATATGAGAGAAAGAGTTACATCTTCGCATTTGACGAGAGAAATACAATACCATGCTGCAAAAATAAGCGGTGTCCAGGTACCTGAACCAGTAGCTGTCCAGGGTAATAAATGAGGTCGTTGTAGTTTTTATAAAGATCGCAAAACACGTTTTCAATGCAAAATGTGTAAGAAATATATTTGTTTAGAACATTCCAGATATATATGTCATGTGTGTGCTGACGAAATTTGAAACGTTAATTTTCTACAGGGTATTTAACATTTATGGACCAAAAAATATATATATTTTTTTATTATTATTACTGATCTTTTCAAAAATAAAAACATTGTTTTTGCCAAAAATAGGAAGTAAAACGTTTATTTAGATAATGTGTAATGTTATTTTGCATTATAAAAATGTTCAATTGAAAATATATACAGTTTTTTTTCTGGGTCTGTAAGACCCGAGCCGTTCCTTTATGTATTAAAATTTCACCCATGCACTGAAGGGTTAATTGATGGACTTTGCAGCATCGTTTCTTTTCTAATTTATTAGTGGCTCTTTAAGACGGAGCTAGACAAAACTGGCCGGCCCATCCCACAGAAAATTGTAAGTTTTGTTAGCGGCCAAATGCGGTGGTTCTGTGAGATCAGAAGGCGATTTGGAAAACGAGTGTGTTGGCTGCAGTGAAGACTATCGTTTAACATCGCCCTTTGCGCAAGCGTTAGTAGCATGGGAGTTGTATAAGTTTTATTAACCTTTGTCCGAACTATGGAAACATAGCTTCTATTAAGAAATAAGTGTAGTAGCGAGGTCCATTCCTCTTACCGACAATGGTCCATCTATCCTACCTACTATGGTTCATCTCACTTCCATAGGGTAGGATAGATGGGCAGTTGACAAGTTTAAGAATTTAATGTTGTCTAGTTTCATTGATGAATATGTTTTACGTCGTAACTATTCCAAAAAATGTACCAAAGTTCAGTTATTTTATGTACCCATTTGCCAATTTGTACTTTGATTAATAAAGAAATTATCTTTCATTTTATAAATGGTGGTCCATCTCTTCTTCCTTCACCCTATATGGTGGATGACATAGGAAAAAAGCTAGCAGATTAGCTAGTAAAAGCAAACCTTATCATATATAACCAATAGAACACCCCAACATTTTTATGAAAAGACTATGACAGTTCTTTATAGACATAACAGTTATCAACAAAAACCTCTCTAAGGAGATAACAAATTGGAAAGTCATGAATACTGAGAACCTGAGAACGTTAGTTACATATAGAATTCATTAGGTCCCTAAACAAAAAGAGCATATACACACTCACAAAAAGGATGGGAAACAAACAATGACAATCTGAATTTGTTAATGTGTTTTAAATGAAACTCACTGTTTCCTCCACAATATATTGAAAAAATGTTAAAAATTCTAAAAAATTGACAGTAATGGTCGAGGTAGTTAATTTCGTGAATTTTTTAACATATATCATCGGAACAGGTCTCAAAATCTTACGACCAACTTTGGTATATGGGTTATTTTAAGAGATATCAAAAAATGTTATTAACAAAGATAGTAGATGACTTTAAGATTCATATTTTGAAATTACCTCTAACTATACAGAATGTTGCATAACTCCGTTACAACCCAAACATACTTTCTTAAATTAGAACCCCTCTATATTATACCGAATTCGGATTGCCAACATTTTTTTAACCTTTTCATATCAGGTTTTGCTACGTTATACAGAGTCCTTCAAAAGGTATGGACACGTTTATGTGGAAATCGTAGGTAAGTCAACGCTGTATAGCTTATTGTACGTTGAAGAAAAAAAAATATTTTTCCTAACAGAGTATCGTAATATGATGTAATATCTCCGTATTCTATTAAATTTTGACTTTTTCCCTTTTATATTGTAACATCTTCTAGGGTGCCATTTGTAAGGGTTCGTCAGTGTGGTAGAGCATAAAAAGGGTTGGATGGTTAGAAATACTTCTTTATTGAAACTACAATAAATATTTGCAATTAAAATCTAAAGCTCTGTACAATAAGTACATACACGATTTATTGGTCCTGGAGGCGGGCAGTCTGTCTAGGGTGGTCGTCGGGATTGGGTCGCGGATGATTCCTCTCGGTTGTCCGGATTACTCACTGGGACGCTAGGTTCCTATAACCCAAGGGGTGTGTCTGGGTCGAGATCCCGCGTTCAACGCACAGCGTAATCTCGGAGGTCGGGAGTTTGCTTCCGTCCCGGGCTCAACGCGCTCCGGAATTTCGGCTAATCGGGAAGGCCTCAGTCCTGCGCTCAACACGCTGCAGGGCTTGACCTAGGGTAGTTGGCGTCCGCTCTAAGCTCAACACGCTTTAGGACATCGTACGATGTACAGGGTTTGCTTAGCGTATAGCCTCGGGTTCAACGCACACCGAGGGGTGAACGACAAGCGGGATATATATGTGTTCACAATTCCAGGCTCAACACGCTCTGGAATATAGTCCAACACTTCGGTTATTTTCTGTTGAAGCTTCCTATCGTTATTCTACGTAAGGTAGAGCTTGCATGGTATATCGCAGAGCGTCTGCTTTGGTAGTATCGGTCAAGTTATTAGCGGAAAGGCGAAGATGCTGCCCCTCTCGGTGCTATGTGCCCAACTCTGTCTAGTTTGGCTCGCGTAGTGTTCTGTTTTCTGATTATTTATCGGGGTGATTTCGTGTTCAGACGACTGTGTCGTTACAATATACAGGGTGGATGGAAACTCGAACCTTTTATTTTCTCTCTTCTTGCAAATAGAACACCCTGTATTTTTTAGCACAATTAGAATCTTCGATCATGTCACTTTAATTTTTATTATGTATTCCCTATACCCAATGTTTATAAAAACAAAGTTATTTTGTAATATATTTTGTAAACCATAATTATTAAACTATTATGTGAATGCAATGAAGGTTGAATGTAACAAAAAGTCCTGAATAATAATAAATCTTAACCCTGCTACTGCACACTTATTTTTCAAGACACAACTGCACATTGGAAAAAAAAGTTGCAACAAAATGCATGATTTTTTAGAAATTCACAAAAATTGAAATTTTGGAATTCTAAGTATACAAAACGTTTTAAATAAATGTCATTCTTTTTCATTGTGGAATTGAAAAGATTATAATTGCTTAAGATTTTCGTAGTCAGTCTGATGAATTAGGCAGATAAATCAGTCTCACAGCTCCTACATACCATTGCCCTGTCTTCATTGCAAAACGATTTATGGCACATGCTACAATGCATATTTGTTTTTGTATCTTTTTTCCTATCGCAAAAACTACAACGATCTTTTCGTCGCAAATATTCGTCATTTGGTAGAGGATCTGGCCATGCTCATTCAATATTTCCATTATCTTTTGACGCAGTGATCTTCTAAGCGTTGGCAGCCGTAGTCGTTCTCTGAGAAATTGTATTACCAAGGACATTCCCAGCTCTTTTAGGAAATTCCTGCGTGTCCGATTTTTTTTTCTGCCCAATATCCCTTTGGTTGCGTTGTATGTCTCAATTATAGTTGGTTTATTTGTATCGTGATAAATGGAATCGTCATGGTGTAAGGTGGAAATTAGAAGCACGTTTTTATTTTGCCTAGGTGTAGAGGAAACTAGAGTCTTGTTATTATCGAAAGCGAATAAGGACGACCCTACTTCCTTTTTTGCCAAGAAACCAGTGTGTAGTAGCAGGGTAAATAAATTATTTATTCTAAACAGAACAAGTCACCAAAAGTATAAGCCTAACCGTAATATTATAGGAATTAAATGTTCAAAGTGTTCACCGTTAACATCAATGCAATGTTGGAAACCATTACTCAGTAAGCGTGGACAAAATTTGACATAAACGTCAGTCGCTATATTTTATTTCTTAAAAATAGCAGTATTAAAGTGTCACCAACATTTTATAGTTTTCTCAAATAAAGTAACAATTATTGGGAATGAATAGAGTATATTTTTCTAGAAAGAAAGAAGAAATGGTGGACATGATTTGGGTATTGGGTGAATGTAACTAAAATTATTTGCTTGCGTCTAAAGTTTATCGTCAAAGATTTCCAGACCGAAAGGCTCCCAACAAAAGAGCAATTGAAAAACTAATGGATCGTTTCAATCGCACTGGTGAAGTAAAATACAAGAAAATGACGTATCAAAAACAGCCCTTACTGAGGAAAATGAAAGTAATGCTAAGTATCGCATAGAATCCGCATACGAGTGTGAAAAATATTACACAACAGCAAGACATAAGTCATGGCACGGTTCAAAGAATCTTTAAAAAACATAAAATGCATCCCTATCATATCCAACTTCATTAAGAGTTACTTGACCGTAATTTTCAAAGAAGAGTGTGAATAGGCCCAATTTAAAGTCAATCGCCGGATAATTTTTTTTCTGATTTTGTGCTTTTTGCAGATGAGGCGACTTCTCATAAAAATGGATGCGTAAATCGACAGTTTCATTATTATTTAACTTCATCAAATGTTTGGGGTGGAATCGTTGGTGATCATGTGATAGGACCATACTTCTTTGATAAAAAAGTAATTGGTGCGGTATTTAAAGTTTCTTCAGAATCACCTGCCAGTTTTATTAAAGACGTTCCACATAATGGTGCGCCTGTTCATAATACTGCTCCTATACGAGATCATCTCAGTACCGAATTCCAACACAGATGGATCGGAAGAGGGGGCCCAACTGATTGGCCAACTAGGTCTCCCGATTTAACAAAAGTGGATATCTTTTTTTGGGGTTTTATAAAAAATGAGGTTTATAAAACTCCCCCGACTACTAGAAGGGACATGAAATAAGGAATCAGAGCGGCATTTCGATCTGTTAACGTTTTTATGCTGAGAAATGATAGTCGATCATTTGATCTTGGATTGCAGCATTGCATCGATGTTAAGGGTGAACAATTTGAGCATTTAGTTTAATTTTACGATTAGGATTGTACTTCTTGTAACTTGGTTTGTTTCGAATAAATAATTTATTAAGATTTATTTTTATTTAAGATTTTTTGTTACATTCAACGTTTATTGTTTTCACATAATAAGTTAATAATTATGATTTACAATAGATATTACAAAATAACTCTGTTTCTAAACTCTAAGTATAGAGAATATTTAACAAAAATCAAAGTTACATGATCGAAGATTCTATTTGCGTTTAAAAATACAGGATGCTCTATTTGAAAGGAGAAGGAAAATGAAAGGTTCGAGTTTCCGTCCACCCTGTATACAAAAGGTGAAATAATTGAAATTTATTAGGATACGGATAGATTGCATCATATTACGATACTCTGTTAGGGAAAATAATTTTTTTCCCTCAACGTACAATAAGCTACGATTTTCACATAAACGTGCCCAACCTTTTGAAGGAATCTGTATAATTTAGCGAAATCTTATATCATAACGTTCAAAAAAATGTGAGCAATCCAAATCCATTTAAAAAGTTATATGTTTGGGTTGTAACGGAGTTATGAAACATTCTGTGTAGTTCGATATAATTTCAAAATATGGAACTTAAAGACATCTATTAGTTTTGTTGATAACATTTTTTGACATCTCCCATATACCGCGGTTTGTCGTAAGATTGGTACACCCTGTATAACAAATGCTTGCGACACAATATTTCCGAAGAAAGCCCATAGACCAAATAAGGGCGTGGTATATTGGTATACAGAAAAGTTGAATAGAAGAAATATTTTGAACAAAGAAGCCTTTTCACCAAAATAAACAGAACCAATAACTCCGCACAGAAACCCATTCAAACAGAAGAATCACGAAAAGCCTTGAATAGGGCCATTGTAGAAGCAAATACTAATGCCCGGCACAAAGCTATAGGAGAAATTTTAGAAGACATCGTATCGTCATCGACAAATGGAAACCAAGGTCTCTGTTAGGTTTATCGGACGGAGATCAACTCGAAATTGATAAAAAACTGTTCCCAATGAATCGAACTGCTAGCTGGGACAGAATCGAAAAGAAGTAGCGGGCAATCTCTCCACTCACGATCGAGGAACTGCTCATAGCCAATAAGCGCGTAAAAGATAGATAAGCACCTGATAGAGATGGCTTAACATCGGAAGTTATCAGGGCACAGAACTCGCGCAAACACCCCTAAGATTCCTAAATAAACTCCTTCAAGAAGGGGTTCCAGAAAACTGGAAGGACGCCGCGTTGGTGTTAATAGAAAAGGGGAAACCGTACCAATAAAAACGCGTTCAGACCAATATGTGTTCTAAACGTTATAGGGAAGCTAGGTAGCGCCCAACCTTAGAGTAATAATAGACATAGAGAGGTCTATTCATTCATAAACACATTTATTTTTGCGGTCAACAATTCTAAACGCCAGTAGTGAAATAATGAATGGATTAAAAAGAGTGGGGATGGTATTGTTGATACATCGCATTGTTAATTTCGGCTGTTTTTCTGACGACCTTGGCACCGACGAACCACGATAATCCATAAAGATTGAATTAATTAACTTAAAAGTTTATTTTCACACTAAAAAGTTTTGAAAAACACATCAAAACGTAAGAACTAAATGTTCAATCTCTAGTCGTAATGGCGCTCGTATAAACAAACCACGTTTGCCATTACTTACTACAATACTACGAGGTATTTATAATGATCGTCGATCCCAGTCTGACGCTATTTGCATCTCTCATTATATGGTAATTAAACGAGGACAACACTACTAAATAGATTACTATGGACATATTAACAGGTACTGAAATTTTGAGCAATGTTGCCACTTTTAGTTATAACCATAAAGGTATCTAAAGATACAACAAAAACTTGTTTAAAATTTATATACGTATATGCCTTTGTTAAATAAAATTCAAGTATAATTAATTGATTTTAAAAGCAGCGACTCAAATCTAGAAATTAGTATGACATTTTTCTATTTGCACTTTTTAACAAATTTTAAGTTAAACTTCTAATTTCTTTTTTCCCGCAACTAAGGAGGATTTGTAAATATGGCAAAGTAGTGGAAGTGTCCCGCAAATGAGCTTAGAATGTGACTCAATGTTTGGGGCTGGAAAAAGTCCAAACAAACATAACTATTTTATTTAATAATCTGAGCGCTCAATACTGTTCGATGCGATAGACAACAAGCCATAAGCCAAGCCATTGTTCTATATAAAAAAAACATAATATTCATTATAAGCAATATTTACATTAGTCTAAGATCTATTTACTACTTTCCTTTTTGTTCATTGCCTCAATTATCTCTCTGCGCATGTTAATTGTACTCTTTGGAGGGAATTTCCGATCTCGATAATCTTATTTTAAACCCAAACGAATGTGATTAAATGTATCTTGCAATTATGATCACATCCATTTATAACGATTCTCAGTACTGTGAAAAGTGATGGTACATTTCATTTGAGCAGAATTTATGTTTCATTACGATTTATAATTCAGCTTCGTATGATTTTTCATATATAGAACAGAGAAGAGCTCTAACTATGTATCCTTTCTTTGTAGTTATGAACAATTCAAGTTTTGTTCGAAGTAATGTCAGATCTGTTTTTTCCGAAGGTGCATAATGAGTTGAAACAATATAATTTGCTTCGAGAATACTAATTAAACACCAAATAACAAAGTTTGTTGATAATCGTATCAAACTACTAACTAACATACCGTTATGAATGAGTTGTTCACTTTTTAATGTATTGTAACTTTCACCTGCAGATTTATTGGCACAATAAAACATATTTCTCATAATACTCGAAAATGTTTCAATTTGTCATATTTGTGGGGTTCAATTTTTTACATTGTTACCAATCATTTCTGGAAAGATTATTAGATTTTTCGGACTAACAAATTTCAATATACCGATTAAAGTTGCGAAATACGAACTGTTTTTTCGAATGTAGATTTTTCAATTTCGTTCTTTTTCTCATAAAGGGATTCATATCCCTTTTATATCCACTGTTATTTCCTCGATTCATAAAAATCGACGTTGGAGAACTTTTTCCAAATTTGCGAAATTCATATGACAATGATATTCTGTTTTTTCTAGAACAGAAATAAACTTCATATACATACATTCCAATGAAAATGAAACTGAGGACAGATATTTGGTAAATTTTGACAAAGATATTGCAAATTCCTCCTAAAATCTGATAGTTGGAGAGCATTGGTATTGTTAGTGTGGGTATAAATAGCATTATTACAAATCCTCTTCACGTTCAGTGGTGCTTGAGGAGAAGCGCCTCAAGTGGGAAGTTTGTTATTAGTGAAAAGATATCGTAATTTCAAAGAGAACTTATGCGATGGAAGAAGCTATAATTATAAAGCTATAGACTGTATAAATAAATACTTTGTGAAATCAAATTATTCTCTAAATATTTCACCACGTCCTGAGGGGGATGATTCATGAATAATTAATACGATTCTGTATAATTAGAAGAAAAACGGATATGTGTCATCATGAAAATAGATCCATGCAAATTGAAAATACTGGAGTAATTTTTCATAATAGTTTATTAGTTATTTTAAGGATTTCTTCACGTACGACATAGAAAATATATAGAAACAGCTCAAATTTCCCATTATTGTATTATCTACAACAGACTCACGAGTCAATAATGATTACTCCCAATTTTTGAATCTAGGATAATTACCCGAAAAGAGAATGCCCGAATGGCAAATTTCTCAAATGGAAGATTGCTCGAAAATAAATTATATTTACATACTATGAAATTTAGAGAATATCAAGTTTGTGTGTGTGTGTGTGTGAAAGAAAATGGCTAGGAAGCAAGTCCATTAGCCACAGAATTTTTCAAAGAGTCTACCTAAATATTAATGTTTACATCCTTGATGAAATTTACCAGTAGATCTAAGGTATGGCAGTTATCTGAGCTTAATAGGTGAGTAAGGTTTAATGCAGCATATTCATATTTTTATTGAAAACGTAAAAGTTACATCGTTACTTGATGCATGAAGGCTTCATTAAAAAGTCACGCGAAATATATGTGTTATTACACGAACTTTGTTTTCAAAAACTTTTATTCACTTGAAATACAAAATAGCGACTGGCAATAATACATTAAAAGTATATATATATATATATATATATATATATATATATATATATATATATATATATATATATATATATATATATATATATATAATTAAGAGATGAAAGAATAACGCGTGGAGTATAAAACAGATACAGAAATAATCACGCAAAATAGGTTACAGAGAATGAGTGGTAACCGTGGACATGCATGTTTCTAGCTCAAATATATATATATATATATATATATATATAAATATATATGTATATATAAATATATATATATATATATATATATATATATATATATATATATATATATTATATGAATGGGATATGTAGTCTAAAATTAATTTGCATACTTAATGAAATATATTTACAATCGTATTTATAAGTTGAATGTGCTGAGTTTGCACCAAAGGTCGTAGCAGTATCGGAAACCAGAGGGTACGTAGGCAATAAACAGGATGTAATTCTTACATCCTCAGATAGATCCGTACAGGGTGTGGATTCATTACCGTTACATGATGATACTTTAAATTCTGGGTATACTTTGATCGAAACTTCTTCATTTGTTCAAACCCCACAGCGCGCCGCTGATTTTCAAAGTAACGAATTTTTGATTGCGTAGGTAGTAGCATTGATAGGTTCGCTACATTGTCAGTCGGTTGCAAGGTTGCAAACGTGGAAATAAGAAGCATCGTCGCTTCAATCCGTAGTTTTGGTTTGCACGTGAATTTTACTATTTACTTTGGCTGCTAAACTTTATATCCACATTGGTGAGTTTTCATATTTAGATAATAAATCTATTTCTTGTGGGTCAAACATACATTTAGAAGTGTTATGCATGCAATAACTACTCTCCATTATAATTAGTTTTTCTTCTGTGTGGGATTTCAATTCAGGGGGTATCTTTGATCAAGACTTGGTGTAACATTCATCGAGTGATCAATGTTACCTCGTTACCTCATCACATAGATCTCATGCACAATTGAGCATGAAATTATTTTCTTTCATTTCAGAAATGCCACGTAGGCATAATCGATTACTTGGCAGCCGAAAATACCGAGATTATTTATCTAAGAAATTGCAGGTAACTCTCCAAGCAGTGCTCGATGGCAGTTTGTCACTGCGTGGGTCACCTAGGCAGTTTGGAATTCCGTTTGGCACACTCTATAATAAATTTAAAGGAAAACATGGACAAACTCCTGGCCAACCAACGGTTATCAGTAAGCAAGAAGAAGAGGATATCCTTCAAGCAACAGCCAAATGTTCAGATTGGGGTTTTCCGTTGAATCTTATGGACATTAGGATGATGGAAAATACTATTTGGACAGAAAAAGGATAACGATAAACTTGTTCTTGAATAATGTACCTGAAGTTGACTGGACATACAGTCTTCTAAATAGGCATAAAAACTCGTTTGGGCAGAGATTGGCCACCAACATGAAACGAGCGAGGGCGGCAGTATCCAGAGAAACTCTAGGAGTATTTTATGACAAAATCAATAAAGGACTTATTGATTTCCAACATATTCAATTACGACTAATCAATTTCATCAGATGACCCTGGAAAAAAACGGGGAGTTTACAGACGAGGTGTGAAATATCCAGAGAAAATTATGAATCACTCGAAGAACTGCACAACTATCAGGATATGTGGTTCAGCGGACGGCACATTGTTACCTCCTTACGTTGTATTCACGAGTACCCACCTTCATGATTCTTGAAAGGAAAATGGTATACGAGGACCTCCTTGCTGTGACAAATCATGTTGTAGTTCAGGCACACGGTTCAATCGCACGTCAAGCGGATGTATGGATGACCTTACTTTCAGAGACTGGTTTCAAAGCTCTTTCTTATTGCATGCCAAACGTTTAGATGGCTGAAAGGCTCTTATTGATGACAACCTATCCTCTCATATGGATGTTGACGTAATAAACATGTGTGCGGCAAATGATATAGATTTCATCTATTTAGTCCCACACTCCACACACATGTGCCAGCCGCTAGACATTGGGCTTTTCCGGCCAATGAAAGAAGCTTGGCGCAAGACACTGTCGGAAAGGAAATTACAAAATTTACGATTGTCCACTGTTCCGAAAGATGCATTTGCCAGTCTTTCGAAAAACACTTTAGTTGACATGGACGCGATAGCTGCAAGAGTTAGTAATCGGCCACGGGAAGACACCTGCAGTTCATCGGCCATCAGACGAAACTTGATAAGCTCATTTCGTTCTATCCTTTAGATCGTCAGCAAGTGATCAAGGAATTACCAAAGGAAACTGAACAAAAAAATCCGACAAATGAGGTTGAAAGTGCACTAATTGCTTTGCTAAAAGAGCAAATATTTGGTGGCCCAAGTCGACCACAGATGAAGGAAAAAAGGCTGGCTGTTGCACCCGGATGTAGTATAGCGACAGCGGAGGTTGATAATGGGACGACAGATAATAATAATAGTGACGATTTGTTACCACCCACTTCAACGCAGAATGAAGAGGATCACGCACCTAGAGAATCTATGCCAGACAGTGAACTGGAATTTGACAGTTGAGAAGCACCTGATAGATTTGAAGTCGGTCAGTTTATTCTGACAGAATTTTCTTCACCACGAGTGAAAAACCATACAAATACATGTGTAAGATTTTAGAAGTGGTACATGAAATTGTTGTCGTGGGAATGGAATCCATTGGAAAAAATTAAAGAAAATTTAAATTAATTGTCGAGGATATCTTCGTGATTAGACGTGAATATGTAATCAAGATCCAGACCAACCCTTCTGAGCATATCGACTCTGATGGTAATTTGTTCTATGAATTTGAGACTTACATCAGAGGTCGCGAAGTTTGAAGTGTTATTATGTTTATTTTTTTTTCGTAGGTACCTATTCATTTGTAGTACAATTTTTTTTCAAGGACCGAAAACAATATGTGTGCTCATGTGCTTTGATTGCATTATGTTTGTATGGAACTTTACATTTTGTTTCCACTGAATAAATAAATATTTGACATAATTTATTTGTTTTCATCTGATCTGAATGAATTTGCTTGCACAACCTGAAATATTGTAATGTTTTTCTTATTTATCAAAAGTTTTTATTACGGGTGGGATAAATTTCAAACACTCGGTATGGCTACTTACTAATTTATTTAAACACTAACTCACTAACACTTAATTTATATATACTTAACTATTCACTTAAATTTAATTTATATGCACACAAACTGGATTATTAATTAGCACTTCACTGTTCAGTGTATTTTTGTTTATTTAATTTCACGAGATCACTTTATCAACTAACTCCTCCGCATATCGGTACTTATTTATATTAATGCCTTTCTTACTAGAAAATTCCGGGCTGCGGCTTACACAGAAACAAATAATTTTTGTGGCCTTTTCTAGATAAGTCTGGTCACTAAAACAATGTTTAGATAAGATAGTCCCAAACAGTTATAAAAACACTGCGTATCCGCCATAATTTTAATTTTCATACCTAGCTTAGACAGAGTCGGATTTACTGTCTATACCAGTGTGCTGTTTCGTAACATTACCCCTCCTTAAATGGAGGTTTCTCCTGGAACTTCTGTGTAGCCAAGACTGGATGTTTGAATCGGCAACTGGCCCCATTTCTACACTTTCCGATATTATGGAAATAGCAGGGCACTGTCTTCATCGGATACTGATAACGGGGGTTGTAGCTGAAAATTAATATCTGGACACCGGTATCTTTAAAGATAACTTCTACCATGTTCCTCATAACTCGCCAATCCAACTGGTTACTCGCTATCTTAGGCATAGCCAGTTTCTTCAGGCTGGATTGTAACACATGGTCTCGGAGGTTACGAGGTGCTTCCCACACATCGCGGTAGGTAGATCGATCTTTATATTCATCTTTAGTTACCACGTAGAAGACGTACCGCGAATTATGTTTCAGTTTCAGTGTCTTGCCAGGGGCTGGAATCTGGTCTTCAAGTTTTTCTAATTGCCCGAACTTCTTTCGAAAGACGGTTGCCAACCCTCGTGCGTTCTTGATACGGGCGGGGATGTTGTATGCCAGTGAATAATCTTCCGGGAGAGTGATCAAATCTTGTTGTTGTTCCGAATTGACTCCATATCTAGGTCTCCCGGTACCTCCATATGCGCCCATAAATTCATCGAAGGTTGGGTCAGACACATCTCGAATAAGGTTAACTCCTTCCTCTATGTCATGGTCTCCTTCGAATGGCGCTAGTCGGTTTCGGTGAACTACTTTTGGTTTTCTGTTGGGGATCTTGCTTATTCGATATAAAACATCATTGATCCTTGATTAGATTAAGTATGGACCTTCCCAGGATTTTTGTAATTTTGGTGAAAATCCTTTTCTCATCGTAGGGTTGTGTAACCATACTTTGTCCCCTTCTTTAAAACTGCCTTCTGTGGCCTGCGTGTCGTACCGCCTTTTCATTCTGTCGCTGGCAACTTGAAGATTGGTTCGAACTAATTCTTGAATATCGTTCAGCCTTCTTCTCAATTGGATCGCGTAGTCTTCACCTGCTAGATCTTCTCCAGGCCTACAGCCAAATTCCAGGTCACAAGGAAGCTTCATTTCACGTCCAAACAGGATTTTCGTCGGTGTTTTACCCGTGGACTCATTGACGGCAGATCGATAAGCCAATGCGAAGAGGGAAAGATACTGGTCCCAATCTCTCTGATGGCTGGATACTACTTTGAACAGGTATTTTCCAATAGTTCTGTTCATTCTCTAGACCATTCCATCTGACTGTGGATGTAATGCTGTTGTCCTGGTCTTCTTTATTTCCAGCTTCTCGCAAATCTCCTGAAATAGATGGCTTTCAAAATTTCTTCCCTGGTCACTGTTCCAAGAGCACTCCATATCGGCTGATGAATTCTTTCACCAATACATCCGCGACAGTTGTGGCCTCTTGGTTCGGGATAGCGTAAATTTCCACCCACTTTATGAAATAATCCATTACAACCAGTATGTATTTGCTACCATTTTCTGTCGTCGGAAATGGTTCAGCGATATCTAAAGAAATCCTTTCGAAGGGGCTTCCAACATTATATTGTTTCATAGGTGCTTTTCTCTTGCGATGTGGTCGATTACTCGTAGCACAAGTCGTACATTTCTCACACCAGTCCTTCACATCGTCGGAGCTCTTCATCCAATAAAACCTTTCACGGACTCGCTGAAGGGTTTTCTTCACTCCCAGATGACCTCCCGATGGACTGTCGTGTAACTTCTTCAGTACCTCAGCTACTCTTGTTATCGGGATAATTAGCTGTCTCCTCATCTCGGAACCATCATTGTTTTCAATGACTCTTTTCTACAGCCCTCTTTCCAGTACAAGAGAGTCCCACTGAGCCCAATACGCCTTGAGTTTCGGTGAAAACTTTGACACTTCCTGCCAGGTAGGTCGCCGATTTTCTCTATTCCATTGCCTTCAGGCGAGGATCATTCTCCTGATCTTCTCTGATCCTGGTGGGTAACCATTCCTCGTTGACTACAGTAGTTCTTGAAACTGCAGCTTCCCTAGATTCCACATTGTTGCAGTGGGAGCAGTCTGTTGGGCACGGCCGTCTGGACAGGGAGTCGGCATTTCGGTGACTCACATCGGCTCGATGTTGAAATCATATTCTTGAAGTCGTTCAATCCATTTAGCGACCTGGCCCTCGGGATTCTTGAACTGCATCAACCACTTGAGTGCTGCATGATCAGTCCAGATTGAAAACTTCCTACCATAGAGATACTGGTAAAAGTGTTCCACGGACTCCACTACTGCCAAAAGTTCTCTTCTTGTGACGCAGTAGTTTCGTTCTGGTTAGGAGAGGACTTTACTGAAATATCCCAGCACTCTTTCTTGCCCTCCTTGGATCTGTGAGAACACTACACCAATTCCTACATTGCTTGCGTCAGTGTCAAGAATAAAGTCTCCCTCTGGTAATGGATATCCTAATATCGGTGCCGAGGTTAAATGCCTCTTCAAAGTTTCAAAAGCCGTTTGACAGTCTTCGTCCCATTGGAAAGCTCTTGCTTCTTCTGTAAGTCGCGTTAGAGGCTTGGCAATATCTCCAAACTTCCTGATAAATCTTCTATAATACGTGCAAAGTCTAAGGGAACTCCTAATTTGATGTTTCTCGGTTGGTGGAGGCCATTGCTGAATGGAAGCAATTTTCTCTGGATCCACCGCCACTCCTTCATTGCTCACTATATGACCTAGATAGTTGACTCGGTTTTGGAACAGCCGACATTTTTTTCGAGTTTAACATGAGCTGGGCAGCTTGGAGTCGTTCTAATACGTCTACCAAATTCTTCAAGTGTTCGTCAAATGTCTTCCCCAGTACTACGATGTCGTCCAAATAGACCAGGCATGTCTTCCAAGACAACCCTCTCAAGAGATTTTCGTTAAGTCTCTCAAATGTCGCAGGCTCATTACAGAGCCCAAATGGCATGACGTTGAATTGCCATAATCCAGATCCGGTGGTAAAAGCAGTCTTCTCTTTGTCTTCTGGGTCCATTTCCACTTGCCAATAACCACACTTCAGTTCCAAGGTGGGAAACAGTTTGCTGCCGGCCAAAGTGTCCAGCGTATCGTCAATTCGAGGCAGAGGATAGCTGTCTTTCTTGGCCACATTGTTAAGCTGGCGATAATCTACGCAGAATCTCGTAGTTCCATCCTTTTTCTTGACAAGCACTACTGGAGACAGCTATGGACTAGTAGATGGTTCTATCACTTTTTCTTCTGCCATCTCTCGAATTATTCTTTCAGCTTCCTCTCTCTTCGCTCGTGGAAGTCTTCTAGCTGATTGTCTAATTGGCTTAGCATTACCAGTATCGATTTTGTGTTTGACGGCTGATTTTCTGCCAGTCTTCCCTCCTTTTGGTACGAATAAGTCTCGATACTGCAAGAGAAATTCTCTCATCCTCTTTTTCTCAGCTCGATCCAAATATTGACCAGCTACTGATAACATCTGTTCGAATCTGGCATTAGAATTGTCAGTGGTCGTTGTTTGGCGAACTATAGACGTAACTGGTACGCAGGATCCAGTCCTAGTTTTCTTCTTGATGGTGACTAGGTAATCATTCACGTTTATCACACGTACTGGGATCTCTTTCGCCGACGTAACCAATCCTTTTCCAATTAGTACTCCTTTGCCAACTTCTTCGTCGTGGTTCCTTGGCTCCGTGCAGGTAGAACTGTATCTTCATGTACAGCTGCCAACACCGCGCTGCCGTCCTGTGGATGAAAGAATACTTCCTTGGAGTCCACTTTAATGGTTCTGTTTCTAAAGTCTAATTAGAAACCATGTACATTCATTACGTCCATTCTCAGAATCACGTCTTCTTCAATGTCAGCTACGATTACCGTATGCGTGAACTTTTCTGCTCCAATTCCCAATTGGATTTGTGTTTTCCCGTGAACGTTGGCACTCTCGCCTGTGACGTTCCGCAGTCGCAGTCTCGTGGGTTTATTATCTCTGGTCGTATAATGGTTCTAGTTGCTCCAGTGTCAACCAGCAGAGAATATTTCATGCCATTTACTTCGCCATCCACATATACACTGTCGTTGCGACATCTGAGCGAAGCTATCAGTATGAGAGGGTCTTTGGAACGATCATGGGTCGGTGCTGCCCCGTCTTAGCCAACCCATTCTAGTTTTCCTGTGACTGGGGTTCTTGGTTTGCAGGAGTCTTGGTGCGCTAACATGAACTACGTACATGCCCTAGCTCGCCACAATTCCAGCATCTGATTTTTCTTGGTTTCTTGTCCATCATACCTTTCATGAAACTGACGAACTGGTCAATTCTGTCTTCGTCATCTTCTTCTTGGATGGTCCTAATTTTGTTATATCCTGAAGCCTTCGTTGCTGCTTCATTTTCAAGAGCAGCTGTAAATGCGTCGACTAATGTTTTCGGATAGGCTAAACGAAGTGTCCTCTGCATATGGGGTCACGTAAGCCATCAATAAAGGCCTGAATGCCCAGACATTCCATCATGTTCTCTGGTGCTGACGGATAAGCAAATCGAACTAGTCGGGCAATGTCCACTTCATATTCTTGAAGGGATTCATCACGTTTCTGCCTTCGGTTCTTCAGCTGAGATTGGTACAAATGTTCTACATGTTCATGGCCATATCGCATGTCCAACCTCTTCTTCAGTTGCTCGAAGTCATCCGTTTTTTCCAAAGGTATCGTATGGAGTACATCTAAGGCATCTTCGCGAAGCGCGATGGTTAATTTCACTGCCTTCACCTTATCGGACCAATTATTCACCCTAGCGACTGCTTCAAACTGTTTCACATAATTGGTCCACGATATTTTTCCATCGAACGTTGGGGCCTTGACTCGGGTAAAACTGCCAATGTCTCCAAACTTAGGTAGTGTTTCTGGCTTGCAAAGTTTCGTTTGCTCGGTCTTCTTTTCTTCCTCTGGCGTGCCTCGCGTTCTTAAATCGGCAATCTTGTCCTCTAACTCCTTGATTTTCTCGTCTATCGTTGTAATCTTATTCTTGATTTTCTCGTCCATCGTTGACATTTTATTCTCGATTTTCTTGTCCATCGATAACAATTTATTCTCGATTTTCTCGTCCATCGTTGACATCTTATCCTCGATTTCAGATTTTAGTGACGAAATTTCATTTTCAATGTCAGCGGCAATGTAGTTTTTCATTAATAAGATATTGGCAGATATATTGTTCTTTAAAGTAGGAGCTTTCTCGTCCATGTTCTCAGAAATATTAGCAGAAATTTCGTGCTTCATAGCAGAAATCTTCTCTTCCATTGCAGAAATCTTCTCGTCCATGCTAGCAGAAATATTAGCAGAAATTGACGAGATTAAGATTGAAGCCTCGTCATTAAATAAAACTGTTTTTGGATCAAAGCCATCATTTTCCAGTGCCACTTAAAGTCTTTCTACAAATTCACTTTTCTTACCGAACGTTTCAAACTCACGATCTTCCAACTCCGCTCCTCATTCCGCCACTTTTAGGTCCCTTAATCTCTTGGCCATTTTTGCGTAGATATTTATTTATATTATTCTACTTCTGACACAAATGTAATGTTTTTCTTATTTATTAAAAGTTTTTATCACGGGTGGCATACATTTCAAACACTCGGTATGGCTACTTACTAATTAATTCAAACACTAACTCAGTAACACTTAATTTATATATACTTAACTAATCACTTAAATTCAATTTATATGCACACAAACTTGATTATTAATTAGCACTTTACTGTTCGGTGTATTTTTGTTTATTTATTTCACGAGATCACTTTATCTAATAATAATTCCTCCGCTGATCGGTCCTTATTTATATTAATGCCTTTCTTACTACAAAATTCCGGGCTGCGGCTTAAACAGACACGAATAATTTTTCTGGCTTTTTCTAGATAAGTCTGGTCACAAAAACAATGTTTAGATAAGATAGTCCCAAACAGTTATAAAAACACTACGTATGTGCCATAATTTTAATTTTCATACCTGGCTTAGAAGAGTCGGATTTAGGGTCTATACCAGTGTGCTGTTTCGTAACAATATCGACTGCAGATTTTTATTTTTATTTTTTTGTTCATTCCAGTGGGGATACTTTGATATTCCATATAAAACGCGATGGCGATCAAAGTATCCCCAATATTTTTATCACAGAAAATACTTAGTTTTCTAATTTCATATCTTAAGGATATGTTAATTGGGTAAATCCGATTAATCATGATTTTCAGTTCACCTGTATTGATTGATAAAGACAAGTTAATTAAGTCTGAAAAAAAATTGATCAGAATATCCCCATGTTACGGTACTCATCTTTTTCAACTTGGATACTACTCGGTTTTGGGTTTGGATCAGTGGTGAGTTCATTAACCATTTATGTTGCGGGTTGGCGTTTACATCTTGACTTCGATTTGAAAACACCAAGAAGAAAGGCGATAGCAATTAAGATGTAGAGGGGTGTAAACCAAGCATAGCCGTAGTTGTGTGGAATGTTTCAAACAAACTTCTTGCATTTGATTTTCTTCTTTTAGAAGTTGGTGAACTTTGTGTAAAAAAATTTCATTATTTTCTATTTTATTAGGGTGAATTCTTCCTCTGTTTTCAATATTCATTTCAAGGAGTAGTGAAGGTTGACCTGGGATGACATCTTCACGGTAGATGAATACGTATCTTGGAGTTTGGAAGATACAGCTCGGTGGTGGTTTTATAAACTTGGTACCATTTAAAGATATAAAATCGGTTTTAAACAAGTGGTTTTGATTTTCGTTTCTTCTGAGAATACTGTGATCTAATGCGCCTGATATACTTTCAATAATTCCGTTTTCTACGATAATTGGCACTGTTACACATTTCGGTTGATCTTCAGTTCTTAGTTGCAACAATTGATGGATGTATTCTTCGGATTTGGCATCTATCATGGGTTTTTCGTTGGGGATAATTCCACATTCTTGATCTTCTTACTCACACTGAATTGTTTGCATTGACAGAAAAGACTAAGGTGGGATAAGTTTTTGTTATTTTTTGTGGGAATTGAATACAGGTGAGGGAAGTATAAGTTTCGGGTGTAACTAAAACAATTCTATATTGACATAAGAATAATAAGAATCAACTATTAAATACATTTTTAGAAACACAGCCAAAGATTGGGGTATTAATTGGATGATATTTAAGTAACGTTCTGACTATAAATTCTAAATGTTCCAACTTTAGAACTCTATAATGCAACGTTTTTAGTTTTGTAAATGCAATAGAATTTTGTAACAAGTCGCTGAGACATGTTCCTATTTTCATTAATTATTTTGGAGCGTTACTTATTCGTCGGCTAATCCCACCTCTAGTTCCAAATCCCTTTATTTCAAATATTAGGAACATATCGGTGATAGTTTTTACCATCGTTAAAATATCTACTTAAACTACGATTCAAGTCAACCTCGCTCTCTTTTGTTCATTCTTCGCTGAGAAGCATTTCAGCATTCAGCTTTTAAATATTACTTTGTTTGTGATTCCTAATTTTCCTCGCTGGAAAGTTCTCTATCTATATATTTTTAAATTGTAATTGTGTGCTTACAGATCATTCTATTTCGATTTTTCTATTTAGTTGAAATATTTCGTTTTTAAAAAAAACAATGTTTTTGTCATGGCGTTTCCAGTTTTTCTTCGCCGTTATTATCTTTCTTTAAAAAATCTGGTGGCGTCCAAAGTTATTTTATTTAGCGAATTTATAACAGATTCTCTATATGGTTATTTTCCACCGATTTAAATTTGCTTATTCTCATTATTTTGGGAACAGGACGGATAAGAATGAACAGATTTCTATGGTTTTATTTTGAAAATTTAATTCAAATTTTATATGTATTGGAGTATAAGCTCCACATCTGTTAATTTGATTCCTCCTTTTCAATTTCCAATTTCCTACTGTTTCTCCTGTTTTTTATTTCTTTTCCTGCAGCTCTGCAGCCTGTAAGGAGCGTTTACCGCTTTACTTCCACGGACTTACCTTTAAGGACCTCTACGGACCGACTTCACACCATCCACTCTACCGGACCATACAGCTTCCGAGTCCAGATGCCGACGGCTCAAGAACCGTGAATACTGCTGCAAGCTGTACGTCCCGAGTCTTCCCAAGATAAGTCCCTAACTTATTTTTGGTAGATATAAAATATTGAGTTGGATATTTTTATTGTAATAACTGATTTTTATTCGTATCGTATTGAGAATATACGGTTTATGCAAATTTATTTCAGTGTCAATTACATCCATTTGTTCCGAAATTTTGTTGATTCACCTTATCCCAATTGAGGTAATAAAAAATAGTGTAACTATGTCGCTGCGCTTTAAAACTGTCGCTGTGCTTTAAAAACATGAATATTGTTGTATTATAATGATCACAACGGCAACATTGTAAGAGAGTTCACAGTCCGCTCACTGACGCATGCTTGTTAAGAAAAATTGAAGGACGTCAAAAAAAGAAGAAGACGATTCACGTTGATTGTTATCGAATGTCATGTTCACGTTGTTTTTGTAAGAATAAAGTTATATTCCAATTTATCACTTATTTCCATAAAATTAAAAATCCAGAACCAGCTATCGACAAAATGATCCAACGAACCGGATGGAAAAGTGATATAGAAACTGGAAAACACGAGTGAGTACCTATTATTCCACATTCCTAACATCCTAACCTTACTTATTCCTTTGTTGCATGCTCGATCTGTGGTAAAATACTTATTAGATTCAACTCGTGCTCGATAATATAGTTACCAATACAAAGATTTGTCTCGTATTTTAGTTTTATCACGTACCTATTTCAAGATATTTTACAAGGAATTTTCTCGTACTTTACTTTATCACGTAGACATTTTCAGAATCATTTGACAAAGGTTTTCTCGTCATTAGGTTTCTTAACGTATTTAAACGTTTTTTTATAACGTTGATTACAAATATTCATAAGTAAATAATAGTCTCGTATATTAAAGCTTTAAGAGTTGTCACGTTTTCTCGTATTCAAAGACATTTCAACTGTCAATAAATTTCACACATTTAAACAGTTTTTTCTACTATTTATAAAATAAAATGTCTGATGAAGAAGAAATTAATACAGTTGAAATTCGAAAGCAAGAAGAGTTAAAAGAATTAAAACATGAACGCGGTATACTGAAATCAAAATTAACACGATTTGAAGCGTTTATAAGAGTACCGGAAAATTATGTCAAACTGGCGCAAATCGAAACAAGATTGAAAGGTATGGAAACGGATTTTCAAAATTTTAACACGGTGCAATCTCGATTAGAATATTTAGAGCCAATAGAAGGTGAACAGCGTGAGGTCATAGAGGAAAGATATTATGATAGTATTGCTCGCGCAAAGGACTTACTCTGGCAGGGTTTCAACAAGGTGGCAACACCACCAACGCCCTTGGTGGCAGCCAGGGATGAGTCAGGGCTGGCTCCAGGTCGTATTTCGGTACAATTACCAGATGTGCCGTTACCGGTTTTTTACGGAACTATTGAAACGTGGAAAAGTTTTTTGGATGTATTTAATTCATGCGTAGATAATAGGAAAGATTTAACGGATGCTCAAAAATTTATTTATTTGCGCGGTTGTTGCAAAGGTGCGGCGTTTAAGGTAATAGAGAGATACGATGTGGCAGATGAAAGTTATAAAGAAGCTATAAGAGTTTTAAAAGACAGATTTGAAAATAGAAGGCAATTAGTCGTACATCACGTGAAAGGTCTATTATTTAACTTACCGGAAGTAACAAAACAATCGCACACAAACTTAAGAAATTTATTAGACACGGTTACACATCACATAAGTGTTTTAGAAAAACTGAATATACAAACTCAAGCATGGGATATTTTATTAGTTCAGTTAATTTTGAAAAAGTTAGATAGGTATACTAGGCAAGAGTGGGATAATCTACAAGACGAGGATGGGTTACCTACATTAGAAAGATTAAAGGGTTTTTTGGTGAAAAAATGTAGTAGATTAGAAGAATCGTTTAACGAAAAGGTAGAGATTCAGAAAGAGAATAGTAGTTTTAAGAGTAATGTAAAACATAACACGGAAATAAAAGATATGGATAAGAAAAACAGGTTTGTTTCACAATCATATGTTGTAACGAAATTTAATAAATGTCGACTATGTAATAATGAATCACATTTCCTATATCAATGTTCGGAGTTTTTAAAACTGTCTATTGAACAAAAATTGGAGAAGGTTAGAGAGCTTAAAGTATGTTCGAATTGTCTGCGTTTCGGACATTATAAATTTCAGTGCAAATCGAGTGGCTGCAAAAAATGCGGAAACAAGCATAACACTTCTTTACACGTTAGCGACGAGAATAAACACGTACATTCTAGAGTAGAAGAGAATAATTCTCACCATGATACAACGGTATCTAATCATTCTTACATACCAAGCGAATCAAAAGAAAGTTCGTCGCGAATATCGGATAATCAAATAATAAATTTAGCAAAAATATGTCAAGCTTCGAATAATAATAGTTCGCAAGTATTGTTATCTACAGCCACGGTTTTAATTCAGGACAATACAGGAAATCTTGTAGAATGCACGGCATTGTTAGATTCCGGAAGTCAGTCGAATTTAATAACAGAAACATTTTCTAATAAACTTAAACTTTATAGAGAAAACACGTTGATTCCGATCGTAGGTATAGGGCAAACTAAAACAAAAATAAAATACAAGGTAGAAACGAAAATTAAATCAAGATTAAGTAAGTTTAATGCACATTTGGAATTTTTAGTCATTCCAAAAATAACGGAAAAATTACCCGTAACAGATTTCAATAGCGATTTGATCAAAATTCCTTCATCGATCAAATTAGCTGATGTTGAATTTAATAAACCCAAAGAAGTCGATATTCTTTTAGGGGCTGAAATATTTTATGATATTCTACAAAACGGTAAATTGAAATTAAGCGAACACGGTCCAGTATTGATAGAAACGCATTTCGGATGGATTCTAACCGGAAGAATCATTAATAGCGAATTAGTTTCAAATAAAGTATGTAACTTTAATCATAACATATCTAATGAACAATTAGACATGGAGTTGACTAAGTTTTGGCAACTCGACGAGATTCCTCAGGTGAAATCATTGTCCCTAGAAGATTCCTTTTGCGAGGAATATTTCAAAGATACAACAACTCAAACGCGTGAAGGTCGTTTCATAGTAAGATTACCCTTTGCTCATTTACTAGATAAAAACGTAGAAATTGAACTAGGAGATTCCAAGGCAGCAGCCTTAAGAAGGTTTTTAAGCATCGAAACGCGTTTAAAACGAGATAAAGAATTGTTTAAAAATTATTTCGAATTCATGAATGAATATGAAAAACTAAGTCATATGAATTTTAGTGGTTATTTTGAAAATATTGATGGTCCTAAAAATATAAGTTATTTTATGCCACATCACCCGGTTATTCGAGAGTCGAGCCTCACTACAAAATGTCGCGTGGTGTTTGACGCGTCTCAAAAATCTAATAACGGTTTATCGCTAAATAATATATTATTAACAGGTCCTTATATACAAGACGAGTTGTTTTCTATTGTATTACGTTTAAGGTTAAGACCAATAGTTTTAAGCGCGGATATTGAAATGATGTTCCGACAGATATTAGTCGCTCCAGAAGATAGAAAATATCAACAAATTTTATGGCGATCTAATAGTGACGAACCGATTAAAGTTTTTGAATTAGCTACTGTAACGTACGGCACTAGTTGTGCACCTTTTCTCGCAACCCGATGTTTAGTAGAGTTAGCTCATAGATTTCAAAATAAATATCCTAGAACGTTTAAGGTAATTTTAAACTCCTTTTATATGGACGATCTTTTGGTCAGTATACAAACTCATCAAGAAGCTATGGAAATAGTCCATGAGCTTACCGAAATTTTAGGTAGCGCAGGGTTTTTGCTAAGAAAATGGACCTCGAATAAAGATTCTCTCGTTAACGAAATTGTAAACATGGATTCTGATATCGAAAATTTAGTAATGAGACCCGAAACAAAAGAATTAAAAACTTTAGGAATTGCTTGGATTCCTGAACAAGATGCATTGTTATATTCCATTAACATAGAGTTTGATAATGCATATGTCACTAAACGAGCGATACTTTCAGCAATTGCAAAGATTTACGACCCGTTAGGTTTAATTGGCCCGGTTGTCATAAAAGCGGAAATTATTGTACAAAGTCTTTGGTTACTAAAGTTACATTGGGACGAAATATTACCACCGGAGCTTCATGACCAATGGTTTCAATTTTATTACCAACTAAAAACTTTACAAAATTTTGAGGTACCTATACAAGTAATTTGTAGTCATCCGGTAACAATAGAAATGCACGGCTTTTCCGACGCTTCGGAAAAGGCATATGGAGCCTGTATTTATATGTGTTCCGAAGATTCAAACGGGCAACGTTATTCACGACTGTTATGCGCAAAATGAAAGGTGGCACCGATAAAAAGAGTAACAATGCCAAGGCTTGAATTACTCGCAGCTCATCTATTATCAAAATTAATAAACACGGTTAAGCGGTCTCTAGATGTTTCGATTTGTAAAACAGTATACTATAGTGACTCTACGATTGTCTTAGCTTGGCTAAGAATAAACTCTATTCAATTAAAAACATTTGTTGCGAATCGAGTTACTAAAATTACTAATTTAACAAATGTTGACGATTGGCAACATGTGACAAGCGAAAACAATCCCGCTGATTTGATTTCTCGCGGAACTGATCCTCGCACACTTACAGATTGTAATCTGTGGTGGATCGGCCCTACTTTTCTACGTAAAATTCAAGAGAATCTTAAAGATTTAAATTTACCGAATAAAGTTGACTTACCTGAACTTAAATCTAATATAATTTCTTTGGTTTCAAGGAAAAACGAAAATGAATTTTCAAATGAGCTTTTTAAACGTTACTCCAGCTTTACCAAACTAATACGCGTGGTGGGGTATATTTATAGGTTCTTTAACGTTTTAAAATGGGGCAAAAGATTTAGTGACCTCAGATTAACGACAGATGAGATGAAAATGGCTAAATCAAATTTGATCAGATTAGCGCAAAGAAACCATTATTCTCAGGAGAGTGATTGCTTGAATTCAAATAAAAATATTTGTTCACGAAGTCCAATTTTAAATTTAGCGCCATTTTTAGATTCTGACGGGATACTTCGTGTAGCTGGGCGCTTAAAAAATTCATTTCTAGATTATAACGCTAAACATCCAATTATCCTTCCTCGTGACGACCCTTTAACTTACCTTATTATAAAGGAACAGCATCTACGTAATCTTCACGCCGGGGCTCAAAATTTATTATCGATAATTCGTTTGCAGTATTGGCCAGTTCACGGCAAAAATTTAGTGAAAAAGGTAATAAAGCAATGTATCGTATGTTTTAAGGTTAAACCCAAACCGGCAGGGTATTTAATGGGGCAACTTCCTACATCTCGCGTTATACCAACTCGCCCTTTCAATCAGTGTGGTGTTGATTACGCGGGACCAATATTGGTCAGGGAGGGTACTTTGCGCAACAGTAAATTAGTAAAATCGTACATTTGCGTTTTTGTATGTTTCACGACACGTGCTGTTCATATCGAATTGGTTCTCGACCTAACAACAGACGGGTTTCTCAATGCTCTAAAGCGCTTCATATCACGTCGCGGAAAACCTTACATAATTCATTCCGATAACGGAGGTAACTTCCAAGGAGCCAATCATTATTTTGTAGAGCTATTTGATTTACTTAACAACAAAACTCATAACGAGAAAATACATGATTTTCTAGTAAACAATGAAATAAAGTGGAGTTTTATACCTGCAAGAACACCGCATATGGGGGGGCTTTGGGAAGCCGCTGTGAAATCTTTAAAATTTCATCTCAGACGCATTCTAGGGGAAAGTTTAGTTCGTTTCGATGAATTGCACACTATTTTGACACAGATCGAAGCTTGTCTCAATTCACGACCACTTGTTCCAATTTCCCAAGATCCCAATGATTACCTTCCTTTGACCCCAGCGCATTTCCTAGTAGGAGAATCACTCTTAGCGATGCCACAAATTCCCGAAGACAATGTTAACTCGAATAGACTTACCAGATTTCACCGCATTCAACAGCTGTACCAGCAGTTTTGGAAGGCTTGGTCACGCGATTACCTTTCCTCTCTGCAGAAGCGGTCCAAATGGAAGGAAGATATAGCGAATCAATGCAAGGTTGATTCTCTCGTTATACTGGTAGAAGAGGATACACCTCCTTTAAGATGGCCGATGGCCAGAATTACGGAATTTCACCAGGGTAAAGACGGTGTCTCACGAGTGGTTAGTGTAAAATCATCTAGTGGAAAGATAGTGAAAAGAGCTATAAATAAAATATGTCCTTTACCAGACATTGAATCTGAACTTTAGTTTACAGCTTATTTTAATTTTTTATGTATTTGTTCTGTAAGCTATTTTTTATTGTTAATTTAATTATTTGAAAGCATAAACTTTCAAGGTGGCCGGCATGTCGCTGCGCTTTAAAACTGTCGCTGTGCTTTAAAAACATGAATATTGTTGTATTATAATGATCACAACGGCAACATTGTAAGAGAGTTCACAGTCCGCTCACTGACGCATGCTTGTTAAGAAAAATTGAAGGACGTCAAAAAAAGAAGAAGACGATTCACGTTGATTGTTATCGAATGTCATGTTCACGTTGTTTTTGTAAGAATAAAGTTATATTCCAATTTATCACTTATTTCCATAAAATTAAAAATCCAGAACCAGCTATCGACAACTAAGGCCTAATTCACCACCCGAGGAGAGTCCCAAGGCCGGGGTAACTTAGAATTGTGAGGATTTTCAATATCATTTGATATTTCTATTAAGATTTCAAGTGCTGCATGTATTTGATCAAGAGTCTATTTTGCTGGGAAATAAAATGAGAAGTAATTAATAAATATTTCGGTTTCAGAACTTAGATCAATTAGTTTTCTTGATATCTCTTTTTAATTTTGTTTTATCAGTGAGATACTACTGTTATATTCATCTATAATTTAACTGGTTAATGATATTTGTTTATTGAAAGCATTTGGTATATTTTTTTGATTTGAATTTATTAGAACAATGGCATCATCGTAACGTTTGCCATATTCCGCAACTAAGTTACCAGCTATGCTTTTAAAAATCATTCCTAAACCAATTAAAATTCCTCTCTCAATTCTTTTACTGCCGTGTACAAAATTTGTTTCTCTTTGCATTGCTTCATTTGATATTTTATTGAATTAATTGAGAATTAAAGTTCGTTTGCATCCATTACCTGTAAATCATTGTCGAATTGATTTGTTATGATTCAATGGGGTTTAAGTCAAAGTGATGGATAAAAGAATAATGGGTAGATTGTAGTCTAGCATATCATTATTTGTATGGGAGTGAGTATACCTGGATTGGATTCGAAACTAACAATTATGATTTCCTGTGCCTACCTGGTTATTACCAGCGAGAGGAGGAATCTGTATTGGTAGAATATTTCAATTAGCAAGTGGCCTTTTTAAGTTATTTTCATGATAGGTGTTAGTAACTAATTTTTGTCTGCTATTACGAGGTGAGATTGCTTTGTAAGTTTTCACTTCGATTCATTTGTTTTGTTTATCGGTTCGGCTTCAAATCTAGGACTAATTTTATTTCGAGTATTATTTTTATGATTTGCTAATGCGTTTGGTTCATAACTTATTGATTGGTGTTTGTTTTCGTTAGTTTCTACCAACCTTTTTGATTTGCCATGTGTTCAGTTGATTTTTCATGAATTTCAGCAGTAGTTTATTATGTTTAGTTATGAAATTAAAATACAATTTTTGAAGAATGTCAATATTAAGAGGGTTCTTTGTATCTAACTGTCCTGAAATAATTCCTATTGGACGTAATTTTGTTGCACTATGAATGGAATTACTGTATCCTATAATTGCATAACGCATTTGGTATAAGGTATTGAGATTTCCATGTGCTTCTTGTATAAGTTTAATATGTTCAATTGAAGTCTAGTGAAAACGTTCAATTTTGTTATTAGAATTTTGTGTAATTTTGCAGTCTTCAATAACATAATTTTCTAATTCGGCACCTCTATCAATTACTAACATTTTGGGTGTATCATAATGAATGAGAAGATTCATGAAAGCTTTAGCTGTATGTATTGCATATCATTTAGTAAGGTCACTCTTACTAAATGATATGCCTGCACTTGTTTACTAAATCTATCAATATCTGTTAATAATTTTGGTCCGTTAATCGTGAACACATCTGCGTGAACTATTTCGAAAGATTTATTATGTGTGTTGGTGTTCTAATTTTTGTTTTGCGGGATTTCTGTCATACTTCATCTTTTGACATAGCTTGCAATTATTTACATATTTAGTTACAGTACTTCTGATATTTGGCCAATAATAACTACGTTGAATTTCGATATCAGTTTCATCAATTCCTCTGTGATTGTTCTTTAGTTCATGGTGTATTTGTACTATTTATATCTGTTAATCTTCTAAAACATTGTGAAAATAATCGCTTCGAATGCAGAGTTTTGGAAAGTTACTTGCATTGTTGTACATAGTTTTGGAACTAAGGCTAGTCAATCAATATTTACAGCGATTAATTTAGTTTGTTAAGGTAAATTCTTCAAATATTTCAAAAATATCAGATTCGAAGTTTGTTTTTGAAACTTGGATGGTGGTTTTAGTTTTATCGTCATATAGTTTAGTAACATTTGTTGCTGCTGGTGAACGAAATATTATTTTAAGGCATATTTGATATTGGAAATGAATAATAAATGTTTCTGATATAGAAATTTCTAAAATAAGGTTTTCGTGACTTTCGTCGTCATTTGCTGGAAATAATTCATTAATTATATTTTCTGTGTCGATGTTTATCTGAGGAGTTTAGTCACTATTTCCTTCAATTGAATAATTATCAACATTGTTATTGCCTATAGAAATATTTTTGTTGAAATCATTCATGTATTCAAAAATGTCATTTGAATTAATTTCGTTTATTTTAATTCGAGAAAGTGTGTCTACAGTTTTAATCAAGGTTCCTGTCCTATATGCAACTTGATTTTGGAATTCTAGATTCAATCTAATGTTATCTTCAGTGTTTATGTAAGTTATGGCATCTAGCATGGTTTAAGGTTTCCTATGTATGAAGCATGATACTGTAATAAATACCAAAGAACGAAACATAGGGAATATAACAAATTGCATTTTATATTGCAACGTATAAATTAAAGAAAGCGGACATCGACATACGACCAAAGAAAAAACAGTCAGCTAAGCAGTCTGAATTTGTTGCAATTAAAGAATATTTTAACAGGAAATGATAATTTCGTCATAATAACGAAATTTTTAATCAAGGTATAAAAGCTATTATGTAACTCCGTCGAACGATAGGGGACAACCAATCAGGAAGTAACATGTACAAAAAAATAAAACGAAGTTGAGATAGCGAAAATACCGAAGCTACGAAAATGTAACAGAGTAAGTGGCAGTTAAAAAAAACTCGCGGTCGGAAGCGGTCTAGTTTTTTTTTTGGGGGGTTCGCGGATAGCGGTTTTTGAGGAGTCCTCAGAGTTTAAGTAACATATAATTACGACGTAGTGTTTTGTGCTTTTTACATATTTCTTTTGTTGGTTTTTGGTAGTTTTTCCTCCTTTCTTGTGTTCCTTCATGACTTCTGGTGTTTCCTTTGGTCGCATGGAATTTTTGACTGTTGATTACCAGTTTTCTCATTCTTTTACTGATGTCACAGGTTTTCTTTTTTGTTCTATGTTGCTTCTTTGTTTTCTTGACTGTGCTGACTCTTCCTTCTGTTTTTGCTTCGTGAACCTCTCTATTGTATCGAACAATCGTTCCCAGTTCTCATTTTTATTACTTTATCATCATGGACTGACATCATTTCCATTACTTCCTTGGTTAACATCATTAATATATTTTGTCCCTATAGTAGTAGCGACGGTTCTCTTTTGTAAGATATTTCCACTTCTTTTTGAGCTAAGAAATTTCTACCAAGTAATACGTCTACGTCCTTAAGCATTTTGTCGTCACAGACTATTAGTTCGAATATCGCTCCGACACCTCCTATTTCTGCTTCTGTGTTTGTTTTTGTTGTTCCATATAGTCGTAATTCATGTCCCGTGATTCCTCTTAAGCATAATGATTGAATGTCTTCACTATCCATTTCCGTTGGCTTCACTATTGACTTTCTTATAAGTGAATAAGAGCCTCCTGTATCTATCAATCATGTTCTCAGCACTCCGTTGATTTTTAAAGACACCATTCATGGTATTTGCTTTGTCCTGTAAAAATGTGAAATGTCGTTTTTTATTTCCCTTTGTTGTTGTTTCTCTTGTGCGGTTCGCTGTATGGGACCTTACTGCGGCCCTATTCAATCTAAAAAATGTTCCTGAGAGGAGTTTTTTGCTGCATTGCTATTGGTGGCTCGTCTTGGCATTCACCAACCGTTTTTCCTGCCACTGGTATTTGCACCCGTGTTTTTTCTTTGATAAATATCATTACTATTGGGTGGACGTCTGTTTTGATACTGGTTATTGTATCCCCTCGACGTGTTGCATTCTTTAGCCCAGTGCCCGCATCGAAAATAAGCATTTCCTGCTGACCTCTTCCTTTTTGTTCGTTTGCACGGCACTCGGTTGTCAGGTGATTCGTTTTCCGTAGTGTTGACATTCCCTTATTTGAGTGGGCTGTTCTGCTCTGCACTCGTTTGTGTTTGTCCAATGGTTTGCTTTGCCACAGGTGTAACATTTCCTTTGCGGGTAGTGCTGTCCTACGTTTCTGCAATTTATTTTCTGGTGGCTTTCTGTCCTACATATGTTACACCATTTACCTCGCCCCAAGTACGATACTGAGGCCGAGTTTGTTTTTTCTCTTAGCATCATTTGGGTCATTTCTTGTAGAGCCACTATTTATTCTGCTTCCTCCAGGTCGAAATGTGGTTCTGTGGCACTGCCACTGCTCCTGAAGCTGTTGAAGTTTACCCTGCAACTTTGACGGCTGCTTCTGAAGTTTGTTGATTTGCACCTATATTAGTGTTAGTAGGCATTTTTTTTGTATTTTGGTATATTTACTTTGATAAGCACACAGCATTAAAGTCTCTCGCCTTTTGACGAATTTTCTAAAAAAAGTCGAAAATATGGGGAAGGGGGGTTGTGAGATGGTTGGTTTGAGTTTCACCTATGTTTTGCTGTTTTGAGGTTATGTACCTCCAGAGTTGTATTTTCACTTTGTTTCAGGTTTATATTTGCTAGTTGAAGTATCTCCAGAATGTCTTCTTTTCTTTCGATATGTTGTAGCTCTCCTATATAGTTGAAGATAATAATATCGCATGGATATACCATGCAACTGGCTCTGGTAAATCCTGCTAGCGTTGTATCCATAAATCTTTGAGATGTCACTGGTGCCTTGACTAGGCCAAACGGCGTCTTTGTATACTCGTAATGACAATGGAAAGTGCTAAAGCCTGTAAGAGGGATGTCTTTTTCTTTCATGTCAATTTGATGATATGCTTCTGCTACATCTATTAATGAGAAACGTGTCTTTGTTCTTGCTTTATAGCCTAGTGATAGGTCCGATATGTTAGGCAACGGATAGTGTTCCTTCCTTGATGATGGCCGGATTATTCCTCCGTCAAGTAACCTGTCAATTCCGTTCTCCAAAGTTTCCCGTTGTTGATATGGGATTCTATAGAGAGCTTTGCAAATTAGCTGGGCTCCTGTTTCTAGTCCGATTGTATGCTTTACTTTGGTTGTGCTCGTCAGAATATCATCCTCATCTACAAATAAATGATGATATTTCTATAGAAGGCTTGTAAGCTTCTCTTTTGCTTCTTGTGACAAATGCGATATATCAAAGCCTTCTTCTACCCATTTACTATTTGATATATCAAATTTTGCAATCATTTGTGGTTTTATTTTTGGCTCTTGCTCTTCTTCGCACTTGTATGCTTTACCTATTTTCAATCCCTTCCTTAGTTGTACTTCATTCAACGATGCATTCATTATTCTCACCGGAGTAATTTCCTTGTTTGGTATTAACGTATTTGCCATGCGTATAAAGCTGTTGCCGTTCACTCGTGGCTTCATATAAAATATGTATGCTTTGGATCTCCTTAACCACTTTTGCCAGTGTACTCACCTCAGTTCTAGGTGGTATGAGTAGTGCCTTATCTAAAATTATATCCCTTCGTGCGTGATGTTTATTTTTCTGATGTATTCTTTTGGTTGTCTTTATCCTCTTTTTTTGTTATTTTCGTTGTTAGTTTTTCTGTTAAAATATTCTTTATTTGCAACAAATTCAGACTGATTAGCTGACTGTTTTTTCTTTGGTCGTATGTCAATGTCCGCTTTTTTAATTTATTCGTTACAATATAATATGCAATTTGTTATACAGGGTGATGCTCCCTATGTTTTGTTCTTTGGTATTTATTAGAATACCATACGGATTTCTTCACTCTGCTGAAAATACTTGTAAAGTATGATTATCATACGTATTTTGCTTAAACGCACGGGTGTTTCTATCATTTTCATGCAAAGCTAAATAGTTTAAAATAGTATGCAACATTTTTCTAACAATATCGTTAAATTTGTACGAAGATTCGTTATGTACTTGCCTCAAGTCATTCAAATCAAGAGATGAGCATGTTTCATCTCTAGTAGCACTGAAATGTCTGATAAATTCTTGTGAAATTTGAGTTATCGTGGTACATTCACTAATTTTAATAACTTCTCGTGCACTTCCTTTTAATTTACTGAATATAGATCTAATAATTATAATATTGTGGTAATTATCGGTATTTGTAATATCGTAGAAACGATTTTCAAAGCTATCGATACTTTTCAACAAAAATTGTAGTTCATTCTCATTACCACAGAAATCTGGAATGGTTCCGGCATAAGCTTTGCTAAATTCGGAAATATTTGCCAATTCTAAGTTAATTTCGGTTTAAAGAAAATGGATTCAAAGTATTTCTATTCATAAATTAGTATTAAATGTGTCGTTAATTGAATTTAGCTCCAATTCGTTCTCTCTATCAGTGAAGGAAGAGGAAGCAGTAGAGGAGTCTGGCATATACAATAGATAAAAGTAAATTAACTTACAGTACGGTCTTCATTCACCCTGGATCTAGGACGGACTACTTTTCTGTGTGAGATTGTCACTTTACTGTTGAGATAGTTAGAAGTTCTCCGCGTTGGAGGCCTTTCGTGACAATCCTACTGACTGCGCCAAATATATGTGGTTTTGCAAGAACTTGGTTTTTAAAAACGTTTATTCACTTAAAATTCAAAGTATCGACTGGCAATAAAACAATAAAAATTTATAAATTATACAAACAGGATATGTAAATTGAAAACAATATGCAGACTAAATGAGTCGTCTAATATCAAAGATAACAATCGCCTCACATGGAAAATTTCCGCAGTGAGGGATAATTAGCATCTTTCACTTATCACTGATTTCTATTAAAAGTCTCTTGATGTATCACATATTTGGGTTCACTTTAACAAACTTCATTTATTATATTACTGTAGAAATAGAATTTAAGCCAAAATGCCTAAAAATAAAATGGAGATTGCCGAGTTTGATACTCAAATTTGGAGTTTTCCGAGTATGAAACCAAACGAAATGGAGATCACTGTTTTTGATGCTAAGTTACATTGTAAGTTTGGTTCATAACAGATTTCAAAAGTCTCACCACATTGTTATAAAAATTGAGATTTTTGAGGATATAATGTACCTAGTATGTGAAGAAACAAAATAGATATAAAATTCAATAAATTGGAACCAAATTATTCATTCTCTACAACTTATTTACAAAGTTCTTCATTATAATCCATGGTACAGTTTTGATCATCTGGAGTCTCCCTCTCAGAATCTTGAGCATTTAGTGGGTTTATGATAGTACCAAAATAGCATAATACTTCATCTTCTTTCCAGTTTTCGCCGTAATGTTTTTTAAGTAAATTATTAACATCCTTCAGTTTTAACGGGTTTAGGGTCACTAGTCGGGGTTGTATTATTGTCGGTTTAATACTAGCAGCTGTTACTCTTTTTTTAACACTCCCTGAGACATCCCGAGTTCTATTCTGTAATTTACTTCTCCTTGCACTAATATGTTTCCTCGTTGAGATTTCGAAAATATGAATCGTTTTGCTGGGTTAAATTGGGAATGCCATGCACTAGGACGTTCAGTGTAAGTGTCTGTGACACTTTTCCAGTCGTAAACGGTTACATATTTTTCAAAGTCAATTAAAGTTGCATATGGTTGAAAAATATTAGTATATTCCTTGGGTGAAATTATAATATTTTTTTCTTCTCTGCCTCTCAATAAGACCTCCTACCCAATCCGGAGGCATAAAAGGGTGACCAACTACAGGAAATATTAATTCCACCTTCTCAATTGATGTTCTTGTCTCATGGAACCATTTATCGCATTAAATCTATGATAAACTGCTGAACTCACTTCATTGGATCCTTTGCTCTGCACATCCTCCGTCCAATAATAAGAAAATACATTTTGGCGACTTAGTTGGTCTTTAGACGATCATTGAACCATAATAAAATTATAGATATAAAGTTGTCTGTTGTAATAAGCTGACTGAAAGCTGAAAGTAATAACATTCGTGTTTTTTTCTTGAAGATATTTATAAAAAGCTTGAGCTCTTAACGAATTATTCCGTTCCTCAGTAATGAGCTCTTGTTTTCTAGCACCCTTACATTCTTGGTCCATTTTTTCGGTCAAGTTTATGCAGCTGGAAAAAGCATCTTTTTGTGGTGTACCAAACCCAATATTGAAATTGATGTTGAGTATCTTAATGTAATAAGAAATCTTCACCTGTAAATCAACATTGATTTTCCATAACTTATGTTTAATGTATTATTTAACTTAAATTTCAACAATGATTATAAAAACTTTACAGAAACACACAAGTCAAGTGCTTGGACTACTATAACTAACTAAAAAGTGTGGTTATGGAATGAAATCACGCGTGACACAACAAGTCATATGATTGGCTGAAATGAAGATTCCCGTATTTAAAAGTAATATTCAAATATTATGTCCATTTTTGAAACTAACTCACATTTTGTTCATGTAATTACATGTGTTTTTAGTCGACTATGATAGAAAACGAAGTGTTTATCTGAAAGGCAATGAGTTAATCTATATATTCCGTAATTTAACTCGGTTTGATAGAAAACTGGAGATTGCCGTCTTTGATATTAGAAGACTCAAATAAAATATATTCATAGTCGTAAAAATACGTTGAATGTGCTGAGTTAGTACCGAATACTAGAAGATATGTCGGGAATAAACAGGATTTAATTCGCGTTTCAAAACGGGTAAGATAAGATATGATTTTTGGACATGATCAATATTAATTAACGCTGGTAAGTCCCATCAGATGTTCAAAATAAACTATAACATAATAATATTAATCAGTTGTTAGTACAAGTGAGTTAAATTGTACGCATGTTTTTGGGAGTGTAGTTTTCATTTCACAAAATGGGTCTCAATCCCCATATTCACTTCTTATTTTAATTTTCAAAACAATCTTCTAATTTGTTTTAGTAAACATGTTATAATCACAAAATACTAAATATTGGTGAAATATTCGGTATTTTTAATCCCACAATAAATTTTTAAGTAGCTTTTCAACAGTAGTAACCTAGCTAAATAAATAGTGCAATTTGTAAGTTATCTTTGTAAACGGATATTATTTGGAAGAAGGTAAATATCTGAAGATGACATTCGTGGAACGTACCTATTTCTAAAATCTAACAAACATGCCTGTTTGCCATTAACAAACGATATAAATGAGATTTTTGTTCTTCTCAACTTATATTTTCAAAAAATATATACAGCAGACAGCATAGGGTATTAAGATGCCATTAGAGATTGTTCTCATCGATAAAGGATAACGTAAATTGCTTATTAGTGGTTATTTATATCAAAAAGGTGAAGAATGTGTGAAAATATAATGAATGTGTGAATACTATACAAAACTTTAGTGCGGAGCTCATGTAGTTGAGTCATAAGGTTGTGGAAGAAAGTGGAGCGCATAATTACGTCGCAGATGCAAGAGAATTGGGAAAAAGCGAGTTTATGAATGTTGTTCGAGATTTACAAATTAAGCAGCAAGGCGCTGCGACTTGAGAGACATCATTATACATGAGACATCATAGTTGAGAAGTTAAAATATCGTGGGCTAATGAGCCTCTAGAAAGTGGGTCAGCTGCATTATCTACTGAACTGACATGTCTCAACTGCAAATTTGCGGTTAATTCTTGAATTTGTGTAACTCGATTCGCTACAAATATGGATCATCGAGAAGGGTGTGAGTTTAGCCAGTAGAGGGCGGTTTGCGAGTCCGTCCATAATTTTTTTGATGGACACGAAATTAAGTTTTCCAAAAAAAAATTATTTTCTTCATTAACTTATCAATTAGTAATATTGGTTGAAGTTCTAATCTAAGAATAGTGAAAGTTCGGGAGAATTGTGCAAATTTGAGCCTCAGAAGCGACTAAATTACAACTGACGGAGATGACAAAGTACAGGGTGCGAAAATAAACACATCCCGTATATACCTTCCGAAAGCTGCTTGCAAACGCATCAATTTGAATATTTACAATTTCTTTTTCAGAAAAAGGTGACGTAATTTCGTATACTTTCCGAGAGTGGCAATATTTGTGATGGTATATTTCCATTTATCTACAAGTGCGGGTGGCAAAGATTCGTCCCAGCAAACTTTTTGCACAGATTTTGCAGAAATGTTTTGCCTAATAACAGGGCCAATGAATCCTAGAGAGATCGAACATCTGGGCGATAATTAGATAGATGCTTCCGTTTTGTCACATTTTCACAAGTTAAAGTGTCGGGAAGTGAGATTGGAAACACATCCTTGGCAGATTGCCATGAGAAGGCTAAGACTTTATTCGAGATATTTTCAAATTTGATATCTCTCGAGAGGGGTTGCGATACCTCAGAAATTTTACCTAAAAATTTTGGCGTATACTAGCACCATTTGTGTGAGTGAAAACCGTAGCTTTGTAACAGCTCGGTCAATTCGGGATACGCATTTATAAAGTCTACTAAAGTGTATGTTCCATGTAGTATGACATCGATATATGCGTGAGCAAATTTTTCTCCTCGTGTGAGATCGAGTTCATCAACAGTGCCAGTATTTAAGAAAAAGCGCAAACTTTGTGCCATATGTAACCTTGGTGAGTTCTATACAAGAGAGACGTTCAATTGGACTGACCCTCCACAGAATGTTTAGCAAATAAGTTTGGTCCGGGTTAACCTTAATTTGCCAAAACATATTTTCCATAACTGAAGTGAATACATACATCTATTGTCTGAAATGACAAAGAATATCAAATAAATCAGGTTGAAGCTGTTAGCCTTTTAAAGTGATTTCATTAAGAGAGTTTCAAGTTGACATCATAGATGACCCACAGATAGATGAGACACTGATTGTGGTGCCATCTAAAGAGCCTGTCGACTAAACAATTGAGTGAAGTTGAAAAGATTTCTGTAATTTTAGGTTTTTGGCGGTATATTCAAATCTACTGTATTTTAATTATTTTATTTCAAATTAGCAATTTATAGTTCATCATTTGACATTTCATTCAATTTAACTCCATTAACTCAATAATGATTATATGTTGAGTTCAATTGAATGAAATAACAAATGATGGACCATGAATGCTTAAAATGGAAAAAAATAAATCAATAATCATATAAACAATATTATTTATTTTGTCATAAAAATACACAACAAATAACTTCTTTCACAAAGTACTTTTCTTAACAAACAGAATATATAATGTAAAATCAGTTCAAAAATTGAAAATAATTATAATAATATACATTCTAGATTGGAGTATCGTTAGATTTTTAAATGATGTTAAATCAAGATAAAAGTAGAAAATTATATATGATAAGTTTATATTAATTTATTTATTTATTATTATACTCCTATAAACACACAGAACTGGACAAACTATTGGAGTATAACTGCTAACTACTTAATCAAAAAAAGTATTAGCAATGAGTAGTTAACTCCTATCTTTGACAACTTTCTGTGAAAGAAAATATTCGATATAATTACTGTGACTGTTAGAACAAAAGTAATTGAAATATTTTTAAAGGAAACGTAGTTAACTACTGCCCAGATCTGTAATTACGAGGTACCAAGTAAAAACATATAAGATTTGCTAAACAGCACTTATGACTGTACAAAATACAAAATAGAATATCTGACATTTCATTTCCACTTAAAACACATCTTTATTTCTTCACTGGAAGTATTAAATAGGTCTTCACGGCTCTTAAAAATCCCACCGTCTTGTGGAAATCCTTTCTCGTTTCTGGATGAGCTTCTACATTTAACAACAGTTATATAAGTAAGCGCATAAAATAATAACAGTATGTAAGTAAACACACAAATATGCTTGAAAATTTATATCAACAAGAGAAAACAAAATGTGCTTACTATTGAAATAATAATCAAAAAATGTTTGAATGTTTAAATTTTGGAGTTATTGATTTTTTTTAATTAATGATTTTTTTGCTATCTGAATAATTTCTTGACTTACAGGTTCTTTTATCATTTCGTTTTTATTGGATATTTTGGATTTTTGGTTACCGCTAGATCAAATACTCAGGCGTTATGGTTCAGCAAAAGTTAATACTGACTTTCCCATAAATTGCCATATCTTGGACTATATATGAAAATTGTTTCTTAAGGAGTAAACTCAAAATATAAGTACTTAGTGGAAAAATAGTGCTTTTGCCAATCGTAAAGCATTCATTTTTACTTTGTAAATGCCTTTAATTGAATTTATTATAGGAATAATCAACTTTGGCATTGAATAAAATTATCAATTTTTACTATTTACTGATCAATTAAAATAAATGAAAAAAAATATAATTAACAAGATTGTCAATTTTACATATATAAGATTATGAACATTTACATATTCACCTACGTTTGAAAAATGAAAGGACTTTATGCTGATTAATGGTTTTTTCCCTTCGCATTACATTTAGTGAAGCTGGCAAGGACTCAATAACTTCCATCACATAGCTGGTGGAGTGAATAGCTTTTACGTGTGGTGGAGGTGGAAATGGCTTAACACCTTAACTGGTGAAGAGAATAGCTATAACATCAAATGAAATCCAGATTATTTTTTCACTGGATACATTTTAAAATGTCCCAAATTATAGCATGCATATTGAATGAAATTAATTTCATCGACCCTTACTCTCTGAAATCTACTCATATTACTGTTTTAAATGAAACTTACTGTTTCTAGATAATTCCACAATATATTGAAAAAAATGTTAAAAAATTCAAGAAATTGACAATCGTTTCGATATCAAATATTATCGTTAGAATGCCACAAATTACATTTCATTCGATGCCTACCTGATGTTTAATAATTATTTTTTGCTAAACCAAGAAATGATGACCTACCTTGTGATTGACTACCAGAAGTATGATATCATATTAACATATATTACGTCAATCTCAAAGTAGGTCACTTCTTGGTCTAGCCAAAATTAATTATTAAACATCAGGCAGGCATCAATGAAATGTTACTTGTGGCATTCTGACTATAATATTTAATATCAAAACAATTGTCAATATCTTAGAATTTCTAACATTTTTCAATATATCGTGGAACTATATAGAAACAGTAAGTTTCATTTAAAACTGCTATATTGAATACAATAAAACTTACCTTCAATTTCTGTTAATTTCCTCTCATATTTTCTGGTGGGCATTTCCAACTGGAGAATAATATGTATGGCTGGAAGGCATATCTAGAAAAAAATGTAGCTTTGTTATAAAATTCTTTTTTCCAATTGCAGATAATAAATACCTTTAATTCTTTAAGGGATCGTCTCCTGTATAGGCTCTTCTACTTTTACAAAACATTATCTGTTATATCCCCCTCCATTGAATAATCTAAAATATATACTTATTCAACCCTTTCAGTACGGTTGTCGTATATACACGACACTGACTTTTTTGGCAGACGGATGGCTGTCGTGTATGGACGACAGTAGCTCGTATCCCTGATAGACGCCTGCCATTGCATATACGACACACATAAATGTTTGCTTTTCTCACCGGCGTCCGTTGTACCGTTTCGACAGTTTTTGTTTGTCAGACAGACGGATGCCGTGCATTTTCGACAGTGTCGTAAATTCACGACAACCGGCAATATGGAAAAGTCAGGCGATGTCGTGTCACACCCGTAAGTTCAGCAAAGCATTGAGTGAGATACGTGGGTTACAGAACGTCATCTACAGATCAAGCTGGCCCCTCGGGCTTTTGTGGACTATCTGATAAGGATGTGAGAAATATTTTGAATGCGGTAAAGGATAGTGATATGTATTTCAGTGAGGATGAACCATTTAAAGATAGTGGCAGCGAATATATTCCTGACTCTGAGAGCGAATTGAGCTCCGGAGATGACGACGAAACCTTATTGGTCGACGAAAACACCGAAGAACAACAACATTCAGTAGCTTCTGTGTCTGATATCTCAGATCAAAGCATGCGTCAGGAGGATTTACAGGTAATATGGAATTAACGTGAGTTTGTTCCCAAAGTTCACCAGTTTGACGACACTAATAGTGGACCACAGAATGAACATCTGAAAAATGAAGCAAGTGAGTTTAAGTATTTTTTGAAATTATTCTCAGAGGAAATAGTCAACATTATTATTGAAGGAACTAATATTTATGCTCAACAACAAATTGCTAAGGGTTGGAAAAACGTCGATGAAAATGAGTTTTACAATGTTATAGCCCTCTCAATGTTGATGCCTCACGTAAAAAAGTCTGATATAAAAGATTACTGGTCTACAAATAATTTAATAGGCACGCCTTCTTTCCGCCGAACAATGTCTCGAGATCGCTATCTAGAAATACTAAGATACTTGCATTTTAGTAATAATCAAAATGAACAAGAAGGTAATCGTCTGCATAAAATAGAAATTGTTCTCAATATGATACAAAACAAATTCAAAACTAATTTTTATCCATTTCGAAATATCGTCATTGATGAAAGTATGATACTTTTCAAAGGGAGACTGTGTTTCAAACAGTACATCAAAACCAAAAGGCATCGCTTTGGAATAAAACTTTATGTATTATGTGATTGTGAGACAGGTTACGTTATGGAATTTCAGGAATATACTGGCAAGAGTATCGATAAAAATGAAGATAATGACTGCGGTCTAGGATTGTCAGGCGATGTTTTTGTGAAACTTTTGGATCCCTACCTGGACAAAGGTCATTCGTTTTACAGCGACAACTACTGCACCAGTCCAACTTTGTCCAATTATTGTTTTGTTCACAATACAAACTCTTGTGGAACTGTCCGCATAAATCGTAAACACATGCCAATTTTTGAAAAAAAATTGGAAAAAGGAGAAACAGAGTGGCGCTGCAGTGATTCAATGCTTGCACTGAAATGGAAAGACCGTCGTGACGTGGTAATGCTTACCACCATCCATGAAAATAAAATGGTTACCCTTCCACAGCTGGACAGACTTACCAATGCACACAGAAATAAACCTTTATTCATACTAGATTATATTGAAAGAATGGGGGCAATTGATAGAAGTGATATGATGATGATCATGACAGATTCCACACGAAAAACAGTAAAATGGTATAAGAAATTATTTTTCCATACACTGGATATATGCATGTTGAATGCGCATGCGTTATATAAGACACATAATGCCAGTAACATTTTGTTTCCTGCCTTCCATTTAGAAGGTATCAGGCAGCTTCTTGGAAGGTATTTTAAATCTTTGGTTTTTGTAATTTTTTTCACATTGTAGTCGTTTTTGATTTTCAGATATCCAACCAACTATAAGATGAAAAGAAGCATGCAAGCTACTAATGTAGCGAGGCTATCAGGAAAGCACTTTCTCTCAGAAGTCCCTCGCAAAAACGGCAAACCGCAATTGAGAAGATGTTGGGTCTGCTCTCATACAACAAATGCCCAGAAAAAAAGAAAAGAATCGAGATTTATGTGCAAATTGTGTGACGTCGGGATATGTGCTGTTCCATGTTTTCAGACATATGAAAAATGAAATAGCTCTTCTCTTATTTTTTTTTGGTTGTTTTTTTTAATAAACATCACTTTTTATAGGGTGTCGTTTGCATTTGTCAGCCGTCTGTCTGCCACTGCCAAAACTCCCTTCTGTGTATGATGCTACCTAATTTTGGGTGCCGTACTGAAAGGGTTGATAACATTTAATGAATTTATATAAAAAAAATTACTCACCATCAAAAACAGGGACGGCAAAGCAAACTTTCTTAATAACCTGCCTTCGTCTTTTTCAAATTTTCAGAAACACTGTTTTTGAAAATGACGGGGACATATTCTTTGTATATAATCTTTGGGGCATATCCTCCATCGTTTCTTCGTCGTGAAATTGGATGATTCATTCCCACTTCGTACCAGCAAACAGGATAAACGTAAATGACTGGACCAGCAACACAAAATACGAGTCAGTTTTCTGTGACGAACAATATGACATCGCGCATATGCAGTAATGAAAATCAATAAAATTTTATTACTAACGACGTTACAGTTTTCATTAATGTTTTGGAATTTTCTGAAATCTACCGATTTTAGTTACTCGACAGGCTCTATAGATGGCACGGTCTGCAGTGTCACTAGCCTGGTTGACATCTTAGAACTGGCAACAAAAACTACTCATAAACGAGTACTGGCGCTGTTATCTTTAATGACAAAATTGAGACGAAGAAAGAATTTATTTAAAAACTTTTCGTTGTGAAGTGAGAGGGGCGCAGATTGTACGTGACCAGAAGAAACATATTCGTGAATGAAGTTTTTTATATTCATTAAAAAAACGCCTTTTAGCTATATGAAAGGAATCACTTAATTTGTTAGGTTCAACAGATGAGCGTTCACTTAACAAAATCCACTTTCCAATATTCCATAATTTTATTTGAAATCTTATTGTTCTTCATCAGAAGTAAACATTTCCTATTTGTAATGTATTGTGAAGGTGGCTCAACAGTGTTAGTCAGAATTGAGATTGTGAGTCTCGATAGAGGATATTTCCCGCAATTATCCAACATAATATTGGGTTTTATAGTACAGGATAATTTCTACCAAGAGTTATGAGTTCATTGTCTATGAAATTATAATATAAATCAGCACCAATTAGTAAATCGATACTTGATGTTTAGATAAATTCCGTATCAGCGAGTAAAACATCATCTGGAATAGCAAAAGAGGTTGTGTTGACATATGTTTGGGGTAATCTGCAAGTGAATGAGGTAAAACTGCACAAGAGGTATCAAAAAATACATTATTATAGGCATTAGAAGAAATTCTAAATTCTGACATGCGATTTGATACCACAATATCTTGAGTAATTCCAGAAATGTGCGAAGAAGAAAAACTTGTTCTCAGAAGATTGAGAATTGGACAATGCATGGGAACTTAATGGATGCTGGTAAGCAACCACCATACTGTGACTACTGTCATAATACTATTCTAACGATGAAACACACACTAATATTCTGTCTTCATCATACTTTAACGCAATCTCCTGAATGGCGATCTCCAAAATATTCTATATGTGGACAATAGTGCCGCAGTGATTGGTTTCCTAAAATATATTCAATTGTTTCATTTAGTGTGTATTATCTCATTGTAATATTAATAAGTATTTTATTACTGTTACTATAACAGTTGACGTGTCAATGACCACCAGGAGTCAAGTCACTAAAAAAAATGGGAAAAATTGAAAAATTCAGCTTTTCACTGGTTAGTCTGTCATTACCTGAAAATATTTTCGATATTTCTCTTTCTCAGTCATTTATTATTTCAGACCCAACATTGATAAACTATCTGTTGAAATATGAAAACAAAATAAAACAATAAATAAGATAAATAATGTCTTATAATAGCTTCTAATTTTCAAATTACGTGCAGAAAGCAAACCAATATTTTACTCGGAAGAAACCTGGGTGAATGAAGTAAAATGTGGCAGGAAACCAACGTTCAATCTTCACGATAGTCTTTTTTGTGAGGAATGTCTAAATAATAGAAGAGTTTATCCGGTAAGGGACGACATTTAATCATAACTCATATTGGTAGTGATAATGGGTTTTTAGATGGTGGCTTTTTAATATTCCAATCTTAGAATAACTGGAGATTACCATGAAGATATGAACGCCGACGTTTCTGAGGAATATTTTGAGCAGATGATTGACCTAATACCAAAAGGTTTAATCGTTGTATTTGATTACGCTAGTCGCCATTCTCGTCACATTGAGAGGTTGCCAAACACAAAATGGAGGCATCAAAAGATCATTAAATGGCTAACAGACAAAAATATTAATTTACCTCAAAAATCAGTCAAACCAGAACTTCTTAAAAATTGTAAAATTGAATAAGCCTCCTGCTCGATATGCAGTGGAGAACAAGCAAAAAAACGTGGTATTGACGTAGTGCGACTTTCCCCATATCAATGCCAATTAAATCCGATAGAACTGATATACGCACAAGTGAAAAGTTTCATAGGTCGACATAATAGTACATTCAAACTAAAAGATGTGCAAGCATTATGAGACAAGTCCCTATTACAAGTTACTGAATGAAATTGGCAAAAAGCAATTCATCATGTATTAAAAGAGGAAGAAAACATGTGGCATCTGGACAAAATCTTAGATGAAGACATAACACTGACATCATTAGTAATGACTCCTCAAGTGACGATTGTGATTCCGACAGCGATTTAGAGACATTTGCACTTACTAATGTAGACTCAGATGAAGGAACAACTATTTTAAACAATTTACAAGTGGCATGTTCATATTAATTTGGTAAGCAAATTACAGTTAGTACATGTCATAACATTGTATTATTTAGAAATCGAGCCATAATTTAACGGTCAACATTATAAACCATACTTATTTAATAGGATATCTACGTAATATAAGACTTAAGCAATACAACAAATGTAAACAATTAACCCTTGAGTAGTCGCGCCTGATAATCTAACAACACTAGTCGCGCGGAGTCTGTCAGACTCCGTATCCGAAAAGGTTCTCTTTTAAATTATTATTCTAATTTTTTTTCAAATTAATTGAAAAAAACACCAGGACACGTAAACAAAACTTTATTCAAGTATAATGAACAAAATAAAAACAAAACTTTTTGTATATATAAAAATACCTCATAGCGAATGAGTCTACGACCTAACAAAAACTGAAGCATTTAACTGGAATCAAACAAAACTCGAATTACTTTAAGAGGAAAAATCTGTTACAAGACTCACGCTTCTGCGCAAGAAAAGCACATCTTTGCATGTGTTAGACAAATGAAGGATTTACATTTCTGGCAATAAAACCGAGATTTGTTTTTATTTTTGTGTCCGACGCTGTATTTTCTGGTGCCTTCTGGTATTTGTTCTACATTCAGATCCAGATGCAGTAGAGGTTTCTGCTATATCTGGTCTTCTTTGACGGACGGTTTCTGGTACATTCTTCTAATAAGAACGTCTCTGCAAATGTGGTTAATTCAACGACAATGCTATTTGTTTCAGGTACACTCTCCGTTTTAAATCGTCTTTTGGATCGGGTTGACTGGAGACATGAATAACTTAACTGTTCACTCCAGCGAGATTAAATAAAGAGAAGAAAATCACCATGGGCCAGCGCCTGCTAATTCGTCCTACATCATATAGTGAACAAAGCTGGTCTACAGAATACACACCCCCTTTTGTGCCATTGTAAAACGTTATCATTTCGGGTTTATTTTTATCACAATTGTCAGGATCAATTAAGTCACTGTTGTCTAAACTGGAAATCATAAGAACATTCTTTCTTTTTTTCGGAACGTAATACACAATTGTCATATGCCCTCCATATCCGAACATGCTTGAGTTTATTGGACGATGTTTCACTACAGTAAATTCCTTAGGTATTTGCTTCTCATTCTTCCGAATCGTTCCGACCAGTGTAAGTTCATGATCGCTTAGCAATTTTTCGACCAAGGGCACCGAGGTAAACCAATTATCTGTGGTAAGATTTCTTGACGTTTTGGAAATAGGCAATACAAGACGTTCAACAATACTCATAGCGTCATTGTTTGTTCTAAGCGGACCCTCAGGCTGTTGTCCAACCTATACTTCTAGATTCAACGTGTAAAACATCTTCGAATTTATCTACGAAGAAAGTTTCAGACCATATTAGTTTGGTCTTGAAGGTATGTACTGTCGAAAGCCGCATCTGCCACGAAAACCTAGTAGCATTTCATCTATAGTTGCATTTTGTGAGATGGAATAATGCTTTTGACAGTTACTCACAAACATATCGAAAACTTCTCGGACTGGCGCCAGTTTATCTATTTTCTTCCTCTCTTCTCTCGTAGCCGGGTCGTCAAAACATAAACACCTCAAAAGAAAAAGAAACCGTTGTTTACTCATTGTGAGCCAGAATAGGTCCACTGCTGTTCCCTTTCTATCCCATATTTCATCAACACTTAACTTGGAACTTTTTAGCAACCCTGACAAATAAAGCAAACCAATCAGGGCTTTGATTTCAGTTTTATCTGTTTCTTTGCAGTCTCGATCTCTTTTGAAGTTCTGCATTTTCATTGCTATGTAGATATTTATATGTTCTACAATAATATCGATAATTTCGTCATTCACAAAACGATTCCAGCACTCGATCGGACTTTTTGCTTTTTTGCTGCACCTTTTGTAAAAGGAAAATGGCTTATTATGTTCCAGGATCGATTTCTCACTGCCTGATTCGAAATATGTTTCTCCCATTTTGTTTTATTATCTTTGCCGAGATGAAGAGCAACTCTTGGCATTTTTGCTGGTTGTGTAGTGAGATCATAGTCATCAAAATAAGAGCTATCTTCTTGTACGGTATCGCTGTTATCAGATCTACATTCCACGACATCATCTGCTACTTCTGATTCATCATCAATTGACGCCTCGTCAGAGTCAACTTCCTCCCATAGGCGCAACAATCTTTGCTGCTCTTTTTCATAGTCCATTTTTGTCTATAAATAACTGATCAAAGTCTGGTCGCAATAAATATCAAAATGATTAAATTATCACAGAAAAAAAATACAACACAACGGAGTCTGTCAGACCTAACGCGACTACTCCAGGGTTAACAATATATACCTACGAACCCCTCATACTGTTCCTAAACCTACGCATATTATATCCCTAGAAAGTATTAAGATATGACTAGGTCATTGTTATCTTTCTGCAATACCCGTCGGCACAAATCAATTTCTTGTTTTCACAACATTCATCACAGTAGGTGGGGTCAAATTACATATTTTCTTTGGTACACTTGTGGTGAGCAAATCCCATAAAATTTTGATGTATTACTCCACACCAATTGCAATTTTACTATTGTAAAGTGTTTCATAACACAAACCTAATAAAATTCCAATATATTATGGGCCCAGTGTACGTTTATCTTATAAATAGTCTCTATAGATAGTTAAATAGTTCGTGAATAATCAACGGAAAGTACAAAAATTAAATTCACTCTGTTGTGAAATTCCTAATAAGAAAAATGGACAACAAAAATGCTCTTTTCTTGTTCCTTGTTTTTTTGAGTGGGAGTGTTGTAATATCGAAACAAAATAAAGGATTAAATAAGATAAATAAAATCTTATAAAATACTTCACAATACTTTTTCAACATCTTTTCTAGCCATGATTCGTCCTTATCCCTGAATTGGAGCCAGAGGAATATTGTTTTCTGTTTAGTTGATTCTAATATATGAAACGTTAAACAACTAGCGATGTGTTCAATTTCATAACCCAAACCAAACAAAACTCCAATACTATAATTTTTTTTCCACTCTATCAAATGAATGAAACTGATTAAAATACTTCTTACCACACCAGCAAATCGCACCACTCTCTTGACTATTACATGTTAATTTTCATTCACATGCATATATCAGAACGATAATATCTGATTGTCGTTTGAATTCGCTTGAAAATATGTCAATGACTTGAGTGTCGCGTATAAACCGAGGCGAATTGACTTCCGTCCACAGATCAACTAGCAGCTATTTTCAGGCAAGTCACAATGCTATTTGGTTACAACCACATTACATATAGACTGGCAATCGTGCTTGCCAGACCCGTCCTACTTAGATATGTGAATAAAATAGAACGTGGCGAGAAAACAAAACCGAATTGATCAATGGAAGAGGAAAATGGATAGGGTTAATGTCTGTAATACGGGTTTTAGAGTGATCCTTCGACAAATTGCATTCATTCAACTCCGCTACTCGAGGTAAAAAGATATGAAACAAAATTTTGTGGCGTGAATTGAAAATGGGAATTATGTTATTATTTACAGATATTGAAATGTATGGATATGAGTTTCAATAGAAACTTCAAATAGGATTTTCTGATTGTTACCACCTTAAAAAGCTTATTTACAGTATGAGTAACTCTTAATTAGTACACATTCATACAGAGTGACCGGTTGATCATGAGATCTGGGAGAAGTAAGTTTGTGGCTAGCACAATTCACTGATATTTATATATAGATAGGACGTCTACTCCAATTTTTTCCTATGGAAGTAACTCAACAATTTGAACAAATAAGTATATATTGATGAGAACGGATGTTGTGATATGGAATCATATTATTATTGTTATTATTATCATTACAATAGAAATAAGGGCCAAAGTAAGAACCTATGAAGATCATAATTTGAGAACATGAATGCTCAAAAGCCTATACATAATAACTAAATCGTAGTTTACATTAATAATCGCAACGACTATATATCCAAAAAGAATGAATTTGAAACAAGTATTGATAAACAAATAATGTAACAATGCACATTATTAACTATTCAATAGAAATCTATCAATACTGTTCATCAATGCGTTAACTGATGGTGTGTCAACAACATCATCGGGAAGATTGTTCCAGACATCAAACACTCTGTGTGGTAATCAGAGATGTTTTTGATGATTTTGTAACAAATTGCAAGAAATCGTTTAATCCATCTGAACACTTGCGCGTGGATGAGCAGTTAGTCCCTTTCCGAGGCAAGGCTCCTTTTCGGGTTTACATGAAGAGTAAGCCGGATAAGTACGGCTTAAAAATTTGGGCACTGGCTGATTTTAGTTCGGCATATACTGCGAATATGCAACCTGGTATACCATTTATCCTCAGGATATGGAATAACTACTGATATTTTTTCTACCAGTATTGAGTTAGCTAATAAGATTTTAGATAAAAACCTCACCTTGTGTACACTGCGTGAAAATAAACCTTATATTCCAAAAGAACTACTTCCAGCAAGATATAAGCAGGACTTTTCAAGCATGTTTGCTTTTATGGAAAATAAAACCTTAGTTTTCTACGTACCAAAAAAAATGCGGCAGTTGTTCTTTTATCAACAGAATATAACGATGACCAAATAAGTGGAGAAAAAACTAATTACAAACCAGACATTATCTTACAATACAATAAAACAAAGGGTACAGTGGACATGACGGATAAATTAGCGAAGGAATTCACAACGCAAAGAAAAAGTAATCGGTGGCCGATGGCAATATTTTTTCATCTGCTGGGCATTGGTGGCTTCAACGCCTATAAACTTTGGATGTTGAAATATACAGATTGGAAAAAAAAATCGCTTGGATAGGAGAAGAATGTTTTTGTTGGAGTTGGGCCAGGAATTAATTCGAAAAAACATAATTCATAGATACCAAAATGACAAGTCGTTACATTCCAATATAAAACAATCCATGTTAACCATTTTGCCAGAATTAAACGTAAGTAATGAACAACCTGTTCCCGTTATTGGCAGAAAGCGGCGATGTTTCTTATGCGACAGAAGTAAAGACAGAAAATCTCGAAAGTTTTGTATTCGGTGTAATCAGTTCGTATGTGCAGAACATTCAAAAAATATAACAGTTTGTAACAAGTGTGATAATCAAATTATTATTTAAAATGTCACTAAAATGCATTTTTATTTTTCATAATTATTTTTGTTTTTAATCATTTCATAATATTGTTTCAAAGTCTGCTTACAATGCATTTATCAATGCTGACAACTTTTTTATGTAAAAATATTTCTTTTATAAGCAGAATGTGTTTTATTTTTAATAATCCCTAATTATAACATTAATAAAATAATAATAAGACAAAAAAATGTTGGGGTACATTTGGACCCCACTCGGTATTTAATGTAAGTTTTTGACCACGGGTTTATGAAAGTTAAGTTCAAATTGGTGACCCCTCAGTCTAAGATAAAGATAGAATAGAAAAATTATTTATATGTCATCAAAGTTATGTTTAATGATTTTTTAACATAAAATCAAATCGGCACGAAGTCGTCAGTCGCCATAATCAGCCAATCTTCATATGAAGGCCTTACGGTACCAAATCCAAGCCTAGGAGCACGTTTTATAATAAAACATGGTTACGAATACGATCAAGATTCCACAGAGGAACAGCATATTCTTAAACAGGGCGTATGAAACATTTGTAAAGTTTAAGGTAAGTTTCAAGTGACTTTAGGGAACGACTTTTATATCAGATAGAGTCTGGACTTTGCGCGGTTGAATATGGAAACAACATATTCACTCCATGATAAATTTGAGTCAACTAAGATACCTAGGTCATCATGACTGGTAACCGTATTTAGTGTCTGCCGGTTTAAGTTGTATGATAAATTGGTATTGGTCTTGCCAATGCGGAGTACATTACATTTATTACTCTTCAGAAGCAACCAGTCTAAACACCACTTCTGCATATTATGTAGGTTATTTTGTTTAGATAGAGATGAACTCTTAATCCTTTCGAAACTTCTGGTACATCGAATGTACCAGTGAATATTTTACCACTAATTGCTATTAATCAGGTTTGATTTGTAGCACATCGATAGCACGTGGTCCCATAGTTTCCTAAGAAAACGTAAATAAAGTTCTGCGGTTGCGCTAACTCCTACCGTGATTCGGTTCCATCGTATTTGCTAAGTTTACACATTGTTTGATTACTATATTTTGGGAATAGTTTCACAATAGTTATTTGTAAAACAAGTGTCACAATGACTCCTTTTGTAGTACGAGTGAAGTTTGCACAACGAACCGCGAACCGGTGAGTTGTGCAAATCACGAGTACTACAAAAAGTCATTCTGGCACAAGTTTTACACAATATTTTTAATAAATCGTTTTTACTTAATCATTTAAATAAAATGGAATTTCATATAATCCCTGTTTTTAAACTAGGAGGAGTGGTTTGAATTTAAGTTGGGAATTCTGTAGATTCCTAATTGGTCAGATCACAGATGGTTTTATTCGGCACTTCTGACTTTTGACATATTATAACCGAATGATTGTGTAAATTGTAAACAAACTTTCATTTAAGCAAGAAGAGGATGATTATTTGTTTAAAAAAGAGCTTCTTCGTATATGCTATTGCGATCTATTTATATTATATCATTATTTCTGTAATACATCTTCACATAGATATCTGGTAATTTATCCCAAAAATCGAACGTTTTGTATACCTATATATTGATCCTATACAATATAAAAATAAACAATTGACAAATCATTGATAAATAAACGTTAGCGTACTTTATTCATTAATATTTTTAATAAATAAATCATTCTAATTTACCTTTAATATAATAATTTGCTAGCTAGAACAACGTTAGACCATTTTATTTATAATTTGTGTCAAGGTTAGTCAAATGTCAAATAAAAATATAACTAAATACAATAACCAACTGTACACTACAAATTACTATGACAGTGTTCAAAGAGCTTCATTGTGACACTGTAAACAATGTTATAATGAAGTCTCTTTTATACGCGAATTATAAAAAAGTTAGTAATTAAATTGTTTTGATTAGTATAAAACGCCGTTTGTTTATACCTTTATTAAGTAAGTAGAATAAAAGTTTGTAATTTATACTTTACTAGTAGAACCCGGCAGACGTTGTCCTGCCAAACATGTCATGTCATGTCAAAGTTTATTTTGACAATCGAACATTATCTATATAGTGAATTTCGTTGACAGATACTTATATTACAATTATAATTAAATAAAATTTATTATCAGAAAAAAGATAGTCCAGAAATAACAATTAAAAAAATTTCAAATTTCACTATTAGCTATACCAACGTGTAACTGATTTTTCTATATCAAATATTAATTTTTTAAATTCTTTCTGTTCAAAATTTAAATGAAATACCTATACCGGGTGTCCCACGACGTTTTGACAGTCCAAATTATCGGAAACTGTTCATATGACATGTATGAAATTTGGCAGATATAAACAGTTGAAACTGATGCTTATATTGAATATAAAATGGCTTCCGTTTGTACTGTCATTTCAGGTCACGTGACCCCAACATAATTTTTTTAATCAGACAACCGGTATAATATCACAATTTTGGATATATCATTCAAAAACCAATTCAACAATACTACACTTGTCATCATTGTATCATGTATTACTGATATTAAGGGCTATGTTCTCTAAATTTATTAAAGCAATATTTTGCACTCAAAAATTTACGTGGCTTTGAAACAAATAACTATAGTAGCTTCAACATAGGTTGTCATTCATTATTGTTAGGTGAAGTTCATTCAAGAACTGCCATTAATTATTAGTCATAATATTGTGAAGACACTATAATAATAAGTAAATAGAGACATCAAGCATTTTTTAAAATACATCACTTATTCTTATCCGTATACGTAACGTAACGGATATACGTGACTAATCAAAAAAAGTATAGAGCAAATGCGTTCGTAACGTAACCATTTCTTGGGTTTTAACTTTTAACCTGAAAAATATTTTTTAAAGTGACCTTTGCGTTTCATGTTTTTACCTCAAATTAATGATGTAAATAATCTGTGGTTATGATTTTTGAGCATACAACATCACTTTTGTCGTTTGGCCATTGAAAAACGCGAATATAGAACATAAGAATACAATACGGTAAGTTAGGTACGTGTGACAGATTGATACGTTTCACGTAACGTAACGGAACCCACGTATCGCTTCTGCACATGCGCATTGAGATACGGATACGGATAATTGGTGATCTATAAAACTGCTTTTTGTCCCTAATAATACCTTGAATTTTTACTTACGATAAATATCTTGACATGTTACTTATTCATGGAGAATGTGGAAAAAACAAAACTCATGCTCAAGGTTTGTACAGAAATCGTTTTCCTCATAGAATATCTCCAAGTAAAAATACTTTTGTCTATGTGGAACGAAAGCTAAGAACTGGTTTTTTTCCAAGCGATAAAAATCAAGTTCCTCGTCAAAAGACCGCTCAGACAGATGACAATGAGATAAATATTTTGGCATATCTTCAGGTAAATCCACACACCTCAATACGATTTCTTGAACAATAATTACAAATAAGTAGAAGTTCAATACAAAGAGTTTTAAAAAGTCACAAATACTATCCTTATAAAATACATTCAACATAGGGTTTAGTTCCTGCATATCCTGAAAGGAGAATAAATTTGATTGCTGAAATGTTACTACAAAGTAATGATGACCCTTCTAATTTAGAACAAATATTATGGAGTGATAAAAATGGATTTCATAACAATGAGGTATTGTTATTCGCCATAATTGTTATTATTGGTCGCAGAAGAATCCAAAGTGGATCCGCGAAACCAATTTTCAAACAATATGGGGAATCAATGTTTGGTGCGGTTTATTTAACGGTCGGTTGATTGGTCCCTATTTTTATGAAGGAACATTAACGGGGGTAAGATACTCAAATTTTCTTCAAAATACTCTTCCAGAATTACTTGGAGATATTCCCTTACATGATAGGCAAACAATGTGGTGGCAGCAAGATGGAGCATTTCCTCACTTTTTTGGGCCAGTTAGAGAATATCTTGATAACACATTTCCTGAAAAATGGATTGGTCGAAAAGGTGCAATTCTGTGGCCACCCCGTTCTCCGGATATTACACCCCTAGATTTCGTTCTCTGGGGTCGAGTTTATGTTACACCCCCGATTGATTTAGATGATTTAAAGGATAAAATAAAACAAGCATGTCATACGTAATACTCGAAATGATTACAGCAGCACTTACAAGAGATCTTGTAACAAGGTTTGAACATTGTGTCAATGCACATGGTCATCAATTTGAACATTTTCTTCAATTTTTTCAATTACTTGTACTTTTCAATTCCCTGTTACGTTTTTTAATAAAATAATTTATACAGATGTTCATTTAATTGCCCCTATTATCATTACTGTACAATACAATGATGACAAGTGTGGTATCGTTGAATTTGTTTTTGATTGATATATCCAAAATTGCAATACTATACCGGTTGTCCCATTTAGAAAAATTATGATGGCGTCACGTGACCCGAAATGACAGGAGAAACAGAAGTCATTTTATAATAAATATAAGCATCAGTTCCGACTGTTGATATCTGCCAAATTTCATATATGTCGTTTGAACGGTTTTCGAGAAATTGGACTGTCAAAACGTCGTGGGACACCCTGTATAAGTAACTGGTGAGCAAAACACTTCTTTAGGTCCTTTGATTTTGAGCACTCGTCTTACGCCACAGATCTCTACGCTCATAGACAAAGTAAACGATATGGAAGTGGATATGCTGCAGTGCCACCTGGTGAGAAGTTACAACAAAGAGAATAGTGTGAAAACCTTCTCCATGAACAAATACATATTATGCCAATTTTAATGATGATTGGTTGATCGGTGTTGGAGTGATGAGAGAACATATATATCTTTATATATGTATATATATTATATATATATATTATATATATATATATATATATATATATATATATATAATATACATATATTATTTATACATATATTATTGTGGTTTGCTATTTGTGATTTAGAACCTTATCATCAATAAATTTGTATTGTGGTTTACTCAGTGTGAGAGACCTAATTATTATTGTTTAGTTTTTATAAATTATATGTTTTGATTCGCCCGGTATTATTAAAATTTTCAAAATATGTCACGAAATAATTACACTCACCTTTTTAATACTTTTGAAATCCTAGTTTTAGTTATTTATATGAGAACAAAATAACCTCATGATCTAGGGTTGATGGAATAAGATAAATTTTTTTAATTTATATTATAAGCGCCAAAAAACAAACTTTTTTTATTAATTAAAAAGTTTCAAATGAAATATGAAATTCTTTCTTTACCTTTCTCTACAAAATTTTACAGAACGGTCCTGTACATTCTGTTTCGAGACTCAAATGGATAATTATTAAATATAAGTACAAGTATGCAACATATTATACACAATAAATATCTTATGATGTCAAAAACTTTAGGATATCAAATGGCGGATATGGTGATGAACAATGTCTGTTAAATTTCAAAGTTCAACTATATACACACAATACAAGTGAGTTTATTCAACTTTTTAAAATGAAATAATTTTTGAATACCTGTTCACTTATGTCCAATTCACCTTGTTTAATTATTTTTGTAAATTTCCTCCCTGGATACTCTGCAGTTCTTCTTGTTCAGGAATGAACCAAAGATGATATTATACTCCATTTACATCAAAATATTTTAGATGGGTTTCCATAGTCCAATTCTTTCTTAGATGTATCATGGAGATATCATTTCCACAATACAAAACTTTACTTTATTAAACGGATGAATATATACGGTTAGTATTCTGCTATTTTTACCAATCTCTTGTTACTTTTCCATTTATCAGTTTCATTCACAAATTTAATTAGATTATTTTGAAGAATAATGTATTTATTTTCATATTTACCATCCAAATTGTACCGCTTTTCTAGATATTTATTCAAAATTCTCTTCCAAAGATTCAATTTTCACCCCCATTCATTGTTAAAAGAATTCTACCTAGTGTACATTATCAACAACCTTCCCCATTCATTTTTTCTTAATTTTCAATCCGCTTGCCGCTGATCAAAACATTTCTAGTATAATTCACCAATCAAATCGGTTATAAAAATTTTTGTTGGTAAATCTCATTTCTGGTTTCAAATTGTTTATTTATCTTATTAGAACATTCCGTTTTATATTTCTAAATAATCAAATTTGATATACTACTTCCTTTTATATAGTTTCCAAAATATTTAAAAACTGACAAATCTATTTATTTTCATTCGATCTATTTAACATGACAAATAATTTCACAAATGTCAGACATTATAACTCTAATATTTTTATTATTTGGACTTTATTCCCTGACATATTCTTAAATAAATTTCTAGTGTTTCCAAAGAGTTTCTTACAATACCTAATTAGGCTATTTTAAAACAAATCATAATCTTTTGACTCTTACTATGTGGAAAATAGATTGTAACAATTTATATAAGGTGACGTTCTTAAAGGTTCTCTCTCAATAGCTGGAATTCATGATATATCCACCATATGTGCATGTACAGGGTATATTAAAAATTTCCTTTATGTTTGTTCGGTTTGATTTACTACTTATTTTCTCTCTTGAATGATTTTCCTTCCATAGATGAGCTACATTTCTGATGATTTAAATGGTAATCAAAATTTTAAATATTATATTTACATACAAAGTGTTATATATATATATATATATATATATATATATATATATATATATATATATATATATATATATATATTGTTATCGTCTCGTCTTTCTGTGTGTGTATATGTGTTTCGTAATGGTTGTCAATTTTATGTTTTATTTTTATCTGTAAGTTTGATACATGAGTGTACATACGGCGGATATACCTATATGTCCTCCCTGTATATTATTAAACGCATATTTAACATTCTTACTTTATATTGTGATAAGGTGGGGCTTAAAATTTAACAAGAACGCAACAAAATTTGAAGAAAAATGAACTTTTACTCATAGTACATTTATTCATAAGAATTTTGTATGTGGGCGTAGATAGGGTTGCCTACCTTACTGCAGATTTTTTAAATCCACAGTGAATTAAACTTTTGTCGCCTTCTAATTCCTGGAAATTGGGAAAATAACCGACACACTAATTGTAAATTTATACAAATAATTATATATAATTCATTGAACATTCAAAACGGTAAAATTCCTTCCTTAAATTCAGACCAGACCAGTGGATGTATAACTTATCTATAATCTGAAAAATTGTTCAGATATGAAATTATTTAGTAATGTTATTTTTATGCAAGATTCAGAAAGAAACGAATATTATTTGTTAAATGATTGAAATTAATATGGGAATATTGAAATACTTTCATATTATAAGATTAATAGTTTATATGAGCTTATATTGTTGGTAGGTAAGTTGATTAAATTATTTCTTATTATCTACAATTTACTATTATAAAATTCATAATATAAATTCTCAATTATCACTAATAACACAATTTCTGTCTCTTTACAGTTATATGGATTCGATATTTCAATATTTGAATGTTTGTAAGTACGGAAAATGTTCTCAAGATATGCAATTTCAAGATGTAATGTTTAGTATGGAAATAAATGACTCACAGTTTAGTCCTGGATTAATTGAGGTAAGTTCTGCATCTGTTATCTGGTTTTTTATGTAATTTGTTAATTTATCATGTTTTTCTTGCTCATACTCCAAGTTTTTCAACCACTCTCTCCCTAATTTTCAATATGGCTTCCTCCATTTCAGTTCATTTTTTCTTCATTTTCAAAGTACTCTCTCTAGTAAATTATTAGGACACAATAAGCTATCTGTCAAATTCTACACAGGTTTATATAGACCTTTCAAAAAAAACTTACTTGATTTCATGAAATTAATTAAATTTTCTGTCAATCGCTATCTACCAGGATGATCAAAAAGTTACATATGAACTATTGAATTGAATAAAATTATTTCAATCATTAGTAAATTCCTTGTAGAGTTCATCATGAATATGAATTGTCAACACATTCAAAATTTATATTAAAATGATAACTATATTAAAATTCATTTTGAAAGTCTTCCGTTTGTTCATTAACTGTTCGGTTCATTTTCAATTATACTCTTATAATTAAATATTAACATTTACAATTTAAGTTTGTTGATTTTTATTGTGTCTGAATGTTTTGAATTTTAAATGATTTATATTTATTTGTGAATTACATGGCTACAATCGGTTTTTAATTTCCTGTTGTATCTCTGTAATGTTTCATATTATTATTTACTACTATTGCTTCAAATACTATGATTTTTTTTATTAATGAAAGCAAGTTATAATTGGGATTCCTTAGTTACGTCTATTTTAATCCTTGCAATGTGTGATTAATATAACCTCACTTGGATTACATGTTAATTTGTTATATTTACTATTTCGTTCGAGTTTATTTTTCTTTTCTTCGCATTAATTATGTTATTTATTGGCTATTATACTTTTGCACTGTTCCAATGGTATGAATAGCTGCTCATATTATACTCAGGTGAAATATTGAAACATCATATATTTTTGTAATTGCTATACAACCGACTCTGTGATTTCATATATAATTCATCAATTCACCATAGTGGAAGAATATGAAACATTGAACTAAGTCTGTAATAAGCTAGAATAAAACACACAGAATTTTATAACAATAAAGAAAAATATAACATTCAAATATAAGTTTTGACAAACCCTGTGTACCACAGACTTCTGACAAACCCTGTATACTACGTAATTCAAGTTATGAAATGAGGAACACTAACTTTTAAATCCATAAATACCAACTGTAAAAGTGGTGTCTATTAAATTGCACATAAAAATAATTATATAGTAATTTTGTATTTTTGAAATGAGGAAATTGAAGATAGTTTATGTGAAATAAATGATGTTTTGGGTTCTAAATTTGTATAAAAAAAATTCACATATGTTGAAAACTAAATATAGGTAGTAGATTTTATTTTACAGTCATAGAAGACTACACCAATTAAAGACTGTATTTCATTAAAAAGAATGTATTATCTAAATAAAAAGACTGTTAGAAATATGTAAAAATATTAACTATTTATAATATAAAGTGTGTTTGCAATAAGTGTTGAAAAAGAAGAATAATATTTAGAACACAACAGTTGTATAAAATCTAGCAATACATAGACATTTTGGGAACAATAGTTTGTTACTATAACAAAAGAGAGTGAGCGTGGGGGAGCCGAGAAAGAAGGAGTATATATGGAGAGCGGGGTGAAATTTTAAAATAAAATTGAAAGAATGTTAAGACATTTGAAATATAAAGAATAGCATAGAATAGAATATAATATAATATAATATAATAGAATAGAATAGAATAGAATAGAATAGAATAGAATAGAATAGAATAGAATAGAATAGAATAGAATAGAATAGAATAGAATAGAATAGAATAGAATAGAATAGAATAGAATAGAATAGAATAGACTAGAATAGAATAGAATAGAATAGAATAGAATAGAATAGAATAGAATAGAATAGAATATTACTTGTTGCCCTTAGTGCCTTTCGAACAAGTCCAACATTATCACTTTGTTGTGAAGCATCTATACCACCACTACAGTACAGAAGACAGCTATTACTTTCAAAAAAGGTAAAAATAGCGCTGGATGTGCCTTCTACACTGAGAATATAGCTAGATCTTGGGAATTTCCAGAAACTACTACAGTGTTCACCACAGAGCTATTTGCCATTTGGAAATCTTTGAAATACATAGAAAATGAAAACCATGGTACCAGTATAATATGTACTGATTCGCTTAGCTCACTGAAGGCATTGGAAAACAACTTCAATCCCGACCCCCTAATTAGACACATTCATAACAATATATTCCACTTGGAGACTGTCGGAAAAAAGTTATATTTGTGTGGATACCAAGTCATATTGGTATAGCTGGTAACGAGTATGCCGATGTTGCCGCAAAAGGAGCACTAAGTAATCAACCAGGAGATATCCCAATAAGATCAGAAGACTACAAAAATCACATGAAACTGAAAATTATGTCAACATGGCAATAACAATGGGATCAACATGTGTCAAAACTGAGAAGGTTAAAGATTCATGTCAAACCCTGGGCAGCGAATTTGCAACTAAAGAGACAGGAACAAGTGAAATTGACAAGAATGAGAATTGGACATACACATCTTACATTCTCCTACATGTTACTAGGACAAAATTCACCAAGATGCGAAATATGCAATACAATTTCAACAAATGATCACTTGTTATTAGAATGTACACAATAAATTAACCAACGCCAACAGGTTATGCTTCCAAATGATATAAAACTTTGTTTAACAATTACAAAAAATATAAAAAAAGTTATTACCTATTTGACAATGATAAATGTATAAAACAAAATTTAATTTTACTAATACCAAAATGTAAATAGTTAAGACATATATAAGGCTAATGACCACGTAGTCGACGCCTTCATCAACAAAAAAAAAATAATATGATATAATATAATAGGATAGAATAGAATAGAAAAGGAAAGAATAGAATATAATAGGATAGAATAGAATAGAATAGAATAGAATAGAATAGAATAGAATAGAATAGAATAGAATAGAATAGAATCGAATAGAATAGAATAGAATAGAATAGAATAGAATAGAATAGAATAGAATAGAATAGGATAGAATAGAATAGAATAGAATAGAATAGAATAGAATAGAATAGAATAGAATAGAATAGAATAGAATAGAATAGAATAGAATAGAATAGAATAGAATAGAATAGAATAGAATAGAATAGAATAGAATAGAATAGAATAGAATAGAATAGAATAGAATAGAATAGAATAGAATAGAATAGAATAGAATAGAATAGAATAGAATAGAATAGAATAGAATAGAATAGAATAGAACAGAATAGAAGAGAATAAAGAATATTAAGAATGTCACTTGGAATAAATGTGATCTTTTCCATAAGTAGCTCTACTACGTGAAATTTGCACTCACAATTCCTTGCGTGGTACTGACTTCTGGATCGGATGAACAATGTTGAAACTCATATTTTGCAACTGATGCCTCCATTATCATGACTTTGTGAGCATTTTATTCTTGAGATTTTGCTCAATAATTCGGCGATTCTAAGAAACTATTTAGTTTTATATATTTCGCCAATTACTTATTATATTGTTTTGAGGATCAATCATATTTTAGGTCTTATACTTCTTTTTCCACTATCATCATTTTACGTGTAATTTAATTGTCATAGTTGTTTCCTATTGAATTCTGGGAATTTCTAAACCATTACTAAGATAATCATGAATAAAATCTGCATTTCTTCGTTGTGTCATAATTATAGTGTTTTTTTAGTGTATAAAAAATTTTCCGTATTAAAATCTCAATGTTTTCTTGGTTACAGAAAACAGGAAGTGTTTTTATCATATTTCATCCGAATCGTCGCGACGTTAGCAATTGCACAATCATCATTTCATGATGAAATTCCTGAATCCCCCTTTATGAAGGAGACTCTAAAGCACTTCAGTAATTTGATGACCATTCAACAGCAAAGCGACAAGCGCCCAACTGTAAAAACACTTTAACTCGACAGGCAAAGAAGGAACGAACGGTACAAAAGAATGATTCTTCGCCCGTCGATAATATCAAGTTTCTGAAAAAGCGACATTCAATAGAGTGAGTAAATATATCAGAAGATACGGAATTGCTGGATGGATCGGATGTTGCAACAAAATAGAGAATGAGAGTAATCGGGATTACATTCACAATAAATTCTTATTTTTTCATGTGGAGAACGATATATAATACTAGATGATAGATGATATTCTCATTTTTCTAGTAACATTATAGAGAAAAATCATCACGCACTAAATTCGAGGATAAATTTGTTCGAAAGTTTATTAGTTCGATCAGTAAGACGAAAATATCGAAATTATATTATTAACTTACTAAAAGCATATAATCGGTATAATGCAGAATGGATTATGACTACAGAAATACAAGGTATGGCACATATATTATTACATATAGAAAACATGTTTCATTCATAATTGAAAAATCCCATGTAATTGTGGACTGTTATTGTTTTTCTACACCCACATGTATAATATCCATTTTTTGCATTTGTGGGATGGATATATAGGTCATATTGGTCATCTGAACCGATATAATTTCATACACATTCTAGAATGTATATGACATCCACCAATCAGCATTCGTATTTAGTGCCCGCCAACCATTCTCTTTTTATAATTGGAAAGTAATGTCTAAATAAGAATTGTCAAAATTAAATTTCAACAAAGTTGAAATTTTAGATATGGAAACCAATGATATGACTCATATAAAACAATAACAATTGTCTCAATTTTCGAGAAGATGTCAATTAATTGAATAACGTACAAAACAATCTAGTAAATGGAATTGAATTCCAATTTCCTAACAATTTCACTTTTTCGTGTTAACCAATCGATTATAATTGTAGTAAAAGAAACTATGGTTTACCACTTTTTACTATTCAAGACGAAATCCATCCGCTAGCCAGCACTACATAATATAAAATATTTTTACCAATTAAGAACAGATGTGAATTGAAGGCACCGATTATATCATAAAAAATAGTTACAGTGTACAATACAAATGATTGGGGTGATTTTTGGAGCGTTGGCACTTTGTCTTTTGTATAAGAAAATATTATAATTATATCAGCTCTACAAGATTTTACTTGTAATGTAGGTTTACTGCAAATGGCATTGTTGAAGAATGTAGGACAATTTCCCTTGACACATTTTATCGAGTCCGACAAGATATCATTCATAGGATATTTCACTGCCAGGAAGTCATCTTACTCCGAACGAAGACGTCGACTAGCAAGCAGCAGCATTCCTGGAAATTTGGTCCCTCATTCACGGATCACTCCAGCAGCGACTTGCCAACGTATTCGCCGAATATAATTGAGATTTTAATCTGGATCTGTCCTTTACAGGACTTTTTATTTATGAAAAACTGCTCTTCCTAGAGCAAATTATTTATGATATATGCATTTTTTCCAATAACAACGTTTTTGAAAAAGTTCCTAACAAGAAATCTATGAACATCCAGCTGACGACGTAAGAACTTTTCAGGCAAATATAAAATACTAACCTGCGGCCGAAATGGTCACAAAAACATTTAACCGGGGAGGAAACTCCCTCTGGCAGTGAGTCCGCTGTCCGGCTTTTGTCCGCTACCCCCCATAATAACAACCCCCACAAAACGGAACAACCTCCTGTTTCGTCGCCTCCCTCCCCACAACACACTCTCAATGTCTTAGAAGAAAAGCTCCCCATACAACACCCGTCGCGAAATTGGCCAACCTGTACCCATTATCTCTTCTTACAATGAGTTCCCCCCAATGCGCTCACGCCTAAACTCCAACTCCCACCAGTCAGCCTCACTCGACGAGGCGTGAACTCATTCAACTAAGAGCCGAGTACAAAGATCTCACGACCAAGTACAATATTTTAAAACAACACTCTCACCGCAGCTCCTCACCAATACAACACTTGGCTAAATCCTATGCCTCCCGCCCTAGCTCACATATCTCTGTGAACTCGACATCCATGACCACCCGACATGCTCCAGAGGAAGACTTCACTCTCTTGGGCACCATACCCAACAGAACCCGAATAATCCCTACCTCGCCACCGCCAACCACCCAACAACTACAACCAACTCAACAACAATCAACACAACAACCCCGTCCCACCCAACAACCACGAACTAACTAACAAACCCGTCCTTCCCAACTGACACCTTCACTAGAAACTCTCAATATCCGAAACTTACGCTCAAAATACACCTCCCAGGGGGAGTTACTTAACCTCCTCAACATAACCGAGGTGTTGAAGGCAAATATCTCCTTTCCGAAGGCAAATCCGAACCGCACAGCACTCCTGAAGATACCCGTCAACATCCCACATGAATATCTTACCAAAAGACTTCGAAACGTCATCAGTGAACCCCAAGTCATCATCGTCGCCCCAAATCCAACTCTCCGAGCACGCTCACAATCGAGAACCCGCAAGCACACCTTCTCCCTCGTTTGCAGAAATAAAGACACGTCCCAATTCGACAGAGAATTCGAGGACATCCTTCGCAAAGGAGTAAACTTCTCGTTCACTAGATGCTGGCGCTTTCTCGTCCAGTTTTTAACCAAGGCCACTCCCATGTTCCGAATCTTCACGGATTCGGAAATGGCCCATCACCGCGCCTTACCTTATGGTATCAAATTCCACGGTCTATCACACCCATGTGAGGCCTCAAACCCTTCCAACCCACTGCCTGCAGTATCCAGATACTGCAACAGGTGCTCCACCACATTTTCTGAAATATGCAAGGCCAAACTGGTCTGCCACTCCTATGGAGTATCAGACCACAAACCCAATAATTGTTCTGAGGCAAACTACCCTGTCTGTAAAAATTGCGGCGGCTTGCACGTCGCCTACCACCACCTGTGTCCAAAACAGTTGGAAATACCTCAAAACCCCCAAGAAGTTGCAACCCGTCACGCTAGAAAAACCTCAGACACCTTACGACCTATCAACAGACACTAAGCGACAACCATATTGAACGAAGTCCCGACAGCCCGTGGTCTAGTGGTCGATACTCTCACTCACCTCGTCCCTCTCTTTACGGTTTTAACGGTACCATCACCAGTGGCGTGGGCACCCACGTCCGCTTTGCCTTTACCCAGAAACACCAAAATTAAGTCATTGACTTTAAAATCAGGACCGTGAATTTCCAAGGTCTAGCCAGAAAGCTACATCTTCTTAAACACCTCTTACATTCCCTAAACATACAAATATTATCTATCACCGACACTCTCTTAAAAAAATTCATCTCCCATTGCTGGCTACACCACATTCCACTTAGACCGAAACTTGTACTGTCATGCCAACGGACTTCTCGTCCGAAACGGACTCCCCGCTTCCCCACAACCGCTCCCACCATTTCTGTCTAAGCCGAACCTGGATTGTATAGCCATCGACGAATCGTGGAATACTACCGCGACCACATTCTTTTCTTACTATAAACATCCCAACCGAGTATTATCAAGACCTCCTCGAATATGCATCTACTCTACCGCGAGCCGTTATAATGGGCGACTTGAACTCACGAAATATTCTCTTTGGTGATACACACACTAGCCCAAGCGGTAGATCACTCGCCGATCAGCTAGTCTCCCTTCCCCTCTCTCGGATTCAAAACAATAATCCAACCCTAATAAGTCCCTTCGGCCCTTCCACTGTCGACCACATAATCTGCACTGACAGGTTAATAACCTGCATAGACGACGAATGCTCTATAGGCAACCCCATCACCTCAGACCATGTCACACTACTGGTAAATACCTCTTTACGTAATCCAATACTACCGTCAACAACTTTCAGAAATCGCGATTTCAAAAAAAGCAGATTGGGATTCCTTCGCAAACCACGTCTCCTCTAATTTACCACAACCCATCATTCATCAGACGACTGATGACATAAATAATCACGTAGAGGAATTTCAATCCCTCCTAATCGATGCACAAGACATCGCCGTACCTCTCACCACCATAAACACCAACTATTATGCCCTTCCGCAACGAATTATTCTTAAAATCCGTCAGAATAGCCAGTTATGCAGATTATACGTCTTTAGTCGAGATCTCGCTGTCAAGACACAATGAAACCTTCTAAACGCCCAGGTTCGGTACGAAATCAATGCTGGAAAGCAGAGGAAATCAAAGGCCGATATAGCAGGGCTGGACTTCAGACAAGAGCGCGTGTTTTGGCAATAATTCTACCGCCTTGTCGGCCTCAAGAGAAAGGCGTCACACTTTAGACCAATAGTTTCATGTCACCCTTTACCCCTCGTTCAAAATATTTATCCAATATATTAAAAAACATAACTAATAAAGGCAGTCACTACATAAAAGAGTTTTTCCATTTTAAGAAAAAAATGGAAAATGTACAGATCCCTGACAACTATTTACTAATTTCACTGGATGTAGTATCCTTATGTTTTAATATTCAAATTTCATTAGCTACAAAAATTATTGAAACAAAATGGAACGAAATGAAAAAAATATACTGATATCCCCCAAAATGAATTTGTATATGCTCTTGAAGTATCACTTTATTCCACTTACTTCTTATACGAAAATTAGATATATAAACAAATAGAAGGATGTGCCATGGGGTCATCAATCTCTAGTATTATAGCACAAATAGTTATGGAAGAACTTGAAGAACAAACAATAATAAATCTCAACTATGAAATTCCATTTTTTAATAGATATGTAGATGATTGCATAACAGCAATCCCTAAAAATGAGAAGGAGAATACTTTGAAACATTTTAACAGTTTTCATGAAAAATTCAATTTACTATAGAACTTGCGGAAAATAAGAAAATTAATTTTTGGACACTACCTTACATCACATAAATAACACTATAAAAACAGAATGGTAAACAAAAGACACATGGTCATCGAGATATATTAATTTTGAATCAAACCATCCTTCTTCTCAAAAAAAGTCAGTAGGGTATGGGCCTTGCAGATCGTGCTATCAAACTCTCTGATGTAGAATTTCGAGAAACCAGCATTATCAAAGTAAAAAATGCAGTAAGGTTCAATGATTATCCCAAAAAAATGATAAATATAATTTTCAAAGACAGAATACATAATTTTTACAATTATTTAGAAAATAAAAAGGAAAATTATAAACACTTTATTTCTCTTCCCTTCATAAACGGATTATCACAACAATTTCAGCATTTGTTTAAGAAATATAACATAAAAATATGTCATAAACCTTATAACGTCTTATCAAAACATTTTCCTGTGCTAAAATCAGTAACACCAAAATTAAAAAAAAAGTAATATTGTTCATGAAATTCCCTGCAACAACTGCGAAGCTACTTTTATCGGTCAAACGAGTCAATAGCTTGAAAATAGACTAAAGAGCCATAAATATGATAAAAAAATGTTACAGCGCTCACTAATCATGAAAGGAATGAAAACCATCAGTTTAATTATGCGGAGACAAAAATTTTGAAAATGGAAAATAATTGGAAAAAAAGATAGTTTTATGATATGGTAGCAATTAAAAAATCAGCGTATTGTATAAATGACAAAAAAGACGTAGATAAACTCAACACCACATACATTCCACTCCTGTAAACAATATAAGTAGTCTCGCATTAATACTAGACAATGCCACTAACTGAGTGACGATATATATGACTAGTACATTTTATTAATATGAATGTTGTTGTTCTCGAAGTGTGTATTCTTAATGAAAAAAATGGTAACTCAAATACTTCAAAGTGTGTTGTAATAATGTAAAACGTATTAATTGTGTTAACTGTTCAATGTACATTCGCTGACTACATTTTGAGGTAAGTTTGTTTTGTAATTCAATAGTTTGTTTACCATTCAAACTCTAATTCATTTTAGTTTGAAAATAGTCTAAATTCAAGACCGAAACGTCACCATTGTTCGACAGAATTTCATTGAAATGCCATTCTTACCATTTTAATAATGTTTTTATTTGACTAGAACCCAAGAAAGTCTTATTAAAAATGTACATTTAGTCAAAGAACCTAAAAAAACTTATTAGTATATATTGGTATATTATTTCATATATTGTTTACTTTTTTGCTAATATATTACTAGGAGTATTAACTTAAGAAACTACAGGTCTTTTCAAATCTGGACTAATGAGGACTGAGAACACGGTATATTTACAGACAATCTAGGTGAGCTTTATAGTCCAGGAAATCTTGGTATGTAAGCGTTATTTTCAAGGTATTGGCTGATACTTGGTAAAAAGTTAGTAAAAATGGTGTACAACAAAACTTAACTTATGCGACCTCTCAAATCGGACCGGAACATTGTTTATGATTCGATTCACACTCATTCTTCATGCCTTTTGTAGATTTTTCAGGTATATCTTTTTTCTCGTGCATAGTACAGACAAAAAGTTAAAGACCTAGAATTCTAGACCCTACACGTACAAAAGAATTGATTGGGTCAAAAGTTATTGGCAAATAAACAACTAATAACGTTATTGTTAATAAATAAAAATATAATCAGCATTTTTTACACTAACTCTTCCACATCACGCTTATCTATTCTCACTCATTACAAATGATACTCATGAAAGATGGAGTCTGTGAGTTCAATAGTTTATGAATTATGGCCTTATTAACAAATTAACTGAAAATTGACTTGCAGAGTTCTGTAAGCTATGCGACCTCGGCCTGTTAGATTTCATAATAAGACATCGATACACATCATTGTTTTTTAAAAAAATACTTTTTTGCAACAACGCGAATCTTCTCTCATATTTGGCTTAGTGGCATAATTAATTTGACACTATATCTGCTCTTTTTTGTCGAGAATTAAGTACGCACATAGGAGGGGCATGGAAAGAGCTTCAATTGAAAAAAAATACGTTGAGATTTATTGACAAACGACTGAGTTACGACCAATCGAAGTCGGAGGCCTGTCAGTCAACAATTTATGCGAGTGTTAATGTAAAAAATGCTCATTATATTTTCATTTATTAACAATAACGTTATCAGTTGTTTATTTGCCAATAACTTTTGACCCAATCAAATTTTTTGTACGTGTACGGTCTACAATTGTAGGTCTTTGAAAGAAGAAAAAAAAAAGGATTTAACTTTTTGTCTGTACTATGCACGAGAAAAAAGATATACCTGAAAAATCTACAAAAGGCATGAAAAATGGGTGTAAATCGAATTATAAACAATTGTAACCCTGAGGGTCGTTATGGACCTATTCACGTTATTTACGGATTACTGACGAAAGTAAATTTGAGGGAGATTTCACGTCTCTATCTGATTGCTTATTTGGTTATGCCTAGTGAATGTCACCACAAACAAAAGAGATTATTAATTAAGTACATCCCTTTTTAAATTCCTTCGAATGGTCTAAGCTATTTTGCCGAAAGAGCTTGAAGCCCCACCTCAGTTTACAATACGAGGATTTATTTTTAGAAAAGGTTAGAGTGATTTTGAATGAAAAAACCTGAGTTTAACTAATCCATATATATATATATATATATATATATATATATATATATATATATATGTATATATGTATATATAAGATAGTTAGAATTTTATAATTAACAAACAAATAGAATAAGCAAAAAAAAATTAAAGAAAATATAGAAGGGTTAAATTACCCTATTCTCTAATTGGCGCAAAAAGAATCAACTTGAAAAGATCGCTGAAGTTACAGTCCCATTAGTTTTTAGTAAAATTATAAACAATGTGAAATTCATGAGAGAACTTGAGACAACACTTTAAAATGGGTTTTTTCTTTATTATTAACCAAACAAAAAAAATTGTATATTTAGCCTATACGGCCGTAATCTAATGGAACTAGTCCACACGGTTACAGTGAAATTTTGTCCACAATATCATGAACTACTGAGGATTAGTTCCTCCCTCTATTAAAAAAAGGTATGTATCCGCTAAATGTCACTGTATACGTGTTTAAAATAACATGAAATGATTTAAACTGCCTGGGACCATTTGATCGAATAGAAACATTTAGTAATAACAAAAAAACAGTTTCTTGTGAAGTCGTTACAAACTATCGCCTCTTACTGGCCCTCTTGATCTGTAGATCAGTTAATGAACTTTCATGATTCTCGGCGGCAATATTTTGTAATACTTCCCTAAATACTACCCTGACAAATCTGATAAGTAGTTTAGATGTAGTCGATAGCGAGAAGCAATGTACCGATAGGTCACTAGTTTGTACAATATGACAACTCACAGTCAATCTCTACATGTCCTGATTCTGCATGTACACCCCTCAAAACTGGTTAGTCTGTTAAATAAACTTTCAAATTACTCACCGCAGACGAATCTCTTCCCCTCAGACGTGGAGCGTGGACACCCAAAAAATATACGCGGAACAAACTACAACAAAAAATCACTGTTGCTAGTGATTTTAGCAATATTCACGAAAACTACCCGGGGTGTTCAAATCGCCGCACCGGCTGAACACCGTCTCCTGTTTCAATTTTTTTCCTTCCCCTCTTCATTCAATTTTTTTCAGTTACCTGTCGACTAAACTCCATATGTGGGTCGCTGAATTTGCGATTTCATACATGAGTTCATGTATTTCTAAATTTTTTGTTTTAAATTATGCTTCTAAAATACAGTTGAAGTAGCTTACGCTATAACTTCCGATAACCTAGTTTTACGAAATTATAAACATTTTTTGTTTAATATAATTTCGTAACGAACTAGCTGAGGATATATTATTCCATTTTTTTATATGCTACTGGTTGTCCCAATTCCAACGATTATTATTATATTAATAATTATACTTTATTTATACCCATCATTACACAATGTTCCGGTCCGATTTGAGAGGTAGCATAAGTTAAGTTTTGTTGTACACCATTTTCACTAACTTTTTACCGAGTATCAGCCGTTACCTCGAGAATGACGCGAAATGATCATTTTGGGTCTGATTTTCCTGAACTATTATGTACAGTGCAACATACTTGAAACAACATTTATTGAATGGGGCTCTGTGATGTAGAAAGTAGAAACATAAAGTTTGTATTTTATCATATACTTCTTCCCGTTCCAAAGATTATTACCACCCAGAGCGGATAGGCGCAGCAGAGGCAGATCACCAACAGTATTGAGTGACAATATAAGGAGAATTGTAGGAAACCGGATAAACACCGCTAAAAATAGAGACCGATGGATAGCGCTAGAAATATCAAGCAGTGGATGAGAACGGATGATGAGGCCACCTTTTTCTGATTTTTGAAATGTAGGTTGTATTGAAATTATCATTATAAGATTAGGAAGCAAGCGATATGAATAATGATTTGGTTCGTGATACAAATAACTTGATATATCAAACCAAGTTTCACTTCACAAAAAACTCCTATACCTACTCAAGTTTCTTTTTTCATTTTTCAGATCTCATCGCCTCCAATTTTTGTGAATTATTATTTCATTATTATAAATTCAGTCAATTCATATGATAAGACACGGATACCACTATTACGTTTTAATTTTTGTAATGGAAGCACAAACATTTTCTCTTCTCTTATTGCATTGCACTTTTGAAATAATCGTGAATAGTCGATGATATATGGAAATTTTATTTAATTCTCAATTTTATGTATTTGCGGAAATATTATAAAAGATTTCATCATTGAATGAAATTCAAGATTTAACAAAAGGGGGGTGTTAATTGAGTCAGTCATCAATTATTTATGTACATGGTACGAGAGCAAGTTTTCTGTAATCCATTTCTGTTTTTCTGGCACAATTCCAATTGCATCCATGCTAACCAATTGAATGCCCTAGAGATTCGGCAATCGTTTGTGAATAATTATTAAAATATGTATTTTCGAATTTCATGTCCTAATTGTGCGAAATTATTCATAACACTTCTGAGGCGCAGTTAGTACGGAACTGGAAATTGAATTTATAGTGTGATATTATATTGATAAATCGTAAATCACTTAGTTTTTCTAATCAGTTTCTGACATCAGTGATATTAGAAGGACTCGGGTGTAAAAAATAGTATCTGAAATAATTTTGCATCTTGGCATTATGGTTAAAACCATGATATGTGGGACCAGTAAACGGTAGATAGCGCCGCATTTGCGTGGTTGATTTGTGTGAAGTAACATGTAAACAGTGGAAAGTGTCAACGATGGCGGATAGTTCACGTGCGGCTTGTAGTTTTGGTGCACAAAAGCCTACTGAAAATATGTCTGAAAATAGCGAAAGTGACTTGTACGACTCCGACCAAGATCCAGAGTATAATCCTACAGATCAACAACGTAAATTTTAGGTGAGTGTTAAGTGGAGTATGTAAATAATGATATGTGTGATGTAAGATACCATTATTTACATGAATTAAATTTTGATTGACTTTGAAAATGGATACATACTTCATCATTGCTGATGTAAATTGATTTTCATTTAGTAACAGCCGAATCCATCATCTAATAGACATTCTTTTTTACAGAACTTGAATCTGCAGTTCCTCAACTCACCTTCAGTGTCAAGCAGTAACGACGATACTTAAAGTACAGACAATGACAATGGAAATGACGCGATTGAAGCTGAAGAAGTCAATAATTAAAAGGGAAATTGAACACCCAAGACGCATAAAGTAAGGAAACGTAAAGAGAGTCAAGCGTGAACCACTTAAAGAAAAAGAGAATAGAACGAGTGGGAAGAAATACAAAACATATAGGGGCAAGGGACAAGAAATACAAGAGAAAATTATGGGAGCGGATTGTGGCTGCGAAAAAATGTTCTATTTTTTTATCTGAGGATGAAAGGCGATGTATCTTCAAAAACTTCTGGGAAATGGAAAACTTAAATCTCCAAAATTCCTACATATTTGGCTGCTTAGAAGTGAAAAATGAAGGTCCTAGTACAAATCCAAGAAACTGCGAGTCAAGAAGAAGTCACACTGTTTACTATTATGTGAAATCAAACAGTTCAAAAGTACAAGTATGTGAGAAAGCCTTTTTGAATATACATAGATTACACAAAATCAGAGGAAGAGTGGAAAATATTATCAAGACAATAAAAAATGGATCACTTACTCAGAAAAATTTAGGCGTATTTTTACTGAAAAAGACAATATCAAGTTCAATCTGCCAAAAATAGATACCTGTAATGTTTGTGATTAACTTAATGTTTCCCTGAAAAATTTTGAACTTATTTAAGACCAAGAGGATATGAAGAAACTAAAACTTGACGAAGAATTACATCATATAAAAACAAAAACTGGTCAGGACGCAATAACAATGGCAAAAATAGAAGCCACTGAAAATGACGGTACTTATGCTATCACATTCGATCTTCAGCAGGCATTGCCAACTGGACCAACATTTTACAAGTAAAAGTTTTATTGATACAATCTTAGCATTCATAGCTTGCATCCTTCCCAAGGTTATTTCTATATGTGAGATGAATCAACCGCTGGTAGAGGAGCTGATGAGATTAGAAGTTGTTTGTTGGAGCATGTTTTACAACACAATATAAAAAGTACAGAGCTAATTGCCATATTAGATAACTGCGGAGTCCAAAATAAAAATTGGTCTCTAGTGTCCGCATGGCTTCGCTTATTAGCCCAAGGGATATTTCACGAAATTTTACATGTATTTCCTCAAGTTGGCCATACAATGCTTCCTCCAGACCGATATTTTGCCTCTGTGGAGGCTCTGTCTTATGTGTCTCACGCGCACTGTCAATATATCTAGACCCCCGAAGAATGGGAAACAGTCTTAAGATCCGCACAAAAGAAGACACCGTTTATTGTGCACAGAATGACAACATGATTTTTTCAAAATATCTGATATAAGAGCCAAAGCATGGAAATCAACAATCATGAGAATTGCTGTAAGAATGAAATTTTCATCAACACAACTTGATAAAATTAAGATGGCCAATACATACTACGGTTCATTTACCCCTATTTCTTTGAAAAAGGGGGAGACCGACAAATTTAAAAGAGGTTTTTGTTCAAGAGCTTGAAAAGAAATTCAATTCGAAAATACCGATAGATCAAGGAAAACTGGAGCATGTTTTATCTTGTCTCTGTTGAATTCTTTATGTTCATCATCCATTTTATACGAACCTGCAATCAAAATAGCCTACAATATTCATTCACAAGTTAGTTAAAGTTTAATATCTATGTTTTAAGATGATATGTGTTTTTCAGAATAAATTTTTTTTGTAAGTAAATAATGTTATCTGCATACTTCTTTCAAAATAAACTTTTCGAAACAAAAAAGTCTATATTTACAGCCTTCATATCAGATGCTTAAGATATGATGCTAGTCACCAAATCCATTTAGAAGACATTTCAAAAACTTAGAACTATTGAGAGATGATTTTCTTTACTTTTGAAAAGCTATATCTCAGATATTCAAAAATGTTAGTTACCATTTTTTACGCATGAGGCCTTCATTCATTCAAGGTCTTGTCCTTTCGACAATATTTCGAAAATCTTTGGTAGATGTTCCTTTCGAATTCTGACTGAAAATTTGCCATTCCATTAAATTCCAAACCATACACAAAATGGCTATTTACGAAGTAGAAATATCACTTTTTTATATGCAGGCGGTAACCTTCCTATTGTTTCCATATAAATTTCAAAATAGCTTTGTGAAACAGTAGCTAGTCCTTAACGTATAGCTATTATTATTGAACAAATAACAAATACAGGTAGTTTGTCTTAGCTTAGAAAAAAGCTGCTTCTCGTATAGACGTCTCACAAAATACATACATACCTGTCAGGATGCTGGCTGTTGAGGCAACTCTGCCAAGTTAGCACTTGACAACGGACACGAGGAGTGAAGTGACAACTGTCAATGTGATAGGTCATATAAAATATATATGGTAAGGTTGTTAATAAATAAACAAGATAAGATTCTATATTCATCTTGATTACTATCCATCAAAACCATAAATAAATAAAATAAACGGTTTCGAAGACTAGAACTAACTGTAGCCTTGAACAATATTCTATCATAAAATTGTTACTTGGATACACTTCGGGAGATGTATCGTGCTAACAAACCGAAATTTCTCCAAAAATAATGAAAAAATTAGTATATCTGGATTTACAGGACCCGCTGTAATAGCTCTAGTCAACTGAAAATAAATAGGCTACATCTGTGAGACACCTTGAACAATATTCAATCATAAAATTGATCGATCGTATACTCTCTGGACGCTGTATCGTGCTAACAAAATAAAAATTCTCCAAAAATGACAAAAATTTATTACTTCAACTATCATAGCACCCGTGGTACTGGCTTTAGTGAGCTGAATATCATCTTTGAGACGCTCTAAATAATATTCAATCATAAAATTGGTCACTTATATATACTTCGGAGGCTGTATCGTGCTAACAAACTGAAACTTCTCCAAAAATGACAAAAATATCGTACTTAAAGTACTGTAGCATGTGTTGTATTATCTCTGGCGAGCTGAAAATGAATAGAGTTCATCAGTGAAATATCCTGAATAATATTCAATCATGAAATTGGTGACTTGTTGAACTCCGGAGGATGTATCGTGCTAACAAACTGGAATTTCTCAAAAAATGACAAAATGTCATACTTCAAGTACCATAGCACCCGTTGTACTGGCTCTGGTGATCTGAAAATTAATAGGGTTCATCTGTGACATGTCCTTAACAATATTCAATCATAAAATTGGTGACCTATCGCACTCCGGAGGCTATATCGTGCTACCAAGACGTGTGAGGAAAAGTGGCCGACCACAACGACGACGACGACGACGATGACGACGACGACATACACACACGATTTTTTCCAAAAACCGTTTTTTCGTGTTGCTGTTGATGGAAAACGTAGAAATAACTAAAAAAAAATTTCAAAATTTCAACTTTTTTGGGCTAAACCAATACTTTTCTCGCAAATAGATAGGTTGGCGGAAAAGTAATAACAAATCAACACCATTACATGGCGCTGCGGACAGGATTCGAACTTGTGCGTTGCGAAGTCGAGTAAAATTTTGGTGAAATTAGTAATATTACAAAGCAAATTAGAAAAATTAAAAAGTGCAATGTCAGACAACAGAGGAAATAGTCACATGGTAACGGATGGTAATATTGCGAAAAATTGGAGACTATGGCGTGCTAGGATTGAGAATTTCCTATTAGCCACCGAGATAAATAAAGAATCTGAAGCCACACAATGTGCACGATTGTAACATCTCATTGGAGAAGATGGGTTCAAAAAATACACCACATTTAAAATAGAGGAAAAATACAAAAACAAATTAGATAAATTACTAGAAAATTTCGAGACCCATTTATTACCCAAAGAAAATGTAGAATACGAGAGATTTCGATTTTTTTCGTATAAGAGGGCCAAAGTCTAGAAAATTTCGTTACAGAATTGAAAAAAAAGGCAGTTAGATGTAAGTTAGGAGAACGCCAAGAAAGTCTCATTAAGTCCATTTTGATATGGGGTGTAGACAATAGCACTATCAGAGAGGAACTCCTCCAGGAAGATAAAGAAGACAAATTGATATTAGAAGAGGCTGTGCAAACCTGTTATATAATCGAGGGAGCTAGAAGGCAAGGAAAGCGATACAAAATCAACAACTGACCCAGCTAGATGAAGTAAGAAAAGTCGAAGTTTTTAAAAAACCACACAATGGGGTAATTAAATGTTATACTAAATATAGAGGTTCACAGCAATTGAATAAATTCCAGCATATGGACAGGTATGTAAATTATGTAAAGTAAAAAATCATTTTAGTGTTTTCAAATGAAACTCAAGGTCTCTAGTTAATTCCACATATTGTGGAATTAACTAGAGACCTTGAGTTTCATTTAAAAACACTAATATGAGCATATTCCACGAAGTAAGGGTCGAGACAGTCAATTTCATAAAAAAATCATTTCTCCGTATGTTGTTACAAAAAAAAGGCACATGTGAATGAAATACAAGAAGATGAAGTAAGTGAGGTAGTTTTTAAAAACAATGTAAATACTTTTCTATAGACAGCATAAAACTCAATAATGTAAGCAATATAACTGAAAATATGTGGTTAACTAAACTAACTATTAACAATAAAGATATATATTTTAAGTTCGATACGAGGGTCATGGTAAATATACTACCAGTTAAATGAAAGAAAGATAAATATAATGACTGCTAAGTTAACTTCCTCTACAGGAGATTGCTTAAACGTGGTAGGGTTGTGTAAATTGATTCGTCAGAAAAATCAAAATGAACATGATCTAGAGTTTTATATAGTAAAATCTAACACAAAATGTATCTTAGGTCTAAATACATGTTTAAGGTTCAATTTAATTAAATGTCCAGAAACAGAATTAATGAATACGATAGATATTATAGATACAGAATATAATGAATATTATAATTTAATAAATTAATATAAATATGTATTTGCAGGAGTTGGGTGTTTGGATAAAAGTAAACCATATCATATAGAGTTAGAATCAAACGCTAAACCTGTAATACATCTAATTAGAAAAGTACCCAAACCTTTATTAAGTGAATTGAAAAACACTTTACAAGAAATAGAGAGTATGAAAATAATAGAAAAATGTCAAGGTGCATGCGGTTGACAAAATCCACTAGTATTAGTTGAAAAGTCGAACGGAAAATTGAGGATATGCTTAGATCCGAAAGATTTAAATCAGGTAATAGAGAAAGAGAATATTTCCTAATACCAACATTAAAACAGATAACATGCAAAATGTTAGGAGTAGTCATGTTTAGTACATTAGATGCAACTCCGGAATAAATAACGAAAATAAGCAAAAAATATCAAAATGTTATGTATGCCTAAAATACTTAAAGTCTCAAAGTGTAGAGCCTTTAAAGTCTCACACCATTCCAGATTTAAGATGGAACAAGTTGGGTTGTGATATTTTTTAAATCAGGGGCCAAAAGTTTTCAATTGTAGCAGACTATTTTTCAGAGGAAAGAACTTTGAATCATATTACGAGTAAAAATGTAATCAATGAACTAAAGTTGATTTTCTCGACACATGGAATACTACTAACTCTTATCTCTGACGGAGGCACACAGTTTAGCTCACAAGAATTCAAAAATTTTGTTAAAAATGGGAGTTCATACACACAATAACGTCGCCCACATATGCACAAAGAATGGGCCAGCAGAAAGACACATACAAACAATAAAAAATATCATTAAGAAATAAGAAATGTATTGAAGATTGCTTAGATATGTATTAAGCAATTTTAAACTACAAAAATTCATGTGTATATGGAAGCAACTCTCCATCTGAAATATTAATGTCAAGAAAAATTAGAAGAAATGTTACAGGAACAGAAAAACATATGAACCAAAAGTTGTAGAAAATTTGAATCAAACAAAAAAGAGAAATCAATTTACACAACAAAAATACTATAATAAAGGTGTCAAACCACTTCCTAGAGTTAAAATAAATGCAAAAGTGTATGTACCAGTAAAACCAGGAAGTTGTTGGACCCCCGGTAAAGTAGTTGATAAGATTTGAGATAGGACATACAAAGTTAGGGTGGTTAATGGCAGTGAACTCATAAGAAATAGAAAGTTCATAAAAGTAGTAAGTGGAAATAACATTAATACAGCACAAAGTCTGAAAGAAATTGGACACAACCAAAGTTCAACTAACTATAAAACAAAATCTGTAAACCGGTAGTCAAGCATTACGTAGGAATATATGATAGTGACACAGAAGATACTACCAGTGAAATGTTGGGTAATACATTTCTTAGTGAAAAACAAAGTGTAGTGAAAGTAGAAAAAAGTGGTTTAGAAAAAACAGATATAGAATGTAACAAAGATTTAAGCAGCAATTCAGAGTTTGATTCCGAAAACACTAGTTTTTATTTTGAAAAAGATATCTCAAGTGAAACTTCAACAGAAATAAATAAAAGTCTTAGTAACTCTGAATCTAACTCAGACATGTTGGTTATATCAGTTCCTACTAATATGGATGAGACTAGTAAAACAGAAAATTCAAATGCAGACTCTTATAGTAGTAATGCAAATTAAAGCAGAGATAACTCTGTTATAAGCTCCAGATATATAGTCACCAAGTCAGGGAGAACTGTTAAACTACCCGAAAGATTGAACTTGTAAAGAAAGGAGATGTCAGGATGCTTGCTGTTGAAGCAACACTGCCAAGTTAGCACTTGATAATGGACACGAGGAGTAAAGTGACAATTGTCAATGTGATAGGTCATATAAAATATATATATGTTAAGGATGTTAATAAATAAACGAGATAAAAATTCAGATTCATCTTGATTACTATCCATCAAAACCATAAATAAGTAAAATAACAAATCAACACCATTACAATACCTATATGTGGAAGTTACCCAATCTAAACTATTCGCTCTATGATGACATTTTATTGATCATTATCCAATTATTTATAAATGATTTTGAAGGACTGTTAACATGGCAGTATGGTCGGCAAATTGTAAAACTCCAGATTCTCAATATTATAATATGCACTTTGGATTTTAATGGAATATATTTCTTAAGCGGAATTTGGAAAACCTTTAATTACATTTTTGAAATTTGTTCCAAAAGCAAAACTCATGATCAATGTACAACTCAAATTAGTCCGAATTGCAACGACGAAACTTTTTTACGGACGCTATCTTATCCATTCTCTCTTGAATTATCGTGGAATAATGTAGACTGGCGTTCTTAAAAAAAATCAGCAATCCAATTATAATCCTTCACTACGATATTAATTGGCTTGTTACTGAATGGTTATTCCCCGAAAGTTGGGCAGCTATATTAGCAAATAAATTGGTTGTTGGAGATGATAAAAAACAGTATGCTTTGAACACTTTTCTGAGAAAATGCGTTTCATGTTTCTCTGAAAATTAATGAATAATTCAACACCAGAATTTATGTCATTCGATTTCAGGTTTATCTTCAATTGCATCAATTAATCCTTATTTGAGAAACAAGTTTATTGAAATCATATTCTAACATGGGGGAGAATACAGAGTATTTCAGTAAAAACTCCCAGGCCGGATATTTTGGAAACTAATAAAGATATTTTAATTCTGCGCTAAGAAAGGTTTGGATATGGATTTAAATATGTCAATATGTTGATGACGCTTTACTCAAAAATTTTTCTTCAACAGGGTGCTACAAATGTAGCACACCTTGTAGGAAATACATTTTTAAGCAGTGTTCCACGAATCAGATCAGATTAGATGTACAGGTGATTAATAAAACATGGAAATATTTCAAGAGAGAAGTACCATCATTTATAGTCAAGCAAAATGTGTATAAAAGAAACTTGTTTGTTATTCAAAATTAAGCCCAAATACAAATTCTTAAACCAAAATTTCAGTTATTATACTTATTCTATTTTGTTGTGGGAAACAAACATAAATCAATGTGATTATTCAACTTCAACAAGTTTTTGTACCTTATTGGAAACAACACTTCGTTTACAATTATATCTACCTCGACTCTCATGAGAACCTGTATTTTTCTGAAAGAGAAGAAACCACTGAAAATGACTTGGGAATGTGAAAATAGTTTTAGCAATGTTTTAAATAGAAATTGAATCGCAGATAGCTGTGAAACAAAAATTTGTGGCCACTTTTCATTGTCGACAATAGTTTCTCACACAAAAAAAGGTGAATTAAATATGATCTCGATACATAGAGAGTACCAAAAAATGCTTCAGATGCGAGTTTATATAGAGTACGTTTTTGCCAGAGACTATTGCCTGATCGCAAAACTTTTGTTTATTAATTAATTTATTACGACGAAAAAAAGCCGCAACGGAAGAAAATATTACTGCAATTTTACAAAGGGTAGAAAATAATCTTATCACTACGCCAATTAAGTAAAGAAACTAATATTCCTCTTCCTACTTGTCAGATCATTCTGAAGAAGGACGCATTTTTTCCATACAAAATTCGTTTACTGCATTACTTGAGACCTGGAGATAGTGAGCATAAGTTTTCAGCAAATTTTTCCATTATTTTGGAGGCAAGTCCGGATTTTTGGGACAAAATTATGAGGAATGATGAATCCAGATTCCATAATAACGGAGAGGGAAATAGGAATAAATGTCGGTACTGGTCTGAAGTAAATCAAAAGTGGCTGAGACAAACCCGATTTCAGTCCAGGTTTAGCGTACATTTTTGATTAGGAATTATAAATCACTCTATTGTTGAACCACACCTTTATTTCGAAAATTTTAACTAGTCCATGATAGTTCCATAATTTTCAAAATTATCTACCAGGACGGTTACAGAATTTAACAATCCAGTTGCATACGATGTGATTTCATCAAGATAGTACTGTTCCACAGTCAGAACATCGTCAAACATATCCAGGAAGATGGATTGGCAACAGAGGAATACTCAGGTGGCTAGTTTGATCTTCCGATATTACACTGTTAGAATTTTATTTGTGGGGCTATTTAAAAAGTATGGATCACCAAGAACCAATGGAGGAGCATGGTCGACCTTTATAGATAGATGAAAAAAATTATATAAAAGTTGCACCGAATTAACAAAAATATTTCAAAATGATTTCACAAAATGAATTATATACAGTGTGGACAGCATATCAAATGCAACTTAATTTTTGCATGGATCATTTTCTACTGACCTCGAATACATATATATTATTGTGTTATTTATAGCTTGCGGGTACGACAACTGATACTGATTTTCCTTTATTTATTATTAATTTTATCTGCTGTAGTTTAAATTTATCATGTAAAATTTTGTTTATATTTTCAACTTTGATATAATATGATTGCGAAATTATATACTTTTCTTGATGCACGTATTCATAAATATTTTTAAGACAGTGGTCGAGGTTCATAGATTCTACCAAAAGTTTTTATATGCGCCCAAATGAATAAATTTTGTATGACAATTTTCTTCTGATTAATGTCCATCAAATTAGTTTTAAGTTGTAAAAGTTTTATTTAATTTTTAGTTTAACATGTAACATACGGGTTACTATTAAATAAAGACCGCTTGACTACCCACGGTAATTACAAATTGACGCCCGAGCAGAAGAATTACAAATTGACACTCGAGCAAAACGATTACAAATTGGCGCCCGAGCTTAAGGTTAGATAAGCCAGAGCCGTTAGGGGTAGACATGAATATTGGCTGGTAAAACAGGGCCGTAAGAGGTGACATTACAAATCACCACCCGAAAAAAATTGTAAAAGGGCAAAGAAACAAGATTCTCTAAAGAGGAATGAACAGGAAGAATACACCAGCTTAGGTTTGGAAGTAGCGGACGCAACAGTAGGATAGATATACAAGCTCAGAAAGGAAAATTTAATAACAGAGCTACAAAATTTGGATTTAGACACAACCGGTACTGTGCACACACCACAGGCCTGAATGGTACACTTCGTAAGGAAACAGATAAGGTTTTATCCCATTAACCAAGTAGAAAGCAGCATACAAGTATCTGAAAAACCTAGAGAATGGGTGAACACTGCAGAAGACAACGAATCCGAAGATAGAGATAGAAGGTATAGTTACAAACACGAATATTGCACAGAACTGGACAAAATAAGGAGATGGGGAATATACTTTAATGGCTCGAAAGACACGATAGGATTAATCGAAAGGTTGCTTACAACATATTACCAACTATACGAAGAAATTATAAAATTAACTGTCTGGACCCTTACTTCGTGGAATCTACTCATATTAGTGTTTTAAATGAAACTCAATATTCCTACTTAATTCCACAATATAATGGAAATTTCCAAAAAATTGACAATTGTTTCGATAACTGAATATCATCGTCAGAATGAAAGAAGTTACATTTCATTTGATGCCTACCTGATGTTTAGTAGTTATTTTTGGATTGACCAAGAAGTGACCTACCTTGTGAGGGAGTTCTCCACTATTAAACTGTCTTCTTAAGTGATAATTGTAAAAATCAGCAGATATGGTTTTCCTGGTATTCTATATCATTGCACAGTTATACTGATCTTAATTGGAAAAATGATATCCAGGATATCACCACAGGGCTAATAACATCCAAGCTTCAATATTTGTAATATCACATTTTCTTTTTTCTATTAACATTTATTAGGTCAATCACAAGGTCTAGCTAAAAATAACTACTAAACATCAGGTAGGCATCAAATGAAATGTAACTTCTGTCATTTTGACGATGATATTCAGTTATCGAAACAATTATCATTTTTTCAGAAATTTCAACAGTTTCCATTATATTGTGGAATTAGCTAGAAACATTGAGTTCAGTTCAAAACACCAAGACGATAATATACTTAGAGCCCTGCCAGGAGTGCTAAAAGGCAAAACAAACCTTTGGTACTGAAATAATACGACAAGAAAACCTAGAAAACCTGGCAAGATTTCATAGATGATTTCGTAGCATTTTATGTTAGGTTGGTTTTATTAACATATTTAGAAGGAAAGATAATGGAGAGAAAACAAAGAGAAAATGAACCATTTAAACAATACATCACGGAAATTCAGACAATAATGCGGAGACATGGGTTTCAACAATAGCCAAAATCTAGAAAGGACATATAGAAATATGAACCCGAAATACAAACTTCACGTCCGAAGAAACAAAATTTTATCAATAAGATACCTCACGCGACGAATAGACGAGTTAAAATACAGTCAGAAATAAATCGGGAAATCCGGCTTACCGGAAAATAAAACCCTATACGATACCCAGGACTGGGTCCACAAAACGGTAACAAGCTGGATATGCGGTAAAAGAGGACAGAGAAGAAACTTGCTACGGGAGACCAATATTATTTTGTAGTCATTGCGAAACCATAGGAACACCTTCAAATAAATGCAATTATTGGAGATCAGGAAACTTAACAAGGGCCGATTCTTTGAATGGCCAGATGAGCCCACAATAAAGTCCTCCGCTACGAACAATTTCAGTATATCAGATTATAAAAGACCACACATGATAATTTATACTCAGCCAGGAGGGATTAAACACATTGATCGACAAAGGATCACAATATTCATATATAGAAGGAAAAGGCCTTAACAAAATTAACATTCCGTATATAAGACTAACTTGGAAAACACCACGGTAATAATAAGCAAATGGATAAAAAATAAAAATTGCTAAATGTTTTATTATTCCGTGTACAGTAGGAACAAGACGGTGAGGCAAAATTTTTCCATTTATCGAACTTAGAAGCCGAAGCCATTTTAGGAGTAGCACATATTGCAGAAAGGAAAATACCATGGAGAGACTCGTTTAATGATGTGACCGACCTAACAGCAGAAGAAGAAGAAGTTTATAACAAACTAACACATAAAAATCACACCGTACAAAATGAGAAAGTACAACAGAAAGATAACAAGAAAACGAAAAACGAAGGAATGAAAAATACAGAACCGGAAACAATGATATCCGAAAATAAAACATTCCTAGAAAAATTACAGAATTTAAGGTACACAAACGGAATACAGCAAACAATAAAATAATTAAGTCAAACAAAAACCAATCCCAAATTTAATATCAATCCAGATCTACCAACAATATAAGAGAAAAAACTAGAAAAATTTCTAGAAACGGAAATAAAGAATTTCAACAATATCCGGGGAGTAACACCATTGGCAGAACACACAATAAAACTAAAACATAACCCGCATATTAAACTACGGTACAGACCGAGCAATCCGGCAACGCAAGAGATAATAAACAATGAAATAGACAACATGTTGAAGAAGGGAATCATATAATAATCCAAAAGTCCTTACAGCTCACCAATAGTCATGGTTGAAAAGAAAAAAAACTACAGATTCTGCGTAGACTTCAGGAAGATAAATGAATTATCGCATCTCCACTACCGTTCATAAACAATATTTCAGAAAAATTGAAAGCAGCCAAGTACATATCAACGCTGAATATTGGCAAATACCTCTGGCACAACAAAGTAGACCGATAAAAGCTTTCACAGCACCAGGCTAAGGGCTTTTTCACTTCAAGGTACTTCCATTCGGTCTATACTCGGCTGCAGCAACGTTTCAAAGGTTTTTAGACTCAGTACTAGGATCAGAAATGGAACCGCACGCATTCGCATACTTAGACGACATAATAGTTCTAAGCGACACATTCACCGAACACTTAAAACATTTAGAAGAAGTTTACAAAACACTGAAGAAAGCAAACCTAAAATCAAACATCGAAAAATGTAACTTCGGAAAAAAGGTAATTAAATACTTACGACACGTCGAGAACGAAGAGGGTATCAAGACGGATGGAGATAAAATCAAGACAATTGTAGATTATTCCGCACCAAAGTCGGTAAACAATTAAGGAAATTCTTAGGTGTCACGTCATGGTACAGAATATTTATGAAATATTTCACCAAAAACAGCGTACCTCTGACATAACTACTAAGGAAAAAACTAAAATGGGTCTGGAACGACGAACAAATAAAAGCATTCGGAAAGATTAAAACACTGCTAACACAAACACCAATATTAGTACGTCGCGACTTTTCAAAAAAAAATTCTTGAAAACAGATTCATGAAATGTCGGACTAGGGGTAGCCTCACGACAGAAAGACGAGAACAGCCACGATACAGTCATTGCATACGCCAGTAGAACTCTGGCCGCATCAGAAAGAAACTACATCGTAACCGAAAAAAAATACTAGCAGTAATATACAGAATTGAAAGGAACTTAAGAACGAAATAAAAATACTAAATAACAAAGTGGAATATCTAGAAAAAATAACTAAAAAGAAGTATTTGGTCATCACTGGATTAGGATTGAATACAAAAGATGATAAGGTACTAAAGACAACTATGGAAAACTTCATAACAAAAGAACTGCAAATGGATGGCAAAATAGGAAGCGCCCAAAAACTAGGTGAAAAGATTTGCTCAATTGAAATGGAAAGTTTCGCGCATAAAATGGACATATTAAGGAACAAAAGTAGACTGAGAAATTCTCGAAAACATATTTTTACTGAGTCGGACCTTCCCAAAAAAGAATTTAAATTACAAAAAACAATTAGAAGATAAGCAAAAGAAAAAAATAGAAAAGTAGGATACAAGAAATTGGTAGTAGATGGAATAGTTTGGAAATGGCATGATGATTCAGAGGAATTACAATTGCTGACTAGAGAGCAGAACCAAAAAAAAATTAATAAACAATACACTTAAAGATAGTACACAGGTAATAACTCGAGCTGAGAACTAGGGATATGATAACGGTAAATTGAATAACAAAACACAAAACGGAAGAATAACAAGTAACAAGCATAAAAAATTGAAGGATGATTATCATCAACAGAGTAACAGTAAAAAACACGGAGAAATTACAGATAGACATAGGTATATGGAATATAAACACATTACCAGGAAAGGAATTAGAATTGACTGAAGGAATGGAAAACAATAATATTCAAATTGTAGGACTAAGTGAAACGAAGAAAAAAGGCAAAGGATGCTCGCAACTAACAACAGAGCATACATTAGATTATTCATGAGTGAAATCAGAACATAGGGCAAAGGCAGGTATAGGAATAATAATTATAGAAGAAATAAAACCAAAGGTAATACAATGTAAGGTACCTAGTCGACTTGAGAATAGTAGTTATTAGTATAAAATTATATGAAATAATCAATTGTATACAAATATATGGGCCAGTTGAGGTCCCTCAAGCTGCCCCCCCCCGGTTGGAATTTTTTTACCAAAATGCTAGCACACGTGAAGGGCACCTAGCACAACCATTTTTATAGCTAGCACACCAACAGGTCACAATAAAAATGCTTTTGAATTCGGGTGGGGCCAGGTTAACGCTAGCCCCCCTCCCCCCGGTTGGAATTTTTTCGCCAAAATGCTAGCACTGATAAAGGACACCTAGCACAACCTAGCACAACCATTTTTATAGCTAGCACACCAACAGGTCACAATAAAAATGCTTTTGAATTCGGGTGGGGCCAGGTTAACGCTAGCCCCCCTCCCCCCCCGGTTGGAATTTTTTCGCCAAAATGCTAGCACATATGGAGGACACCTAGCACAACCTAGCACAACCTAGCACAACCATTTTTATAGCTAGCACACCAACAGGTCACAATAAAAATACTTTTGAATTCGTGTGGGGCCAGGTTAACGCTAGCCTCTCCCAGGTTGGAGCTTTTTCGCCAAAATGCTAGCACAGATAAAGGACACCTAACAGAATCTAGCACACCATTTTTCATAGCAAGCACACTAACTACACTCTTGATGCTGGGGAGTGGGACGGAGGTCAGTGAAATAACGCTATACTTACTCGATGAATAAATGAATGGATAAATGAATAGGTTGAATATATATGTAAAACGGCTGGTTTAATTGTTTCTAACTGTAGTTACGAAAAATTTTCATATGATAAAAATTCCAAATTAAGCAGGATCTTTTCGGAGATGACTCTCCAGCAGGGCCGATAATTTCCCTTTTAAGTCCGTATCTAAGTAACGTCCAAGTAACAATTGTTGTTATTATCATAATTTTAATTTAAAATATCATATAAATGTCACGGTTTGAAAACGATTCTTTAAGTTTAATCAAAAAATAAGTGATTGAAAATGAAACATGTAATGTTGTTTAAATACGCAATAAAAACTTCGCATTAATACAGTTTTATGTCGTCTAATCGAGAAATACTCTATCGAATTACACTCGTGAAAATAGTTAGATCATTAGTTTTACTTATATAGTTCATGTTGCTTGTAATATCATTAGAAAGAATACATATTATTACAACCATCAGCCCTTCGGGGAAACCCTTTCTTAACCCAAGCATCTGAATAGGCCAGTTTGAATGTACCTGCCAGAATTTTATTTACTCTTAAGACCCATAAAAACGGCATTATAAAAATAATTCAACTTTTAACAATAGACTTGGTTTAACGACCCTTTTAAAAAGTCCGATGAAAGCTTGAGATGGATTATACCTAGTTTTCCGAAAAATAAAAATACCTATGTCATCAATTTTGCTGCCTTCCCTTTCATACACATATTGTAAGAAAGCATAAAAAAATTAGTCCACTTTCTATATTCCGCCAACTTTGGTGATCCGCCATGTTGTATTTGAAATGACGTCACATACCTAATTATGGATTGGCATGCAAACTAGACGTATATACAGAATTTCAAATCAATCGGTTGAAGATATCTGCTTCAATACTGAGTTGCAAGATTGCAACCGAAAAAACATACATTGCCAGTTACATACTAAAAACTTTGAAAAATACATAGTAGTGTTGGTGTCTTATGATATGCCACAGAAATATTTGAAGCTCTGATTACCCGGCTCTAAGAATTAAAAGCTGCAGGTTCGAAGTTAACTTAGGAATTTAAAAAAAATCTGATAATGAAATGCAATATTTATGTTATCATTACAGTGGTTAATTAACCATCAACTTCGGCAATAAATATTCTGGCAAATTTAAAAATAGAGTTTGAGTGTTTTTTTTAAATAAGGACTTCAGTGAACCACGATCAATCTAAAACATGTATTCTCAATATATTGGAACATTTTTAGGGATCTCAGCCGCCCCTTCCCAGATTGCACAACTTTGTCCAAAGGACATATCCAACGGCTTCGCTTTTTTGGATATTTATTTATCCAACATGTCTGTACGCAAACGTTTGTCGTTGCCTTTTTTATAGTGTGACGTAATTTGCAACTTATGTGTGCACGGATTGTTTCTGATTTCGTAACTAAATGGTTCAATTTAATTAATTGGTTTTATTAAAATTACTATGATTTCAACAAAATTATTTTTAAAAGTGAAGGTTTTTTGTATTCTTTCGTTTTTTAGAATTAATTGAAAATAAATAGATAATTATTAATTAAATAATAGTTAATTATTAATTAATTAAATACCCTGCTAGATGGGAAAATATAGATATCAAGCACAATCCGGCAACAGCTGATAACAATAATGCTGCTTAGGCGCCATTTTTTATAGGAATATGATGTTTAGGGACAAATACATCTAACATTTTCATTCATTCGTGTAACCATAGCGTTATTTTGCAGACAACCACCATCCCCTGAATTCAAAAGCATTGTTGTTGTACTAGCTATAAAAAAAATTGTGCTAGGTGTCTTTTATTTGTGCTATCATTTTGGCGGAAAAAATCCAACCAGATGGGGCTAGCGTTAACCTGGCCTCTCCCGAGTTCAAAAGCATTTTTATTGTGACCTGTTGGTGTGCTAGCTATAAAAATAGTTGTGCTAGGTTGTGCTAGGTGTCCTTTATCTGTGCTAGCATTTTGGCGTAAAAATTCCAACCGGGGGGGGCTAGCGTTAACCTGGCCCCACCCGAGTTCAAAAGCATTTTTATTGTGACCTGTTGGTGTGCTAGCTATAAAAATGGTTGTGCTAGGTTGTGCTAGGTGCCCTTTATGTGTGCTAGCATTTTGGTAGAAAAATTCCTACCGGGGGGGGGGGGGCAGCTTGACGGACCTGGCCAGTAGAAGGAACGGCAGAGGAAGAAATTTCAGAATTTTATATAAAATTGTAAATAGTATTAGATGAAGTAAGGAAGAAAAACGGAAAGACAATAATAATGGGAGATTGGAATAGCAGGGTAGGAAATGATTATAATAGAGGAATGGGTTGTATGGGAAAACACGGAGAAGACACAATTAACAGAAATGGACTAATAATGATAGATTTTTGCAGAAGGAATGATCTAATAATAGAAAATACGATGTGAAAACAACAACTAAATGATAAATAAACGTTTGTGACTGAAGAAATAATACCAAAATGAGACGAACAAAGAATAAGATATAGTAGAACAGAAAAAACAGATTGGGAACTTGAAGAAGGATGGATCGCCTTTAACGAAACGCTAATATCAGCAACAGAGAAGACATGTGAAAAAATTAAATATAATAAGAATATAAAACCGACTAACTGGTGGAATAACGGAATCAAAATAGCGGTAAAAGAAAAGAAAACGGCATGGAAAAAATATATCAAATGAAAATCACATGTGGACAAAGAAGAATATTACAGGAAGAAAACTATTGTAAAAAGAGCCGTCAAAAAATCAAAACGTGACTCATGGAAAAAATTCGGAGAAGAAATAACAGATCTACATAAGATGGATGACAGGAAATTTTGGACATGAATAAAAATATTGAGAGGAAATATATATTAGGATATTAAAGCAGTAAAAAATCGCCAAGTCCAAGTACAAACGGAAAAAGAAGGAGAATTGAAAACTTGAAAGTATTACTATACAGAGCAATTCCATACATTAACACCGGAAGAGAATATAACAACAGCAGAAGAGGAAATCGACCAACTACAAGGAATCCAAAAAGAAGAGATATATCAAGTAATACAAAAAATCAAAATCGGCAAGGTTAATGGAGAAAATGGGATAGCGCCAGAGATGAATAAATCGTTAGGAGAAAGAGGAAAAGAATGAAATTGACTGTCTCGACCCTTACTTCGTGGAATCTACTCATATTAGTGGAATTAGCTAGAAACGTTGAGTTCCATTTAAAACACTAATAGGAAAAGAATGGTTATGGAATGTATGCAAAGAAGCATGGGTACAACTAAAAAATTCGAGGGAATGGGAAAATAACTTAATAGTACTCATCTATGAAAAGGGAGAACAGGCACAATGTGAGAATTACAGAACAATATGTTTGGCCCAAACTAGCTATAAAGTGTACTTAAAAATAATAGAAAAAAGATTAAGAGAATATGTAGACCTGAAAGACAAACAAATGATAATATCTATATACTGAGGAATATAATAAAAAAAATAGAAGGGTTAGAAGAAATGTTCTTCACATTTATAGATCTAAAAGCAGCCTTTAATACAGAGGTAGAAGAGAAGTATGGAGGACCCTGGAGGAAATAGAAGTACCACTTACTTTGATAAATATAATTAAAAGTGTATACGAGATAGTTCGAGCCAAGGTACATATTGCAGGCCAAATGTCTGAAGAATTCAAAATGTATAAGGCAATAAAACAAGGAGACAGTTTGAACCCATTACTGTTTATAATAATCATGAATAACAATGTGAAACGAACTAAAGAAAAATATGAGCAGATGAATACTAAAATTGGATACAGAAATTTAGAACCAATAAAAGTGAGTAGTCTAGTATATGCAGATGATATGGTTTTAGTGGCGAATACAAAGAATAAAATGCAAAAACTAGTGAATATTTGGCCTAAAGGATAGAGAACATGAATATGGAGGAGAACATAAATAAAACAAAAATAATGATAATAAATGAAAAACAACCAGGTAATCAAAATAATAGAGAGATTAAATGCAAAAAGCAGACGCTAGAAATAAAAACAACATTTGAATCTTTAGGAAGTATAGTAACAGAAGATGGAAGAATAGATGCAAACAATACAATATTATATGCAAGATAAAATTGGACTGTGCGAAAAACGGACGAAACTAAAATAAATGCCCTAGAAATGAAGCATCTAAGAAGAATTGCAGGGAAAACTGAATGGGATAGAATTAGAATCGACGTCATTAGAGAGACAACTAAACAGTAACCGATAACTGGTAAAATAAAAAAGAGACAACTTAGCTGGTATGGTCATATGGTAAGAATGGAACCAAATAGATTAACTAGTAAAATATTGGAGATTGGAAAATCGATTAAAACACAAAGGGGTAGGTCTAGAAGAAAATGGGTAGACCAAATACAAGAGATAGGTTTAGAAAGAGGAAAAACCATAGCGGAAATGAAAGATATAGCAAGAGACAGAAAGGCATGGCAGGAATGGGTACAAGTCACGGAATCTACAACCGACGCCTGGAAGGGCAAAAGGATTTAGAAAATAACAAGAAGAGTAACTCGAGATGTGTATATGGCGCAAAGTTTTACTAATATCCGTAGATGGCAGTTTTAGTAGTATTATTTAATTATTGGATACGTCATAAGATACACGTCCAAACAACATTATAATAAGCGAAGTTAATGTGATAATCCCATAGACTTCTAATTATTTTAAACAAAAATTTTCATTATTTTCAACGATTACCTGAAAAACAAAAATTGTCAAAATAAAACTTCCGTTCACTTTAGTAACACATAATTGTTGATAAAAACCTAGGAAGGTCCCTCATGGGTATAGAAATCCAATATAATTCAAAATTAAGTAAGACATGTTTCTATGAGGAGTATTTGTCATGTTATAAGTTTTTATATTAGTTTGGTGTGAAATTTCTTTATCGAATCTCCTACATTCTTGACTTTTTAGCTGGAAATATCTCCTCAATCTTGAATTTCTTTTTCAAATTCATCCCGAGTCGAATTAATGTTCTCTTTTGTACTTGGTAACACTCCTGGATAATTTGTTTCGGTATAGAGCGGTGTTTTCATGATATTTTCAATTAATATCATGATCTAATACCTAATCTCTGAACATTTCATTTGGTTCTCTCTTGAAAACGTTTCCAAAAAAAAAATTCTCAATGAACCTATTCCCACATTGCTGGTTTTCTTTCACATTGATCTGCTTAAGAGCGAATAAGGTTCTGTATACCGTTTTTTTCCTAAATCTACTTCGACTTCCTTCCAACATATTGGTATTCATTCTCTATTCTCTAGTTTTTATTATAATACTTTCATTTTCCAGTCACTATGTGGCACCTTGTTAGTGGAAGCTCAATCCACTTGTGAGAAATACAGCAACTCATTTTCTCCAATACAACTATGACTCCCAAGAACTTTCAAATGAGCTATCTCCAGAAGCAGATGAATAACATAGTCTTTTCATTTTCCAGTTGTTCCCTATATTTATATATCAGAGCTGAGTAGCAATATTTCATTTGGAATTGCGATACAAACAAATTTAAATTGGAACATTGGGAAACAATATATCTCAAAAAGTAACAAGACTGAATGCAATAGTCGCAAAATTGAATTAATTTAGAAAAATGGTACCCTGGAGAATAAGAAACATTCACGATAATTTCGCTGTACTTGAAATCTACCTGACGCGCAAAGCATGGTAATTGAATTTTGCCAATCATTGTAAATTCTAGAGATAAAGTCAGCAACCCTCTGAGAAAGAATGGAGACTAAATTGCCGAAACAGAACAATACACAGAAGCAATAAATCGAACTCGTCAAATGAAATTTATAGCAGATGTAGTCGAGTTAAATAGAATATTAGATCTTGGTAATTTCCAATTCCTGTGTCCCATGGGTTACCGGCAGCTCCAAATCCGCTTGAAAAGTCAATTGAAATAGTGGCGGCAACAAATATCAATTTTAAGAACTTGGTTGTATTTTAGTTTTTGCCAGTAGCCTGCTATATCGGATACACTCTTTCAGCTGATATATAGATATATATTTCGGGATATTGCTTTTAGGGAATTGGATATTACACTTCGTGATTCTTTCATTTCGATTTATTAGACAAGATGCGGCGAATTAAGTTTTCACTACAGAGTAATTTCAGAAGACACTTATCTCCTTTAATTAGGAGGACAATATAAGTCTCATTTACTTCTCTAATACACGGTATTGACTTTAAAATATATTTCATTTCATAACTTTGGAACGGGTAAATAAATTGAGTAGGCAATATAATGTGAAATGACATTTTTTGATCGGTATATTTCTGTGGCTTCGTTCTAAAAGGGCCAAAATCAAAAAAACACTAATCTGAGAAAATTTAGTCCAAAGTTTTAATCAAAACTACAGTCAATAATAATGTTGCAAATTTAATCTTTTTTACTACCAAAGCTCCACATTCTCGTTTGGCGTGTAAAAGAGAAGTTAATTGTAGATTTTCTCAAAAACAATAATCAAAATTAACCAAAACAAAGTGACATTGGCCGTTGTTAATTTATAAAGAAATCTTAAAAGTACCCACATTGGCCATTTTGTAACTTAAAAAACTAGGAAAAAACAGTATACAACAGGTTATTTGAAACTTATTTTATTTGTATATTTTTAATCACATTTGAACACAGTTAAAAATAACTTAATTTTCATCAGAAAGATCCTTTTCATCATCAGTCAACGTATCGACAGCTGTAGGAGAGACAGTTACAGTGCTAATAAACTGACTATAGTACATTCTGCTATTTCTGTCAATATAGGGCTGCAGTTCTCTCAGATGCTGTAGCTTATTTTCAGGTATTCCTAAAGGTTTCTTCGAAATTGGTGTCAGTTGCAAAATCTGCGAACTCCGGTATTTTTTTCTTAATAACTGTAAACTGCTAAACTCTTCTTCATTATCGAACGAAAAATTGGTAAAACATTGTGCCCCTTTTATCATGTCTGTATTGTATATACCTAATTTTGTTCCATATCACTGGCTGGCCGCTGGCATTAATTTTCCTATGTTGAAAACGATTGCGCAAAATCAATTTAAAGTCGAAAAAATCGTTTAAACCCATTTCAATACCGACAATTGGGGGAGTTCGAGGAATCATTCGTATGAGATTTGCCCAGTCTCTAGGAATATCGACTCTAACAGTAGTTGTTTTCTTAGCTTTTTCTATTGAAGCTTCCATATGTGTATGGCCAGGGACTAAAAATTTGTGACTAATGATGACCTCTCTGCCTGAATTACTAAACTGTTCTAAAATTGTCATAAACATTAGAGGCACGTAAATGTTCCGTGTTTGTCCAGGACAGCAGTCGCTATAAAAAATAACTTCATTCACGTCGGGAGGAAGAGATTTTAGGTAAGCAAACAAACAGGACGCTATTTCTTGCCCCCCTCTTTTGGCAATAGTCTCATTCCACAAATAGCAGAATTCTTATTGCCTGTTGTTTCGTAAAAAGTGAGGTTTAGGGTCCATAATTTTCGTTTGTGAAAAGAGATTTCACTGGTGAGGTATGGAGTCGGAAGGCACTTCTGAAGATCAAAACTTACAACCATTTTTGGGTTTGATTTGCAGCGTAGTTTATCACTGCGTTTTTCTTCGTACGCCGAGTTAGCCAACCGCAGATGTTCATTTCATTTTAATGCAAGCTGCTCTTTTTCTTAATCACTTGGGGCAAACTGTAGTAGAAGATTATACTTGTCACAAGTTCCACAAGTGTCATTCGCCGGTGTGTGAAAAGCTAAGTTAAATTCTTCTATAAAAATTTGTCGGTAAAGAGCTTCGTTTCTGGGGGTCAAGTTTTTCTCTAAGCAGTGAGTTACATACAATCTGTACATTTTTGAAATTAGAAGATCTGAGAACAGCTACCGTTTTCTTGCGTGAGACTTTCGTAACTTGGAAACATTTGAATGTGTGTTCGAATCCCCTCTTTATCTTTGTCTGGTACCTTTGGGTGATTACAATGTTTTCCCCTTCGATCTTCTGGACATATACCGGATTCTGGAGACCTCTTCTTCTCTATTATTATCCTAACCTTTTTAAGTGTTAGATCCAGAGTGTTTAAGAACATTTTCTGGCAAACTTCAGTCCTAGCAGCATTTTTAAGCAGATTGTTTTTTCTATAATACTTTCCTATAATATTTTCTTCTGCTTTCTTATTCATCTCTCCTCATCCTCTCAACCTTTTTATTTTGTTATTCTACCAAATTAGCGATACACTGATTTTGTGCTTCCAACGAGAGGTTGTAAAAATCTATGAATATTTCTTCTCTTTCTTCTGGTAAAAATTTTTCAAAGCATTTTTTTCGGCAATCGCATGGTTCTTTAATTTTTTTTTCTAGCTTCTTTTTTTCCTTTAATGTGTAATACTCTTTGCCCTGGACTTTCAATCTTTTTCTCATATTTTTTTCCAGTGCTTTGGATCCCTTTTCCTTTTCTTCGTTTCTTCCTCTCCTTTTGTTTTGTTCCTGCCTCTTCACTTTTTTACTTCACTCTTTTCTACATTATCCAAATCCAAATCAGCTTCACCATCATCAATCATCTCTTGTTCTTCAACTATTTCTTCCGCTGTTATGTGACTAATGACTTTCTTTGTCAACTTATTCCTTCCTTGCTGGTCGTCACTATCAGAACTTGATTCAGTATTGGAATCAGTATCGGGCACAAAGTGATCAGAACTATCCTCAAGGACTGTATCTTTTTCATGACAGGATTCTTCATTCATTTCTTCAAAGTTTGTACTAGCCTCAAAATCGGGTTCGGTGTCAAAAATAGGTTCAACCAAATTATTTTTAAAGTTTGAATTTTTTCCAAAATTGGGTTTGACGTATTTGTGACTACATTCACCAGTTAGGTTCTGCTGCAAAGAGTTATCTTCCATCTTTTAGCCTGGGTTTTGTTCTGAAAAAAGCGTTTAGATTACTTATGAAATATAGTCAGATCCGTGTTAAAAATAAGGAAGCATTGACAATGAAACATGGATTCATTAATAATACGTAACAACATTCAAAGAGTAATCACCAGAAGCTTAAAAGAAAATTTAAAACAACTTGTGTGCAACATAACCTAACATTTTATTTATTGTTCATTAAAATTTGTTTCGACCTTACCTGTATCGTCGATTATTGATGGGAAACACATATCAACGATTCTTTTTTCACGTGACATGCTACATCTTTTATTTTTGCACATTAAAACACTGAAACTGTTTTGGACACAACGGCCAAGGTCGGAAACAATGAAAGAATTAACATACTAGGGAAAACGATATAACGGCCAAAGTGTATATTGGCCCTTTGTAGAAAGTAAATGCATATTGGACCAATATAATAAGTCAACATTGGCCTTTTTAGCACATTAGCATGCATGTCTAGTGAAAACATACATTGGCCCTTGTCACTTGAATTCTACATTTATTTAACTTGCTTTGACATTGGCCATTTTACGTAATGAATATCGGAAAAAATGTAGTTCGGTGGTATATCTAACTCATTTCCAAGAAATATTGACTTTGGCCCTTTTAGAACCAAGCCACAGATTTATACAGTGCTTTTCAAAAGTCCCCTTCACCCCTCTTTTTTTTGAACCATGATACTTAATCTGATGAAATTTGAAGCGTGAAAATGAACTATTGTAAGCTTCTCTACAGCGGTAACAGGTGAGATAATAGGCATCGGTAAGGTCACCAGGCAATTGAAACCAATGATATTAAATGGGACCTTATGACAAGTGACATCTCGTTTGAAAGGTATTTGGAATACCTATTAAGTCATTTCAATTTTCTTTTGATTTACGATGTTTTTGAAGGTTAAAATCGATGAACATTACAATTTGAGTTTCGCTTCCAATTAATAAATATATAAGAAAAAGTCCTTATAATAATGATTCAAAATCTGCTCAATCTACTCCCGGCGGTAAATATTCCTATTATTAAACTCTTGTCGGACTCAATAAAATGTTTTAGGGGATATTGCTCTACATTCATCAACAATTCGTTGTTTTAAAACGTCAATACTGTCAGGAGCTCTAGCGTAAACTTTGGATTTAAGGTATCCCCAACAGGAAAAAATCTAAAGTAGTTAGGTCCGGCAACCGAGCTGGTCATTCAGTTATACCGCGGCGTCCAATCCATCTACCTGAATATTCCTCATCTAAATAACGTCTTACTGTAGAGTAATATTGTGCTGGAGCACCATCTTGTTGGAACATTATTTTCCAAGTTACCAAATTCATCTGGAGTATCTTCCAGAAATTGAAGAATTAACGGTTCAATTTCGTTTTCTAGCATCTCGAGATATACTTCACCGGTTAAATTAGAGTTGCAAAAAGAGGCCCGACTATGTGGTTTCCTCAAAATACCCGCTCAAACATTTACTTTCACTGGGAACTGTGTACGTTTTTCGCGAAACATTTGAGGATTTATGTCACTCCAATTCCTCACATTTTGAGTATCAACATTTCCATTAAGGATGAAAATACTTTCGCCACTAAAACAAGTTGTTCTAAGATAGTCCGGCTGTTGGAGAATTTTAGTGGACATGTTTTCACAGAATTGCAGCCTTCGGTTGGGGTCGTCATCTGAAAGTTGATGCACCGCTTTTCATTTGTATGGATGATTTTTTTTTGGTGTATACCCTGTATACTGTACTATGAGTGACTCCACAGGTAGACGCTACTTGGGCTGTGGAAGAAGAACGGTTCAATACAATTTCTGCAACTATATCAATTTCTTTATCAATACCAATATTTGGTCGATCCGATCGTTTGGCATCATGAACACTATCTGTTTGATTAAACTTATGAAAAAGCTCCCTCAAATAAGTCCTCAATATAGGGCGATCGGGGTATCATTTATTAAAAATGCGTTCCGCCGCATGAAAATTATTTCCACTTTCACCACTTTCACCAATAAATAAGATTACATTGTCAGCTAGAGTACGTACCATTTCTTATATAGATACTTAGACGTCTCGTTAAACCATAAATAATCTAAAAATTCAAGATATTATTATCGCATGTAAAAACGTCAATTTAAAAACGTTGTATTTTTTTGACAATTAACCATAAGCGTACTTTTGAATCTCTATTAATTAAAAGCGAAACTGAAATCCTAATGTTTATTGATTTTAACCATCAAAAACATCCTAAATCCAAAAAAAATTAGTATGATTGAATAGATATTCAAAATACCTCACAAACGAGGTCCCAGTTAATATTATTGGTATCAGTTGCCTGGTGACGGCACCAATGCGTATTACGTCACCTGTTACCACTAGTAGAGAAGCTTACAAAAGTTCATTTGTACGCTCCAAACTTCATCAGTGTAAGTATCACCGTTCAAAAGAAAAAAGGAGTAGGAAACTTTTAAGAAGTACTGTATATATTCAAGCCAGTCGGCATTTGCGAGCATCTTACTCCGAGAATCGGAACGAAGACGTTCATCAGCAAGTAGAAGCATATTTGGAAATTCGATCTCTGATTCAAACCGGATCACTCCAGTAGCGGCTTGCCATCCTATTTACCAATAAAACTGATATTTTAATCTCAATCTGTCCTTTATAGGTCATTTTTTATAAATGAAAAATTGCTCTTTATAGGGCAAATGATTTACGAAATTCGCTTTTTTACAATAACAACGTCTTGAAGAAGCTTTTAACAAGAAATCTACCGCAAACCAGCTGAAGAAAGGAGGACTTTTCATGTGAATATTAAATATTAACCGGCAGATAAAAAGGGTTAGGAAACCTTTAACCGGGGGAAGGGAACTTCATTCGGCAGTGAGTCCGGCTTTTGTCCGCCACTCCCTTACTAACAACCCCCCAACAAACGTAACAACCTTCTTTTTCGTCCACTTCCGCCCAACTACCAACCAATATGTCTTCTAAACGCTCCCCAATCGTAACTCGAAGCCAAACTGGCCAACCTGTACCCATCATCTCATGTCACGATGAGTTTCCATCATTGCACTAACATCCAAATTCCAACCAGTCAACCGCACTCGAAGACGAAATGCGTGAACTTGACCATCTAAGACTAGAATACAATAAACTTAAGACCAAGTACAACAACGCCTTAAAACAAAACTGCTCCCGCATCTCCTCACCAATAATACACTGTCAAATCCCATCCCTCTCGTCCCAGTTCACATATCTCTGTGAACTCGACTCCCATAACCAACCGCCATGCACCTGAGGCGGACTTCACTCTCCTGGGCGCCATACCCTTGAGAACCCGTAGAATCTCTACTCCGCCTCCACCAACCACCCAACAACAACAATCAACACAACAACCCCGCCTCACCCAACAACCAAGAACTGCCCAACAAACCCAACCTTCCCAACTATACCTTCACTTCAAACTCTCAATATCCGAAACATACCTTCCAAATACATCTCCTAGGGGGAGTTATTTAACCTCCTCAACAGAAACCAGCTGTTAAGGGGAGATATCTCCTTCTTGAAGGCAACCCCGAACCGCACAGTACTCCTGAAGATATCCGCAAAAATCCCACAGGAATATCCAATAGACTTCACAACGCTATCAGTGACCCCCAGGTTATCATCGTCCCCCTAAAACCAACTCCCCGAGCCCGCTCGCTATCGAGAACCTGCAAGCCCACCTTCTCTCTTGTCTGCAGAAATGTAGACACATTCCTAACCGATAGAGAATTCGATCCTGACGCATTATCTCCCGACGTCTAGTCAATGTCACTTCCATGTTGCGAATCCTTGCGGAATCCGAACTAGCATACCACCACGCCCTCTCATATGGCATCAAATTTCACAGTCTCTCACACCCGTGTGAGGCATGAAACCCTACCAACTCACTACCTGCAGTACCCAGATACTGCAACAGGTTCTACACCACAGGCCACCATGCCAAAACATGCAAGGACAAACCGGTATGTCCCTCCTGTGGAGAATCGGTCCAAAATCACAACAATTGCCCTAAGGCCAACCACCCTGTCTGTAGAAATTGCGGTGGCTCGCACCCCGCCTACCATCCCCGGCGTCCAAAGCGGTTGGAAACACCGAAAACCCCCCAAGAAACTGCACCCATCACGCCAGAAAAACCACAGACCCCCACAAGACCTTTCTACAGACACTAAAATCTTGATTTAGATTTTAGCGAGAACCGTCATGAACGCAGTCCCGACAGCCCGTGGCCTAGTGGCCGATATCCTCACTCACCCCATTCCCTCTTTTTTCGGTTACAAATGTACCGTCACTAGTGGCGCGGGCAACCGCCACCACTTTGCCTTCACCCAGAAACGCCAAAATTAAGTCATGGACTTTAAAATCGGAACCGTGAATTGCCAACGTCTAGCCAGCAAGCAACATCTTCCTCTTACATTCCCAAAATATTATCTATCACTTACACTCTCTTAAAAAAGACAGGAAAAGACAGGAACTCCTACTGTCACGGCAACGGACTTCTCGATTGAAACGACCCCACCCCCTTCCCCACACCCGCTCCCAGCATTTCTGTCTCAGCAGAACCTGGATTGCATAGCCATCGACATATCCTGGAATAATACCACGACCACCTTCTTTCCTTACTATAAATATCCCACCCAAGTACTATCAATCTACCTTCTCGAATATACATCCACTCTACCGCGATCCGATATAATGGGCGACTTAAACTCACGAAATATTCTCATTGGTGATACATGCACCAACCCAAATGGCAGAACACTCGCCGATCAGCTAGTCTCCCTTCGCATCTCTCGGATTAAAAACAATAATCCAACCCTAATAACTCACCTTGGCTCCTCCATTGACGACCACATAACATGTTTACTATTGACATATTTGTGCTGGAATCATATCACATTCCACAAATTATAACATTTGAGTGTGAGGATTGAGACAAAAATTTAATTACATTTGAACCTTTGTTTAGTTCACCAAATATATGATTAATTGTTTAGTATGAAAATTAAAAAAAAGAAGACATGTTCCAGATAATGCAATTTTCTTAGAAATGTTTTTATAAATATCCCTATTTTAATCATCAAAATTTAGGGATATAAGACTAGATTTATGAAGGTAAACTTCATTGTCTTTTGTAGAAACTACTAACGTTACTAATCTCACTATAAATTTTTTTAATTTAAAGACAATAGACTCTGCAGAAATTTACATGACAAGAATTCAGAAAGTATCAAACGTTCCCACCCGGTATGATAACGAGAGAAATGAAAAGATTTCAATTCAATGATTTCTTTCAAAGCGATTTGTATGATGCGAACGCATTTCGTTGGCAAAAGAACTTTGAAACCCTCTTACGACACCATACCATCATTAATGAAAAACCTTTTTGTTGAAGTTTGTGGGATTTTAATTTAATATCAGAAAATGAAGGGACAACGCATCTGTGTGTAAAGTGCAACCTCAAGTGCTGCAGCAATTTGCGAAATACCCTCATATATGCACACAAACCCCTTTAATGAGTTTCCCACACTTTTTCATCCCTAGAGCATCGAGTTGTTAACTATAATTACGCCAGTAATGCCAACAAACTTGAACAGCGCTTTGGATATAGTACTTTTTACTACTATCGGATTAATTGAATAGTGTTCCGTGCTCAGAGCATATTAGCGATTTTCTACTGGAAGATTCTGTAGATTTATAATTGTGACGATGGGCCCTACCCATGCATTTAGTCATTTTATTCTCTCCTTTATTGGCAACAAGTTTATTTGCCAACATAAAATTTTAGTATCGCTCAGAAAGTCAGTTAAAAATAGAAATGAGGGAAAACTCGAGTGTGTTTCTTTCATTATGAACACAATGATCTTGATCTTAATAGTTTCTTCAGGAGTTTCAGTGGTTAATTGTGCTAGAGAAAATGGAATTTCCACGATTTGTATAAGGATCTTAAAAAGACCTTTGAAGAAATAGAAAAATAAGCAGAACTCAAATAAACAAATACAAAGAAAGCGTATAATATAAACTGGGATCGAAATTTCGTTAATTTACATAGAAAATTATTTTCATGAAATAATAGTCGGTTGGTATATGCAATTGCGGACATAACAACATTAAAGAGGCAAGGTGGCTGGAAACTAACAGAAGGATGTATAAAAAATTCTCTACAAAATCCAAAAGAATATGGCAAATCAATTAGTTTCTTGAATCTAATTCCTCAGTGAAAAAAAAAGAGAGAAATTCGTAATGAGTTTTTGTTGGTTTTTTGGATTTTTTGGGTGGAATTGTTGTTTCCAAGAGTAGTGCCCTGGTGTAGGATTAGTTTCCTTTTCAGGGCTGAGTTGGGGGTGTATTGGATGGTTTAGTGCGTGTTGACTGAGAAACTGAGTTTGGGGTTGAAAAGGTGTATAGTAAGAAAATTTTTGAAGGTGACTAGGAAAATTTGATTAAAAAGTGTATGGAATTGAGATTAATGGGATGGGCTTTTCGCTAGAAAGTAACTGGAAGTTGTGTTGTGTTGGGGTGTATCAGGGGTTGATGTTTGGAAGCAGCGAAGCTCAAAAGTGTGCGCAGAAGGTGTGATTGAAGTGTCTAGGATAGGAGTGTTAATGTGGAAGACGAACCATGTATCGTTGCCGATACAAATATGTATGCGTTGAGTTGGCTAGGTGTCAGAAGTTTGTGAATATGAGTGCTATTTACTGAGTTTGAAGAATTTGAAATGTCTCCGGTATTTTAAGAGTGATATATTAGGAATATTGAAGATTTAAAATTTCATTGGTTTCTGGAGTTATGTGAGAAAGTGTATGGGAGTCATTTTTTAAAAGTGTATAGAATTAGATGATTTGTTGAGATTTGATGAAAATTGATGAAAAGTTGCGGTGACGTGCCTTCGGTAGTTAGGGACTATTCACGGTGGTCAGTGAAACAATAATAATATTAAATCTAAAAATGCGGGTGCGTCGTGCGTCGTTCGTCGGTCCATTTGACTGGTGAATAAATTCACAGAGTATGCAGGAAAACCGCAGAAAAACCTGCAACACCGACGTGGGTGGTGTGGGGGCGGCTGAGAGTATAGGGTTTGTCCAAAGTGTTGAGCGATTAATAGTTTGGGATTGAGAGATTTTAGAATTGTTGGAAGTGTTTAAATTATGAATGATTTTGGACTTTGTTGCGGAAAGTTAAGTGAGTAGAGATTTATTAACATAGAATAAGTGTGGTAGTATAGTGAGATTTTTGACGATTATGGGATGTAAATTGGGGAGCTGTCCAGGTAGTCAGTGTATTCGACGGGGAGGTCGTCGTAGGCCGTGGCTAGCAAGCGTAGCGGAGGAAATGGGAGCTTTATCTTGGGAATTCTGCCGAGGGGTCGTCTGTTGGCGATCCGCGGTGTAGGTAGGATGTTTTTGGAAATTTCGCTGCCCGACTCGATAGTGCGACTGACGTATCGAGCTTGTAGATTACTTAGGCGAGATGGATTGGGTTCGTTGTCAATATTGACATATACTGTATTAGTGGGAGAGTATGGAGCGTTGTATTGGCAGTATCTCAGGATTGACTGCTCGCAAGTTCGGAGTCTTTTGACAAGATGGTTGGGAAGGGTGCAATAGACGTTTGCTTTATAGTCTATTATAGGACGGATATATGTTTTATACGTATGAAGTAAGGTGGTAGGGTGAGTGCGTCTAAAGCTGCCGCCGAGCGCCTTAAGAAGATTAACTCTCCGTCGGACTTTATTTAAAGTGTCCATGAGATCGGCCATCAAGTTGAGAGTGTGAGTGGATCTCACTCCCAAATAGATAACTTCCCTGCGGATTTCGAAATGATCTCCCCAGAGCACGAGGCGGAAGTTTGTGAGTAGAAGTCATTCGCTCATGGTATCAAGGTGTTTGAAAACGATGGCTTGGGTTTTTTGAGGGTTGAGAGTCACCCGCCATCTTCTGCACCAATTTGAAAATTGAGTTAGTAGATTTTGGGATCGAATATTGAGAGAGCGAATGTCGGTGGCAGAAATGATTAGTGCGATGTCGTCCGCGTATAGTTGGATGTTATCCCGGGGATGTCTTGGAATTTTTGTATCATACGTATAAATAATATATAGTAGAGGAGCGGGTATCGAGCCCTGCTAAACGCCAGTTTGGGGTGTAAAAGAGTCGGATATGCTAAAACCAACTTTGGAGCTGATCGATCGGTCGGTGAGATAGGAGTATAACAATTTGAGGATTTGGTTTGGCAATCGGATGCTCAGTAGCTTCCTCACTAGTCCGGCGTGCCATACTTGATCCAAAGCTTACTGAACGTCCATGAGGATGGCGGCGGAACAGCGTCGTTGATTTAAAGCTCGGGTGACGATTGTTTGAAGGTTGGTGGTGGCGTTCTGACAAGAGTGGCCTGTCCTGAATCCGAATTGAAATGCCGAAATTATATTATTTTCAGTATAGAAGTCCCAGATTATTTCTTCCAACAATGATTCAAAGACCTTACCTAGGACGCTGATAAATGAGATAAGGCGGTAAGAATCAGGCTTTGTAGGGTATTTGCCGGGCTTGGGGATGAGAACTACGTTGGCTGATTTCCAACAACGAGGGGGTATGCGAATGTCAGGCAGGCGTTCAGCAGGGAGCAGAGCGGAGGGAAGATCTCTTCTGGCAGGTTTTTAAGTGCCCGCCTCGAGATTCCGTCGTGTCCTGGGGCACTGTTCCTCCCCGCTCGGCACGTCTGCTAAACTCCATTAATTGTAAAAGGTGTGAGAAGCGGAGAGTTCTCATTTAGTGGGATGTGAACGTGTGGGCTTCGAGTAATGTTTCGGGTCAGGAGGTCGGTTTCGACGGCAAACTCCCTGAGAAATCGAGGGTTATCAGGTGGTGAAAAGACAGTTTGTAGGTTATTTTTGAAGGCGATAGCTTTGTCTTCGGATTTGTAGATCTTCTGTTCTTGAGGCTGACAAGGCGGTAGAATTTTTGCCAAAACACGCGCCCTTGTCCCTTCCAGCCCTGCTGTTCGGCCTTCCATCTTCTCTGCTTTTCAGCATTGATTTCGTACCGAACCTGGGCGTTGATACGGTTCCACTGTGTTTTGACGGTGGGATCTCGAGTGCGGACGTCTAACCTGTATAACTGTCTTTTCTGACGAATTTTTTGCAGAATTCTTTGCGGAAGGGCATGAAAATTGGTGTATACGGTGGTGAGGGGGACGGCGATGTCTTGTGCATCGATTAAGAGGGATTGGAATTCTTCTGCGTGATTATCTATGTCATCAGTGCTCCGATGAATGACGGGTTGTGGTAAATTAGTAGAAACGTGGTTTGCAAAGGAATTCCAATCGGTTTTTTTAAATCGCGAAAAGTGAAATTTGTTGATGTTGGTGGTATTGGATTGTGTAACGCGGTTTTAACCAGAAGTGGAACGTGGTCTGATGTAATCGGGTCGCCTATAAAGCATTCGTCGTCGATGAGGGTGATTAATTTGTATGTGCAGATTGTATGATCGACTATGGAGGAGCCGAGGTGACTTATTAGGGCTGGATTATTGTTTATAATTCATGATATGGGAAATGAGACGAGTTCGTCGGCGAGTAGTTTGCCGTTGAGGTTGGTGTGTGTATAACCGAAAAGAATGTTGCGTGAGTTTAAGTCACCTATAATTATGGCTCGTGGTAGAGAGGATGCATATTCGAGGAGGTCGATTGATAGTGGTTGATTAGTATGTTTGTAGTGGGAAAAGAATGTCGTCGTGGTATTATTCCACGATATGTCGATGGCTATGCAAGCCAAGCTCTGTTGAGACAGAAGTGCAGGGAGTGGGTGTGGTGACGCGGAGAGTCCGTTTCGGACGAGAAGTCCGTTGCCGTGACAGTAAAAGTTCCTGTCTAGGTGGAAGGTGGTGTAGCCAGTAAAGCGAGGAGGGTTTTTTGAAAGAGTGTCTGTGATAGAAAGGATTTGCATGTTTTGGGAGTGCAGAAGGTGTTTGAGAAGATGTTGCTTCCTGGCTAGACCTTGGAAATTCACGGTCCCGTTAAGAAAGTCCATGACCTAATTTTGTCTTTTGGTCGTGAAGGCAAAGTGGACGCGGTTGCCAGAGCCACTTGTTACGGAACAAATGTATCCGTAGAAGTAGGGAACGAGGTGCGTTAGGGTGTCGGCTACTAGGCCACGGGCAGTCGGGACGGCGTTCATTATGGTTGTTGCCAAGATCTCGATTAAGATCTTGGAGTCGGTGGTCAGGTCGTAGGGGGTCGGTGGCTTTTCAAGAGTCACGGGCGCGATCTCTTGTGTGGATTTTGGTTTCCAGTCGCTTGGGGCACCGAGGGTGGAAAGCTGGGTGTGGACCGCCGCAATTGTTGCAGGCGTTTGCCTTTGGGCAATTTGCGGGCTTGTGGTCGGTGGCTCCACAGGAAGGAAAGACCGGTTTGGCCCTGCAGAATTCGGCAAGGTGGCCTGTGCTGGAGCACCGGTTGCAGAATTTCGGTACTGCGGGTAGCGGATTGGCGCGGTTGGAAGCCTCACACTGATGTATGAGGCCGTGGAAGTTCATGCCGTGGGAGAGGGCAGCGTGGTTGTCTCTTTCGGATTCAGTGAGAATCCGGAACATTGACGTGATTTTGCCATGACGGCGTGACATTATGCGCCAGGACCTGGTGGCGGGGAATTCAATGTCGTTGAGGATCGCCTCAAATTCTTAGTCGGTTTTGGTGGTGTCTACATTTCTGCAGACCAGAGAGAATTGTGGCTTGCGGGACTGGGAGCGTTGACGGTCTTGGCGAGTGGAGCTGAGGGGGATGATGGTGACTTGGTCGTCACCGAGACTGGTGCGAAGCCTTTTTGCTAAAGCTTCGTAGGGGATGTCGGAAGGTATTTTGAGGAGCGCAGTTCGGTTTGAGTATGCCTTCAGATGAGCGATTTTTCCTCTCAACAGTTCGTTGGTGTTGAGAAGGTTATAGAGTTCTCGCTGGGAGGTGTATTTTTGTGAAAGATTTCGGATGTTGAGTATCTGAAGTCGGGTGCTAGATTGAGTTTGTCGGGATTGTCTGGTTAGTTAGGGTTGGGTTGGCTGTTGTTGTCGTGGTCGTGGTGGCTGTTGCTGTTGTTGTGGCTGTGGTTGGCTAGTTGGTGGTGGTGAGGTAGGGATTCTGCGTTCTCGGTTGGGCAGAGTGCTTAAGCGAGTGAAGTTTCCCTGTTCAGTGCGGCTATTAGTAGCCGCGGATAGGTGTGATTGGGCTGACAAAGTTGGGGATGGACTTCGAGATGATTGAGGTGATTTTTTGTTGAGTTTGTTTTTTTTTTCAGATTGATATTTGCTGATGAGTGCGAGGGCTTTGTTAAGTTGGTAGGTGTGAGGTGTGGTTGGTTACTTGTTGCATGAGTTCGTCTTTAGAAATCTCGGAGATGGTTGGTTTGGTCGGAGTTCTGACCAATTCGGGAAAGTTTTCTTTCGAAAAGATGGAAGGTGGTGGAGTTTTTTGGCTCCTGGTGCGGATGGAGGAGCGAGTCGAAGACATGGTGGTGGAAAAGAAACGAAACGAATTATTGTTTCGGTCTTACGCGGTATTGTTAGTGGGTGGGGTGGCAGACAAAATCCGGCAGCGGACTCACTGCCGGAGGGAGTTTCCTCCCCGGTTAAGGGTTCCCTGACTGTTTCTGTCTGCCGGTTTGTTTTTATATTCACCTGAATCCGTTTGTTTCCTTTAGGCTGGATGACAGTTGGTTGTTTTGAGTTTCTTCGATTCACTTTTACTTGGTAAAAGCCATCTTCATAAATAAATTTACTCTAATCTGATTAGATTATCATAAATAGAATGCTCTAGAAAGAGCAGTTTTCCACAAATAGAATGTCCTATATAGGACAAGTTGAGATAATAATCTCAGTTGTTGTCGATTCAGGCGGCAAGGGCTTCTGGTTTGCGTCAGCCAGCAAGTTTTCCGTTGGGCTTCTTCTTGCTGGTTACCCTCTTCGATCGATGTGTTCACTACACTGATTTCTCAGTAACCGAACACTCAACTGAAATATTACAGAACATTTTTTAACCATTGCATAAGCCAATCAGTTGCCATGATTTTGACAGGTTGCCATGACGACTGCCTAAATTTATAGAATAATTTTTTGTCACGTGACGCAACTGCATAATTAATAAGTGATAATTTCCTGTCACGTGTAGATGCCAGAATAACAGAAGTGTTGGTTATTTTTGACAAATATTTATTTCTGAATACATCTGAAGTAAGGTTATGTTTCTGTTTTGTTCATGAGTCGTTGAATATTACATTTATTTTAATTGTTATAAAACGATATTGAAAGAAGGGATTAATTATTGTTGATTGTAAAAATGAGTTCGAGAACCAAATATTTATTGGAACTTGCTAAAAGTATATAAAACATGGAAAATTATTATTATTATTCACAATTATTTAAATTCAAATTGTTAGAAGATATTTAGGATTATTGTATTGAGATAGACAATATATCTAATGTTTTTACTTATTATAAATTTAAAATTAGTTTAAAACTGTCACATTTTTATGTCACCTATAATACAGTTTACCCCGAATAATAAGACGTAGGATTTGTTTATAATGTGCGACTCACAAATGATTATCTCATAGGCTGCAATTATTCTGTTAATGAGCAGTCCCATAATAAAATGTTTGATTAATCGTTCACCGGAAAAGACTGTGACAAACCCGTCAATAATAATGTGTTTGATAAACCCTGCACTAGTGAAGTATTTGATGAAGCGATAACTAGTAAAAGTTTCTTCACGGCCAATGTATGGAAGAATAGCAAACTTTTATTGAATTGAGAAATGTTTCTCTTGAAGGTAAATTGATTCAACTTTTCGGAGAGAATATATGACAAGAATAATTATTTTGATTTTAGATTATTCACCTGATGCCACATCGGACGAGTACTTACCAAATACATCAGAAGAATGTAGCGATTTTGATAGTGATTGCAATAACTCGAATTCTCTATCGAATAACTCCAGCGAAAAATTATCTAGCGAAGAATTGGTTGAAACTGTACTTGAAAAGGTTGTGAAAGAATTATTTCAAGAGTATTAAGAGAATGAAGGAGTTAGAGACATCCGTAACCCAACTCAAACTCACCACATAGATATAATTCCAAGCAATTAGAATGATATAAGATCTGATGTTAAAAAGAAGAAAACTACCGGAAAAAATATCGATAAATATAATGAGAAACCCTGAAAATTGGAACAGGCCAAATACTGCAATATTAGGAGCGAAAGGTGTTATGTATCACAGTCAGGTAAGCAGATGCAACAAAAGACACTGGATCAAAAGGGGGTTCACTTTTCCTCTTGATACCACTTTCAGTAGGTTTAACCAATAAACCTGGCTAGTGGACTAGCTCAATAAAACTGAAAAAGCTCTATTTAGTGAGCTCCACTTAATAAACTAAATTTATTCAAATCTAAACAAATGTAAATAAAAATGAACAATTTCTAGGTTAATTTATAACTAATTAACTCAAAGTGCCATCTATATGGTACATATAGTAGTTGTATTAGTATGGTTAAATTCATTTATTTTACTAAACAATTACTGTGTTGAAAGATGAAAACGTAAAACACTTGTTGTGTAAGACTTATTCCTAAGTCTCTTATTTCAATGTTGATTGTTTAAATTTGAGGTTAACTTGTATGTTCAATTTCCAATTGTCTAAAGATTACAACAACTTGCAGTTATACAAAATGGACGTCATACAATTGAGAACCGTATTCCACCGTTTTCAGGTATTACCCGATTCTCTGGCAACACTTTAACTTCCTCAAATTTATGTATAACTGCTTCTACAGTACTTTTCACTGAGTACTTAAAAGGTAAAGATGTGCAGCTGTGCTCTTTTCTTGAACATGAAAGGTCTAGGTTGAAGTAAACTACCTTAAAAACTTACTCTGTTTATGCAAAAAACATCCTTGCGTCCAGTAAATATTTAGTTCTTGTTGAACTAACACTTAAATTTATACTATAAATATGTCGCTGTGGACTAATATATTACCATGTGGCCCACTGCCTGGTATTAAAACAAAGGGCTGTGCCTTGCTTGATTTCTATACCTTACAACAAAAAAACGATGTATCGCTACGAGAGAATCTCATATCAAGCAAGAAGACGGAAGTGACGAAAAACTGACAGCTGCCATTTCCCTTGTTTGACCAATCAAATAATAAAATGAATTGATTTGACGTATCAGCCAACTAGGATTAAACTGTATGTTGTACGGTTGGTGGTATATGTTTGACGTTAATGCATAGTAAGAAAAGACAGTGCCGTACTTAATTTTATTTAGTAAAAAATATGTTATATTTTTTCCTTTGTTTGGGTCGTTTCCCAAACATACTGGGACCTCTAAGGAAAGCTATAGCTTTTCTTGAAATTAACATGAAATTGAACAATGATGTAATATTACGGAAGGTGACAAGGGGATTAGACTACTAAATTGACAACGACGTTTCGGTCACATCAAAGTAAGGTAAGAGACACAATTTAGTAATGGGACGAGTAAAAACTCCATGTTGAGTTTTTATTTTGACTATTCGTACTTTATTGTCAGGTCCGGGGAATGTTTCCATGACTCTGGCTAAGGGCCATTTTAGTGGAGGAGTATTATTCTCTTTTAGAAGAACTAGTTGGGTAGGGGTTTTAACCATTTAGGACGGTTTTGTAGTGAGTTTAGGTATTCGACTGACCAACGTTTCCAAAAGTTCAGTTCAATTTTTCTCATCGTTGCCACAGTGATAACCTGTTTTCAGAAACTTCGGACACATCCTTCTCAGGGAAGGCAGTTAAACTTGAACCAACTAAGAAATGACCAGGGGTAAGGGCTTGTAAGTCATTGGGATCATTTGACTGAGCACATAGAGGTCTTGAATTCAGAATTGCCTCTATTTGGGTCAAAATCGTATAAAAGTCTCCAAAAGTCATTTGATTATCACCAATTAATCGTTTAATGTGATATTTGGCACCTTTGATTGCTGATTCCCAAATACCACCCCAATGAGGGCTTCTGGGAGGAATGAACTCAAATTCAATGTTTGTTAGTGACAAGTACTCTTGTATAGTATGAAAGTTATTTTGCTTTTTGAAAAAATCTCTTCTGGATATGAATCTCTTTAGGGTAGAAATTAATCCATTTGTTGATAATTCAGTGACAAGTTCTATGTATATGGCTTTGGTTACCATGCATACAAAGACTGCAAGGTAGGCCTTGAATACAGGAGATTTTCTGAGCTTAGAAGATTTTAGCAGGAAGGGGCCACCATAATCTATGCCAGTTTTTAGAAATGGCCTAGCTTGGCCTAAGCAATACTCAGGGAGGTCTGCCATTATTTGTTGGATTGGTTTAGCCTGAAATCTAAAACATTTAGTACATTTTCTGATTAAGCTCCTCACTTCACGAAGACCATTTAGGGGCCAATATTTTAGTTTGAAGTTGGACAAAACTGTTTGTGGACCAGCATGAAGTAATCTTAGATGTTCTTGGACATCAAGGACACAACTGAACTATGAGATGGTAACAGAATAGGGTGCTTTTGATCATAGTCGATCGCTGCATTTGCTAGTCGACTTCCTACTCTGATTATTTGGTTTTGGTCGAGAAATGGTTTGAGACTTAAAATGTTTTTATCAGTAATTTGAACATTGTTTTTTAGAGATGTAAGTTCTTTTGAGAAGTGTTTTGATTGTAAAGTTCTTATGATCAAGATTGTAGAACCTTGAAGTTCAGCGACTGTAAGGGGACCAAAAACCTTGTTGAACTAACACTTAAATTTATACTATAAATATGTCGCTGTGGACTAATATAATACCATGTGGCCCACTGCCTGGTATTAAAACAAAGAGCTGTGCCTTGCTTGATTTCTATACCTTACAACAAAAAAACGATGTATCGCTACGAGAGAATCTCATATCAAGCAAGAAGACGGAAGTGACGAAAAACTGACAGCTGCCATTTTCCTTGTTTGACCAATCAAATAATAAAATGTATTGATTTGACGTATCAGTCAACTAGGATTAACTGTATGTTGTACGGTTGGTGGTATATGTTTGACGTTAATGCATTGCAAGAAAAGTCAGTGCCGTACTTGATTTTATTTAGTAAGAAATATGTTATATTTTTGCCTTTGTTTGGGTCATTTCCCAAACAGACACCAGAGATCAATGATTCTCTGTGTAAAAAAAGAAATTGTAAGTCATAATATGATACTAAATTTGATGCCGAAAACAAAAGCGCAATATTTAAAAAGTTGTATAATCTTAATATAAATTCAAAAAATGCACTAGTTTTCAAAAGTATTATTATACAACCGTCAAAAGACCAAAGGGCTTTTCGTTCAAATATACAGTGACTTACGGCAAAAGAGTAGTCACAGTGTGCAAAACTGCATTTGATCAGCTGTTTGAAATTTCGCAAAAAAAATTCAACCTGTACAGCGTAAAATAGAATCGGGAATTCCTGCACCATCCCCGGATAAAAGAGGTCACCACACAAGTCGACCAAATAAAATTCCCGAAGAGATATGTGCTGCTGTTGGAAGTCACATTAGTCGATTTCCAGCTGAAACATCTAATTTTTCGAGAAATCAAAATATAAATAGGAAGTACTTATCTCCTCTTCTGAATCTGAGCAAAATGTATAAACTTTATATCGAGGAATGTCAAGAGGAAAATCTCCCTGAAGCATATAAGATAGAAAAATGTTCTTACAACTACATATTTTTAAGTAGATTTAATCTTGCATTTGGGCAACCACGTAGCGATATCTGCAGTACTTGTGATAAAGGGGCCAATAATCATGAACATCGAAATTCGTATACTTTTCTATTCGAACAACAAAAGGGAGATAGAGAGAAAGCCCATTTTAAAAATAATGTATGTTATGCAACAATGGATCTCCAACAAACAATGCCTTTACCAAGGTTAACAACTTCAATGGCTTTTTATATTCGAAAACTTAGATTTTATAACCAAAGCGTACATAACATAACACCAACCTATTTGATATTATGGTCAGATTCTTATAGTGGACAAAATAAAAATTTCAACAATATTACGCTATATCAATATATGACTACGAAAGGTATTTTTACGAAAATTGGCCACAAATTTCCCGTGGTTGGTCACTCTTTCTTAGATTCTGATAGATGGTTTGGCAGAATTGAAAAGAAGCTCAGAAAAACCGAAACTGTATTCTTACCAGATCATTATCGGGATATAATAAAGTATTCAAGTATGAAAGGTTCCATTGTTACTGATATGACAGACTACTTTCAAAATTTAGAGGAGATTGCCCTTAAACTACATTTAACAAACAGAACCAAAAATACCCTCAATGAGAGAGTTAATTTCAGAGATAGTGTGATGTAGATTCGAGTTGAAGAATATGGTAGCATTATAAGTCATGTTCGGATGATTGTACATCATTCCTAAAGGTTGATCTTCTAAAAGCAGGTCACAACAAAATTCAGCCCGGAGAATATGAACTTGTGAACATTCGAAATAAAACACACTCTTTGACGAAAGAAAAAATTTTGAATTAGGAAGAGCCACTAGTTCTAATAAAATATCCGTTCAAAGTGTTGTATCGCAACATAATATAAAAGTGCAATATAGACAATACAGAAGAATTGAAAAAGAAAAACCGAAAAACTACCTCATATTTAACATAGATGAACCCATGATCAAAGTGATGCAAATTTTAGTTAAAGTAGATTATTGCATTAAGGATCTATGTACATTTATTTTCTCATTTTTCTATGTTTGTTATTTAAATATTATTGCTTAATTTGTATTAATAAAGTGGTTTGATGCTGGAAAAATGAATTTGATTAGTTCCATACAAAAAAGTATCAAGCGATCAATTCATAAATCATTTTACTTGGAATAATTTTCTTGCTATATGAATCCTTCATCAAATATCATCGTCAGAATGACAGAAGTTACATTTCTGTTGATGCTTACCTGATGTTTATTAATCTTGGTCTAGCCCAAAATAATTATTGAGAGGAACGGAAGTGGTGTATTTCTATAATCGAGACTGTTATTAAAATAGTATAGAATTTTGATTACTTAGACAGTAATTTCGATCTCTCTAGGTCGCAATACGATTTGCCACTGATTCGAGGAACTTTATAATACACGCATGACCATATGTTAATAGATTTATTTATTAGCCTCTCTCAGGTAGTCAACATAAATTCCAAAATGTAATATAATTAGAGAATAAAAAGATTTAATTGTACCTGGAAATTTATGACAGTTTATAACGTCAAATTAAAAAATAAATCACAAGATATACTTTCTGTACAGTCAAGCGGATAGGATTACTTGTAGTAAGTGTAGTATTATTTTGAATCTACATTTTTAGAATCAGCTCTGCAAGGTAAATGTGCGAATTGGAAAAAAAGGAAGGTGTTTCAAATAACAAACTGTTGCTGACGTCATCACTCAAGGGTTGTTCCCCCCGTATCATTATTATTTTGAAAAACATTAAATTAGAGTAAAAAATCGAGCTGTTTCATGATTTTTTCATCACTAGTTCCATTTAGCTAATAATACAAACATGTGTTACTTCATGAACGCACTGTATATATAATTCTTTAAGTATAAATAATTTCGTAATCGTGGATTTTTAATCACAGGTAATTTCAACCTGCATTGAACGGACCGAACTCTCATTAAAAATTGCTTTGAAGAAGGATCATGAGAAACTATTTTACAAATTAACTGTCTCAACCCTTACTTCGTGGAATCTACTCATATTAGTGTATTGAATGAAACTCATTGTTTCTAGCTAATTCGACAATATAATAAAAATTGTTGAAAGTTCCAAAAAATTGACAATGGTTTCGATAAATCAATATCATCGTCAGAATAACAGAAGTTACATTTCATTTGATGCCTACCTGATGTTTAGTAGTTATTTTTGGCTAAACCAAGAAGTGACCTAACTTGTTATTGACTTAATATATGTTAATAGGAAAAAGAGAAAGATGTAATATTACAAATATTGAAGCTTAGATATTATTAGCCCTATGGTGATATCCTGGATATCATTTTTCCAATTAAGATCAGTATAACTGTGCAATGATATAGAAAACCAGGAAAACTGTATCTGCTGATCCTTACAATTATCACTTGAGAAGACAGTTTATTAGTGGAGAAGTTCCTAGATTTATCTATTTATTGACAACTTGATATTATGGGTTTCTTAGATCTCTTCTAATTTCCAATTCTTCAAGGAAATCCAGTTCTTGTTTCTTTCCACAAATATGAAGCACTACTAGTTCTGTGTTAGGTGTCAATGAATGATTTGTGTCGAGTAGATGTTTTGCGTAGTGGGATTTATCTGGTTGTTTTGATCTGTATGCTCGTAAGTGTTCACTGTATCGGATTTCAAAATTTCTAAGGGTCTGACCCAAATAGACAGCCTTACATTCTGGACATTTGAGTTTATATATACCTGATTTCTTTAATGGTGGTATTTTGGTTTTTACATTTAACAATTTTGTACTAACGTTACTTTCTGTTTTAAAAGAAATTGTTGTATTCGTTGCTAAAGATATTATCTTTGGAATATCATTAGAGATACTTCCTGCATATATGATGGTTTTATAAGTTTTTATTTCATCAGTTTGTTTGTGAAATTTTAGTTGTAATGCGACTTTTTCCTCTTTTTAATTAATAAGCTTATTTATCATATGTAATGGATAACCGTTGGATGTTGCTATTTGTCTAATTGTATTAATCTCTCTATCAAAATTACATTTGTTCATAGCAACTGAAAAAGCTCTATGTATCATTAAATTATAAGCCGCTAGTTTATGTGACATGGGGTGATTGGAACTATATGGAATTGTAACATCAGTGTGTGTTGGTTTTCGGTAAATTGAATAATCAAGTACATTATTAACTCTTTGAATTTTTAAATCAAGAAAATTGATTGAGTTGTTTCCTTCAATTTCTAATGTATATTTAATTTTTGGGTGTAAATTATTAATGTGGTTGCAAAATATATCTAATTGTCGTTCACTACCCATAAAACAAGCTAATATTTCATCTACATATCTATACCAAAATGAAACATTTTTCGAAATATTACTTTCAAAGACCTTTCTTTCTAAACTGTCCATAAACATGTTTACCAAAATAAGTGATATAGGGCTTCCCATTGGTAAACCGGCATTTTGAATATATATCTTATTGTCAAAAGTGAAATAATTCTAATTCATACATACATCAAATAAATTCAGTATATCTGATATTATTCCTGGATTAATTTTTTTATCTTCTAGTAATTTTCTTACAAGTATTAGACATTCTTCAGGAGGAATTTTAGTGAACATATTAGTAACATCAAACGAAATAAGTTTATATTTATCTTGCAAGTTGATTGCTTTTTTAAATTTTTTTATTAGTTCTATTGAATTTCTAATTGAGTACTGAGATGCATATCCGTAATTATTAAGTGTGTTGTTAAGCCTCTTTGCCAATATATTATTAATAGTATTAACATAAGAAACCTCAGATCTAATTGGTTTCGTTATTTCAAGTAATTTAACGGTTCCATATAATTGTGGACGATGAGGATTCTTATGTATGATAGACCTCTTTTCGTAATCACTTGAAAGATAATTTGAATTATTAACAATATCCTTTACATTATTGGGAAACTTTTTTTGGGTCCGCGTTAGGAACTTTTAAATCGCTAGAGTCTATAAAGTTATATATTTCAGCTGCATATTTGTAAAAAAAATCAAGAACTGGATTTCCTTGAAGAATTGGAAATTAGAAGAGATTTAAGAAACCCACAATATGAAGTTGTCAGTGAACAGATAAATCTAGGGAGTTCTCCACTAAATAACTTTCTTCTTGAGTGATAATTGTAAATATGAGCAGATATAGTTTTGCTGGGTTTCTATATCATTGCACAGTTATACTGATCTTAATTGGAAAAATTATATCCAGGATATCACCATAGGGCTAATAATATCTAAGCTTTGATATTTGTAATATCACATCTTCTTCTTTTTTATATCAACATGTATCAAGTGAATAACAAGTTAGGTCACTTCTTGGTCTAGCACAAAAAAACTACTAAACATCAGGTAGGCATCAAATGAAGTGTAACTTCTTTCATTCTGACGATGATATTGCTTTATCGAAACAATTGTCAATTTTTTAGAATTCTCAACAATTTTTATTTTATTGTGGAATTAGCTAGAAATAGTGAGTTTCATTTAAAACAATAATTATTTCACAACTGCAATTCCAAAAAATTTGACTTTATATCTTAGTTGAATAAACGTATGTGTTTCCGTTATCCTGAATATTTAATTTGAGATTATCCAAGTTTAGCCTCGCATGATCATATTCTCTTGACCTACTTCTTTTTAGCGGTAAAACCCGAATTTCTTGAATATTTCCATGAGAAATCACGAATGATAGCAGCAAACTGCAACTGAGAACTGGTAATTTCATCCAATTTTAAATGAACCTTGCCATATTATGGTTTCCTTCCAAATATAGTTTCATTACCGATGGTTTCCATCCAAATACAGTTTCATTACCGATGAATTTTCTCGTAAATTTGCTTTCAACTTTATTCAAAAGTAACTAACGTTGCTTTAGGCAACGCATAGGATGTGGATTACAACCGAATCACTTTAAGTGTTCGGGTTTCGAGCTCTACTGCAATGATAGAGAAAATGTTATTAGAAAATGGAAGAAGTAGATTACTCCCTCACATTCCTTGAATGAAATTTTACAGAGTAAGTGATTCGATTGGAATAATGAAATGTATAACAAAAGTAAATAATTTTTTAAAATAAGAATATATTTAGTGAATGTACTATGCAAGTATCAATCAATGTGTTGAAAAAAATCTCAATATAAATATGTTAAAATAAGATCTAGATATATATCGCTGAGTAGGTTCAACGAACGAGGTGAATCATAACTGATTTTTGCAGAATTGAAATGACTATGGCAAAAACATTGTGGATATCTTCGGTGAAGAATCATCAAGACGTGAAAAGTGATGCGCAGTATCATGAGAGCAAGTGATTAAAGTTAAGTGACAATTCTAATATGAAGAGATATTCGAGAAATGAAGTAATTTGTATCAGAATTGATTATCAGAAATATTTATTTTGCATTTGTAGTATAGCCTCTTCTTCTTCTGGTTTTTATTCAAATTTGTGAGGCTACAAAGTCGAAGGCAGCTTATCGTCAGAGAGTATTAAGGTCGTGATTTTAGTTGAATTTAGTTAAAAAGTGGTCCTGGATTAATTTTTATAGGCGCCACTTGATTATAAGGACTTTATAATCACTTACCGATTAATAAAGAGGAGCAATAAGGAGTGAATTAGCTAGTAAAACATTTTCAAATGATGTAATTATGAGATAGTTTGCTTGATGTTTGTGAATCAAATAAAACACTCAAACCCAATGAATAAGTTCAATAATTTCAATAGATGGGTAGGTTTGTATTGATAATATCATAGTATTTGAAAAATAATGACTTCAGAAGAATAAAGTGATGATAAGTGTAAATTGATTGAATTTAGAAGTAAAAGTAACAGCATTAGATGGTATCTATGGATCGCATTAATAATAATCCCATAAAATACTAATAAATTGTAGTTGGTATTCCAATTACAACTTTACAAAACAGTCATAATGAAATAAAATGTCATTTACTATATCAAGAGCTTCTCACATCGAATATTGTGAAATATAATTTCAAAAGTTGATATATCAAAATATCAAAATTTGATAATATGTCATTGAAAATATTGATAATTTCCCAAATCGAACGTTAAAATAATATCTTCATAAAATGGTAATAATTAATATGAAAATATTTTGAGAACATCTTAAGACAAAAGTTGCAATACCTTTGTAAAATGTAATGATTTCCATGGATGAAAACAAAATAAAATCTTAAGTATGACTTGCGGTTATTGCCAAAATCATTAGATGTCACCCACTTTAAATGACAGATTTGTTCCGTTCTACAAAATAAAAATAAGCCATTTTTGTAACAGCAATTATTGTATCTCGTACGCTACAGTTCGCTGGCTCACAGTTTATGCATGGTATTGAACTTTGAGCTTCCGTTATAATTCACAGACGCTAAGTCCTTTAGATGCGTGTTCGTCCGAAATGCTTTCGTCAGAAATTGGACGAATAATTTCGTCAGGTCTCGTATTAGTAGCATCATCCACTGGATAGGTTTTTACATAATCCGAATTAGTGCGTTTTGGGAAACAGTGTGCTAAATTTTGGATGAATATTTTTTGGAAAATGCTTATCTTTTGAGACGATTGAACGCAAAAAGAAAAAAGTGTTGGGTTCACGATATACTAGCAAAACGAAGGGAATGTGGAGAATTTCATCATTTATATAACGATTTAAAAAATGATGGAAAAAAGTTTTTCGATTACTACCGCATGAATTAGGATACATTTAAATATATTTTAGATGCCATAAGGGAATGAATAGAGAAAACATCAAATTTCCGTGAAACTATTTCACCAGAGGAACGTTTATGTGTGACTTTGAGGTAAGTGATAAATAGAGTAGTTTTAACATTATAATGTTTCATTAGTTAGTAAGAATACTTGAACAGAAATGTATTATTTCATTCTGAAAATTCAGAAAACAAGTTGTGAATAGACGACTGTTTAGTGGAGATGTCTCTGCGTTCAATTGAATAGCGCGGAGCTTCGAACGATTCTTCAACTGTGAAAGAAATTGGGGAATCCACTGGTATTAATCGGTTAGAATAGCATGATGTTCTGGAGGAATCGCTATTCCTGTACATTGGAGATACTGTCGATGTTTCTTCATTGGAACGGTATGATTCGTCGGGTGCGTGCATTGTTAATAATTGTTGTTCTATAATAAATACTTGCTGTATCTTAGTTCTGACCAACATTTGACGATTTTTCGGTACAGCCCTTAAGAGAGGAAAAAGACTAATTAAAAATTGATGTTCGCTATCTTAATTTTGTCGTCGGGAATATATATCTAGTTTCGCCCTTTCAATTTGCAAGAACTTCACGTCCATTGCTTGTTTTTCGGATTTCTTATATTTTAGATGACTCTTTTGCTTTTTTTTTGATGCCAAGGTATTGTACTCGTGGGTGCACTTATTGAACTTATAGCTTCAATATTAGATGTGGATGGCTGTTGTATAGTTGAATTTAAAATTTGCTGTGAAGTTTCCAGAATGATTGACTGCGAGTCTGTATTGTCTGCAGTCTCCAACATACTTCCTGTTTCAGAATCACTGTTATTATCGCTTATCATTTGTGGGGATATATTTCCGTGTAGTTTCCTTTGTTCAACAGTACTAGATAAAAACAACAGTATTTTAAAGAATGGCCATTTTGAAGTATCTACTGATGCAGCAGCCCCATCTGCAGATTTTTGTTTTTTGAATTCTTTTCGAAATCTATCTCTTAGTCTCCTCCATTTAGTTTCTACTACGTCAACTCAAACAAAGAAAAACATATTGAAAATGTATGAACATGTTTTAGGTATTTGGCCACAGGTTCAACGTTCAAAGCATTGGGTTATTCGTTTCGAATATCAGACATAACAGTTGGAAGAATTGTGCATGAAACATCTGTCGCTATTTGGAGTTTTTCGATTACTACCGCATGAATTAGGATACATTTAAATATATTTTAGATGCCATAAGGGAATGAATAGAGAAAACATCAAATTTCCGTGAAACTATTTCACCAGAGGAACGTTTATGTGTGACTTTGAGGTAAGTGATAAATAGAGTAGTTTTAACATTATAATGTTTCATTAGTTAGTAAGAATACTTGAACAGAAATGTATTATTTCATTCTGAAAATTCAGAAAACAAGTTGTGAATAGACGACTGTTTAGTGGAGATGTCTCTGCGTTCAATTGAATAGCGCGGAGCTTCGAACGATTCTTCAACTGTGAAAGAAATTGGGGAATCCACTGGTATTAATCGGTTAGAATAGCATGATGTTCTGGAGGAATCGCTATTCCTGTACATTGGAGATACTGTCGATGTTTCTTCATTGGAACGGTATGATTCGTCGGGTGCGTGCATTGTTAATAATTGTTGTTCTATAATAAATACTTGCTGTATCTTAGTTCTGACCAACATTTGACGATTTTTCGGTACAGCCCTTAAGAGAGGAAAAAGACTAATTAAAAATTGATGTTCGCTATCTTAATTTTGTCGTCGGGAATATATATCTAGTTTCGCCCTTTCAATTTGCAAGAACTTCACGTCCATTGCTTGTTTTTCGGATTTCTTATATTTTAGATGACTCTTTTGCTTTTTTTTTGATGCCAAGGTATTGTACTCGTGGGTGCACTTATTGAACTTATAGCTTCAATATTAGATGTGGATGGCTGTTGTATAGTTGAATTTAAAATTTGCTGTGAAGTTTCCAGAATGATTGACTGCGAGTCTGTATTGTCTGCAGTCTCCAACATACTTCCTGTTTCAGAATCACTGTTATTATCGCTTATCATTTGTGGGGATATATTTCCGTGTAGTTTCCTTTGTTCAACAGTACTAGATAAAAACAACAGTATTTTAAAGAATGGCCATTTTGAAGTATCTACTGATGCAGCAGCCCCATCTGCAGATTTTTGTTTTTTGAATTCTTTTCGAAATCTATCTCTTAGTCTCCTCCATTTAGTTTCTACTACGTCAACTCAAACAAAGAAAAACATATTGAAAATGTATGAACATGTTTTAGGTATTTGGCCACAGGTTCAACGTTCAAAGCATTGGGTTATTCGTTTCGAATATCAGACATAACAGTTGGAAGAATTGTGCATGAAACATCTGTCGCTATTTGGAGCACGTTGCATAATAACCATATGCAATTTCCGAAAAATTAGAACGTGCAGTCTATATCGGAACAATTTTGGAATAAGTGGAAATTTCCAAACTGCGTTAGCTGCATAGATGGAAAACACATACGCATTCAGAATCGGAAGCATTCAGGAAGCATGTATCGGAACTATAAATAGTATTTCTCAATTGTGTTGCAAACTGTTGCCGCGCCAAATGATAAATTTATAGCAATATATGTAGGTGATTATGGTGAAGGAAGTGATGGTGGTATTTTCTCGCATTCAAACCTTTGCAAAAAACTTGAAAAGGGAGCAATGGGCGTTAAAACATATCGTTCACTACCGGGAACAACTATAAAAGTACCTCATGTTCTGCTGGGAGATGAAGTTTATCCACTAAAAACCTATTCAATGAGACCTTTCCCGGTATCAACACTAGGACCCACAGAAATAATTTCAAATGAGCGTTTGTCTCGAGCCAGGCAAGTTGTTGAATGTGCGTTTGGAATTATGAGTAGCAAATGAAGATTGTTACAGAAATCGATTGAAGTAAATCCTGACTCTGCTGATAAACTAATTAAATACATATGCCTCTTGCAAAATATTATAATTGATAGAGAAGAGGAACAGCAGGTAGTTAGTGCCTTCGAGCAAATTTCAAAGCAAACCGATTCAAAAACTGCACATTTTGGAATGTTATGTGAAAACAGATCCGTCAGCTTAGCTTATGATATCAGAAATAAATTTAAAGCTTATTTTTCATCTCAAGAATTGTGTAATCTATAATACAAAATATTCAATTCACTTTAATAACATTTGTGAACTTTTTAATTTGTGAAACTATCTTATTAAAATAAAGATTGTTAATTTAATTGCTTTACCATTAATTAATTAACTGTACTTACCATTAGTATTTATTTCAACAGCTAATTCTTGCCACAATTTTCTTTGTATATCCCTGATGTGATATGATTTATCGGTCATATCCCACAAAGGTATTATATCATTAACCAAGCTTAATAATTTCTCCACATCCATTTTTAAGCTAGAACGTGTTAACACTTGTCAGAACAACTGCGAAATATCCCATTCTTCGCGGATACGTCGCACATCGCATGATTTTGTCTGAAAACGCACGAATAATTCGGATGTAAAGTACGACACAATTAATTAAAAAGAAATTGGATTATTCGCATTTCTTCGTACGATTTCTGACGAATGTAATTCGGACGAAAACGCATCCATAGGACGACCAGCCAGCCATGTCTTAACAAATTTGTACAACAACTGATGATTATGCAGAATTGCAAATTTTTAGTATATAGTTGCATTTATTTTAGTATATAAGTTCGAATAATTGAATATATTGAATACAGTCTATTTTGTGATCAAGTAGGGTAGTTATTGTCAATAAAGTATCTTCTTGAAAAGTGACTTTTGGGGCAGTAACCCTTAATTGGAGCAGTCATTAGTATAGTGGAAGAACCCTTAGTGATCCTCTTCGTTTTTTGACGTTTATACACTTCAAGAACCTTTGGGAAACGATGAAGTTCGTCCAAAATTGTCGGAAGAAATAGAAAAATAAGTGAATATTATCCATAATTATTAGAAGAAAGAAAAGTAAAGAAGAAAAACCTTTAGAATATGAAGTGAAGCTCATCCAAACGCTTTAGAAGTAAAGAAACAAGAAGAAAACGGAACTAGTATCCGGAAAGCAACTCAGCATCATCGTTAGTCTGTAAGAAACTATAATTTTTCCTTTTTTTCCACCTTTATGTCAGGTACGCCTCAAGTAAAAAAATCCTAAGTAAACTGACAGGAAGAACTGATGATGTCATCTCAGTTTACAGATGTACAGAATAGGAACATACCAAAGAAAGTTTGATCCAAAACTTCGCCGACAAACGTAATGAGAGTTCTCTCACAAGAGACTTAGTAAATCTACGCCAAGGACCCAATGAATCTCCACAGCGGTACTACGAGAAAGTAATGGGTCTGCTGAATACAATATTTAACTATATATATCTTCTTTAACAACTTTCCTAGCAGGATTTCGGGAATCCTCAAGATCCACTATCAGAGCAATGAGACCAAGCAATCTATCTACGACAATCCAGTACATCCAGCAAGAAAACAATATAAGGTATCTCCAAAAAGCAGCGCTAACCAGAAACATAAGTAACCATCTCCTCTGATGTCTTCAGAATGGCAACCATCAACTTTCAAACCACAACGGCAACCATCAACTTTCAAATCACAATGGCAACCACCACCTCTCCGATCGCAACGGCAGCCACAACCTCAACAGTCTGGATTTAGACGATCGGCGCCGCCAAATAATTTCATTCCAAAGCCTGAATGTAATCCCTGTACCTTCAATATTTCAACAATTGAGTAGGCCTCAACAACAAAACACCTGAAGTAATAAACCTGAAATATCTCAGCCACATAAACAAATACCGATGAGCATTAGAATCAGAGCTACGGCTCAGAACCGAAAGTGGAGACTTCAACAGCTGCAAAATCTACCAAGATTCAAATCCAAAGAATCATTTAACATTGACTATGCTAACGAAGCCTATGGTTATGATACTAACAAATTTGATGATGAAACAACTTACGACTATTACCATAAAAAAAATCAGTTTTGCGAAACAACAGAACCGGATGAAGAAACTAACAAAATTAGTACGAAGAACAAACCACAAATTTTCGGGAGAATGACGAGAACAACAATGTGGCGTAATAGAGCTAAATTCTTACAAAGATAAAAAGAAACTACCCTATATAACCATCTCCAACCATTCTTTTAAACTACTTATCGACACTGGGGCTGCCAAATCTTTCCTTAATCCTGATATCACCTCACTTGACCATAACGATATCAAACATGAACCTTTCATAGTAACATCCATTTTCCAAAACCATTCCCAAGATTATTGTGCTGACATATCCATATTTTCCGAATTCCAAAAGAACGGAAATTTCAAATTTTACCTCTTCAAATTCCACAAAACCTTTGATGGCCTAATAGACCATGATAATCTCAAGCTTCTGAAAGCCAAACCCAATTTTCCTGATTCTGAACTCGTGACTGAAAATTCTATTTCACCGATTCAATATTACGGAAGTAACAAAACCTAATTTTACTCCATCGAACTCGACCCATTGACAATCACTCAAGTTCGAGTACCCGTTAAAGAAAACCAAGGAACCATAATACGTCCTAAACAAGAGATACAAGGAGCATTCCTTAACGAAAGTCTAACTACAGCAGCCAATGATCTAGCATGGTCAGAAATCATCAATGCCACAGACGAACCAGTAGAGGTAGTACTAAAAGACCCAGTTATAAGTTCGGAGATCCATTTACCCGATTACCATCTTTACACAGTCTACATTATACCGATCATCTCAATCCAGATGAAGAAGAACACGTTAAACGACTGTGCAAAAAGTTTTTAGATGTCTTCCATCATCCAGAGTCACCTGTCACCTTCACCAACCAATAGAAGCATAACATCAGAACAACAGATGAAGTTCCCACTTACAACATGTCATACCGCGATCCACACATTCATAAAGGGGAGGTTCAAAATGAAATAGTATCCATCATAAACCAAGGAAACATTAGACCAAGCCAATCACCGTGGTCGGAGTCTATACGCTCGTCCCCAAGAAACCCGACGCCTCAGGAAAAATTAAATGGCGAATAGCGGTAGACTATCGTAAAGTTACCGAGAAGACAATAGTTGATAGATATCATATCCCAAACATCGCAGATATCTTAGACAAACTAGGAAGATGTCAGTATTTCTCTACCCTCGACCTAGCTAGTAGATTCCATCAATTCGAAATGGCAGAAAAAGATATCCATAAAACTGCATTTTACATCCAGAACGCTCACTATGAAAACCTAAGAATGTAATTGACTGTCTCGACCCTTACTTCGTGGAATATGCTCATATTAGTGTTTTTAAATGAAACTGACGGTCTCTAGTTAATTCCATGATATAATAACTTTTATTATATTGTTATATTGTGGAATTAACTAGATACCGTGAGTTTTATTTAAAAACACTAACCAAAGAATGTCATTTGTACTTAAAAATGCCCCTGCAATATTCCAAAGAGGAATGGACAATGGTCTTAGAGGATTGCAAGGAGAAATATGTCTTGTATACATGGACGACATAATCTTTTTTTCACGTCCCTAGATGAACATTTCGTCAATCTTGCGAAAATTTCCAAAATATTTAGAGCAACGGGATTCAAGATCCAGATAGACAAATGTGAATATCCGAAATAGGAAGTTTCTTAGGTGACTCCAGAAGGAACTAAGCCGAATCCAGAAAAAATCAAAGAACGTCAAAAAATTAGAGGATTTCTGAGATTAATGGGCTACTATAGAAAATTCATCAAATACTTTGCTCGAATAACGGAGTCTTCAACTTCATGCCTAAAGAAAGATGCGAAAATGGAACACACACCGGAATTCCTAGATTGTATCAAGACTTGTAAAAACCTTTTAACCAATGAACCACTGCTTCAATATCCAGACTTTACGAAGGCATTCAACCTCACCACAAATGCCAGCAACTTCGCCATCGGAGATAGGACATGGAGACTCTATAGAAAATATTTGCCACCAACAACAGTTTTCATACCATAATAATTATAATTATCCCAAGAGGAATTAAAACGCAACTTATCTACGAATCATCCATTGCTATCACGCATTTGACTTGTGGAAAACGTGCTGTCACTTCAGCATTTCCCGAACAAGTGAACTTGAAAGGTCGGAAATGAGAAATATCGACAGCTGATTTGACATAAAGTGTTTCCAATAACAGCCAAATATATATTCCCAACATTAAATGTTGACATATTATTCAATTCGTAAATTACAAAGTAACAAGTTAATTAAAATATTCTCCAAGACTAATTTTTGTCATAGAAATCCCATCCAAAAATTTCTCATGGAGAAAGTTAATCAATTTAAACTAGGCTAATGTATAATCATTTGCATACCAGTAGTGGACAAAATTAACAGAATTGTTCTACTGTCAATAAATACATACAATAAATAAGGTTATTGAATTTTTATAATGCTACAAATTGATGCATTAGAATCTCTCTTGATATGGTGGAGCTGCATTCGCCTTTTATGCTCTACATTTATCACATGAGTTCTAACAACAATCTGAAACTCTTATATAAGAACCATTAGAGAAGTGGTAGAAAGTTAAGTGAACAACTTATCCCTATTAAAATGAAGCAGAGCATTCAACCGACATTTTGGATATAAAAGATGCCATTCTGGTCTCCTATGTACCTAGAAAAAAAAATAGGAGCGTTTAACTTTTCCGCCCAAACTATCTGATATGCGAGAGAAATGTTGGTTTACCCCAAAAAAAGTTGGAATTTTTTTCGAGTCAATGTTAAGTTTTCAATCAACAACAACACGAGAAAACGCGATTTAGAAAAAAATCTTGTGTGTATGGCGTCGTCGTCCTCGATGTCGTCGGCCACCTTCCGTTACATGTCTTGTTAGCACGATATACCCTCCGGAGTGCAACAAGTCACCAATCTTTTGACTGAATATTGTTCAAGTCATCCCACAGATGAATCCTATCGATATACAGCTCACTACAGCCAGTACAACGGGTGCTATGGTACTTGGTGTACCAAATTTCTGAAATTTTTGGAGAATTTTCAGTTTGTTAGCACGATTCAGTCTCCAGATTGTAGACAAGCAATCAATTTTATGATTGAGTATTGGTAAAGGTGTCTCACAGATGTACCATATTGATTTTCACTTGACTAGAGCGTGTACAGCGTGTAGTATATATTCTAGATAAAATGGTTAAATAAAGCGTAATACACAGATGCAAGAAGATGTAAATTTAAATCGGTTCATAACTTGCTGATTATATTTGTTAAATAACGTCGCTTTGCTGAGACTTGATGCTTCTGGTTTTTGAATGGAGAGACGTATATTACGTTTAGGAAAAGCAGATATCCAATCTCTACCGTCCATTTTGTTGGTATGCTATGTTTACCGTAAACATATATCATATTTGATGACACAGTCATAAGCTATGCGGAAAACTTCTTTAGGACCTATGCCGTGGAAGATTTGTGTGAGTTCAAGCAAATATTATGTGAGACTGGCTTCCTGTTATTTATAAAATACCTGCCTTGGAGTACCATAGTCAAATCTCAAGTTGACAGAATGATTTTTCGTTCATTTATCAAATCTTTTCAATGGCGTTTTACTTATTCTAAAGTCACGACATACCTGCCTCAATGATTTGTTTTCATTAATAACTAAATCTGCTGCACATTATTGTTTTAAAGGGAACTTACTGTTCATTAAATGGAACTTACTGTTCAATAAATGTTAATTCCACAGTATATTGAGAAATGTTAAAAATTCTAAATAATTGACAATTGAATAAATGAGGCTTTTACTTGATGAAGATCCATACTGAACGATGAAATAAAACAATATAATTTGTTTAAATCTTCATTTATTTGAACTAATGAAATAACGAATGAAGGTATAATATAAAAATGTCTTAATATATACTGTGCATAAATATTGAATCCTATTTACTAATGTTAACAAAGGTATTCAAAGAAATTACCTGTAAATTCATTCACTACAAACATTCGTAAGCTATCTTCTAGGTAAAAAGGTTTAATGAAGGAGAATGATTGATATCTATTTGGTCGTTTAGAAGATTATCTGAATATTTATTTTTGTTAATCTCAAGGTCCTATAGTAAATTTAAACTAAAGGTTTTATCGACTACATGGAGAATTGAAAAATTTAGTTCGAAAATTTGTTGATTTTCTAATAAAGGATTTGAGTAGTTAGAATCTGTATTCATGCACTGTATATATTAAGACATTTTTATATCATAACTTCCTTCAAATAAATGAAGATTAAAGCAATTTATATTGTTTTATTTCGATCAACTTGACAATGGTTTCGATTTTATCTAAATATCATCGTCAGATGATATCGAAACAGTTGTCAATTTTTTAGAATTTCTATCATTTTTCAATATACTGTGGAGTTAACTAGAAACAGTAAGTTTCATTTAAAACAATAATATGAGTATATTCTACAAAGTAAGGGTCAAGACAGTTAATTTCATTTTCTTTTATAGTTGCGCATACTGAAATAAGAAAGTTTTCAATAATCAAACATTAAAGATTAGGAAAAAAGTTCAATGTGGGTCCACATTGGAGCTTATTACCCCAACCACGTGTAAAAGTTTTCACAGTTAAACAAAATGACCGTCGGAACTAGCTAAAAACTAATAATCAGTGTGTAAAAACAGGTATACTAATAAACTAAGTTTGTTCATGATAAACGAAATAATACTGATCAAAACTAAAAAGAATAATAATGAAATAATTTACATACTTGAATAAATGAGGCTTTTACTTGATGAAGATCCATACTGAACCATGAAAATAAAACAATTTAATTTGTTTAAAACTCCATTCATTTGAACTAATGTTCAATTTGAACTAGTTCACGCGTTTCACTAACACAGTAACTTTCTAAAAACGAATGAAGCTCTTTTTTTTAATATATACAGTGCATAAATACAAAATTCTATTATATTAATGTTAAAAAGGTATTGAAAGAAATTACCTGGAAATTAATTCACTGCAAACATACCTAAGCTACCTTCTAGGTAAAAAGGTTTAATAAAGGAGAGTGATTGATATCTATTTGGTCGTTTAGAAGATTATCTGAATATTGATTTTTGTTTATCTCAAGAGCCTCTAATAAATTCCAACTAAAGGATTTACCTATCACATGTAAAATTTCAAAATTTGGGTAGAAAATGTGTTTGTTTTCTAATAAGTGATTCGAATAGTAAGAATCTAATTTTTTGTTGTCAAAGCTACGCTTCTGCTCCGTAATTCTAGTTTTTAAATTCCCAAAATTTCTACCGATTTAAATTTTATCACAGTTGTCATTACCACATTTTAATTTATAAACTGTTTGTTGTTTATTATTTGTTATTTTTAATGAGTTTGGATAAATTGTAATCAGTTTTAAAGCAATCTAAAGTTTCTAAACATGATTTAATTTTTAAGGATGGTGTTCCAAAGTATGTTAAGCTTTTAAGTTGTTTATTATACATGTAGTCGGTAAATCCTTTAGTTTAAATTTATTAGAAGCTCTTGAGATAAACAAAAATAAATATTCAGATAACCTTCTTAACGAACAAATAGATATCAATCATTCTCTTTTATTGAACCTTTCTACTTAGAAAATAACGTAGGACTGTTTGTAGTGAATGGATTTCCAGGTAGTTTCTTTCAATACCCTTTTTAACATTAGTGTAATAGAATTCTGTATTTATGCACTGTATATATTGAAACATTTTTAAATTACACCTTCATTCGTTATGAGAAAGCTACTGTGTTGGTGAAACGCGTCAACCAGTTTAAATTGAATACTAGTTCAAATAAATGAGCTTTTATAGTTAATTAAGTACCAAGTGTCAAAAAGGTTACTTTAGTAACGAGTGGCGCGAAGCGGAACGAGTTCCTTGTGAAACGAGTGACTAAAGACGTTTTAACACGAGGTGCTTACTATACTTTTTCTTCGCCCGCGGTAAGGAAAAAATTATATTATATTTGAATTATATTCATTATATGACGGACTATGGCTGACAGCTGACTGACAAATCATATGACGCAGAATAAAAAAATTATCAAGTAACATGAAATTTAACATACAAAAGATACACTTGATTTGACGTTTAAAAAACAAAAGATAAACGAGATGTGACTTTCCGAATTCTAAACACTAGTGTTTAAAGAGTCGCCTTGTACATGTGAAACCCGTGTTCAAAGTGTGGTTTTTTACCTTTTTACCCGTGTACCCATAAACCTCACTTTACCTTCTCCAAAAAAAATGGAATTTTGGATTTTCTGTCAAGAGCAACACGAAAAAACGGTTTGTGTATGTATTCGTCGTCGTCGTAATCGTCAGCCACTTTTCGTAAGATGGCTTGTTAGCACGATATAACCACCGGAGTGCAACAAGTGACTCGTTCACTAGAGCCAGTACAACGGGTGCTATGGTACTTACAGTATCACATTTTTGTAATTTTTGACGAAATTTTGGATTGTTAGCACGATACAGCCTTCGAAGTTTTTACAAGTGACCAATTTTATAACCAATTTCATGATTGGTTATTGTTCAGGGTGTCTCAGACATGAACTTTGTTGATTTTCAGCTCACCAGAGCCAGTACTACGTGTCGAATAAATCCAGATATAGCACATTTTTGGTAATTTTTGGAGAAATTTCCTTTAGGTAACACGATACAGTATCCGCAATGTATACAAGTGACAATTTTATGATGCGATATTATTTAGGGTGTCTCCCAGATGCAGAAAAGTTTGTTTAAATTTTTGAAATCGTTCATTTTTCTAAATCAATTCATTGAAAATTATTTGCTTTGTTGATTAAATAAAACTCCTACTCTATTTACGTATCAACATAATTTCAATAACAAAATCTCATTCCATATTTCGACATGAATGGTGAATATTATGTTATAAATGTTAACACTACAAGATACCCACGATTTATTGAAAACCAGATATTGTGAAATTCAATTTTCCAAGATTGAATTTAAATGCAATTGAGCGCATCTACTCACTTCCGAAACTGAAATTATTATTTCCGATAATATAAACCTGAGGGAGACGAGCAATGAAATTATATAATGACAAGAAAGTATCGAATAGTTTATAAATGAGGCATAGAAACCTATCTCTCAGAAAATTGGATTTGCCATTATGAAGACCGATTGGTTTTCCAAGCAAAACAACAGAGGCGTTACAGAAAGTATATTTATTCAAGCACGTTTGCATTAATAACAATCGTGACACAATAGGTGAAACGTGGCACAACTTTTTACTCAAAACAAACGTTGGGACAAATATAAAAAACCTTGATTCGTGGTGTGAATCAAAAATGGAGAGAATAATTGGGAAAAGAGTCACGTCTGACAATAACTTGATTCTCATTACATGGGTTATTCGTCTCTTTGAACTGCTACCTTCTTGTCCTATAGACAGTGCTGCTTGGTTGTATATCACTTTTAGTATTCTACTAATTTTGGTACTTATTCCGTTTGAACATAATTTTTTCCAGAGTATATGATGGTCTAACGAATCAAAGGATTCTCTAAAATCTACAAATAGAGTATATAATTTTTATGAGGGGAGACGAAGGTAATTATTAATTATAGCGTAGAGCACAAATATGTTGACGTCATAGTTGCGTTGTAGCATGATGAAAATACAATGTCTTTGTATTGTATTATAACTCACGGAGGTGGATTAATTCGGTTTATCCGCCCACTGAGTATGCAACTTTATACACACTTCTGTGTAGTTCGTTGCGTAAGGGAATTAACTACGGGTTTTAAAATTATTTAAGCATGGCATGTAAATAACTGAATGGGTGTCCAGAGAAATATTTTTATTGATAGTAATATCTCATCCATAGCTCAAATGTGACTAGTATTACAACTGATGAAAAACTCAAAGTCAAAATGTCACAAAGTTATTTTATTATAACGAAGTTTTACAAAGCCTCCATAAGCTGAGCTACTAGTTTTGGCTTACAATGGCCATCTTTAGGCTAAATGAAAATAATTATTAGTGGGGTAACAAACGTCCACACATCAGCGCCGATGAAGGGGAGGATAAAAGAAATTGGGGTTAAAAATGGTTTGGGTAATAAGGGTGTATTTAGAGAAATATTTTAAACTTAGTATTCGAGTTATAATATCTTGTGACATATAGAAAAATAGGGGAGGCGAGAAATCGTGGAAAAGAAGTGAAGTGGTAGAACGATAAGAATTATGAAAAAATTGTATAATTGTAGGTATGGTAGAGGAACAAATTTGAACTACAATTCAATATAATTAGAGTCTTGATAAGAATGAGAAGGGGAAAATTTTCCCTTAATTACTAAATACCAATTCTTATTACAAGAATGGTATATCGAGGTGTTATGGAGACGAAAAGAGGTTGGTAATTATAATATCAAACATCTAAATAAGAAAGAAGGGACGACTAAGCGAGGGGGGTGAATCCTTAGAACAGAGAATTGGTTATGGAAACCCGTGGATAGGGATGTAATGAGCGGTAAAAAGGTCGACTTAAGGAAGGAGAACGTTTTTTATCTTGTTCACTGAGATTAAAGTAAGCTAAGAACCAATAAAACATGGCTAAAAATATCATATAATGTTGAACCATTGTGATGTGGTAAATACAAGTCCATAACACAATGAAACTGAAATTAAATTCACAACTATACAATTATGTTCAGCGAAATCACTTTATGACACACCTACAATGATATGAAGTAGACAATATTGATATTGTTTACTTCATATCATTGCTTTCACCGCTCATTACATCCATATCCACGGGTTTCCATGACCAATTCTCTGTTCTAAGGATTGACCTTCCTCGTATAGTTGTCCCTTCTTTCTTATTTAGTTGCTTGATATTATACTTGCTAACCTCTTTTCGTTTCCTTAACACCTCCATATCCCATTCTTGTAATAAGAGTTGGTATTTATTAATTAAGGGAAAATATTCCCCTTTCCATTCTTATCAGGACTCTAATTATATTGAATGGTGGTTCAAATTTGTTCCTCTATCCTACCTACAACTATAGAATGTTTTCGTAATTTTTATTTTCCTACCACTTCACTTCCTTTCCATAATTTCTCGCCTCCCCTATTTTTCTATATGTCACAAGATATTACAACTGAAATCCTAAGTTTGAAATATTTTTCTAAATAGACACTCATTACCCAAAAAAATTTTAACCCCCATTTCTTACATCCTTCCCTTCATCGGCGCTGATGTGTGGACGTTTTTTACCCCACTAATAATTATTTTCATTTAGCCTGAAGATGGCCATTGTAGGCCGAAACTAGTTGCTCATCTTATGGAGGCTTTGTAAAACTTCATTATAATAAAATAACTTTGTGACATTTTGCCATTGGTGAAATTTTTTAATTAGTTGATTTTTATTGATATTTTTCATGTGATTTAACCAATACACGAGTATTTTATCATTTTATGTGGGGATTTTATTTGTTTGTCAGTGGTAACACTGATTGCAGATGTCAAAAGTAACGGGAAGATATATTGGAATCAATTGTCTGATACTTTTCGAGTTATGAGGTGGAGTGTCGAGGATGACAAGTCGGAAATATAGAAAATGGCTGGTGGCACATGGTTTATACCATCTATTCTCGGGACTATCGTGGTGAAAAGGGTGTTTTGGTACAGCATAGTTTTTCACATACATTTTTCGCCAAATGCATATGATTTATAGTCTATATAGAAAGGACAAGGAGTAATAAATCATTCATTTAAGTAGATTTCATAGACGTACCAAAATATATTTTAAGAGGGTATACCGTAAGGTACATTTTGTATTGAACGAATGAGTTGCAGCTATGCTAAAGAATATACGATTTAGGTCAGAGGTAACGGGATGTACTAATTTTAATAAAAAAAAGTGATAGAGGTACATAAATTTTAGTAAGTTTGATAAAGAAAGGCAACACAGTTTATTCCGGAGTATCCGAACTCTGCCACAAAATGCAGGTAGTCATTACGGGTTGTTCGGACTCTGCCAGTGTTTAACATTTTGGAGATTCACTACCAAACCAGTAGGGGTCTAATAGCCTAATCCGATTTAACAATTTACCTTGAACTTTAGGTACTCAAATTCAATATAAGAAAATATTAATAACATACATATATTTTCAACGTATATTTGCCACCTCTAAAAAATTACATCTACATTACATCTACATTACAATAAAATATATTCAATATACATAAACATATAAAAAAAAACAAAAAATTAAACGTGTGGAAGATTTTTACATGCAACCGTTTTCACAAACATAAAGCGAGAAATAACATTTTTCCTATATTGATCCAAATGATCATTAATGAAATTAATTTTAACATTGATAGTTTTTTTGGTTTTTTTCTGGCTTTGGTTTGCCGAACGAATTTTCGCGTATACCTCCGTTTGTAAATCCAATAACACACTAGTAAATTGAACAATGTTTGGATGTGCTTTGTCAAAAGAAGCACCGAAATGCGAATGAAAACTCTCACAAGAATTCGTTGTTCTCTTAAAAAAGGATGCATTATTTGCCCAAATAAGTGGTGGAAATATCGAATTTTGCGTTATATATGTTTTATTGACATAATTTCAGAATTCTATATCTCTTTCATCATTCGGAAGCAAAAAATGTAGTTCATTATAAAAAAATTCTACAACTTCCTCAGGACTAAGATACATAATACCGAAATGTACTTTTAAGTATTCGCCAATTACAGAACCTTTTTGACTGTACTCTTGTACCAAATGAAACTCCTGAATCTTACGAAACCAAGTTTGACAGAGATGAAATTTACAACCAAAAAGACTTTGATCTCTGCCAAAACATTCATATATAGCGTTATGAATGCTTAGTTCAAAATCTACTACGACTTCTTTAGGTTGAAAATGTAAGCCTACTTCTTTACATTTTTGTCTTAAAATTAAAAACAAATTTGAATAAGTTTGACTTGATTTGTCCGGCAGCAAACAAAAAACAAGAGGTACGTAATAGCAGTTTTTAAAACCATGAATGGTAAACATTTGGTAAAAAAAAGTTGAACAGTATTTAAAAGTCCCATCCATCAAAATACAATCCGAATTACATAAAAAATTAAGGTTGGAAAAACAGGAGAACACAATAATTTCAAATACCTGGTCTGCTGTTAATAGAAATTCCTCTTCTCGGTTCACGAACACTATTAAATACTTCTTCCTGATTTTTAGGCAATAGTGTAAGTGCATCAACATCCTTCCCCTAATCCCCTAAATATCGATCAAAACAATCAAGATTTCTTCAAAATATTTAATTCAAGAAATCTTTGAAACCTTTCAGAAATATACATAATTCTATGGGCCTCCGATTTTATCTATTATAAACTCTAATGACTCTAGGATTAAACTTAATGGTTGCGGCACAGTTCGAACATTTCAGTAATCCTCAAATTGATACAAGTCAGGTGAAATTTTATTTTGTGGCAGAGTTCGGATATGCCCGTTTATTCATAATATTTTTTATTTGTATTACTCATATATGTAGTGTTTGGGGAATTTTTCTCAGAAATTTTGAATGGCAAGTGGCCTACTGTAATCGGCCTAATACGATTACACCTATTTACAAATTATTCGATTATTGAGAGGGATTTTCCAAACAACCCAGTTTTCTTAGAAACATTATCGGGAATATTATTTTAAAAGAAAGTAAGTACATTAAATCAGTACTTAGTATTAGTTCTTTGAGTAAAGTTGTATGGTTGTCATAATATTGTAAACAGTTGGAATATATTTAAAACATTTGTTTAATGTTAATTGTGCAAGTACCAAACAATGTCGATAAGCCAAGGACCATCTAAACGACCAAAAACAGGTCCATTATCTTTAAATGAAAAAACTCTGATATTGAATTGTTATATATCATTGAAAAACAAGGATCCAAGTGCAAGTGTTGATGATATTGTGGAATTAACGGCTGCTATGTTGTGTGTTGCTAAATCAACAATTTATAGATTACTAAAAGAAAGCAAGAATGGAACTCTTCAACCCCCTAAAACTCCTTCAGGCCGAAAACCAATTGAGATCGATGAGTCATTAAAACAAAGACTAAGGCGTAAAGTCCATGGATTTTACTTACGAAAGGAAATTCCAACACTTGACAAAATTATGACATCAGTGCCAGAAGATACGGACTATCCAAAATTCTCCAGAATGACATTATGCAAACTTTTGAAAGATATGGGTTTCAGATATACAAAACATAATAGAAAATCTCTCTTGATAGATAAACCGGAAATAGTTTTTTGGAGAAGAGACTATTTAAGAAGCATTCGACATGCCAGAGAACCAAATTTGAAAATCTTCTACTTAGACGAAACATGGATAAATGCTGGATATACAGTTTCCAAATCTTGGCAAGATGAAAACATTAAAAGCGGAAGACAGGCATTCGTGGAAGGTTTGTCGTTAGGTTTGCAGCCACCATCTGGAAAAGGAAAAAGACGTATCATTGTCCATGTTGGAAGTTCTGAAGGTTTTGTTGATGGTGGATTATTAACTTTTATTTCAAAACGCACGGGGGACTATCACGAAGATATGAATGGGGATGTCTTCGAGGAATGGTTTGTTCAAATGTTGGATCTGATTCCAAAAGGGGCTGTTATTGTTATGGACAACGCAAGTTACCATTCACGGTTACGAGAAGCATTGCCCACAAGTCGTTGGCGTAAAGCAGAGCTTTTGGAGTGGCTTATTTCGAAAAATATCAAGTTTCCAAAAGATCCACTAAGGAAAGAACTTTACAGAATTGCAAAAATGAACAAGAATAAATACAAAACCTACATTGTAGAAGAAATGGCTTCTTCTCGTGGTATATCAGTTCTTCGACTTCCTGCTTATCATTGTGAACTTAATCCCATAGAATTAATATGGGCTCAGGTAAAGGGGGAAGTTGGAAAAAAAATACTACTTTTAAAATAAATTGTTTGAGAGTGCTGTAAGTCATGTGAGTAAGGAAAATTGGACAAACTGTATCGAGCATGTTATCAAAGTAGAGGCAAATATGTGGAAAATTGACAATATTTGTGATGATTTAATCGACCCTATTATTATTAATGTCAACAACGATTCTTTCTCTTCCGAGTCGGATAAAGAATAAAATGTAAGTAATAAATGTATTCCAATAATTATTTCTTTTCATTTTTTATTATATTATAATTTAAAACGTATTTTTTTCCCAAAATACACACCACTGCATTGCGTTATTGCTTATCTGCTAATCCTTTAACAATGAATAAACCCTAAACTTTGCTACAACTGAAACAAATACGGGGTCGATCTACCTGGTTTTTAGATTTACGGAAGAAATGTAATTTAAAGTAAGAGATTTATCAAAAATTTCATGGTGCTCCCGGTAAAGGTTTTGCATACTTAATTAGAGTTTATTACTCCTCGTACTTTTTGTACATACTATAAACAGGTTTTTTTATGGGGGATGGTAATCTATGATAGATAGGATAATCATGTCTAGATTTTAAGAAGCCTCAAGTTTCGGATGTTTCCTGTATGGGATATAGTTTCGTAGAGATAGCTGACAGAATATAGTACTCCGTTCATGGTAATAGAGACGTGTCGTATTTCGAATGGCGTTAACGTTACAGAGCGACAAGAGCTCTAGATGGCGTTTTACTTCAAGGGACGATGCTCGACTCATGTTCGTTGGTGACAAATACGGGATGATTCCATTTTGGACAATGATTCTTAACCGGATGACTGAATCTTGTTCCACAAGTCAGATATGGCTTGTCAATTAAGATAGTTGACGTTTACTAGTTTGGACACTAACCGCAAGTAACAATTGAAGGTATATTCGTTTTCATCTGAACTTTGAGCAATTATTTCATATTTTAACATTTATTGACACATTAACTTCTATATTTCAATATTTAGTAGCTTCACATTCTTATATAGACGTCTAACAATTCACAATTTTATTATCACATTCTTTCCACTTTGTAAAGTTGAAATATCATTTTTATTATTGCATATCGCACTGAAATTAAATTTCAGCTCCATTTTACTACATAAGAGACACTTTTGATCTATTTGGTGACATCTTGTTAATTATCACAGTTTGTAGGGCTGTAACTGGTATATGATTTACATGTTACTAAAGATTTAGTGTATTGTACATGATGATATCAGATAGTTGATAACATTAGAAACTGGTAAACATTTTAAATTAACCAACCATTGCTAACTTTTTTTCAGTTTATAATTAGAGTCGGTTACCTTATATTTATTGAGACATGTTATTACACCATCTGTTGAAGGTACTATTCCATTTAATTAAACTGATTAATTGGTAATAAAACGTGTTTTATTTGATTAACAATCGTAAGGGCAAAACAATATAAATAACATATTTGGAAAGGCTAATTTAATCACTACTGGTTTTTTGATTGATCAGTAAGGGTCTCTTGAATGTCCTGATAATCAAGTGGCGCCTTGAATAAAATAATATAGGACCAGCTTTCAAACATTCCTCACTAACTTATGGCCTTATGCTCCGGCGAAAAGCGAACCTTTGGCAATGTAACCTCACTTCTTGTAGTAACAACAGCAAGGTAAGGTTACAGCGTGTGCTGCGGAAGCCGCTTTGGCACTCTGTTAATATTATATTCCATTATTCTCAACAAAATAAGTAAGTTTCGTATTAATTGGTTGGATAATGAGCTTAGTTGTATGATGCGAAAGTGCTTTGCTACGGTAGTTGTTAGGGTTTGATCATCTTAATCTGGCCATGCGGGTGATATTTGTTATACGTTTAAAATTTTATTGAAGAATGTTTTCGGGTGTATTATCCAATTCAAAGGAAGGTTTTTGAAGATTTCGTTGCGAATGTAGTCTACACCGGGTGATTTATTATATTTAGCTGAGTTTAAGACTCTAAAAATTTCATTAGTGGAAAAGTTTATATCTAGATAAGGGTGGATATCGCCAAAATATTGTTAATCCCTATGTGAGTGCGTTTCATAGAACTTAATCATTGTGACGGTATCAGTTGTGGTTTTTAATTATCCTAGTTCCCAAAATTCGGAGGGGTTGCTGATATTATTAAATTCATTCATTGTAACGTTCTCGTTTGCTAATTTTCTTTAATAAGTTGTTTATACTCTTTTTTAATATCACTATTTGATATTAGTACATTCTGTTCAAAGTTTCTTAATAGTTTTTTGACATGTTTAACTTTTTCTTTGCGTCCATGCAAAAGTATCCAAACCATGGTTTTGAATTTGAGAACATATGATTAGTGTTGTTGTGGTTTTTTTCCATACCTAAGAAAATTTGGTTTTAGCTTGATTGCCTCATATATTTGATTGTTCATTATATTAATAGAACTTGAGTCTGAATGTATTCCAAAGATATATATAATATTTTTATATGGTGGTGTTTGGCAAGGTCCCACCTTATTATTGTCTCATTATAGCTATGATATCTGATTGTTCATTAGACCCCACAAAATATGCGTTTTCTATCTTCACAGTGCAACTCAGGTGATCTGAAAACAGGTTTTTATTGATACAGAAACTGTAAATTCAGTCTACACTGCTAACTCTTACCCAGACCAGATCTATTGTACTTCGTCCTGATCTCCCAATGTATGTATAAGCACCTTCATAATCCTCAAATCTACCGTTTATTGAGAGAAAACCTAGATCTTCCAATGCTTCTACAAGTAATGTTCCTCTAGTATTAACTAGGGAATCTTTTGACTTACGTGGTTCTAGCGGTGGATTGATATGTATTACGTTTTCTGAACCAAAATCATTCAGAACACCTACTCTCGCATTAAAGTTTCCGTGTAGAATAATCTCGTCATTTGAGAATTTTATTCATATTTCTTTTAGATTATCCTCAAGCATCTCTACACATACATGATAATTTAAGTCGAATTTTAAGTAGATCATACCTACAATAATAAGATAATTATATATATTCATTCTGTTAAATTTCCACATATTACATCTATCGATGACATCTAACGACTTCACACCACTAAGGTTTTTTGATATAAGTATTAAGGTACCCCCACTCCCTCTACCCTTTTGCTTATCTTTTAAAGCTTGGCATGAGTAAGTATGATAATTGTTCAAAATATTGGGTAAACTATTTTGAGAAAAGGTAATCCAGGTATCTAGTAAACCTATTATATGCTGCACAAATCATTAATTTCCTGTATTTCTAAATTATCTAAGTGTTGGCAGTTCCAAAATGTTATCTTAAAAGAGATCATTCCGTCCACAATCATTTATTTTTTCACCTCTGTATTCATTAATTTTTTGATGATGTTTCAACTTCTCTGTTCACTGTTGTTACTTTTTGTTGTTGTTTCTTCAGCGCCTTCGGAAGATCTCTAACTGTATTTTATTCCTTTCGCTGGAGTTTGTTCTGGTTGCCCTGTATCCTCTTCAATCTTGATTTCATTGTCATTTTGTTCTTTCAATTCCGATAAGGTGTATAGCTTATCGTTAATATATAATTCATTGTAGACGATCTTAATTCTACATCCCTTGTCTCTTGCACCTTTTGAGTATTTTAAGAGCTGTTTTCTTTGCTCTATAATTTCTTTGAGAATGTTTTCGTTAATATAGATATTTCTTCCCTTCAATCTTTTTCTTCCTTTCAATATGCCCAGCTTTTTATCCCATGTGTTAATTTTTAGTAATGTTGGTCTATTTTCAAGCTTGTTACGGTCTCCTATTTTTCTCGAATGTATTACATCTGACTCCACGTTTATTTTGCTGTTTACTCTTTTCAGTACCTCTCTAACCTTATCATTCAGTTGTTCCGCATTTTCTTGTATTTCCTCATCGATGCCAAGTATCATCAGGTTCTCCTTCTTAAATCATTTTCTATATGAATTACTCTCGTTTTCAATTTTTTCGTAGCTTCTCTAAATAAATAATTTTCGTCTTTCAGATCTTGGTTCTCTTTTTCCAATATTTGTAATTTTTTTTCTTCATTTAACGTGATCGGCTACAATGGCCACTCACACAGGTACAGTTAATTAATAATAGGAGTACATACTAATGTGTTAAATTTTTTGGTAAAGTTGTAGATTTTTTAGGAACTGCAGTACTGTAATTGCTTCGTTAGGGTTACTCAATAATTTTTCTATGTTGGAATTAAGGTGCAGCTGCTGTCTTTCTGTTAGGTATTGTGGACATTCAGTGAGAATGTGTTTGATTGTGATGCTACATTGACATTTTTGACAATATGGGGAGTTGCTACGGGACATCAGGTGACCGTGGGTAAGTTTGGTGTGTCCAATTCGTAGTCTTCTCATCACTGCTAAGTTTTGTCTCTAAAGTTTAGGAGGTTCCGTTATTTATGCGTGATTTATTGAAGGCTGGATATTGTGTAGACTTGAATTGATGGAATCCCAGTGTTGTTGCCACAGGCTTTTGAATTTGTGTTTGATAAATTGCTTAAGATCTTTTGCCGTTTGTATAGTGTTATCGGTGTTGATAGGTGTTGTGGTGTTTTTAGCTAGCTGATCGGCCAGTTCATTGCCCTCAATACCAATATGGGATGGTATACATATGATGGTAACTGTTATGTTTTGGGAAGTGATTAGTTGGTGGGTGTCGTGTATATTTTGTACAATAGAATGGTCGGTGAAAATATGTTTAATGGAGTTAATTGATGCAAGAGAATTAGTGCATATACAAACGTTCTTATGAGGTGCGGATATGTGCTTGAATGCTTGTAGGATACTGAATAATTCTCCGGTGTGTACACTACAGAATAAGGATATCGTAGATAAATATATAGGAGATTGTGAAGTTGTAACTGCACATCCCACTCCTGTCTCATTTTTTGATGCATCAGTGTACAATATCAAGTAGTGTTGATTTCTGTTTATTATCTCTAGAAATGATTTTTCAATTAAAGCGTTGTGAGTTCCGTTTTTTTTTGAGTTTGGTACGGGATTTGTTGATTTGTGGACTGTTTTTTGTCCAAGGGGGGATTAAAGAGAGTGGTATTGGAGTTGTTTGTGAGATATCGACTTTAATAGGCATTGATTCTATAATCATCGGTATGGTTTTCATTGTAGGAAATGGTGACATATTGGGTATGTTGTGATTGGTTGGTATTATTAGGTTGTATACGGGGTAAGATGGATAGGAAGATACAGAAACTGCGTAATTTGGTAGTAGTTGTTGGCGCCTTATCCACAAAGGTGGTTCGCGTGCTTCGCAATAAAAGTTTTCTGACGGACTGAAGCGTAACGCGCCAAGGCATAGGCGGAGGGCTGTATTTTGCACAGAATTCAGTAGATTGATTTGTGATTTAGACGCAGAAGTGTATATGAGGCAGCCGTAATCAAGCTTTGGTCGGATTAGTGCTCTGTACACTTTTAGAAGAGAGTTTTCATCGGCACCCCAGTGATAATTAGAAACCGTTTTAATGAGGTTTAGTCTTCTACACTCCACCTTTTTTATTTCGAGGATATGTTGTTTCCATGAGAGACGGGTATCGAATACCACACCCAGGATTTTGCAATGGTTGACTACTGGGAGAGGGATGTTGTTGGTTGAAATGTTGGGTACTGGGGATAATTAATGTTCAATAAATCTGATGATTTTGGATTTTTGTCGGGGATAATCTTAACCCCAGTTGGCTTGTTTTGTTTTGTAGAGTATTTACTGCAGTTTGAATGAGGGAAGAAGTAGTGATTATTGATTGCCCTTGACAATAAATCACTAGGTCGTCGGCGTACATTGCATGTTTGATGGGAGCAGTGAAGTAGGAGCAGAGGTCATTTGTTACAAGGTTAAATAAGGTGGGGCTTAGCACAGAGCATTGAGGTACTCTATCTGTTTGGGTGTACGTTGTTGAAAGAATACCGTTAAGACTTACTCTAAAGAAACTAAGAGATAGAAAGTTTTCAATGAATTTGAACATGTTTCCGTTGATATTGTAAAGCATTAATTTATTGAGTATTGTCTGCCTATGTATGTTGTCGAATGCACTTTCTATATCAAATGAGGCGAGCATGATTTCTTGTTTTTTGTTTAACGCTGTAGCAATGTGTGTTTGAAGCATAACCAAATTATCTCGAGTTGATCGATTTCGTCGGAATCCAGATTGTTCTTTCGATACATTCTTGTATTTATCTAGGTACCAAACAAGTCGCTTCTTAATCACTTTTTCCATAATTTTACACATAGTGCATGTTAGTGTGATGGGTCTATATGACTTAGGTGAGGTAGGTGCTTGGTCAGGTTTCTTAATAGGTATTATAATGGATAATCGCCATTGGGATGGTAATTTTTTGGAGGACCAGATTGAGTTGAATAGTTCCAGAAATTTCAGTTGTCCTAAGGTATCGAGATTTTGGAGAAAAATGTAGGGCAGGTCATCAGGCCCAGCTGCATTTTTTTGCAGGATTTTATTGCAGTAGTAAGTTCTTGTGGAGAGAAGGGTATATTGAGGGAATCTACGTCAAGTTTGATTAGAGAAGGGCCTGATGCCATTGTGTTTGCAGGGGTCGGGAAATTTTACTACGGAATTTAGCTTCGTAATGTTTGGCCATAATATCACCTATTTCTTGGTTATTATTTATTATATTTCCATTAGATATGATATTTGGTATTTTACTATTGGTTTTTTTCCCTTCAATGCACTTAATTTTTTTCCAAACCTGATTTGGAGGAGTACTGTTATTTATGAATGAAATGTAGCTTTTCCAGGAGGATGTTTTACTCTGCTTTATAATATATTTTGTTTTTGCTCTGGCTCTCTTGAGCTTAATCAAATTCTCGGGTGTTCTGTTCTGTCGATACAGTTTTAATGTCAGTTTCTGCTGTTCTTCAACACTTTTACAGGAAGGATTTCACCAAGGAACAGTTTTTTGCCCGTAGGAATGTTTAGTTTTATCTATGTAGGTCTCAGAATCAGATATAATGCATGCTTTGAAGAGCAGTATGTTATTATCCATATTTTCAAATAAAATAAGGGAGGATAATGTAGTTTCTGTTTGAGACATATACAGGGTTGGAAAAAACCTAAGAACTGAAGATATATTTGGGTTTTTCAGATTTTTCAAGGTTTTTTATGGTTTTTTAGGTTTAAAAAAATCACATTTTAAGCAAAACATTGATATTATATATGTAAATCCACATGAATTGGTGAATCCCCAGCCCTGCAGCATCCTCTAACTGTCTGTGCCTGTACCTTTAATATTTATGATTTAAAAGAAATTTGAACTTGGAAGAAAAGCTTTCTTTTTGGGTGGTTAATTTTGGATTTTAGTAGAAGATGGCTGTAATAGGAAGCTTTTAATCAGTATCTTAAAAGAAAGTAGAGAAAAACCTAAAAACCTACAATGGCCATATTTTAATAAGTAGGTTTGTTGAAAAAACCTAAAAAACCTAGTTTCAAAAAACCTGTAGTTGCCAACCCTGGACATATAGCTATCCCAATTAGCGCTGTTCAGTTGCCAATATGTTCTTGTTGAAATTTGTTGGTTAGGAGTTACATCGGAAGATATGACTATAGGAAAATGATTGCTGTCATACAGATCGTCTTGAACGTGCCAAGTTAGTAAAAGGGCCGACTTAGGGTTGCAGAGGCTTGGGTCGATAGCAGAGAAAGACTCAGAGGAAATATTGAGATGATTATTGGATCCTGTGTTTAGTAGGCATGAGCTAGAGCAATTTATTACATTCTCGATGGTTCTTCCTCTGCCAGATGTTGAATTAGATCCCCATAGGTTATTATGAGCATTAAAGTCGCCTACAAGTATGTGTGGATGTGGGAGTTGGAAGATGAGGTTTACTAATTCCACTTCTGTAAGCGAATAGTTAGGTGGAATATATATATATGCTACAGACAGTCAGTTTATTTGGGCACCAAATAGTTACTGCTATAGCTTCAAGATCGGTGGTGAGAGGCAATAGCGATGAGAATGGTTCGTTACAGGTGAATATATATGTACCACCGCTAGCTCTATTGCAGTTTTCACGTATGTAGTGATAGCCTCCAAAGTTTTTTTAATTGGGAGTTTAGAGACTTTTGAGTTTATTCCTTGGAGGCATAGTATTTGGATGTTTTGCTCGGATATAAATTGTTGGATTCTTTCCAGACGTGGAAAGAAACAGTCACAATTCCATTGTATTATCTTGACGGTTAATGGTAATCAAAAAGAGAAAAAAAATGCTTTGCGAGTAATTGTGTGTACTTATGTTGATCGTGTTGGTACTGATGTTTATTTAGCTCATCATCAGTTAGCTTTTCAGATGTACAGCTGCTTTTATCATCGAATGTATCTTCAGCATTAAGTTGATGTTTTATTTGTTTTGAATTCTCGAGATTCGATTTTTTTTAGGGATCGTTCTTTGGTATTGGAGAGTAGGAGAGATAAATCGTTTAGAAAACCTTGAATATTTGGAGTGGAGAAAAGAGCATCATTGAATGGGTCTGAGCTGCCAAATGAATTTTCAAGGAAGGCAGTCAGTTGGGTTTGAGTGAGAATGAGATCATTCGGTTTATTTTTGAAGAGATCGTGTAAAGCAGTGTTGATACTGGTTGTCAGTTTGGAATCTTCTATGGGAGATGTTTAAGGTTTTTTTAAAGTAGGCTTAGGTATAGTTTGGGATAATGTTAATGATGGGGGAGGCATCTGGTTTTCTGTGGGGGTTGAAGAGGGGGGAATTTGAGGAGTTTCCGTGTTGCTGGCCGAGGATAGAGCTCTTTTTTGACCATGAGTTAAACAGTCGAGATTGGGGAGTTGTCCTTGGTCCTTTGATGTTGTATTAGTTTGATCATCAATAGGGGTTGAAATTTCAGATGCGATTACTGGGGAAGACATTGGGAGAGAATCGTTTGTTTGCAGTTATGGATTTTGGATAGGATCACTGGGAGGCTTAGTACAAGCCTCGGCAGTATGGCCGGGTTGTTTGCACAGAAAACATTCCAGTTTGTCAGTGGAGATGAAAATTCTATAAGGAGTATTATCATGTATTATTGAGAGAGACGTTTGCAAGGAAAAATTATCTGAATCTGGTAAAATAAAAGTCATTCTTCGGAAACTCATAATGTGTGCGTCGTCGTCATCTGGTACACCACATTTCAGAAATGAGACAGTGGAGGCTAATTGCAGGCCTATGCTCTCGAGTGATTTTTTAATGATAGAATGTGGTATAGTAGGGGAGACTTTAGATGTAAGTATTCGTTTGGCGGCTGTAATAAGTCTTCGTATAGGGATAATAGTTGATTTTACAGATATGGTATCGTGTGTTTTGAGTAATTTATCGACGATAGATGTGGAACTCAAATAAATGCACACACGGTTGTTCAATATTTTAGAAGCAAATAGAACAGAACATTTTTTGGATTGACGATTTCACCAATAGCTTCTATGTATTCAAAAAGAGCTGTATCGGGAATAGTATGCAAAACAATTGCCTGTTCTCTTTTGGGAAAAGTTTATTTGAGCTGCGGCTACGTAAGATTTTGTAATAGTGGGAGGATTAAGTGGTATATATGAGGATGGTTGAGGTTGCGTTTCAGTTCGTTCCATTTTTGTGAGAGGTCCTGGATACCAAAACCTCTACGAGTAAAAGGACAAGAGTCCTAGATGGAATCTTGGAAATGAAAGGAAATAACAGTCACCTGTGTTAATGGTCCGCCACTGGTGAAAACTATGTTCTTCAGTTGATGAAGTTATCCGTTTATAAATGTATTTTTGTAGGCTCATTCACAAAAAATGTAGAATCTCACATTATGTAGTCATTCACTTTTTCACAAGACCATAAAAAGGAATAGAAACTCGTAATTAGTAAATGTATTGTTTAGACGACCGATAAGTAATGTTAACTCGTAGGCTGCCTGAATATGAATCAATATTTGTAATTGACTGTGGATATTGTCCAGTTTTTGCTCGACTCTGGCATTTCGTTGATCCATATTTTCTAACTTTTGCAGTATCTCTCTCTAAAAATTATTTTTTTATTCGGAGTTTAAGATTCATTTCAATTTTCAATTGTAGAAGCCTGACCTGTGGTAATGTATTCAACTCTATATATTAACAAGTTTATGGAAAAAGTAAGTATTTATTCCTTGTACTTTATTAATTTCTGGCGTATTATAACCTGGCTTTTTTCAAATTAGATCTTCTTACCAGTTCTTTGATGTTTTTATTACATGTATATATACACTGTCGTCTTTTATAACACAGTTGTGAAAGGTGTAGGATTCAAATTTTTTTTATTTCTCACTCAATCCACTGATTTTACTGGAACGATCTAAAATTACACATTCTTTAAGCAACTTCAGAACCGGTCTCCATTTATTTTAAATAGAAAAGCCTGTATATTTTTAATTTTTAAAACTCTTTCGAGGAGTCGATTTCAATGTTGTATTCTTGATGTCTATTATTTTCAATAAGCCCAATTGAAAATCACATTATTATTATTATTTTGAATTTGATGGCTGTAGTTGCCAAATGAAAGAAAATTAAAAAAAATGGCTGATATGTCCATATCCCAAATTTTCAAATGCAATGCTGCGTATCGTCAAAAATTTGATTCCTATTTGACTTTAAACTTGACATGAAAAATAGAAAAGGGGCATCAAAGCCGTTTTTCCAATTTTCTACTGTTTGATTACTACAGACATCCTTACTCAAAACAATGTGACTTTTGAGCGGCTGTAGTTATTTTACTATACATATTAGATATTAAGGTTGAGTTGCTGTAACCAAACATACTGTTATCGCTTTGTTACGATCGTAACTGCCTGTTACCATTTTGTCATGACTAACCCTCACCCGCAACGATAATTTTGCTACCTTTGCCATTATGGGAACGAACATATGTAGATGTTTCTATGAATTTTTTAGCTTATTACTTATTGGAAAGATTTAAACAAAATAAATACAAAGTACATTTATAAATCAGAAGCCTCCATTACTAAGGATTCATCGGAATCTGTGGATCGTGCACACCAACATTGGCATTATAGAATGGTAACAAGACATATATGCCGATGGCATGTTTGATACCTGCCTGATATCTGTGGTTCTAGCAATGCGCCCTAAGGGTGATTTGAAATGTATAAAATATATAGGGTGGTCTATTCAAAATATAGAAGTTTGATATCACTTCACGTACCATATGAGGAAGTTTATCCAAAACATCTTAGATCGGTAAGCCACCACAAAAAGATTTCAAATTAATCTGCATATCTTCACACTGAGATTGTCAGTATCTGATGAGATAAACAGAAAAACACTTTACAACGTTTATTTTATTTATTGAGCATCATTTCTATATTAAATATTATATATGATCATACTCAAAATATTGCAATTATTAAAACTAAATGGAGACGCATTATAACTTGAATGGTTTTGTGAGTGTAAGTTCACCACGCTACTTTGGATTGTAACTGAATTTATTTCAGCGTCGAGAGAACGAGTGGTATGATAAGCCTGTGTTGCAGTTTCACAAATCGTTCAATAGCTGAAAAATCTGCACCACTGTCTGAAAGTGTCGAGGTAGAAGAACGCCGGATACAATGTCCCGTATGGACATGCGGCTGCTCCAATTTAAAAAAAGGCTATAATAGACGGCATCTTCGAAAATGTATCTACACCAATTGGCTGATTCGAACATTTACCATTTTTATAATAAATAAAAAAGCGTTTGTGTTGGGTATGTACTGGTCTCAATGAGATATAGCTTTCAACTGAACTGATAAGGGTACAGGAAGATACCGTTCTACCTGCACGAAGAAGAACCATGATAGTAGCACGGCTACAGGGAATCATGGAGGAAGATACACCGGTTATGATGGAGCCAACTAACCACCACGAAGAGGTTGACAAAGGAGGGTTATTTGGAAAAGGATTAATTACGTCGGCGAAAGAGATCCCAGTACGTGTGATAAACGTGAATAATTAACCAGTTACCATCACTGCATACCAGTGACGTCTATAGTTCGTCAAACAACGACCACTGACAATTTTAATGCCAGATTCGAACAGATGTTATCAGTAGCTGGTTAATCCTTGAATCGAACTGAAAAAGAGAATGAGAGAATTTCTCTTGCAGTATCAAGTCCTATTCATATAAAAAAAGAAGGAAGGACTGGTAAAACATCAGCCGTCAAAAACAAAAACGATACTGGTCATGCCAAGCCAAATAGGCATTCAGCTCGAAGACTTCCACAAGCGAAGAGAGAGGAAGCTGAAAGAATAATTCGAGAGATGACAGAAGAGAAAGTAATAGAACCATATACTAGTCCATGGGTGTCTCTAGTAGTGGTCGTCAAGAAAAAGGATGGAACTACGAGATTCTACGTGGATTATCGCCAGCTTAATAACCTGACGAAGAGAGACATCTATCCTCTACCTCGAATTTGCGATACGCTAGATACTTAGGCCAGCAGCAAACTTTTTTCTACTTTGGACCTGAAGTCTGGTTAGTACCAATTAGGAATGAACCCAGAAGACAAAGAGAAGACTGCTTCTACCCCCGGATCTGGATTATGACAATTAAACGTCATGCTATTCGGGCTCTGTAATGGACGACATTGTAGTACTGGCAAAGACATTTGACGAACACCTAAAGAATTTTGAAGCCGTATTCAAACGACTCCAAGCTACCCAGCTCATGTTAAACCCGAAAAAATGTCAGCTGTTCCAGAACCGAGTAAAGTATATAGTGAGCAATGAAGGAGTGGCGGTGGATCCAGAGAAAACTGCTTCCATTCAGCAATGGCCGCAACTAACAGACAAACATCAAATTAGGAGTTTCCTTGGAGTTTGCGCATATTAATGAAGATTTATCAGTGAGTTTGGAGATATTTCCATGCCTCTAACTCGACTTACAGAAGAAGCAAGATCTTTCCAATGGGACGAAGACTGTCAAACGGCTTTTTAAACCTTGAAGAGGCATTGAACCGCGGCGCCGATATTAGAATACCCATTTACAGAGGGAGACTTTATTCTTGACACTGACGTAAGCGAAGTATGAATTATAGGAGGGCTGTCACAGATCCAAAGAGGGCAAGAAAGAGTGCTGGGATATTTCAGCAAACTCCGCTCCAAACCAGTATGAAACTACTGCGTCACAAGAAGAGAACTTTTGGCGGTAGTGAAGTCCGTGGAATACTTTTACCAGTATCTCTATGGTAGAAAGTTTGTAATCTGGACTGATCATGCAGTACTCAAGTGATTAATGCAGTTCAAGATTCCCGAGGGCCAGATCTCTAGAGGGATTTAACGACTTCAAGAGTATGATTTCAACATCGAACATCGAGTTGGTATGAGTCACCGGAATTTCGACTTCCTGTCCAGATGGCCGTGCCCAACAGACTGCTCCAACTGCAACAAGGCGGATTCTAGGGAAGCTGAAGTTTCAAGACTACTGTAGTCAACGAAGAATGGTTACCTACCAGGATCATAGAAGATCAGGAGAATGATCCTCACCAAAGAAGTTTCGGCAATGGAAGGAAGAAAATCGGTGACCTACATGGCAAAAAGTGTCAATATTTTCACCGACCCTCAAGGCATATTGGGATCAGTGGGACTCCCTTGTCCTAGAAGAAGGGCTGTTGAAAAGAGTCCTTGAAAACGATGATGGTTCCGAGATGAGGAGACAGCTAGTTATCTCTAGAACGAGAGTAGCTGAGGTACTGAAGAAGTTACACGGAAGTCCCTCAAGAGGTCATCTGGGAGTGAAGAAAACCCTTTAGCAAGTCCGTGAAAGTTTTTGTTGGATGAACAGCTCCGACGATGTGAAGGACTGGTGTAAGAAATGTACGACTTGTGATCCGAGTAATGGACCACATCGCAAGAGAAAGGTACCTATGAAACAGTATAATATTGGAAGCCCATTCGAAAGGATCGTTTTAGACATCGCTGGACCACTTTCGACGACAAAAAATAGTGGTAAATACATCTTGGTAGTAATGGATTATTTCCCAAAGTGGATGGAAATTTACGCGATCCCGAATTAAGAGGCCACAACTGTCGCGGATGTATTGGTGAAAGAATTTATCAGCCGATATGGAGTGCCCGACGAGGAGAAAAGGATTTTCTCCAAAATGACAACAATCCTGGGAAGGTCCATACTTTATCAAGAAAAGGATCAATTACGTAATATAACACATAAGCAAGATCCCCAACGGAAACTCGGAAGGAGTAAACCATATTCGGGATGTCTGACCCTACCTTCGATGAATTTATGGGCGCGTAAGGAGGTACCGGGAATGTTAGATATGGAGTCACTTCAGAACAACGACAAGATTTGTTCACTCTCCGGGAAGATTATTCACTGGCATAAAACATCCCCACCCGTATCAAGAACGCACGAGGGTTGGCAACCGTCTTTCGAAAGAAGTTCAGGCAATTAGAAAAACTTGAAGACCAGATTCCTACCTCTGGCAAGACACTGAGACTGAAACACTATTCCCGGCACGTCTTCTACGTGGTAACTAAAAATGAATTTCAAGATTGATCTACCTACCTCGATGTGTGGGAAGCACTTCGAAACTTCCGAGACCATGTGTTGGAATCCAGTGTGGAAAAACTGGCTATGCCTAAGATAGCGAGTAACCAGTTGGATTGGCGAGTCATCAGGAACATGGTAGAGGTGATCTTCCAAGATATCGGTGTCCAGATAATAATTTGCAGCTACAACCTCCTTTATCAGTATCCGATGAAGAGGTGCCCTGTTATTTCCATAAGATCGGAAAGTGTAGAAATGGGGCCAGTTGCCGATTCAAACATCCAGCCTTGGCTATATAAAATTCAAGCAGGAGCTTCCATTTAAGGAGGAGGTAATGTTACAAAATAGCACACTAGTGTAGCCCCTGAAGCCGGCTCTGCCTAAGCCATCTATGAAAGTTAAAATTTTGGTGGATGCGCAGGGATTTCTTAGAACTGTTTACGATTTTTGTGAATATCTTATCAAGACATTGTTTTTGTTACCAGTCTTATCTAGAAAATTCCAGGGAGCCGATTGGTTTTGTGTGAGCCACAATCTAGAATTATCTAGTAAAAAAGGCAATAATATAGAGGACCGACCAGCCGGAGAAATCGGTTTATTAAGTGATCTCGTGATATAAACAGCATTGTCTAAGTAGTGAAGTGTTGATATGAATTAATGTAAGTGAATATACTGTGTATATAATATAAATTAGTGAATAGTGTAGTGAATAAATAAATTATGTTAGGAGACATAACGTGTTTGTATGACTTTATCCCACCAGTAATAAAAAACGTTTAAATAAATAAGAAAATACATTACATTATGCCCCAATTGTAAAATTAAAGTTTTACTAGTAAAATCGTTCGCGCAAAAACTCAGAGTACATCACTTTATTCAGTTTATTTGCTCTCTTCAAATATGTATACCAAATTAGTAAAAATCCTTATACTGGATGTGGTTTTTGGTGTGGAATTGAATGATAATCTCTTAAATACGGACCTCGAAATTGAATCTTGTAATAAACTAATAACAAAGAGATGTTTTAGTGTTGAAGGTTCAAAACTTTAGACAAAATAGTATCCGTGAAAACCTAATTTGATTTAAAAAATTACTTTGTTTTAAGTTTGGACCCCAGGAATTCGCACAGTTTGACAGTTTGAGCAAAATTTTTACTAGTAAATGTAAAAACCTTGAGCGCACACTGTTCAAAGATAATATTACTAAATCTCTCGATATAAAAAACTGTTCCTGTTCTGGTCACCAATTCTTCATACTATTTTCCGACAAAACTTTCAGTTCTGCTGGTACACTGCTTATGAAACTCGATTTGCCCTCGTATTATATGTCTAAATATCTAAATGTTTCCGGAAACTTGTTATAAAATAGACTGATGTCATGTAGTTCAGTTACCGTCTCCGTTACCAGTAAAAATTCATGTAATCATTTTCATAGTTGGATTTTATCTTAAAGGTGGATGTCTCACAAACGAACAAGCAGAGCCATGGAAGAGATATCAGTCTTGGATTTATCGCATCGTCAAATGCACATTAAATGAAAAGAAAACTCCGTCAAGACCAATGAAAAGGAGCATATTTCTCGAAATGGCTGCACCTAGAATAATGAAAATATCCATCTGCCATAGAGATTACAAGGAAATCAATAAGGACTTCATTATATGATCCCTCTGGCTTTGCCCTTAACAGATTTCAGTTCAGCTTTTGGTTGGGACCTCTCCTCGTCTTATTTCTGTAATCCCTTACATTGCTGGCGTATTAAGGGGGTTCGAAGGAAAGTCGTTTATGTAAGCAGAATGAAATTAATCTGATGTGGTCTACATAAGAGGATTATTTTTTAATATGCATGGTATAGTTTGTATCGTATAGCTTCAGAGAATTATGGCAGGAATTTATACAATCAGGCAAACTTGACCAACATTCATTCATGAAGTGAAATGAAGTAGTCTCCCTATTTTGTTTTTCATAGAAGATTCACTGTCGAGGGAGTGAGAGAAGTACTGTAGTTTCACCATTTAACCCTAGCAAATCTGCTACGTCGCCGTTAATTTACAAAATTTTGAAAATTAAGAATTTATTTGGGCTAGATGCTTCGAGTGTCACATCTGCTACAATCTTATGTACACATACATAATGGCTATTTTCGTGAAATATGTAGTAGTAATTTCTCAGTTGAAGTTAATTCTTGATGTGTTCTACACGTAGTTAGTGGTGTTGTACTAGTTCCTAGATATGTCCTTGTTTTCGTTATATAAAACAGTTTATTTACGATAAAACGACGATGATGTCATTTTTAGTTACTTTCCTGCTTATCAGAATAAATAATAATTTACCAACCGTGAATACAATTTATCCTCAACAGCCAGGTCAATTTACAGCTAACAGGTTGGCAAAACTTCAAGACGTTGTCAAATCAGCTGGTAAAATTCCCCAGTTTGTTTTGACATAACAGAGGTGAACAGCCTAAAAGCCCACCTAAAAAGAGACAACGCATGAGACCTACTGTTGAAATTGATAACTTTGATCAAAATGCTTTCCCAAATGTTATATACCAAATGTATGGAAACAGTGAGTATATTGAATTCACCGTTTTATTTTATTCACAATTAACTAACACAATATTTTTTGAGAGGAACACATAACCTTGAAAACTTCAAGAAACAAATTCCAGGAGCATCAACTCTTTAATGTTTAGTGTTTTAAATGAAACTCACTGTTGCTAGCTAATTTCACAATATAATAAAAATTGTTGAAACATGAGTAGATTCCACTAAGTAAGGGTCGAGACAGTTAATTTCTTTAATGTTTGTTTAACATCACTCTGGAAGATAGTGAGAAATATTGGATTCAAATACCAAAAAGATTATCCTCGTCGTGGTTTAACCCTTTCAGTGGATTTGTCCTCCTGGAGGGACATCGTTTTCCATAGCATGCAATGGCGAAAAATGAAGAATTATGAACTTAAGTCGCTTTGTACCTGACACTGGACATCGGTAACAATGCGTTGGCGGAGCGTGCGCCGTGTGTGGCTCGAGTTACGAATTTTAGATGTAAACAAATACCAGTGCGTTGCTGGTAGCCGTTGTACGTACATATATGAAGTGACACTTTTAGTTGTTTGAGTGTAGTGAATGTTGAAATATTTCCTCTTCACTACTGTTTTTGGTAAGTATAAAGACTATTCATTGAACTAGAATATACTTGATAAATGGAAATTTGTTACACATTCAGTAACGGATCGATATAAAACTATGTCCCTGGCAAGTGACAAATGTACTATATCAAAAATTACGTAGGTATGAACATTTATAGTGTCACATTTCGATCACAGACTATTTTCATAGAAGTGTCTTACTAGTAGATATTTTTTTTAGCAGAAAATGTCGCGTAATAGGCGTAGTAAGGTTCTAACTGAGGAATAATTGCTTGTGTTGTTAGAAAATGACGATATTTCTGAAATCGATGTACTTTCTGATGATGACGATGCAGGATGCGATGCTGAAGTTCTAGAAAGTGATCAAGAAAATAACAGCGATTTTGAAGATAATATTATGGAACCAGATATAAATAATAGAGAATTGGATATTGCCAATAGTGGTGAAAGTAATGCTGATGAAAATAGTTTTGAGCAACAAAACGAACTTGAAAATTTTCATAAAGAATATGGTCTAACCATGAAAAAGGACATTGCCTGGATACTTGATGCAATATATAAAACAAGGGATATCAGATGGCACGGACAAAATACATTAGCAGATCCTGTAGTTGAATTAGCTGCTCCTACAACCTTGTTCAGTCGGTACAAACCATACAAGTCGAGTCCGTAAGTAGGGATGGCATTGTTGTTACGAAATGGTTCGACAATAGGGAGGTTGTATTGGGGTCAAATTTTGTCGGTATAGGAAAAAAAGACGTATGTAAAAGATGGGATGAACCGAAGAAAGCGTGTGTCAATATATCTAGGCCAGAAGTTATACGTAGTTACAATACAAGTATGAGAGGGGTAGACAAGCAAGATTTTCTCTTGATTATGTACAGATCTTATATTCGATCTAGGATATGGACAGTGAGGCTAATTACACATGCAGAAGACCTGGCATCAGTGAAATCATGGTTGGAATATAAAAGTCAAGCTGTTCACTTGGGTGTTCCAAAACAGAAGATCCTCGATCTGATGGCTTGTCGACAATCTGTAGGTGAGCATTTAATTTGTACCAGCCCACCTGTGAAAAGAGGTGGACCCTCAAAAGATAATCTAGAAGAACCATCCAAACGACAAAGAACGGAATCTAGACCTATAGCAGAGTACAGACATGATGGTTATTTATTGTCACTTTCCAGAATTCGATGAGAACAAGGATAATTCAAGGTGCAAACTGGAAGGGTGTAAAGAAAAAACACACGTTTTTTTGTACAAAATGTAAAGTACATATGTGCTTTCTAAAGTGCAGAAACTATTTCCAAAAATTTCATTGTGTTTGAATACTTATAGGTATGTGTTTCATTTTTGTAGTTTCACGTTCTAAACAATAAAATATTTTCTAACTGATAAACATTATTTTTTTCGCAAGTCGTAAAGTGGATTTGTCTCTCCACGGGGGGATAATATTTTTTTGTGCTAAATTCCTTCACTTGGTTGCAAAATACGTGTGTATTTTCAATTAAATATTTTTCGAGACGATTTTTCCTGATACGCCACTGAAAGGGATAAGGGAGTTGTCACATATTGCATTAAAACGTGTACATTTTCTATATGGATATGTCAAGATAAAAAGGGAAGGTTTATATCAATTTGTGTTTTTGGATGAGACCTGGATATTTAAAGACGGTACTATTGGACGTTCTTGGCAAGATTCTAATCATAGAAGCGTAAAAAAAACCAAAATTGGTGGTCCAAGGTAATTGAATAATAAAATTTAGCAAATAATTTATGCCATTTCAAGACCTTTTCAAATATTCACTAGTCACACTATTTCATTTAAATCTATATAATTATTAATAGTCGTTTTCAGCTATGCAGTTTATCTAGAAAACCTAGTAGTAATTTGTTATTTCCTCATTGTAGGTATATAGTATTACATGCTGGTTCCTCTTCTAGATTTATCCCTGGAGCACGGCTGGTTTTTTTCCTCTGAAAAACAAGATGGTGATTACCACGGTGAAATGAACCGAGAAAATGTTTTGCATCGGTTTGAATACCAGCTTTTAGTAAACTTGGAGGAACCTGCCACAATTGTAATGAATAATGCAAGTTATCACAGTACAGCTACCAATAAGGCTGATTTACAGAACTGGTTGATTCAAAATGATATTCCTTTTGGAAATACTTTCCTCAAAACCCAATTTAGTACAACGGTAAGTTGATATGAACATTTTTCAATATATTATAGTAATACTTAGATAACTTTTTTTGTTTAAATATATGCATATTTGTAGGAATAAACCACCAACAGTATATGAAGCTGACATATTATCTGAAAAATATGGTCACAAAGTGCTTCGACTTCCGCCTTACCACTTAAGTTCAACCCAATTGAACTAATTTGGGGCATAGTTGAGAAATTTTATAGAGATCATGTGGGAACTGATGGTTGTTCTTCAACAGAACAAGCAATAGGTGTATGGAAAAAGTCTTTAGCAAAACTGACTCCTGATATTTGGTCAAAGACAGTAGAGCACACTGAAAAAATTATACAAGATGGGTGGGATAGAGAAGTAGTATTTGACAGACAGGATGTGCCTCCACTTATTATTAATTTTGACAGTGACGATGAAGATAGTGATGATTTTTTAGTGGAGTAGTGGAAATCTTGTGTTTTATTTTTTGTATATTTTCATCCAATTTGCTTTATTTCCATCTTTTCAAAATCACTAAAAACTATTATTAAATAATTAGGTACAGTTATTTTATAATGCACAAATTAAAACAACGACCAATGTATATCTACATAAATAATTCGGATAAAATGGGAGATTTTTATATCTCGATCATACAAGCCTTTAATTTTCAAATGAATATTGTTGACTTACGCCCTACGGGGCACGGAACAATGAAAAAGAAGAACTGTCAATCTAACATCAGATTGACTTTTCTAGTTTTCGTTAAGTAAAGGAAAAAACTACAGCTTGGCAACATCACAGTATTTTGTTTTGCAACATCATCGTCTTTTTATCGTAAATAAACTATAAACAGTTATAATTTTACTTTGTAAAAATAAGGATAATAAACTTGAGGGTAAGCTTTATTATTTAGTTATTATTCTATAACGAAAAAATCAGTTTTCTGTTATATTTTGAGGAATAATTTTGGTTACAACCATTGAGATACATTGGCCTGAAATTACTACAATTTTGTAAATGTCATGAACAAAACGCAAATATCGTTCATTAAGTCTTTAGACGTAGGTACTGTAACATTATTATTGCAGAAAAATATTTTTTATATCATGTAATTCCGCCAAAATTGTTTACTCTGGTTTTGGAGGATGTCTTCATGAAAGTCAATTGTAGGAAAAAGGGAATAAACATCCACGGTGCATACCTAAGCAATTTAAGGTTTGCTGATGATGTCGTCCTGTTTGGAAGAGATGAACAAGAACTAACTAAGATGTTGGAATAACTACATGTAGAAGCTGCCAACATTGGACTACATATGAATAATGCAAAAACACAAATCATGACAAACGTTCATGATGCAGACCAAACCATTACGATTCATGGACAAACTATTAACAAAACACAATCATACATATAACTTGGATAATCAGTGACACTAAGTGAACAAAACCAAGAAATTGAGATCGATAGAAGAGTCAGATTGGGATGGGCTACCTATGGTGAATTGAAATACGCTTTCAACATGGAAATTTCCATGGCATTAAAAACAAAAATCTACAACGAATGCATTCTCCCGGTCACTACATACGGATCCGAGACCTTGATCCTAACTAAAAGGATTATAATCCTTTTAGTCAGTAATTATTAACAAACTAAGAGTACATCAGAGGGCCATATAGAGAAGAATACTGGGAATATCACTGAGAGATCACAAATCAAACCAGTGGATACGAGAAAGGACAAAGGTAACCGACATCAATACAGAGATTCAGTTCATTATAGTGGCAATGGAGAGGACATGTTGCAAGACACAGAGAGAATTGGAGTGGACAAATCACTAGTTGGAAACCGTGGGAGAAACGAAGAAGTATTGGCAGACCACAACAGAGAGGGTACGATGATCTGAAAAAATTCGCTAGGCTGATCTGGAACCAGAGAGCAGCAAATAGAAGTGCATGGTCAAACATGAAAGAGGCCTGTTGAAACAAAAACCTCTTACTCTCAGGGTAAAAATTATTTAAATAATTGAAAGTATTAAAAGAGAGTAGGTTCTTTCCAAACTGACAAAGAGATTGGAGATAACGGAGCCAGTTCTCAGGGCTCTGTTATCTGAAAGAAGTTTAATTAAAGAAAAAAAATGTGAAAAAGAAAGAGAAAGAGAGGGAGAGAAAAACTAAAAAACAGTAAAGTTACATCAATAGTAAGGGCGCCACTAACTTTGTTCCTAAACAAAATTAGAAAAAAATCAACCTCCTTAATCAGTCAACTCTTACCTGCTGTGCTCTGCTAGTTTTTAGACAATACTTATGCAAAAAAAATGTACTGAAGGCTATTTCACAGGTCTTTCTGTATAATAAATAAAACAACAGACTACTAATATGTATGAATATAATGAATGAAAAAATATTTAAACGTGTTACATAGTTTGACAATAATAGGTTAGTAAAAGTGTGTATGTGAGAAGAAAAAGAAAGTATAAATAAAAACTAAGACAAGCTGTACAAATATGAATGGTGAAGCCATACAATATAATTTTACTTATCTTGAAGTAGCAAGTCGAAGTCGATTCTCCATAAAATCTTCCTAGGTTAAATAATTCTCAGTATAATACATAGTTGAGTATCTAGATCATGAATTGGCTCTTATGGAAACACCATTTCTTGTGAGTCAATACAAATTGCCGACAAATCTTCACCTTAGTTCTTCCGTCGGGTGATTTTAGTTAAATTTACCGGAATAGTTAAATTATTCCAGGCGGTATCGCTACAAGAACACCAAGTGTGTTACAGATAGACCTTTTTTTAATTAACACGATAATTAGATATCTGTCCAGTGACATATATGAAACTGTACTTATCATTTTTTTACAGATATACAATCTAGTTTAATGATTTGTCCTGGACAAAAACCTTTATCAATTTAAGAAAATATTACACAAAAAAAAATAAAACCTACCAGTAATCCCTGCGAATTTGTTCTTAGAACAAGTTTTTTTAATAACCATACTGAATATTTAAAACTTTTATCAGGATTTCTGCGACTACCATTCTCTATTACAATCTCTCGTATAGTGCCGCATTCCGAATTTCTATTCAGGATTTTTTTCTGTGAGATATCTATACAGTTTATTCCACCAACATTTAAATAGTTGTTTAAAACATTGGCAAGGAAGGACGTGTGGTCTATTCCACCAATAAATTTAACATGCATCGCTGAATTATTTATTTAAAACTCTATTAGAAATGTTAACTGCTAAGTGAACGTTTCATACCCCTAACAGCCAAGAAAAAAAATTTTCAAAAAAAAATTTTTTGTTATATAATTAAACTATTGAGACCAAAAAAAACGAGGGAAGAAAATTTAAAATAGAAACTTTAAAACATGAGAATCACATATGAGTAAAAAGGAAAGTCCTTACTATTTTTAAAAAAAACATTGATGAAGTCAATATTAATATATATATATATATATATATATATATATATATATATATATATACATACATATTTTGTACATATTTATACACCCCCAATAAAGTTCATCCCCATATTGAGACTAACATAAACTTTAAGCTTCTGTGTTATTAAGCACTTATTCAAAGTAACAGTCTACCCAATTAGTAACTGCTCTTACTTATCAACATAGAACCCTAAATCGAATACGAAAAAAATTTACATTAGGAAAACCAAAAACCCAGATATGCATTTTCAGGGACTTAAGTACTGACACAAGGGAACAGTCTACCCGTTTAGTAACTGAACTTACTCAAACCCTTAAAATACAGCATAACAAAAGAAAATTTTAGACAAAAAGAAATGAAAGATAAAAAACACACCCTCATACATGTTCTGCACTGTCTGCATCCGATATCCACCGTCAGGTCAGATGCTGAGAATCCCCATGGCTCAATATAGAAACAGAAGGTGTGCCAAGTTGTAAGTGATCACACAAGACCGAAATTGCGCAAACTTAGCAGCAAAGAGAGCCTCGTATTCCGATTCAACTGCTTCCACATTGCCCCATAACAACTTCAAACACCCCACACCGCAATGTAGCTCGAACGAAGACACTACACAACGTCCAGTTCAGAGTACTGCACACTCAATGATATTCTAGCATATCATTAACGCTAAAGTAATAACCTGAAGGGTTATTAAATGATACCAAAAAGACAAAGTCGGGAAGAAACATAAAAAGATATAGAAAAAGATTAAAAGTTGGAAATTTATTAAGATGGTCCAACATTAACCACCCATTATATGAAAGACAAGTTAGGTATTTGTCACGAACCTTATTCACTGAGTGCATATTTGTTCTGAAGGTAAGGAATATAGGAAAAGACATTTGCCCAGGAGTGATATTTCAGGGTTGCTCCTCGTTATCCGTAGACCGAACTGCAAGCAACACTGGTGGGAATAAACTCACAAGAATACTACCCCAGATAAATTCTTTAAATCAAAAATAAAAGTTAAAATAAAATGATAATAGGAAGAGAAAAGAATAACATAATATGGCTCAGATAAATAGGTCGATAAAACTCATAACTAATTGTCGTATCCTATAACTAATGAAAGGAAAGAAAAGAAAAAAGAAAAAAACTTACTATTCTCATTGAGAATATAGACGTCACAATCAGGTAAAGGAACATCAAAAACACTTCGCAATATTCACAAGAGGGAAGAAGTAAACTTTAAAGAAAATACAAATACTGTCACAAGGGAATGGACGATGATTCCTGCACTAACATATTTAACAACAACAAGTCATTATCTAATGGTGAGGTAACCAACTCCAAACTTATTCGTATCTACTTTTCGATATTGTGAATCATTAAGGTAAAGATATTGTGTTTTTAATGCCTAGATTAATATTATAATCTAGTGTATATGAGTCATAGTCAGGTAAAGAAATATCAAAAAGATATTTTGATGTTTCTATGTAGATAATAATAAGAATTCATAAGAATCCTAAATAGCAAACAGAGAGAAAGTAAATTAGAGGAAATACAAATACTGTCACAAAGGAATGGACGATTATTCCAGCACTAACATATTTAACAACATGTCATTATCTAATGGTGAGGCAATAAACTCCAAACTTATTTGTTCTATCCTCTCAAATTCCCTTACTATAAGATAAAGAAAATATGTTTTCTTGACAGATAGAAATTTTAATTTCTACTGTAGGATATATCAAGATAATTATAGATAGTATTGAATAGTGAAAATAACTATTTGTTAGATAGAGATAAGCGTTTAAGAACACTGAAAATTAAATTCCATACAATGAACTGGATTCATTTGGAATCTAACTAGAAAAGATAAAGAACAAATTTTAAGATAAAATTAAACCAACTATTAAGTAACATAGATAGATCATTTCTGTGTTGCTGTGCCAAAAGAGGTAAGAGTCAAATTTGCTATAACTATTATAGCAAGCTAGGATATATACTATACAATAGATGTCTGGTGGGACAATATTTAAATGTACAGAAGACGCACGATTTATGTCTGCTGCGACACAAGATAAGATAAGGTAAAGATAAATTTTCGACACGAGATAAAATAAGGTAAAGATAAAGCTCTGTGTATCATTCTCTCTAACACACAAAAACCCTAGGTAAGATAAATTATTTCAGTTTGTGTCATTTGACACAATTCAACTGAAAACGGTAAGATAAGATAATATTTTTCAGTATGTGTAACTACACATTTCGACTGAAAAGATAAGTCTACAAATTAGAAATATAATATGGAACATTCAAATTTTAGTGATACTAATTACCGTTCCAACATCACATAACTCTAATTCAGTAAACAAAAATAATATTAATTTCTTAATACTTTCTAATTTCAAGAATATGATCTACAAGATAAACCTAGGTTACCATCAAATTAATTTAGCCAAGAGATTATTTATAACTCTCTGCACAACACAGAAAAATCTACAGTAAAATTACTTTTGCAGATAAGGTAAAAATGTGTTCATCTAACAAATGTTCATTCACTATCCGAAGATACTGAGTCAGGATTATTTTCATCATCGGTAGAGTCACTTGATTCATCAGTAGATAAGTTATATTCTTTTAGATCTTTAATATGCCATCGTCCTATATTTTTGCCATTACTATCTTTAAGTTCATAAATCAAGGGAGATATAACACGGTTAACAGTACAATGTATATATTTAGGCATAAATTTTGCAGAAATAAATTGAGCTTTATCAGATTTCTGATAATTCTTTTTCCAAACATGATCACCTACATGAAATTTAATATCGCGCTTACGAAGATTATAACGGTTACTCGATTTTATGTAAGCCTTGTGTAATTTTTTTCTAACATCTTCGAAAATTTTTGGCATTTCTTGAGTATCCTGTAAACGGTGTATTTTATCAGCAATTGCAGGCTGATTATTTGCATTTTCTGCAATATTCCCGAAGAATGACCCTGATACAGGTACGTTTCTAGCAAACACAAGAAAAGATGGTGGAAATTCTGTGACTTCATATTTAGACAAACGAATTGCCTGAGCTATTTTCTGTAATTCTACATCCCATGTTCTATGATCAGAAAAACAATATGAACGTATTGCAGTGACAATAGATTTATTCACACGCTCAGTATGATTGGCTTGAGGAGTGTAATTTGCAGTGTACCAAATACTTTGGACATTGTACTTAGACATCAAACTTTTAAACAACTGACTAGTGAACTGTTTACCATTGTCTACAGCTACTATTTGAGGAACTCCAAAAATTAGAAAAACATTATTTTCAATAAATTTCACAATCGCAGAAGAGGTAGCTTGTTTTAAGGGTTGAATTAAAACAAATTTAGAGAAGAAATCAACAATGACCAATGCACACGTATTTCCCTGGCGAGATCTAGGATATGGGCCTATTAAATCACAGGAAATTAACTGGAAAGGAAACCCTATGTTACGATATTTACCCATGAGACCAGCTTGTGGCAAATTTGTGGGCTTACAGGCAGCACAAACTTTACAGCGGCTCACATATTTTTGTACACTCTGTCTCATTTTGGGCCAATAATATAACTCAGAAATTCTTTCTAATGTTTTAAAAACACCGAAATGAGCTGCAGTAGGATCATCATGAAATTTAGATAACAATTCAAGTCTGTTTTCCGTTGGAACTACAATTTTCCAGTCAGTTAAATTGCAAATATTGGCATACTTGTTAAAGACATGCTTATATAAAATATTATTTTCCACCTTGAAATTAGGATAACTATCCGGATCGGATTGAACCTTATTTATCATAATTTTATACCAATTATCAGGTTTTAGTAAAGATAAATCTAATACATTTATTTCCGGCACCCTTGATAGAAAATCTGCAGGTACGGTACCCGTTGCTCTACGATGGACTATCGAAAAATTGTATTGTGAAAGTTGTAGAATCCACCTAGCTAATCGTGGTGATGGTTTCTTCATGTTATTTAACCAAACAAGAGGAGAGTGATCGGTGATGACAGTAAAATGTCGTCCCAGAAGATAATAACGAAAATGATCAATAGATAATAGGACTGCAAGGGCTTCTTTTTCAGTAGTTGTGTATTTCTTTTGACATTTATTCAATTTTTTACTATAATAAGCTACTGGATGTTCCAACCCATCTTCTAACTGAAAAAGCACACTTCCAATACCTACATCACTTGCATCACACATTAGATAAAATGATTTGTCAAAATCAGGACTACAAAGTACAGGAGCGGTAGTTAAGACAGTTTTTATATCATCGAAAGCTTTTTGAGCTTCCGGTGTCCAACTTATTGGTTGATTTTTTTTTCTATTAGATAAAAGATCAGAAATGGGAGCAGATAAAGTAGAAAAATTATTTAAAAAACGACGATAATATGAAACAACACCTAAAAATCTACGCACCTCTGTAGTTGTCCTCGGTACAGGATAGTTAGTAATAGCTTTAGTTTTTTCACCGTCAATACTTAACCCGTTTTCATCCAAGGTATAACCTAAATAGCGAAGAGAAGGACGACAAAAATGACATTTATCAATATTTACCGTTAAATTAGCCTCTTTTAATTTCTCATAAACTTTAGACAAAATTTCAACATGTTTATCAAACTGTGATATACAAACAATTATATCATCAAGATAATAAAAACAATATGGTTCTAAAGATGGACCTATTACCATATCCATTAATCGTGACATGGTAGCTGGACTTGAGATTAAACCAAATGGTGTACTTGTAAATTGAAATAGTCCTCTAGAACGTATTGCGGAAGCTGTTTTTGGACGAGACGACTTTTCTAAAGGTATTTGATAGAAAGCATGTTTTAAATCGATACTAGAAATATATCGCGTATCCCTTAGTTGACTAAGAATTACCTCGATATTTGGAATCATATACGAATCTGCTTTAGTTTGCTTGTTTAAAAATCTAGCATCAAGAAGTAACCTTATACTACCATCAGGTTTATGAGTTAAACAGATAGGAGAACAATAAGGAGATGTACTTGGTTCAATAACCCCTAATTTTAATAATGTATCTATCTCATTATTCACATGAACTTCCATAGCTTGAGGCAATGGATACTGTTTTATTTTAAATGGAGGAGAATTTCCTGTGTCGATAAAATGCTCTAAGATATGTGTCCTACCAATTTTATCCTTAGGGCTAATGCTTTTAAATTTTTCGATAACAACATCAAGTTTAATTTTTTCATCATTTGTTAAAGTTGTGACGTCCTTAACAGTATTGATGACATTTAAAGATAAGGCATTTAAATTCATAGTAAATTTAGAAAAATCTATTTTAATATTGAATGTCTTTAAAAAATCCATTCCTAAGATAACTGTTTGAGTAACTGAAGGTAAAAGATATAATTTTAAAATCCGAGATAACTTATCCACTGTGACATAAGTTTCTACAAAACCACCAACATCATGGTATGTACCATCAGCAGTCGAAACTTGAAACTGTTCGGTAATAGAAATAGGTATAGATAAATTCTTAAGAAACTCAAGACCTAGAGAACCCGAAACACTCAGATTACTTCCTGTATCAATCAAACAAGAGAATGTCTTCCCAAAAATAATAATATCCACATAAGGCCTGTTATCATTATCTTTTCGATATAACAAGTCTAAAAAGTAATTACTAGATAATTGAGTATTTATAGAATTCTGAAATTTATTTACTTTGCTTGGTTTGTAAAACGATCTTACTATATTTAACCAAGCTAACCAATCATTTTTATTGAAATAAGATAAGTTATTTTTATTTGAATTTTTAGATAGATTAGGTAAGGAATAAATTTCACTTATTGGTTGCTGGTTGAAGGCGTTATTTCGGAAACTGTTCTTGACTTTGATTGTTTTTTTGAATTTTTTTGCTTTGGATGTGTGGATCCTGAAGGATTTTGAGGAGCGGTAGGTGTCACCAAAGCATTGACCTGACCGCTTGGTTCGTTTTTTGAACAATTTGGACATTTAGATTTTATAAATCCAGGATTTCCACATCCATAACAGAATACTTTTAAAGCGTATTTACATTGCGGATAAAAATGATTCTGTTCACCACAATACCAGCAAACTTTATGTGAACTTACTGTAGACACTGTAGATAGATGCCTAGAATTATTATGATTCCTAGACCGATAAGATGAGGTAAAAGTATTATTTAACTGTGGTTCTAGATATATTTTAGGTTTGCTCGAACTAATACTAGAATTCTGAGAATTCTGTGAGTAGGTAAAAGATTCTTCCAACTTTTTACATTTATCGGTTAACTCTTCGATACTGGTAATATCTAATAAAGCTAGCGGTTGAACATAGTTAGAAAGCAAATTTCTCTTAATGATTCTAATTTTTGATGATTCATCCTGTTTTATTTCTAATCGATTAAATAGACTACACATAGAATTTATATATAACGTAACTTTTTCATTAATATTTTGTTTTCTATTTTTAATTTCATCCAATAAATCTTCCTGATAATTATATGGGAGAAAATCTGACTTTAATTTAGAAACTAACTCTGACCAATTTTGAAATTGACTTCTATTATTTAAATACCAATAAAATGCCTGATCAGTGAAGAGATCTGCAGCGCTAGAAAATAATTCGTTATCTGTTACCCCTCGAGAAATCTTTAAACACTCTACACGTTCTAAAAATCCTGCCAAAGATTCATTTTCTGCAATTCCTGAGAAATGTATTCCCCATTTATATATAGGTACTGGCTTAGAGAAAGTAAAGCTTTGGTTCTGACCCACAGGAGTTGATTGAGCCTGAATAGTGCCCGGTAATCTACCATCAAGTTCACCCTCTAACAACAAAATCTGAGTAGCAAACTGTTTTTTCTTTAATTCTTCCTCATCATTATTACATGACAAACGAGACACCCGATTATTTGCATGAGCTAATCTACATGTTAATCTGAGATATTCATCGTCCCTATCTGATCCTACAAATTCTGAAATTTTTCTGCTCAAATCAGATAAAGTTAACTCTATACCGTTTACTTCACTATCAAAATTCAATTGACTATTCTCATATAAAATAGAACTGCGACCGGATGCTTCTTGAGCTAAAATACCCCTCAACAATTTTCTACGCTCCACTACTGTCGGTAATACTTCAACATTTCTATATGCCAATTCGTGTTCCAGCTCATGAGATAATAAATATTCGACCTTCAATTTATAAGGCAAAGACATTTTTGTAATTAAATTCAATACAGTTCTCTTGGTAATTAAAGTTAAGTTAAAATTTTATACTCTAATGATAAAAAAAAATTTTGAAACAAATACTCAACAACATTAATTTACAATTTGAAGGTCACTGAAAGGTAACAAATGAATTGATATAAAAACTGGGTAATATATGAATCGTTAAGCTTCACACCAGTTATAAATATAATATAACATATATCATATAATATTTCAAACAACGAAAAAGATGTATATATTTATTACACAGGACCTGTTTTATAAAAGCAGAAAGCATAAAATATAATTAAAAGTTAAACAGTGAACATTATATCAAAGATATTTCCCCCCTAATAGCAGGGAAAAAAAATTTTCAAGTATTAAAATTTTTTACCAAAAAGAAATAGCAGATAACAACATGTAAGAGTTAATACACGTTGGAGCGCCAATGAAACAAAAACCTCTTACTCTCAGGGTAAAAATTATTTAAATAATTGAAAGTATTAAAAGAGAGTAGGTTCTTTCCAAACTGACAAAGAGATTGGAGATAACGGAGCCAGTTCTCAGGGCTCTGTTATCTGAAAGAAGTTTAATTAAAGAAAAAAAATGTGAAAAAGAAAGAGAAAGAGAGAGAGAGAAAAACTAAAAAACAGTAAAGTTACATCAATAGTAAGGGCGCCACTAACTTTGTTCCTAAACAAAATTAGAAAAAAATCAACCTCCTTAATCAGTCAACTCTTACCTGCTGTGCTCTGCTAGTTTTTAGACAATACTTATGCAAAAAAAATGTACTGAAGGCTATTTCACAGGTCTTTCTGTATAATAAATAAAACAACAGACTACTAATATGTATGAATATAATGAATGAAAAAATATTTAAACGTGTTACATAGTTTGACAATAATAGGTTAGTAAAAGTGTGTATGTGAGAAGAAAAATAAAGTATAAATAAAAACTAAGACAAGCTGTACAAATATGAATGGTGAAGCCATACAATATAATTTTACTTATCTTGAAGTAGCAAGTCGAAGTCGATTCTCCATAAAATCTTCCTAGGTTAAATAATTCTCAGTATAATACATAGTTGAGTATCTAGATCATGAATTGGCTCTTATGGAAACACCATTTCTTGTGAGTCAATACAAATTGCCGACAAATCTTCACCTTAGTTCTTCCGTCGGGTGATTTTAGTTAAATTTACCGGAATAGTTAAATTATTCCAGGCGGTATCGCTACAAGAACACCAAGTGTGTTACAGATAGACCTTTTTTTAATTAACACGATAATTAGATATCTGTCCAGTGACATATATGAAACTGTACTTATCATTTTTTTACAGATATACAATCTAGTTTAATGATTTGTCCTGGACAAAAACCTTTATCAATTTAAGAAAATATTACACAAAAAAAAATAAAACCTACCAGTAATCCCTGCGAATTTGTTCTTAGAACAAGTTTTTTTAATAACCATACAGAATATTTAAAACTTTTATCAGGATTTCTGCGACTACCATTCTCTATTACAATCTCTCGTATAGTGCCGCATTCCGAATTTCTATTCAGGATTTTTTTCTGTGAGATATCTATACAGTTTATTCCACCAACATTTAAATAGTTGTTTAAAACATTGGCAAGGAAGGACGTGTGGTCTATTCCACCAATAAATTTAACATGCATCGCTGAATTATTTATTTAAAACTCTATTAGAAATGTTAACTGCTAAGTGAACGTTTCACTGTATGTAATGGATAGAAGATAGCTGAAAAAAGAAAGAAAAAAGTGTCTCATTAAAAAATAAAATATGTTCAATTTTGATAATATAATAAGAAGGGAAAGCTGGCAGAAAAAGAACTTGAAGAGATTATCGCTCATCTGTCGTCAAGTGAAGATGATTTTGAATACTCCGATAAAGAAAATTTTGACAGTGAAGAGAATTATGAAACACCATTTGATTTTTAGTGAACGTCAGCTCAATTTGGAGATGTAATTGTTGTGGAACCACAAGACGAATTTGAAGAAATGTAAGCAAATGATTACAACTAAACAATAAGCTATGGAAGAAGTTAAACAATTAAAAGAAAAACATGCAAAAATAGTTTGGAAAAAGAAGAATTTACTACCTATTATCCGAGGGAAATTAATAATTTTTAGGAGAAAAATAATTTCCTCCTGATATTTGGACATTAGGTAATCATCAAATGATCATTTGATGATTCATTGATAAAAAAAATAGAATATAAGTTGTTGTTTAGGTTGCTTCATTATTAAATTAGTTGTTAGACATTGTTGGTCAAATTAATTAGTCCCTTCTTAGCATTATCGGTTCATTATTAGCTAATATTGTAATTTTTATTATATAGTAAAAATAAAATTTTTAAACATAGTGGTGTTAAAATGTTATCATTCACTAAACGACGTCAACAAACGTACAGATTTGTCGCTAACTCGCGTGAAAAAAATTTTGGGGGTTTGCATATACAGTACGTATATACAGTGTGGAAAGTCTAACTGGAACAAATTCTGTAACTTGATAAATAAAGGTTTATCGAAAAATTCCTGAAACATGTCAATTTTCACTTTCAATGGGGCATACTACAAAGAGATTTGTTCATCTTTTTAATCATCTGGGGGGGTTGCAGACAACCCTAACTTTTTTTTAAATGGTAGGGTAGGTTGAATAATTTTTTATTTGAAAGCTTTTTCAATTGTAATTACAATTCCACTTTCTTTTGTTACTTTTCATAAGCAATGTGTCGGGAAAAAATGAAATAAGGAAATATTCAGTGAAATTACTTTAAAGTATAGTTACATTTTTTCTTACTTGATGAGCCCATTAAAAAACCTGCTCGATAGTTTTTCGATCCATTTGAGCTAATTTGTTAGTACTTGTTTGCATTTCAACGTGTAAATAACAAACTACAAATGAAAATGCCCTGTTTAACCGAGACGCATCGTATCGAAATTTTAATGATGATCAGATATGGGGACAGAAGTCGAACAAAGGCTGAAGTTGCTCGTTTGGTTACTGAAGTTCATCCAGAATTACCTTAAATTAATCGAAGTACGATTAGCAAAATTGAAACTCGATATCGGGAGTTGGGCCACGTAAGAAATGCTCTTCGACAAAATGTTTTAAAAGTTGACGAAAAAGCCCAGTGGAACATATTGTTGGAAGTTGAAGAAAATCCGGTTACTCTAGCTAGGCAAATAGCACGCGTTCATGGTGTCAGTCACACAAGCGTTTTAAAAATTCTTGAAGAAGCCAAAAAGCACCCATATAAGATGCAAAACCTACAGGAGCTTAACGAAGATGATCCTGATCGTAGACTCGAATTTTGCGAACGAATTATGGCTTCTAACGATGGTGGACAAATTGATTTGGAATGGGTGCTGTTTTCTGATGAGGCTACGTTCACATTACATGGGCACGTCAATCGACAGAACTCCCGTTATTGGGCTGACGAAAATCCCCGTTGGATGCGTGAATCCCATACCCACAGGACTCAAAGAACAAATGTCTGGGCTGGAATTATTGGAGATCGCATAGTAGTTTAGTTTTTCTTTTCAGTGGAAACGTAACCGAAGAAACATACCTTAATATGCTCCAAGAAGAAATGATTCCTACTTTAGTGAATTTATTCCCCAATAATTTGGATCCCATCTTATTTGACCAATGGATGTGGTTTCAACAAAATGGGGCACCACCACATTTTGCACAAAATGTACGGACTTATCTTAACGAAGTGTTTCCAAATAGGTGGCGTGGAAGGAGGGGCCCAATTGAGTGGCCAGCAAGATCACCCAATCTTACTCCATTAGATTTTTTATGGGGGAATCCAAAGAGCAAAGTTTATGCCACTAAACCTAACGACATCGCCGAGCTTCAACAAAGAATCAGGGACGAATTTAGGCAAGTAACGCCGGAAGTGTTACAAAATGTTCGGAATGCTATTTATAATCGATTATTATGCTGTCAGCAACAAGGTGGAGAGCACTTTGAACATTTATTGCATCAAATTAATTTGAGTGAAGATTTCCCTATTTCATTTTTTCCGACACATTGTTTATAAAAAGTAACAAAAAAAGTGGAATTGTATGATGTAGAATTTAAAAAGCTTCCAAATAAAAAATTAATCAACCTACTCTTCTATTTAAAAATAAAAAGTTGGGGTTGTCTGCACACCCCCCCTAAATAATTAAAAAGATGAACAAATCTCTTTGTTATATGCCCTATTGAGAATAAAAATTGACGTGTTTCAGGAATTTTGCGATAAAACTTTATTTATCAACTTACAGAATTTGTTCCAGTTAGACTGTATAACCTGTACATATGTCAAACGTACGCAGTTACTGGGCGGCATTGCTTATAGCGTTTTCGGTTTACTGCTCTCTGTTGCTCTGAGAGCATATGAATGTGACCTGCGAGAGATTTCCATGTTCTATTTAAACTAAAGATCGCCCTCTCTTAGATGTTGTGTGTTCTGTTTTACATTTTTACTGCTCTAAAATATAATAAGATCGATCCCAACGGATCTGAAAATATTGAGAGAGCAAGGAGAGCACTCCTGAAAATATAACCTCATGTTAATAAATAGTTGTAGTGTCAAAATCGACAACCTATAGTTTTATCGATAATTTGTATTTTTCTTGATAATTATGGAGCAAAAAACTAAGATTATGGAATGTACGGAACTACTCTCTTCATCTGATAGCTCAGATGATGAAGTTGAGGGGATTAACAAACAATTTCTCCGTTATTGCGTCCATATTTAATGTCCCATTACCTATATTAAATAATAAATCTTCGATGTTTTCAAAAATGATCTGAAAAGTAGTCGTAACATCAATGACGTTCGGTTTGCCATCTCCTGCATGTGATCTGATGAAGTATGTTCGATTATACAATCAAGGAACGATCGAGATTGCTCGTAGTGGAATTAGTATCAATCTTTTATATGTGTATGACGTAATGAATCTTAGAGAGAGTGATTTCCGAGCATGTAAACCGAAAACACTATTAGTTATCCTTACATCACTCCTCATACAAATTATAATAAATTATATAAGTTACGGCCTGTAATAGATACGACAACAAGTGCTTAGTAACTACTCACAATTTTAGTTATTCGGCACGAGCATTGTAACCAATTACATGCTGGTTTAAAGTTGACATTATCCAGTCTCTCCACGAAGTATTACGTGATAAGTACTACTATTGTTGTTAAAAACACCATAAACAAATGTGTAAATTGTTTCAAGTTTCGTGCACAGAGAGCACAGCAATTAATGGCTTGCTCACCTCAAGAGAGGATTGTACAAGATAGAGTTTTTAACAAAGTAGGTATAGACTACTGTGGTCCTTTCAATGTGAAGCAATCAAGTATGAGACGTTCTATAATCTTAAAAGGATATGTCTGCCTTTTTGTATGTTTTATCACAAAATGTATTCATTTGCAGCTAGTGTCGGATATGACAACAGAATGCTTCCTTGAGCCTTTAAAAGGTTTTGTTCGTGAAGAGGCCTTCCTCATACTGTACACTGCGATAATGCTGCTACCTTCAAGGGAGTCAAGAACTCAAGAACGAATTAAAACAATTGTATTACTTATGTGCATCTCAGATTCACCAGATGGCTGTTACAGATTATTGTTATGCATACTCTGTAGAGTTCAAATTTAGTCCTAGCTTTAGCACAGCCTGGGGAGGGCTCTGGGAGTCTGGTGTGGAATCAGCAAAATTTCATTTTAAAAGAATAATTGGAAAATTAAATTCAACATATGAACAATTTAATACAGTTATTATTCAGATAGAAGGGATTTTAAATTCGAGCCCAATCACACCCCTTACTATTGTCACAGATTTAACATTTTTAACGTCTGCTCATTTTCTAATTAATCAGGTAATAATCGCTATTCCTGCGAAGTCCTCTACTTATGGTGGAGTGGAATTCAGTCTCTCGCTATGCAAATAATGCGATACAAAAATAATAAACGATACTCTTACTTACTGCCTGTAGTCTGGCTATATTAAAAGTGGTTATCGGTGAAGTCTGTCTTTGGTAAACCATGCAGATGGTCACAGCAACAGTACTACTGTCAGTCCCTAATAATCATTTAGTAGAAAAAGCCGAAGGTGGAGTGGCTTTTAAATAGAGTAATTATGAAATATCCCCTTGCAGGCTTTTCAATACATAAAAATAGAATAAATAGTCTAGGAAAGTGTTTCCTTTTTTTTCTTTTTGGCGTCCAAATCCGGAAAAGTTCGGTTTACCTCATGCAGATAAAATTCAGCCATAAAAAAACAAAAAAAGTGGGACGAAAATAAAAGCATAATGACGGTAGGTCAATTAGATATGTCAAAGTACCAACCTTAATTACTTACTGGTCATCGACCAGCCAGCTTGACTCTTTGGTAGGGATAGCCTTTTATGTTTAGACCTTTTAAAGTGAGGGAACAATAGAAGAAGAATTTCTTATATCATTTGGTAAACAAACAATGTGATGGCTAAGTTATTGAAATTGATATTTTAATTTAGTTTTGAATCAAGATTGAACCACATTTATTCGTTAACCTCTGTTCAGTTTTAACTAACTCCAATCAGTTTGAACCCGTAAAAATTTAGTAGACATTTACTAGTTATGCTACGTTTAGCCAAACCAATTTATATTAGCATAAGTCAATGTTGGCCATATAGAGGTTTAATTAAATAATTTAAGTTTTTTTCTATATTATCTCGGGGGCCAATTTTATGTTAAAAAAAATTATAATATCAATCAATATTAGCTGTCAAGAAAGAGAAATGTCAAATAACTTTTCTTTCAATCATTGTGAATTGCGCAAGCAATAAACCTTTCTCAATTCAAATTAATTGTTTTTTATGTTCTTTGCAACAACCTTTATTAGTATTCTTAGAACTCCGTATTGATGCACTGTCTATATTAATATATTTTCTCATTATAAAGCTACTCTGTTAGCGAAACTCATCACAAGTTCAAATGGAGCAATATTTCAAATATAATGAAATTTTAAGCAAATTAAATTGTTTTATTTCATCAATAAATAATTATCATAATTAAAAAACCTAATATTATTCCTTGTTAGTTCATTACTTGGAAATAAGTGTTTTGAAATACTGAGAATACTATTTCTCACTGCTTTTGTATACGTCCTAACCACTACCTGAATATTCGTGTCATTAGCATACGTTTTATGGAAAATATATTAATTCTTTACGTTACAATATATTCCAGTGGTATTAAAGTAGCATTATTTGGAATTACTATTGAGTCTCTCATTCTGTATCAAACTGAAGAGTTTTATAAACTGCATTAATTCTACAAAATGCATTGTTAAATTATTCTCAGTTGTATAAATTCCATAGTTGTTAGTTCTTTTCAATCCGCTTAACGATGGAATAAAGTTTCATACGACTTCTGTTTGTTAAAATAATAATAATCTCAATTGATGAGAGAAGTTCGTTTGCTCTCATATAAAAATTTATTTGAATAATTTTCTTGATAAAACTGATTAAAACGCACAAAGTTAATTATTTCCCAATATTTGCTGCAAACTACTCCAACTCTTAATTGGGCCTGCCCACAGAAACTTTTTTCTCAATTGTCCGCCGTGGATCTAGAACAAAAACCGAAATCGAATGCAATCTGACAAATTATCTAGATTTTCTCTTTTCTTTGTCTGTATCCTCCGTCAATTAAGAATTTTGACCCCGATCAAAGACCCTATTTCAACTGATTGTGGTTCTTTGTACTTGTAGATTAATCTAACAACTTTCCAGTCGATGGGTATGCTATTGTTGGACAGACATATTCATTCCTAAGGATTTGCTGTTTGTGGACGGTCAAGATGATGAACTTCACGAATGAAAGTAATAAAACATATGTCAGAAAGGATAATAAGAAATATGAGAAAATATAATTCAACCTAAATAATCACCGGAGAATAGGTTTTTGAAAGAATATAAATGAAAATATCTTCTTTATACTTTCTCTATAGGTAATTTTTTCACAGTTTCCAGTTTTTTTTTGTGAAACTAAGAAACGATTATTATATTTTATTCCGTGGTATATTGAATTGAATAAACTATAATATAATCATATACCCTTTTACCCTAAGGTTTCTTGTTATGTTTTTGCATCTTCCTAGGATTTATCTCTCTCTATTAGTATATCACCCAATACTATATTCCACGGTTGTCTTGGTCTTCCCCTTTTTCTTTTTATTAGTATTTTTGCCTCATATGTCCTTTCAACTTGTCTACTGTTGTCAATTCTATAAATTTTAATACGGGATGGACACCTAATTCTCCTCTTGTTTCTGAGTTTCTAATTTTGTCTATTCTTGTAGCTCCAAATGTTCTTCTTCGGTATTTAATTTCTGCTGCTTGTATTCTGCTTTTTTGCTTACTTTCAAGAGTCCAAGACACGCACCCATAAGTTAGAACTGGTCGTTGTATTGTGTTATACGCTTTCACTTTTGTTTCTTAGGTGATTTCCTGTTTGTTTATGAATTTTTGGTTCATGGCATAGTATAGCTTAATTGCTTTCTTGAATATTTCATTCATTTTTATATCCTGTTTCCCTGTTTCGTCAAAAGTTACTCCTAAGTATTTGAATTATTTTGCTTGTTGTATTTGTACATTATTTATTTCAATTTCTGTGTTGATCTTCTGATTTCCTATTACAAGTATTTTGGTTTTATTTTTGTTGATTTTCATGCCTTCTTCTCCCATAACAGATTTCCATATATTCAGGTTTTCTTGTAATCGGTTTCCGCTTCCTGCCATTAACACCACATCATCTGCAAAAACTCCTTCGGCAATATCTACTCATTCTAAATTTTTATGACCTTCTGTTCGCTTTCTTTGATAATGTTGTCCATATGTATATTGAACAATGTTGGGCTCAGTTCTCCTCCTTGTCTTAATCCTATGTTGGTTCTAAATCTTTCTGATTTCATGTTGTTTTTCATGATAAAATTGATGTCAGTTTCATATATATCCTGAATAATTTCAATTATTCTTTTGTGTTCCCTTTTCTTTCGGCCCCTTCCATACTTTTTCTCTGGGTACAGTATCAAACGCTTTTTCGAGATCTATGAACGCTAGATATGTGTTTTTATTTTCTAGATGTCTCTTTTCTTCGAATAGTATTATTGTGAAGATGTGATCTTGCATACTTCGTCTTGGTCTGAAATCTGGTTTTATAGAGTTGGTTTAATTCTGTTGTTTATAAGCTGTTCGTATATCTTTATAATGGTGTTTAATGCGGTTATTCCTCCATAGTTTTGACAATGTAGCTGGTCACCTTTCTTGTGTATAGGTATAATTAATTCTACTCCCCATTATACTGGGATTTTTCCATTATGCCATGCTTTATTGATAATTTCTAATAACACATCCAGTTCCCTATTCCCTAGATTCTTAATCATTTCAGCTGTAGTTTTATCATCACCCGGCGCTTTCCCTTTTTTTAATTCTTTAACAACTCTTTTCAGCTCCTCCAATTTTATGCTCTGTATTTCGACTCCTTAATTTTGATTTTAAATTTTTTATTCGCGATTTGGATTTATTTGTGTTTTCCGCTCTAATAGCTCTTAAAAATACTCTCCCCATCTATCTATAATGTCTTCTTTATTTGCTAGTATCTCTTGATTTTTATTTTTTTATGTACTGTTCTTTTCTTTGCTTCTCTGTTCTTAACGATTTTAGAACCTTATAATATAGTTTTTGATTCCCCGTTCTATCTTTTTCCATTTTGTTCCCAAAATCTATCCAGGCATTTTGTATTGCTTTTATTACTAGAACTTCCACTTTCTCTCTTTGGTTTTTGTATCTTTCATATTGTTCTTGTGTGTCGTCTTTTAAATTTTTTCTCCAGTCTTCTTTTTAACCTTTTGTTCCATCATGCTGTTTGTTTTTCCCTAGTATTTGTTTTGTAGGTCCCGTATAATTCAGTGGCAGTGCTAATGACTACTATTTCAAATATGTTCCAACTGTGATCTGTGTTGAGTTTCTTTATATAAGTGAATTTTTCTTCTGTTTCCAGTTAATATTTTGTTGCAACCGTTTTTCTTTCACAACAGGGACCAACTATTGATATATAAAAAATATTCACCTCACTCACACCTATCTCATTCTAAGAGAAGACAGAACACCTTCCTAAAAAAAATACAATAAGGATATACAGGGTCACTCGCTTCTAGTCTAGGGGCCCACTACGACATTATCACAAACAAAACTAGGTCACGGAAAGGTAGGAATTACTACAATTGGGATAAACAGAGGTGAACAAATCTGGTTCACACATTCATAAGCAGACCTTTCATTCATATCTGTATTTCATCAGAACGTTATACACTTCCATTTTGTTCAAAGCTAAAATATGACAGATATTGAAGGGTGGGGAAAACTCGATTCTTATTAAATCATTGATAAGGTTTTGAGTTTCTTGGGAATATATGCTGTTAAAGAAAATATGGTTCAAATCCTGCTATGACAGTATATACACAGATGGGTGTCAAGAATTTTTATTATATATAAATCTGCTGGATAACATGCATGTCCAGAGCGTAGTCTTACAATAGTTTGGATGTATTTACGTGGGCAGGAATAAAAATTGAACCAACAACAATTCGGAATTTCTTGATGAATTGATGAATATTGGGTATTAGATATTTCACAATAATCGTTCCAAGACTTTTTCCATAGACAACTTTGTTTTTGCCTAGAATTAGCAAATACGCCTGGTACAGTGAGTGGATAGATATATAAGGCGCCATTTTTTACTGCAGTTTTAGCTAAACGATCTACATGTTCGTTACGTTTTAATACTATATCTGCTTTGATCCATATCAGCTGTACATGTTTATTATCTTTTTCAATTGAAATAACATTTTTTATATAAAATATATAGAGATTATCTGATAAAGCAGGTATAGTAGGATTTTGTATAGATGTTAACACAGACAGAGAATCTGCTAATATAATAGCAGAACTTTTTCTGGACGAAGGAAATTTTTTTATCGATTCATAGATGCCCACAGCATCAGCACTGAAAACTGAGAAGTCTGAGGGGAGCTTAAACTATTTTTCGACATTATTACCTGGAATGGCTTGACGTTGGAGATTGGTTTTCTATAAATCTTTTCAGCTTGTTTCCAAAGATAAGGAGACGAAACAGATTTATTAAGAGAAGAAACATACTTTTTTTGTTCTTGTCATCATTTCTTGGTAAAGGAAAAAGTTTTGGAAATTCGAAGTTTTTTATAAGTCGAAATAGCCAAACGTCTACCTTCCAAAACCTTTTCGCAATGTGAATTCCACCAAGGGGAGGGTAACGTTTCATGTTTTTAATAGTTTTGAATTGTGGTACCGCAATGTGTGCAGCATGATTCATACTGCTGATTAAGATATGATATTTATCTGATGTGGAGTTTAATGAGAAATCTCCTTGAAGAATATTTTCAATTATCCCAGTATACAATGGCCAGTTAGCTTTTTTATGTTCCATTTATTTTTAAGGGTTATTTCATTGATAACCTGGTCAATTGAAAGCTCCATAAGAATAACAAAATTATTTGATCCTAATGTATCATCTAATACTGACCAAGTATTTCTATTAGCCTATTGAGGAGAACCAAAGGTGATATCTATCGCAGAAACATTTTAATTAGAATGAGTTAAAACTGTGGGTTGTCCATTATTCATTACTGTTAGATTAAGATCATCTGCAACTTGGATCAGCTGTATACCAACTGTGTCATTATGATGTGCACCCGACAACGAATGATGTGCATTGAAATCACCGCCCACGATTATAGGATTTTTTGCTTGTGAAAAAAATGTAAGCCAATCAATAACAGAAAATTTGATTTTAGGTGGTTTATAAACAGAAAAAAGGCTTTGTTTCGATATACCATATTCAATTTTCAGTCCACACATTTCCACGCCTCTACACACATTCATATTAATTTTGAAATCACAAAAATTTATTGCATGACGAACTAAAATGACAACACCACCATAGCCATCATGTCGGTCTTTACGGATCATATTATAACCATTATAACAATATTGTACATTTTTTTTAAACCAAATTTCAGTAATAAGTGCCACATATATTTTTCTAGAATTTAAAAAGTGTTTCTATTAGCCACAGCTGATCTAGCATTCTACTGCGTAATGTTAAATGAAACTTTCTGAGCCATTAATATGTATTAACTGTGAGAGTATCCTCCAGTACTTGTTTTATGCTACTGATCATTGAACTTTTATTAATTGATTGCAAGTCTTCTACTGAGCTAATATTATCCAATTGGAGACAATGTTGGCAATATTCGGTTTTTTACTTCCAATACTAATAAAATTGGATTTATAGGGGTTAGCAGGTAATGGTTGACTAGGAACAAAAGTATAAGGAAACATAGGCGATCAAGAAGGAGACTGATTCGACGGAGAGTCTGATTTTCTTTTCTTTTTCATTGGAACTGAGTAGTTTTTTGTGCTACTTGTACTTAGTAGCGACAAAATAAACATATAGCTTTCCCTAAAATTTTTTATGATTGTTTGTGTGGTATTGTTATTAACTTGATTAGTAAGATCTTTATTATAATTAGATATGCCTGAAAAAGAATCATGACTTATAAAAGAAGAAATATAGTTTTCACAGTATTTTCTGGCTTCCAGAAATGACGTTTTTTGTTCAACCATAATATTTTTAATTTTATTCTCTTTCTCATGTTGAGGGCATTTTTTAGATATAGATAGGTTATCGTTAGATTTACAATGTATACAATAAATTTTGTCCTTATTGCAACTGTGTTCCTCTGTTATTATTTCGCCGCATTGTATACATCGTTATTGGGTGTTTTTACACTGTTTAGAAACATGTCCATACTTCAAACAACGTTAACATTAAGCTACTCTACCTATAAATTGTTATACCTGACAATATACTTTATTAAATGCAACATATTTTGGTATGATATTACCTTCAAAAGTTATAATAATGGGTTTTTTTCGGTACATAATCAATTGTGTTATCCTCTCTTTGGATTTCACGTTAAGTACGAAAAATATTTATCACCAGAGTGGTAGACGCTACATTCTCTAATAAATATTTTTCATCCTATTTAGTGTCAAGGTCCCTAATGATACCCTTTGATTCGAGTAGATGATTTGGAATATAAGCTACCAAGTCATGATTTTTAACTAATTGGTTAGCCTCAAGAAACGATTTTGATAAAACTTTCATTCGATTTTTACCTATACTTTTAATTTCTAATATACTAGTGAGATTTAATTGTTTGAAAAGTATGCCACCAACGGTCATCGGATGCAGCCTTCCTAAATTAATACTTTCAATATTTTCAATGTATACCCAAATAGTAGATAAATTGTACTTATCTGACAATAAGTTGACATTTTTTGAACTGGTTTTACTGCAGAAACCTGGTTGCTGTTTTGAGGGTTATTAATCGGTAACATTTGGTCATCATCACATAACATAATTGACTCCACTTGCGTCGATAATGACGTCCCTTCTTTATCCCCCATAGTGGGGGAAAAATTATTTAGTTAAAAACTCTAATCGGAATATTTTAAATAAACACGTGTCAGAAAACAAAGTTGGCACTGATAAGAACTATCCACCGGTTTTGTTTATTGCTTCGCATAACCTATTTGTACAAAGGTAAAATCAACACTGGTTTCATTTCTTAATTTGCTTGTTTTTATTGATATGTGACTTCCTTTCTTCACTGTTATTTGTTCAGTTAGTGTACTGCCACCTTTAATTTTTGTTTCCAGTAGATAGTAGTCACCGTTAATTTCAGCTCCTCTTTTGATTTTAACGTTAAGTATATTATTTGTTTGTCCTTTTTGTATTTATACATAGTCGATAATTGATTTTTCTTGTCTGCTATGTGATACCCTCGCGTATTTATGAATATCTTTGTGTTGGCAGAAGGTATTACAAATTATCAAATTTTGTAATTGACAGAAATCCAACAGACTCTTTCCGTTGTTATTTCTGGTTTTTTCTCCATAATTTCCGAGTATCATCTTGTAGTTATTCTCCTTGTTCACCTACTCTGCTGTTAAAATATCCTGCAAGGTATATACTTTCTTTTGATTCTTCTACTGTACTTGTTAAATCTTCCTAGAATTTTAATTTTTCTTCTGCTTTTCCATTTTTATCCAGGCCATATACTGATATGATCGTTCTAACTTTTCGTTTTTCGTTTCTTAGCTCTACAAGTAGTATTCTTCCAGATATCGCTCTATACCTTACAATTTGTTTTGTTAATTTTTTATGTATTATACATCCTACTCCTGCCGCGGCTCTCTGGTTCAAGTTTACTCCGCTGTATATGCTGTGATTTTGCATTTTTTGTTCCGCTTATTGTTAGTATCTGTAGTTTCGTTTTTTCAAGTTCATTTATTAATTCCACTTCCTTCCCTTGTAGACTTCTAGTATTCCAGTTGCCTAGTCTCCATATTTTTTATTCATTTCCAATTTGTTTTTCTTAAATTTTTTCCTTGTTCTATTTTGTTTTTATGTTAGTTCGGATTTCCAGTCTCCTGTCCATTTTCATTGCAAGCTTGTTTTGTTATTTGCCTTCCTTATCTGTCTTCTTCAGTTTTTTGTTGTTGTTTTAAATATTTCTTGGTATCTGTCGTTGATGTTTGCCGGTGATATTTCCCCGCGGTTTTTTTATGCATGTCGGTAGTAGATTGTTTTCTTCTTTGTTTGGTTTATTTTTCTCAAGCACATTTATTATTAATTTGCTATATTTTATAATCGCTTCGTGTCCTTTACTCCTTGCTTCTTTTAGTTGGGGTATTAGTGATCTTCTTTCCTATTGAATATTCTTTGGAATATCTTCATCAATCCATAGAATTGAATATGATGATTAGATGGGATGTTTCAAAAATTATCAATTTTTTTATAAAAATTGTCGGAGCAATTTATCAAATATTGTGAACCAACACGTTCCAAATTCTGATTCTTCCAAAAATTGGAATGACTATTTTTCTCGGAAATATTCATTCACAAATATCTATATCTTCCTCTCGGGATTAATTTGCTCCAGATGTGGTTCATTTTCGCCAATGATTTCTCCTATGTTTGGAGGACTTCTACATGCTCTTTTCGTATGAGCTCTTTAACCGATGCGATCTTCAACCATGACAAAACAAAACACCGTATTTAAATAGGTCCTCCTTTTATTGGAAAATTTCAGTTAGTTTGCAAATATTTTATGATTGAGATGGTAACCTCAATACTTAATATCAAAAATGCTGTTTTTAATCCTTCGATGAATTGTTGTTCCATATAGTTGTTATATTAATACCAGTATATCTGGAACATATTTCAACCAAATCAGCTTTGTTTTTCACCTTTGTTGGGTGATCCGTATACAATGCTTCAAAAACCTTTGATACAATTTGTTTCCCTTCAAACAAAATTTTTGGAACAATAGATCTGAAACAACCTAGTATATCCGTGTCAAAACTGTTACTTTAGTCACGAGTTTTACTAGGCACGAGTGAAGCGAAGTGGAACGAGTTCCTTGTGAGAAGAGTGACTAAAGACACGTTTTTAACACGAGGTGCTTACTATACTTTTTCTTCGCCCGCGAAGGAGAACATTATATTATATTTGAGAATTATATTCATTACATGACGGACGATGACTGACAGCTGACTGATAAATCAAATGACGCATAATAACAAAATTATCAAGAAGCATGAAATTTAACATACAAAAGATACACTTTATTTGACGTTTAATAAACAAAAGATAAACGAGATGTGACTTTTCGCATTTTAAACACTAGTGTTTAAAGAGTCGTTTTGTGCATGTCAAACTCGTGTTCAAAGTGCGGTTTTAGTAGCGGAAGTAGAAAAAACACTTCACGGAACACTACTTCATTATAACTAGTTAGCAAACGACTGGTATTCGAAGAAATACTACAATCAAAAGTTACAAATTCAGTTTAAAATCAATAACCTAACCCGACAAATAAACATTTTCCAGTAGAGTGTTGTAAATATATGAAGTGTTTAGATTCATAAAGATTACTTGAACTGATTTTTTTATTTCCTCATTTGCTGCCTTGATATTGTTACGAAACAGCACACTGGTGCAGTCCCTGAATCCGTCTCTGTGTAAGCATGCATGCAAGTTAAATTTATGGCGGAAGCGCAGGGATTTCTTGAAACTGTTTACGATTTTTTGTGACTATCTTATCTAGACATTGTTTGTGACCAGTCTTATCTAGAAAATTGCTGAGAGCCCATTGTTTTGTGTAAGCCGCAATCTAGAATCATCTAGTAAAAAAGGCACTAATATATAAACGACCGACCAGCGGAAGGAGTCAGTTTATGAAGTGATCTCGTGATATAAACAGCGAACAAGTGAATAGTCCAAGTAGTGAAGTGTTGATATACATTAATAATTAAGTTTGTGTGTATATAAATTGAATGTAAGTGAATAGTTGAGTGTATATAAATTAAGTGTTAGTGAATAGTTTAGTGTTTAAATAAATTCATAAGTGGCCATACCGTGTGTTTAAAGTTTATCCCTCCCGTTCACTGTTTAAATAAATAAGAAAAACATTACAATACGAGAGTGCCAACCCTGAAAAAATCGAAATAGTTCAGTGTGATATCAGCTCTGAATAATTCGACAATTATAGTGTTCTAATAAAAAACAAAATATTTAAATTTCTCAATCGTGTAATGCAAATCAGATCTAGTAATTTCGAAGTAAATTGTGAGTAGATAAAGTTCTTTAATACGTAAACCAGCATTTATTGTAAATCGGTAGTTATCCATTATTCCGTATACACTGATAATAGCGATAAGCAGAACTAGTCCAGCAGGCGAACAGGTCCGTACCCACCCACAAATTAAAATCATGAATGAGGCGGCCGAATAATGGATGACAACAAGCACGGAGATCATGTCTCCAATTCCCCTACGAACTCGTTAACATCAAACAATTTACTCCGAAACAACCGTCAATCATATGCAGCGGCAGCAAACAAAAAAATCCGACAAAATTACAATTTCCTGACAAACAGCAAGTATCCTATTCTACTCTGTTGAAAATGCAAAAATCGAGGACTATTTAACAGCTTTAGGATGCTCCGTAAACCCAAAGGACTTTACCTTTGCCTCAAGAATTTCACTAAACAAAATATCACCCGCCCGCAGACTTATAACTCCAAGCCAACGAATTGTACTATCCAACGTCTGCCCTAGCATTCCACACTCAATTCTGTAAACTGAACTCCTGAAGCTAGGCCTCACCCTACTGTCACCAATCAACTTTCTTAAAATAAATGTATCTCGCCAAGAATTTAGCCACATTCTTAGCCTCCGACGACAAACATATATCACTCCCCTCGAAAAATATTCAACAATACCAACATCATTTATGGTAATTTTTGAGAACACCTCATACAAAATTTTCATTGCTATCGACAACCTCGAATGTTTCACTCACAAACAAGTAGGACACTTAGCCGCATCATGCCCAACTCTAACATCCAACAACAGAGCATCACCGTCGAACTCCTCACAAACTAAACAACCGACAGACGTGGCCAGCATCTCATCTAATAATTCACATTATCAAAAAATACGCACACCTTCACTAACTGAAAATAACCAAAACCTTGAATAAAACAATACTGTAGAAAACGAGATAATCAACACATCCCAAAACACAGTCCAAGAACCCTCAAATAACTCTGTTAAACGACAAGTATCGGATTTAATCCCACCAATAGAAGACCACAAACAAAATCCCGTATTTCAAAGACCCAATCCAGAGAAAATGGAATCAGAAAAATCTATACAAGAAGAAATTCATCCGTTACAACAAAATTTCGAAGACAACAAAGACAATTTTACGCTAAATTTTAACAAAACTCTAAATTTTTTGAATCATCCCTCCACACCGCAGACATTTTGGATCTTCTTAAAACGTACACAGACGACATACCAGGGTTCCTTAACGTTATGGATACAATATAATATGTCAAATGCTCATAAAGCATGGAAACAAGAATTTCCAAGCTAAAACGGAAAATTATCTACCAACTCAGAAAATCCGCAATACTAGACAGCGATCTTTTCTTCTCCCAAGAAAATCCTTAGCTCTTATCATTCAAGTCCATATTGCAATGGAACCTTAACGGGTATTATACCCGTTATGAAATGTTAAAAATTCTGATCTCTCAAAACACACCATCAATAATCTGTCTCCAAAAAATTTACTTTAGAGGTTCCTATCATGCCGAATTGAAAAATTTCCCTCCATTTACTATCCCGGCAAAAACTCACCCCCCTCCCCCCATGGACCATAACCCAACCGCAAATAATCACAGAACTATCGAAATTTAATAAACACGAAATCTCAGCAGCCGTTATACAAACCAACTTCAGTGACATAATAAATTCAACGACTATCACCATATTTGCACCGATGCTTCGAAAACAGCTGAAGGAGTTGGAGCAGCAATCTTCTCCAAGACCCACAATGACAATTTCAAACTACACAATAACTTCAGCATTTTCAACGCAAACCTCTACGCAATCCTAGAAGCCCTGAAACACATTAATAAATCCGACCAAAACAAATTTACAATTATAACGGACTCAATGAGTGCCCTGTGCAAGATTCATCGCATGTATCCCAATAACCCTATACACAAAGAAATTTCAAGCGAACTCCAGTACGCCAGAAAAAGAGGAAAAGAGGCAGTATTTATCTGGGTACCCTCACATATCGGAGTGAGTGGAAAATAGACAGCGGACCATCTGGCACGCGAAGCAGCAACAAAAGACATTTGCGTTCAAATAAACAAGATAGTGCTCAGTGATCTGAAATCGTGTATTAGAAATATAGTTCGCAGTGCGTGACAATCAAGTAGTCGCAGTGCTCCGAGAAGCTAAGTGAAATCAAAGAAAACGCACTACAACGACTAGTCTTTCTACCATCTAGGAGTAAGCATGTGACACTCTCACGCCTTCGAATCGGCCACACTCGCCACACCCACCTCCATCTTATCACAAAAGAAAACATCCCTTATTGTGATACATGCCAAACTAACTTAACAGTAAAACACATTTTAGCGGAATGTCAAAAATTCAATAACACCAGAAATAAATTCAACTTTGCACAGAACATATCCGACATACTCAGAGACAATAGCAACATGGACAACATTTATTAAGTTTCATAAGGAGATTAACATGAGGGATATTTAAATTCAAAACGATCATACCTCACAACTAATAACATAACTATCTATAATGCTACTATAGAGAATACACTGTATATTAACGTAGAACATAAGTCACTCCCATTAAAGAATTATAGCTGTTGTTGCTTATAACCTAAGTGGTTCGGGCGACATCAAATAAATGAAAATGAAAAAAAAAACATTACAATACGGTTCGCATGGATTTGTGAAATAGTATAGTAGTTAACAGTAGTTCAATATTGCTTCGGTACTCTGATTCTTTCTCGAATCCCATATTCAATTATAAGTTTCAAATTACTAGTTTTCCTCATAATTGATATTCGAAAGCCATTAGGTAATTTATGTTGTATAATCAGACCAATTATTTAAATAAGATTATCCAGTCTGTTGATGATGCGAATAAATACTCCAAAACACAATTTGGTATTGATGTCTTTCAATTTGCCGAGGTCGATTTCCTATTAATCATTTTCATGGATTACGGGAAACAATAAATTTTAAGCCCGCTTTGTTTTCTATATCTCCAATTGGACGAGTATTAGTTATGATCAATTGGTTTAAGGAGATTAAAGCTGGCGTGAAGTTTTGACATGAATGACTGTCAACGAATAGAAGGAGACTTTCCTTTGAAATAAATGAGTATACGTGGATTAAGGTTATGCCAACTACTCCGAATTTATAATCGCTTTTGGAACAGCGGTTAAAGGACTTCAATTATAGTTCATTTTTGTTTGGTTGGTTGAAATTGATCAACGGGAAAATATATTTGTCTACAGGGTATTTTAATTTCAGAAATAGGATAGCAGGATATAAAGCTGTTTTAATCTTTGAACTCAATCCAAAACGTGCACAGTCGAAGGTAGAAACATCTCACCAATAAATCTGAAGAGTTTTGTTGAAAAATTGTGTGAAGTAAAATTTATCAAGATTCACAGGAAAAATTGTATTATTATTCATTCAGCACTTTTTTACTCAATACTACTGGAAATAGGGGTTTGGACTTTTTTATAATACATTTTAGATTAAAACTAACTATAATTAACTTTGTCGACCCTTACTTCGTGGAATATACTCATTCTACTGTTTTAAATGAAACTTACTATTTATTTTATTCATTTAGTTATGACATGGAATACGAACGAGACGAACCCAAATACAGTATTCACAAGTATATAATTAATAAAATGTAGACTGATAATTGTAAATATTAAATCATTATCACTATGAAATTAAAACGCAGTTTTATCACTCAAATACAGCTTTTTTAGCTTACTACAAAAAGTGAAAATTTATCATGAAATATATCAATATCAGCGTGGTTACAAACTGAGTTGAATGATTTACAACACCTAATGGAAAGAAAAGTTTAGATAATAATTGTTAGCACTGAAATTAATATAAGAAAGTTCAAAATCTCTTGTATCATAGGCCGGAACATTGAATTTAATGATGCTGCTAATCTCGTTGGAGTCAATAAGATTATTAACAATTTTATATCCAAATTTAACATCGTTCATTTGACGTCTATCTTCCAGGGAAATTAAACCCATGTTGCGCCTAACTGAAACAATATTATCCTCAGGAAACAACATCTTCCTGCAGTCTTTATGAATTTATTCTGGATATGGTCAAGTCTATCGATGTATACAATATACTGTGGATTCCAAATTATCGATCCGAAGCTCAAGACACTATTTACATAGGCCATAAATAAAGTTCGTAGTGAATGTGAGGTCTTAAAGTCATGACAAGTCCTGATGATAAACCCCAACGCCCTATTAGCTTTTTTGATATATAATTGATATGCTGGTCAAAAATAAGTTTTGAATCAAAATAAATTCCTAGATCTTTTATGTGTGATATCTTTTCTATCTGATGGTTTTCAATTGAATATTAATAATCAAGTATGCATCGTTTTCTAGAGAAAGTGATCCCGAAGCATTTTTTTAAATTCAAGAAAAGAAAGTTTTTTTGCAATACGCTACAAGTCTGTTTAAGTCACTTTGTATCAATTGAGAATCCCCAACATTGCCAACTTTGAGGTACATTTTTAAATCATCCGCATATTATTTGTAGTTACAAAATTTGGAACATTGAGATATGTCGTTGGTGTAGATATTAAATAATAACGGTCCCAAGTGGGATCCTTGAGGTACCCCTGAAGTTATATCACAGAAGGGTGATACATATGACTACTGTCTGTGACCTGTTACTTATGTAAGATTTGAACCATCTGAGTAGATTACCATGTATACCGACTGCACCAAGTTTATCCAACAAAGTAGAATGATCAATTTTGTCAAAGGCCCTGCTGAAGTCGGTATACACAGCATTCACCTGAAATCCTTCATGCATGTATTCTAATAAATATTCACTATAACTAAAGGGGTTCGTTTCAACAGAACGTTTTTTTCATAAAACCATATTGCTCCTCATCAATAATGTATTTAACATCTCTAAATAAATAATCAAAAATAATTGATTCGAATAATTTGGCAAGAATAGAAAGTGTAGATATAGTACGATTATTAGGGCTGTTTTCCATATACTAGGGAAATAGCCTTCTGTTATAGATTTATTAAATAACATACACAATGGAGGGGCTATTTCGTTAACGCACTTTTTAAATAATAGGGTTGGTATTTTATCCGCACCAGCGGGTTTATCCGGGAGGTTGCCAATTTTATCGACAATTTTGGGGGATGTGATACGAAGATATGTAATTAATATTCATATAATTATTTGAAATTGTTTTGCTGGAGTTAGGGTTAGTAGGGTGGAAGACTGAACTAAAATAATTTGAGAAAGTATTGGAGATTAATTGGCCATCAGTAATCAGACTCTTATTACTATCCCTAATGGCATCGATAGTACCAGACTTGCCTTCTTTGGACGTTATAAACTGCCAAATGTGCTTTGAGTTTGTAGTTATTTGAGATTCAATATTATTTATATAATTATCAAAACTAGGTTAATTAAATACTTTCCCCTATCCCTCAAAAGCTTGAATGTTAAATAATCCAAGTTATTAGAGTATTTTTTCTATTTAACATGAAATCTTTCCTTTTCTTTAAGAACTTTGATGGTGCTTAGACTAAACCAATGTGGGAATTTTGACTTATATTTAGGATATTTTGGAACATATTTGTTAATAATATTCTCCAAATGGCAGTAAAACTTATTAGTGCTATCACAAGTATCGAAATTAAGAAATTAACTGTTCCAGTCAATAGAAGATAGATTATTTCTAATTGAGTCAAAATTTGTCGTGTTATAATTAAATTCGATGTCTGAATTGATCTTTTGATTGTCGCGTGTGAAATTCAAATATTTCATGTTAAACTCCAATGTTGTGTGGAAATGATCTTCAGAAACAAGAGCAAACTCACTTTCAATGACATTTTCGATTATAAAATTATTATTCAAGATTAAGACAAGTGTGTTTTTTGATTTATTGGTATAATTATTAAATTGATAAAAACTGCAACAAGAAATTGTATCAATAAACAGTAGGGCGTTTTATTCTGATAACTCTTTGATTGAATCCCGCCTCTCGTTCATTTCATTAATTAGATCTTCCAAATCAGATACTTTGTGGCTGCAGAAATTGACTGACTTCAGCACTTCATTGTGTTGTTTGTTTAGGTTGCTCATAGCTAACTGAATACTCTCACCAATCTTTGAAGTACATTTTGATGTAGATTTTTGCCCAGATACATCACTATCATCATTATCCATCTCGTTGTTAAGCGCTAGTAACGATGTTCGTTTGCTTTCGCCCGTGGATCTGCATACAGAATAATACCATGCAGAACCATCAACTTAAAAGCCCGAAACCTCCTGCCTGCTCAAACTCAAGCACTTTCCGTGAAAGGATTTCGAACACCGACCAGGACATTTCAGCCCGGGCGTTTTATTATTAATCGAGGTTGAATATTTGCTACAAAGCACCATCCTGGCTCACAGACTAATGGTATAATGCAGGCAACGAGTATTCTCACTGGAAGCAATTAACTATTTTATGAGTATAAACTGATTGAAAATTGAATAAATCAAATTTCACGTAACGCTTGCATTGATATCATTTCACAAAGTAGTTGAAAAGTAAAAATCAGATTGTAGTCAACGGTACGTGAAAAAAACGAAATATTTCGACCAAAAATTACGACAAAACTAAGCAAGTAACTCGGAGCGACAAACACACGTCTAGTCAAGACAGCTTTGACTTATTATGCACTATTTCGAGGTTATTCCACAATAGAATGAAATTTTTCCAAAAACTCTTAGAAAATTGACAATTGTTTCGATATAAATATCATCATCTGAATGAATGATATTACTAATATCAAAGCTTTGATATAATTAGCCACCATTGAAAGCGCTAAGCGACCAAGTTGGAAATCCCTGAGCGAAACAGTAAAAAACAACATCTGGGGCGAAGGCTACAAAATAGTCATGAAAGCCGTCGAAGGTGTAGCTAGGCATCTATTCCCTGTACACGAACCAGTGCGTTTCAAATGCGAAGACCTAAGGAAGTCTTACGAAAAAATTAAAAACAATAAAACTCCTGGACTGGGAAATATATCACCTGAAATTCTGAAGAATTTCGATACTCTTCACAAATCACTTTACGTTCTAAAGATGTATATTAAATTGGCAGGGGAGGCGAAGTTTCCTGAACAATGGAAACGCGCAAAACTTATCTTGTTAAGAAAATGAGACAAACTGCTTGATAGCCCATCTTCCTATCGACCTATATGCTTCTTAGATGTGAAAGGTAAATTGTTTGAGCATCTAATATTGTTTAAGGATTACAGAACAGATAGAGAGGACGGGAGGACTCTATTAAAGACAGTACCGCTCCAGAGAAGGACGACAGTCAATTGATGCCGTCCTGCAAATAATTAAAATTGCTAAGAATGCAGAATCGTACTCTCCAGCCCACAGAAGAATATGTGCACCTATAACCATAGATGTGAGAAACGCATTTAACAGCGCATCTTGTCAGATAATTCTAGATGAACTGAGGAGTAGAAAAATCAACGAAGCCTTAATCAGTATCATAGCATCGTACTTAAGCGAAAGACAAATAGTTCTGGACGCAGAGGGTGAACTCATAGCAAGGGAGGTGAATAGTGGCGTCCCACAGAGATCAGCGCTGGGTCCAACCTTGTGGAATGTATTTTACAATGACTCTCTCGAAATGGAGCTCGCAAAAGGAACTGAACTGATAGGTTTTGCGGATGATGTAGCGCTAGTCGTTACAGCGAAGTATGGGGAATTCTTAATGAATAATGGGAATATAGGCTTACAGAGAATTGCCAACTGGCTCAAAAGCAGAAAATTGGAAATGGCTCCAGAGAAGACTGAGGCCGTGCTTCTCACAGTACAAGTAGTCCTTATCCTTCCAAAAAACTCCATTCAATATCTGGGAGTGTGGTTGAATACAAAAGTGCCATTCTCTATGCATATTAGCAAGGCGATATAAAAAGCTGAGAAGACCGGCAATGCACTGTCGAGACTGTTTTCGAATATAGGTGGTGCTGCATCCTGAAAGCGCCGTATACTGTCAGGAGTATTCGTGATTCGTGATTACTCTACGCTGCGCCTGTTTGGCATCCTGCAGTAGCAAATAGACAGACACTTAAGCAAAAACTGACAAGCATACTGAGACTTATGCTGATTTGAGTAAGCTCTGCCTACATGACCGTATTTGCAGAAGCAGTGGGAGTAATATATGGTGTCCAACCCATAGATATAATGGCTAACGAAAGGTGCGAAAAATATGATGAACCTCTGAGGACAAATGTAAGTGAAAATCTGCTTACCGGATGGCAAGCCAGATGGCAAAATGGCACTTATGGGCGCTGTACATGCAGGCTAATTCCAAACATTAGGACATGGGTTGAAAGAGCTTATGGTGAAGTGGACTACTTCATCGCCTAAGCCTTATCGGGACACGGATGATTTGGCAAGTATCTGTATAATAGGCAAAAGGCGACTATCGTCAATTAGATGATGCCGAACACACCATATTCCAATGCCAAAGGTGGGGAGAGGCAAAAGCAGAATATGAAAGAGTAGAAGAGAAAACTATTCAACCAAACAAATATAATTGAAAGCCTAGTAAGGTTAGAGCGATGATGACAAAATGAATCCAAAGCGATTAGGTCTAAAATTGAGACCAAAGAAAGGGAGAGAGAGAAAACCGGACTAGTTAAGAGCCCACCATTCAACCAAACAAATATGGCTGGAAGCCTAGTAAGGTCAGAGCAAGAATGGGAAAATGGAGACAAAGCGATTAGGTCTATAATCGCGACAAAAGAAAAGGAAGAGAGAGAAAGAGAGAGAGAGAAAACCGGACTAGTTAAGAGACCACCGTAGCGTGCTGAAATAATGCGAAGGCGGTTCCAGTGCGCTATGCGTATAGAGTGTGGAAGTGTTTTTGGTAGGTAGGCGACCCTGAAAGGGGTTGAATCCGACACATGGCGGCCGGTCGGCATAATATCAGATCAGTATCGTCTTGTAGAAGATTTTACCACACCCAACAAAAAACCATGTAAGTACATTGTAGTAATATGTATTTTTCATATCGACATATTGGTGTATCTGTACTCTTGGCAAACCTTAGATCCAGTCAGTGAGCTTCCTTTAGAATAAGTTATCACGAATGATAGCTTTGGTACCTGCTGGAATGAGATTATACAGCTAAGGAGCCTAATAAGTATAATACTTTTGTAAAGTGTTTTTGTGTGATTTAGGCACATAGGCTGAATTCATTTCATAACGAGTTGCATCATGCCCCATCCTGCATCCAAATCATATCCTGAAGTTGAACGTTAAAAAAATTATCTACAAGAATATTTTCAACATTAGAAAGAGTCATTTCCAGAAAGATAACTCCAGTTAAATTGAAATCATAAAATATGGGTCCAACAATTTTGTTTCTGAAAATTCCACACCATACACTAAGATCTTTTCTATCTGATATTTTTATTGGTTTTATCAATCTTTTCCTATTCTCCTTGTTTTCCCATGACCTACGATTTTTCCTATTAAAAAGTCAAATAATCAGGATGTACATCTATCTTTTGGAGCATTTGGCGACAAAACTCAAACCTTTCCCTTTTATGATCCTCTTATTAGGGTCTTACTACTTGTACTAACATATAAATCAATATTAGTAGATATAACTAATATAAAATCGCTCAATAAACACGAGTAATAATGAGAATCATAAAACGATATGTCTTTATTGAGAGGTGAATGAGTTAAACGAAATTCTCTGTTATACTTAGCTGGATGGCACGTTTTGGGTTCCAACCAAACGTCCACAAGGTAAGGTAAATCTTCAGGGATCGTCTCGGTCGGGAATAATTTCTGCTAGTATATAGTAGGTCGAACCAGGTGAGAAATCGAGTACAAAATACAATCTCGATAATTAAGAGGCACCAAAATAAATCTCAAAATACAAGGGAATATATAACGTAGAAGTAGGAAAACAAAAATAAAAAATCTCACAATCTACGAAGTTGTAATTTGTGAAAACTAAAAATAACTCACATCAATTTATCAATGAGGGTTGTCAAAATTCCAATATCCAGCCACGTGGAATTGATCAATCAAAAGCCTCCACCTTACAAAATGACGAATTCTTGCAGGTGTTGAAAGAAAGTTGATTCGATCTTAGTGAATCGTGGTTCCAGTGCAAAATAATATCCCTTAACGGCGGAAAATCGACTTCCAAACTAAAAGCTTCCTCAAAATAGTCGGATTTCCAAACAAGTTGTGCAAATTCTATCCCCCAATTAGGGTAAATTAGAATGAAACCAAGAAAATAACTCGCACAAAGCACCGAACCCTTTTCATTCCTCAAACCATACAATACAACCTTCCTTTTCGTCGTTTTCAGAGAAAAGATGGCTTCAAATCAAATGATACAAACAATATCAAGAGTTTTTGAAATTCAAAATATCCAAAAGTCCGTTAATAAAAACTATTAAAATCTAGGCTTTAAATTATTCCAGTTGGTAAACATGTATTTCTCGAGCACAATGAAGAAACAAACGGAGTGCGTCAAAATTTCCTACATTCTCCTTCCTTATTGTCACTTTAATAAATAATTATACATGTTGTGAAAAAGCAAGACCGTTTTTGTCTTGAAACAATTTCGGCGAGTCGGAGATTTATATACCAGCCGTGTAGAAGGGATACGAATTTTACCGATCACCGAAGCCTATTTAGATTTATTAGCTATACAGAGTGTCTCAAAATAATAAATAGTCTACAACAGTCAATAAGAGAATGCATAATAAGAAAAAAAAATTGAGACGAACCATAATTACCTACAGGAAATGAATGTGCAATGTTATTTTTATTGTCCACTAGGATTCATTAAAACACCAATTTAAAATTTGTTTAATTATTCTTAAATTGAAGAATGTATTTATGAAATAATGTAAGTAAGAATTTTATTCTAAATTCAGACTATAACGCTCTGTCAAAACTTGTACGTTAAAATTTTTATAGGGTTTGTAGTTGTTAGTTTTCAACGTACGTTGTAATTTAGAGTAACTTATATTCAAATGGGCTGCTGCATTATTTATACTACATTCAGAATTTTCTAAAAAATAATATAGTGTTTCAAAAAACTTTTCAAGAATACCTTCGAAATAAAGCAGTATATCTCATTGGTTTTCGTTGTTTGCATGAACTAGTTGCATTTTCCTATTAAAACTACCGACAATATTTACCTTCTGGTAAATACGTTAGAACGTACTGTCTGCGAGTGTTGGACGATTTGGATACAACTCCCTGTATGCTCTTTGCGCTACGCGTTTATCTTTGTTATCTTCTATATAGTAAGTGAATATTTGAATTATTCCCTCTACACTGTGAACCATTTTGAATGTTTCAATAAAGATATGACATTTAATAAATATGACAGTTGTGATTTTCATAGCTTTCTTTGATAATATTGACTTTTCAATATTTATAGTAGTTTAAGTTACTATATTTATCCTTTGATATCTTAATAACGGTGTAAAACGGGGGTATTATATGGTATATTTTTGAAATCAGAAGAAAAACATATTTTTGAAAATTCGATAATATACAGGGTGTCTCATTAAAAAAAACATTTTTTGGTCCCTTGAACTACGCACGCCACTGTACTTATGTTGACGATATATTAAAATTACTTTATAACCACACAACATTTATTCAAAAACACTTTTTTGTTTATGCAATAAGAACTTAGTTAAGAGCTGAGACATTTATAATGAATAACCACGTACTTCACTACATTTTGTGCATTTATTTGATTTTGTTTTCCACATTTTTTTTAATATGACCAAAAATTAAACAGTAAAAGCATTGGATTGCGGGCATGATATATGACAATACTGTATGTTCTATGCCGCATATTTTAACGCTTCTTGGTTAAAAAGTTCCTGTAAAGGTAAACTGGACCGTCCCCGTCGACACTAGTTTGTCAACGGAGCTCGCCCCCGTCTCACCCTCTACTTGTTGGTTAATATTTCTCATGAATCTATTAGTTGGTTAGTTTCAGAATACTCCAAGAGCATGTCATCTGTAAAAGTTTTATCTATATATTTGACAATACCCTCACATGACATGTTTTTGGAATGAATGAACAAGCATACCCTTTTGCGTTCAATTCCATATTATTTAAAAAGTTATTAGCATCTTTGTACTCTGCAAATACTACACCAATTTTATTTTTACCTTTTTTATTGATTGTTTTTACATTATAAATCTTTAAGTGTTTCAACTCTCTCGCAACAGCTAAATAATTATAATTCCCCATATTTTTATTTTCCTCTTTAGCCTCAACATATACTTCATAGTGGCCTTTATCCGTATAGGCATTTCTCTAATATTTGAATACTTTTTATTTACATTTTTTATCTCATTCACATTAGTCCAGTTTTTCCTTTGTTGTTTATCTGTATTACCCGATGGTAAACTATTCATATCTGTCCTTTTGATTCAAATTAGAGGCATTTCCATTAGGGGGGTCCGCCCCCCCTGTATTATCCCCCATCTAACTCCCTTTTTTATTTATTTACCTGTTTTTTTTTCAAATATGATAACTCCAAAAAAGAAAAAAAAAGAGAAACTATTAATACTAACTCAATTTATTCAATTACTCACTTTAAAAAAGAAAAAGGTTCAATTACACAAAGGAATTTGTCAGGAAAAGCTTTATAAATATCTGGTTATCTTCCAACTCGAAAAACCTCTTTTTAAACCGTCTTTACCAACTGACAAAACCGACCAATTTATGTGGCACCCATTTAAGATCGTTTTTATTTTTGACCGCCCGACCGTCTCCACTAGAGTTTAGCCGTGAGCATCTCAGACTATCGTATTGATATTTAGTCGAAGCATATTCACATACGTTCGTAATAATTTGTTACAATTTATTCGTCTAATTTTCTTTGTCTATTAAACACCGTTGCTGATAGTCATACTGATCACACTATTTATCGCCATTACAATACTTACAATTACACTGTCTGAAACGTATTTCTTCTCCAAAGACAGGAGGCTATCAAAATATTTGAGCATTATATGAAATTGTGAGAATCATCCATATATTCATAATAGACATGTTAACACCCACTATGCAAATAAATATTACAGTTACGTTAATTCAACATCACATTGTGATCATCTTCTTCCTTTTTTTCCTCTTGTTTTCATCACATGCACATCTATACAACCGCTAATGCCCAGCTTGTGGCTGTTAACTTTTGTGATGTTTCAACTTAACTTCTCAGCAATGTTGAAGCGCTGCCCTTTTTACATTACTGTGATGTTACTAGAACTTCCTCAAAAGGAAGTCTTTATAACGAACTAAAAACAACATTTCTGTTACATTCTGAAATGCCTTTTAGCTTTTCGTCAATGTTAATGTCTAAAAAATAACATCTTATCAATGATCTAAATGCAACATTTCAAAAACAATACAGTGTATTCTCTTAGATGTTGTATGGACATTACTTAAACCTCTAAATAGCATACCTCAAATATTCTAGATGATATCCTATAGATGTTTCTGTGCCTAATTAGCAAATACAGGGTGAACAACTAAGAACGCCGCCTGTCTGCCATATTTCAAAAAATAATCATGGTACAACTTTAAAAAAATGCCTTCAGGAAAATGACCCTGAGAAATCGCCGGAAAATAGTTTTGATTCCTAAAATATCGGCTATGGGGTGGAATAAACACTTAAAAACATAATACATACTGTGATTATCTCCAAAAAAGACATACTAAAGGTATCCTAGAAATACTATTTTTTATATATTGATGAGATTATGAAAAAGTGTAGTTAGGGACTTTTTGTCCTTATTTTTAAAATAAGGGGTGGAGGAAGGTTCACTCTAAAAAACAAATGTAACACTTTTTTGTTTTTTAATCGATATCAATGTTTTTGGCGTCATTTAAGAGTTTTTCCTCTTTAATAAGATATATGCTTAACAAAAATAACAAAATTCAACAATTTTGTCAACGCTATGTGAAAAAGTCGACAATTTTCCCATTTTCTCGGAAATTTCAAATGTAATGAGACATTTTTTAAATTTTGATGAAAAGGGATTTACGTTATCAGATATAAAAATTAAAGAAATGCTTCAATTCACATTTGAAATTTCCGAGTGAATACAAAATTATCCAATTTTGTTATCCATCTTATTAAACCAAAAAACTCTTTTAAATGCAGCTAAAATCATTAATATCGGTTAAAAAACGAAAAAGTTATACATTTGTTCATGAGTTTGAACTTTCACACCCATTATTTGAAGAATAATAATGTTTTTTTGGAGTATCATGTTTCCGAGTGTTCATTCCATCCATAGCGGTTATTCTAGAGACTGAAAAATATTTTCCAGCAATTTTTCAGTATCACTTACCTAAAGGTAATTTTTTTGGAAGCTGTACCATGATTATTTTCTGAGATGTGGCCTACAGTCGTTCTTAGTTGTTCACCCTGTACATTTAGAATAAAATAGCAAAAAAAAGCAATAAACGATTTAAAACGTTTATTCACTTTTAATGAACAGTACAGTAAGTTTGAAAAAAACAGGTACAAAATTAGAAAAAAAATATCTTGTCCAGGAATCCAACCTAAAAAAAATAAAATTGTGTGAGCATATTACAGAACAAGTGTGCAAAGTGGAAACTATTGAACGCATTCAGTGAAAGCAAGGAATAAAAAAGAGTATATTAATCTGTAGTTGCCATAATGTAACATACTTTGAAACTGAATTAATAAAGTTTAACGGATACACATACAGCTCGTTTACAGAAAATTCATTAGAATAGTTTTTTAATGATTTCAAAACTAATAAAAATTTTACACCATAAAGATCTTATGAAACATTACGTTGAATCAATAGAAATCCAATTTGATTGAAGAAACTTCTATCGTTTACTTACGATTACTTTTTCTTACGCAAGAGTCGCTGTTTCGAGTGCCTCAACCATTCCATAACGTACACTTTAAAATCCTTATCTGTGAAACATTTGAAGGTGTTCTGAACATCAGCTAATAAAACAATTATTTTAGATCAAATTGTGCCCATGGAGACCTTTGATCGATCATCATAAACTACATCAAACTTGATTTTCAGCCAATTGAGTGGGACCCATTTTCCACAAGATACATGCGGGGCTCTTCAAAGGAACAACATATTTTATTTCGAGAAGTGACTTTTCATGATTTACTTTCTATTACATGCCTCACTCCGTTTCGCAGGTAAATTCAGGTGTGCCATGAAAATTCATACTTATTTTCTGTATAAAATAATATACTATTCTCATCTTGTTATTTTCATCCTGGAACATATTGTATATTAACATCGTGGAATTGTAACTTAATGAAAACTAAGCATTATTAATAAACTGTATACAAAAAAAAACTACTTATGAAGAAGATATATAACACATTATCAAGTTGAATGAGTTGATAATTGATTGTATCCAATAGCTGTGTTTCTACAATAATAAATAATTGTATTCTGTTTGTTGACTGGAGCATAAGTTACATATTCTTCAACTAGTTTAATATACTCACCATTGTAAGGGACAGCTACAGGTTTTTTATTGTATACAGTGTATTTTAAAATGGAAATGAGCTTTTCTACAGAAATTTCTGTTTTTGAAGTCTTAAGCAGTCTCTAATTGTTCACAAGAATTGTTAGTATTAATGTTAAAATTTTCGAAACCTGCAATACTATATTGATGACTATGACTGCTACTACAAAAACTAGGAATAGAGATACTCAATTCAATATTTTTTGTACTGTTTAATACAATGTCTGTATCAGACTATCTGAAATAGTTATTCCCCTTTCTTTACATTATTACCAACTATTTGTTTTTTATTTTATTTATGTAAGTAGCTTCTAAAACATCTTGAACATTGAAAGTATTTTCTTCTAGATTCAAATCTCTGCCAACGTATGAGCATGTTTTATTATTAACAATAATATCTACCCTATTGCAATATTAAGTTTTTGTAGAGTATAATGCATATCTAGGTTTCAAAATATTGTGAATAGATTTTAAAATATACTTAATAACTAAAACATTTTAAAAGTTGAAAAAACCCTTATTTTGTAAACTCTATTATAAAATGTTAGTGTACAATTCCGCCACCTGGAATTTCAATGTTTCAATAATTATGATTTTGGAATAGGTACTTACCGATAACAGCTATTGTTCGTCCATTATAACAAAAATTATAGCTAAGCATAGAAACTGAAGCTAAGTAGAAACTAATGGAAACGAAGACCACTTTATTCAAGTATTTGTAAAAAATGTACTTCCTGCAAATAAAATATAACACAAAACTGAAAACCATCAACCATTTCATTCTTGTCATTTGTTTCCACAGTCCACAGATAATGTTCGTTCGTCAGTTCCTCTTCTGTTTTCTTCTTTTTTTTATGTTACTGTGATGTTCAATATGAGATATTACTGACAGTTTTATGAACTAACATCGTAAAAACGTAATCACTGGTAATCACACAAACTTACTAAAAATTATTTCGAAGGATGTGAAAGTAACTGCAACATGTGATCATCTTAGAAACATGGTAATTTGTAATATTACAGTAACGTTCTGTATGTGATATTAGTGAGAAGTATACAAATTAACATCGTATAAATGTTTCCTATAGGATGTTGCTAAAAAGAAGTTCATAGGATGTGTATGTAACTGCGAATTCAAGTATTATTGTGTACATCAAAAATATGTTTTATTTACATGACATGGATGTTAATAGATTTGTATTGAAATTAAGACATTTAAGAGATATCTTATTAACGTTTCAAGTAAACATCACAAAAAGTCTCTTGAAATAACATCACAAAAAGACTTGTTATGTTTTCTTGTTCAGTGGGACGTATATTCTAGTCAATGGCAAGGCAAACAAATTTAAGTTAAGGAACATTACTATGGACAAGTCGAGTTGATAACACCGGCTGAGAATAGAGTTGAATCTGAAGTAGACTATCGACTACTGGTGCGGATATGGCTCGAAAAATAGAGTTTTGAATGAACATTAACTATTGTGGTGCATTAATTCGTGTTATCTTTCTTTCGATAACTAATGCTTAGTTTTCATTGTTCCATTTAAGAACTGCACTCTTCAATCAACTCATTTCCAAGTAATAAGCACATAAACGTATCCAATTCCATTCCTCAATCGTCTTCTCAATGTAGTTCTGAATTCAGAAGACTGATAGAGATGCAAATATGATTGGATTATAGAATGGGCTGTATATAACCTATTATGTTTAGTCTAATCGTAAATACGGAAACATTTACAGCACATATGGGCAGCCTTTACGACGACACTTTTTTTTTCATCCAATTAAGCCATTTGGCAGAATCAAAGGACTCCTCATTCATGTGAATGATTACAAATTTCACGCATGGTAAAACTTAATAATCACCTTCATTAGCAACTATATGGATTGCACAATTCCCCCAGAGATCTTTGTAATCTCTGTTTATGATATATTTGATGTTGTCAATATATTCATTGCTTTAGTTTAGATTTTGACTTGTTTTTCCGACTTATCATTGGACGCCCTAACTAATTTGACCGAACTAATACACTAGAATTGAACTCAATGGAACAAGTGTGTAACTGTTGTTTACAAGCATTTTCAACAACATCATATTCTACCTTGGAAATCTACTTCTCATTAAAAATTGCTATCTGTTGATTTTTAATAACAGCTAATATTGAAATTTATGCTTTTTGTGGCTTGTCCGTGATAATTATTTATTTGGATGAATTTTTTTAATAAGCTTGCTGTCATTATATTCCTTATGACCCTCTGTACAGCTACTCATTGATTCAACGAATCAGTTCCTAGAAAACGACCCGAAACGCTTTTAAATCTAACTACCTCCCAAGGCTGCGCTTTTAATTGAATTCCAAATTGTTTTGAGGAATTTGACCTTTATTTATGAAATAAACTGTGTTTTTCGACAATAATATTATTTTTGGAAATACACCGATCGATCGAAGATGAAAAAATACAACTATAAGAACGTGTATCAAAATTAGGCCAAAACATTGAACATAATAAACACAATAAAAGGTATTTCAAACAATAATACAAATTTTTATCGACTGTGGAAGAACAGGGAGCACCGGGGATGGACGAATCCAAAAGCCACTCTTCCCTGTAGAGAAAGACAAGTAAAATAGTGCTAGAATAAGAAGCTCAAGCCACGTTTTAAAGTTTGAAAAGGATACTTGACCAGTCAACATATTACAAACAAGAAAGGACCTCCAAAAAACAAGAAAGGAACTCTCTGAATAAAGAAAAGCCAAGCAGTTCCAAGATGAAATAATGGAATTATAGGTTCAATTGATAAGTCAATTGCCATAAAAGAAACACGCAGAATCCTGAAGGAAATAAAAAAGGGGTTAACCCCAACCAGAAATATTCAAGAATAAAGAGAGAAGTCAGCAGGACCAAGCAGTCTAAAGGAACAAACCGGAGCCACTAACACCGCCATAGAGAAAAATGTCTCTCTGCCAATGAGTGGAATACGGAGACGGCAAAGAGATAAGAAGAGGAAGGAAGCAAAAGCCCCGCCCCAACCAGCAGAGAAGACAATGCAACCAAGAACGAGGAGGCCCCCACCAGTCATAATCCAATTAAAAACAACATTCAATGAAAAACTAGAGATCACTGTTACTCTAGGAAAAATAGAAGAATACGGGAGACTGACGAAGTACCTGGAAGACTTAGAAGGCCAAGGTGTGAACTGGTACATCTTCACCGATCCTGAAGAAAAGCTGGCGAAGACCGTCATCAGAACTGTCTCCTGACGAGGACATAGGATACACCAGAGCAGACCTCCAAGAACAGGAAATTATGGTCCAGAATATCACGCAACTTCCCTCTAGATTCGGAAAAGAAGGAATACTTCCAATCCTTATGGTGAATCTCAACAAAGAAGACCTGGAAAAAAATTAAGAGAATGGAGTTCTTTCTCGGAGTTAAGGGGAGGCAAGAAAACCCTAGAAGAATCAACGGGTCAACGCAAAGTTACGATTGCCAAGGCTACCGCCATGGACAATCGACTTGCTACGTGAACACAAGATGTCACAAGCGGAGGATCAAGGGACTGTGAGAGATCAAAGAACAGTTCTGCAATCCGCGCCAAATGCAAGGAAGAACATCCATCCAACTACAGAAGGTGTGCCAAGGCACCCAAGATAAAGACGACGGCGCCAAAGACGGTAGAACCGCAAACAACACTCAAGACGAACACCGCTCAGGGAACAGCGAGAAGTCAACTAACTTCCACCAAAACAGTATGGACAAGGTACGCCAGTGCAGCCAAGCAGACGATATCCACCAACCATTAACAACCAGACGTCTGTGAAGCAATGAAGATGTTCTCAACCAACATGCCGCAGATTCTGGACATATTTGTCAGTGTGATGAAACGGTAATGGATCTACACCATCTCGGACCAAACTAGCTCAAGTTAGGAATCTGGAACCTAGACGTATTCGCCATACAAGAAACGAAGCTACCGGGAGAAAACTACGATACCATCAGAAGAAATAGCAATAAGAAGAGGTGTGCGACAGGAGTGTGTGCTGTCCCCCTACTGTTTAACCTCTACTCTGAGGCAGTATTCAACGAAACCCTCGAGGATACAACTGCAGGCATACATATTAATGGAATCATCATAAATAATCTACGATACGCAGATGATATTGTGGTAATAGTCATTAACCTATCAGAAGTTTGATCCCTTATGGAACTCAATGTGAAACATAGCGAGAGCTTCGGCCTTTATATGAATACGTCCAAGACCAAATTATTAATATTCTCAAAAACTCTAAGAATCCATGTAGAGACCATTGCACAAATACCTAGTTCACTAGTCAACCAGCACTGCGACCTAAAATTCGAACTTAGATCAAGAGTTACACAAGCCCGAACAACTCTTAACAGCATGGGGACACTTAGGCAAATCGAAACATCAGCCTGTAACTCCGGATCAGAGTACTTTGCTGCTATATCTTCCCTGTTCTGTAATACGGATGCGGGAGTTGGTTCATTGATGCAGCTACAGAAAATGTAAGCTATCGAAATGTACGCCTACAGGCGCATGCTGCGAATATCTTGGACGCAACATAAGTCAAACATAGATGTTATGCAGCAAATAGGTGAACTTAAAGAACTCCTCACGGCAATCAAGGAGAGAAAACTACAATACCTGGGACATATGATAGGTGAATGATACGAGAATATCCGTCTGATAATAGAGGGTAACGGCAAATGGTTAGTCTGTTGAAGTAAGTTCGAAATAATCTATTACTTTAGTGTTCTATGGCGTTGATTAGATATAATCTAGTCGGTTGAATAAGAAATGTCAGTAATGTGATGTCATATATGTTAGAATATAAAATACTTGTCTAGTAGATTGTAGATTTTGTTTATTGCTTTAATTAATAAAAAGGTATGTAATCATACCAAGTAAAAAGGAATATCTATCCCAATATTTGCTTTTACAACAAAAGGTTATGGGCCCAGAAAACAGGCTTTCAGAATAGTGTGGTAAAGTGTTAAATAAATTTCCGAACTCTGAAACATGTCGTCGTATCAGATGCCGTCCATTGAAAGGCTTAAAGGTCGTGAGAATTACGATACATGGAAGTTCACCGTACAAACTAATTTAGAGCACGAGAAACTGTGGAATTCAGTACCTGGTACGGATACCGATGTCAAAAAAATCACTAAGGCTAGGTCGAAAATCATAGTTCTCGTTGATCCGCTGAACTATGTCCATGAGGAGAACACAAAAACTGCCAAGGAAGCATGGAACAATTTAGAAGCTACCTTCCAAGATTCAAGTCTTTCAAGACTTGTTGGTTTACTACGTAGACTGATAACAACAACTCTAGAAAATAGTGATTCTGTTGAGGGATATGTTAACACCGTTGTAACTGCCGCTGATAAGTTGTCAAATATTGGCTTAACAGTTAGTGACGAATGGATAGGTACACTTTTGTTAGCTGGTCTACCAGAAAAGTATAAGCCAATGATGATGGAGGTCGAAATTTTAGGCACTCCAGTCATAGTAGACTCGATCAAAACCAAGTTGCTTCAGGATATATCAGTAGCTCCGACTTGTGAAAACAAGTCAGTGACCATGTATGGTGCCAGTGGTTCAAGGTTTAACAAAGCTAAACAGAATGTAGAGAAAAACAAAAAAAAAGTACGTCGTATCAACTGTAACGAGTATGGACATTTTGCAAGCTAGTGCGACAAAAAAAATCCTGTAGATAAAGAATCGGATACTGGAGATAAAAGATCAAGACAATCTGACTCTGCATTATTATCACTGTCCGCAGTGCAGGACAAAAATGACAAGTCGTGGTTTTTAGACTGTTACCACTGCTAATAATGAAGATATGTGTACGGAGACTATCGGTGACGTCAATCTTTCTCGATCAGTTGGTAAAAACAAAAATTCAACCATCAAAGTACATGATGTTTATTTAGTTTCCGAATTAAAAATGAATTAATTGTCAGTTAGTCAAATAGTGAGTAAAGGTAACAATGTAATTTTTAACTCTAGTGGAACTAAAATTTACAATGGTAATAACAAACTCATAGCTATAGCTAGGTTAGAAAATAACTTGTTCAAAATGAATTTTGTTCCATCACAAAATAATGGTTCCATCTGGTTCAACAATGCAGAAAAATAATTCAATCTATGGTATATGCGTTTAGCGCATGTAAACCCAAGGAGTTTAAATACAATGGAAAAGGGATTGGTATATGGCTTAGATTTCTCGGATAATTTCGATCCGAACTTTGTATGTGAAACATGCATATTGGAAAAAAAATACCGTTTACCTTTTTATACAAGAGTCAATCGTCACTATGTTTCGAGTTGATACATTCGGATTTGTGTGGACCGATGCAGGATAAGTCACTATCTGGTTCTCGATATGTACTTACTTTCTTTGACGATTATACATATCATACAGCCGTATATTTTTTTGAAAAATAAGAATCAAGTTCTGGATTTTTTCAATACTTATAAAAGATTTGTTGAAACTCAAACAGGTGAAAAAATAAAGTTTCCACGAACTGACAATGGTGGGGAGTATTGCTCAAACGAATTCAAGAATTTGATCAAAACTGCAGGTATACAACAGCTTACTTGTCCTGAACAGAATAGCAAAGCAGAGAGGTTGAATTGAATAACTATTGAAAAAGCTCGATGACTTCTAATTGAAGCACAGTTGCCAAATAAGTTTTCGACCGAAGCTGTATACACATCAGTATATTTGTTAAATCGTTTACCTAGTAAAACTATAGCGAAAACACCAGACGAACTATGGAGTGGTAAGAAACCAACCTTGAGATATGATAAAATATTTGGATGCAAAGCATATCCACATATATATATATATATATATATATATATATATATATATATATATATATATAATATATAACCAGAAAAGAAAGAAGTAGACGCTAAGGCAACTCCTTGTATCTTCGTAGGATACAGTTTAGGGTTGACAGCATACAAGCTGTGCGATCCAAATAAAAACATGGTATTTGTCTCTCGGAATGTCTAGTTTGATGAAAGTTCGAAAGGGTTCACTTTATTAGAAAAACTAATAGTTGATCCAGATAAACACTTCTATTTAATTCCAGAAGTAACAGTCAGACAAGATGATGAACCTGTTCTTGATGAGACGTCAGATTATTCTTCTGAAGACTATCTTGAGCCTGTGTACTCGGACAGAGAAACATCTGGAGATAGTGACTTACCGCCTGGCAAAAAACATTTAAATTGTGAATGGGTTTTTAAAACAAAACTACAAAATAAAAATATGATTCAGTATAAAGCTCGTTTGGTAATAAAAGGTTGTACTTAAAGAAAAGATATCGAATTTGAAGAAACCTACTCTCCTGTGTTTCGATACAGCACAATAAGGTATCTACTTGCACTAGCAGCAGAAATTAACCTCGATATGGACCATATGGATGCAGTTACTGCGTTTCTGCAAGGTGGAATCAAAAGATATATATATATATATATATATATATATATATATATATATATATATATAGATATATATATATATATATATAGAGAGAGAGAGAGAGAGAGAGAAACCTGCAACACTCTGTATACTAAAATATGGAATAAAAGACTACATACTGTAAGCAAATACAAAAATTTATAATTTGAATTTTTTTTAAAAATCGTCTGAAATGGAGACAATCTGCATTATTCATTATTCAATAGAGAAAGTAGACAAGAGTCAAACTGTAGAATTATGTAGGAAATTTTAAATACACTTAGTAAATACATATGTGAAATAATATGACATGATTTTAACATTTGAGAGAGGGAATTTTTGAACGTTGTTTCATATAAATTATATTAGTCTTAAAAAATAATAATTATATATTGAAAGAACTTTTCTGATAAGATTGTGTAATCATTCAATATATGTAAAGGTAGAAACTCAAATAATAACATTAAGTTTATAAAGCATGACATTTGTGAAATGAATTGTCATTCCGCATAGATATTATTGAAATAAAAAGGACTGTCATTTATAAATATTTTGGAATACAATTTGAAGGGAGTAGTATATGGGTCTTAATCATTTAAAGACTTAAAACAGAATGTCCTAGAAGGATAGATGGACAATTTATAACTTGAGGTGAAAATTATCAACAAGAATTATTAAAGCCAATTTTGATTGGTGAAATACATTTGAAATATTTTCATTAGCGACAAGCAGATTAATAAATAAAAGAATTGAATCAAACAATTTGTTGATTATATAGACTATTCACTAGATAGAATTCGTTTTTGGTAGAAGTGAATGAGGAGAAGCAAAATTTCGAGAAAAATAATAAAAACTTTTTAAAAAACCACAATTTGGAATGGTAATTATAGAAAGAAATGCATTATTCTTAAAATCAGCTCAGCAATGTGATTAATCAAGTAGATAAACAAATTTTAACAAGAAAATTGGTAAATATAATAGAATATTGACCGTAAAATTTATCGATATAACCAAGTAAGATATTGTATTGTGGAAATGGTGTCTCCACAATACATTTCAGAAAGGACTGGACTATGGGATTCATCTAAAATGTATTAATGTGGACGAAATATAGCACCAATTTTAGCTATTATCCAAGCTGGACAGATTGTTTGGTTTTCCAGGAAGTAACCTAAAATAAAATAAAAAAACCAATCATTGAAGTGTATTAGAATGGAACAGTGAATAAGGTATTTAAAACTATTTCATTTATATATAAAAAAAGATTGAGTAAACTTACTTGTTTTGGTGCAAAGAATTGAACTTTGATATTTCATAGATGTTTATCAGCATTGTTTTCGCCATTTTGTGTCATGGACGATTTGCAACGGAATCCGTTTTTTCAAATTTGTATATAATGTTGCCTATTCTGTAATCACACATAAAAATAATATTTCATCTGAGTTTATGGTTTGTTGAGTGAATGATCATCATAGATAGTTTGTTTTCATAACTTTTTGTAAAAGAATTATGTATTTGTATTCACAATATTAAATAACGTTTTTTTTACTTGAAAAACATTTTGAAATTATATTGTTAAGATGTTTCATTTCTTGGTGATTGCTCCATCTATATTCAGCAGTTGGCAGTATTGACCTGACGTCTGTGAATCGTGGAGGGGTTCGAAATCAAGCATACAGGACCGTCTCTAGAATTTATTTAGAAATAAAAAGCAAGTATTTTTTTATTTACAAAATTTCTTTATTTAAATGTAAGGATTTTATTTAACTTTGACGCTCATATTTGAAATTAAAATTGTTTCGTTTTTAACATTTGAACCCTACTTTGAGATTGTGGAGTCTTTCATGCAAAGGTATAATTACTTTACAACCTATTTTAAAAATTTTATAATATACCGGGCAAAAAAAACTAACAATAAATATCAATTAAACTAGAATAAAAATAATAAAGGTATCACAAGAATAACAAATCACAATAATATGGCGACCCAACGTAGGGCAAATTACAGAAAGTTCATTAAATAGTCTATTCATATTTAAACATAAAAATTTCTCTCACCAATCTTATTCACAATAATATGTATATATATATATATATATATATATATATATATATATATATATATATATATACATATATATATATATATATATATATATATATATAAATATATATATATATATATATAACCTCACGAGTTGGTTACACACGAGTCGTATATGGAACCAAAAGTTAGACTCATTCTTCAAACAAATTGGAATGGAGCAATCCCGAACTGACACTTGCATGTACCGTCAAATTTCAATTAATTCAAAACTGATCATAGCTATTTATGTAGGTGATATGATCATTTTGTCCAATAATACTGAGGCAAAAAAAATTAAAAGCTCAGTTGATGACGAACTTTAAAATGGAAGATTTCGGACCAGCCAAAAAGATATAAGGATTTCAGATAACCAGGGACAGAGTCAGTACAATGCTTTGGATTGGCCAACAAGATTATTTGAAAAACGTTTCAAAAAATTTTGATATGGATCAAAGCAATATAGTTGATATTCCGATGTGTGTAGGTGCGAAATTACTGGAAGAACAGTTACCATTCAATGAAGAAGGAAAGAAACAAATGGAGAATATTCCATATCAAGAAGCAGTTGGCAGTTTGTCATTTGCATCACAGATATCCAGACTTGATATAAGTTATGCAATCAGCTATCTAAGTCGTTTTAACCCAAATCCTGGACCAGCTCATTGGCGTGCAGTTAAACGAATTCTTCGTTATTTGAAGGAGGCCGTACAGTGGCGAGAAAGCTGGTGATTCGGATATTATTGGCTACTGTGACGCGGATTGGGGCAGTGATCCAAACGATAGGCGTTCAATCTCCGGATATATTTTCTTGAAAAACAATTGTCCAATTTCTTGGAATAGTAAGAAGCAGCCTACTATAACCTTAAGCACAACAGAAGTGGAGTATATGGCTATGTTATCTGCTATACAAGAAGCTTTGTGGCTTAGAGGTTTAAGCTATGAACTCAATTTACGTACGAAGTCAACTTTAGCATATGTCGTCAATCAAGGAGCTCATTAATTGGCATTAAATGGTTCTTATCACGCTCGTAACAACCATATTGATGTGAGACATCATTACTTGAATGAGAAAATTGATAATGGTATTATATCGCTAAGTACGTGCCCACAAATTTTATGTTAGCAGATTCATTGGTAAAAGTGAAATTTCTCAACTGTATTAGAGGTTAAGGATTTATTTCGAATAGAGAGGGTGTTGAAGTAAATTTGAAATAATCTATTACTTTAGTGTTCTATGGCGTTGACTAGATATAATTCAGTCGGTTGAATAAGAATTGTGAGTATTGTAATGCCACATATATTAGAATATAAAATACTTGTCTAGTAGATTGTAGATTTTGTATATTGCTTCAATTGATAAAAATGTATATAATCATGCCAAGTAAAAAGAAATATCCATCCCAATATTGGCTTTTACAATAAAACAGTAGACAAAATTCGTGGCTGAGAGACTTACGCAGATGGTTCGGACAGACAAGTAGAGATATTTTCAGAATTGTGGTTTCCCGCGCAACAATAGCCATTTGGATCGTCAACCTCCGTAAGAAGACGGTGTTCTAATAACGAGTGACACAATAAAACTGCGGTATCTGTCGTTGTAAACACATATATGATGAAGTCCACCTCAATCTACTAGTTAAGATATATGGAACAATAATGACAGTAAATATCGTGACAGCCGATACGCATACAATTTGCTAGTGGTAGATTCAGCTGCAATATGATAATTGTAGTTCTTCGTCAATTTCAGGCAAGTACTGTAAATGATCAGGGAGGTACTACTAGATGGTGGTGGCAACTCTTCTTGTCAGAAATCAATAGCATTGAACACATTTTATCTAGAGTATCCAGTCAAATCTATACAGTTCCGCTGTCTCTATGAGAATAACGGACGTATTACAAGTAATCTAGGAACGTATTTCACAGCGGTCAATCGAAAGATATTATGTGGAAGTATTACGGCGACCTCCAAGTAGTCGTAAACGGTAATAATTTATATCGTGGAGGTGGAACTTCGGATGATTTCATTTGTCACTTCCATTGAGCAACATTTGCTACAGTGAATATCAATTTTATGAATAGCCTCTCTAATAATATTTTTGAATAAACATATATCACAATGAAAATTATCTTTCAGTTATTACACTTACTGAGCAGTGTATTCAGAACAAGCATTAATAAGAAATTCCTAGATATAAATATAAATTAACAAAGCAATTGTATACTTACCAATAACCGTAAGATTGTAACGGAAACTGCGGGTTTGAGCATTTCGAAAATCAACTCGACACCGATAAACGCCCTCATCGTGACGCCGGATATCGTCTATGACGAGTTGCGCCGGCTCGGATACTGTACGGAAGTAAGCTCTGGTACCGAATACTTCCGGAGCCGACCAGTGGCGTGCTTGAGAAAGTGGCTTTCCTCTGACATCAAAACTGAAATAAAGAAATAATTTCATGAAATTTGCTCAACACAGTTTGGTCAATTAATAACATTATACAAATCAACACAATTTGACCTACTCCGTGCTAGTACGTTCATAATACTAGAAATTATTTTTTGTCGACACAAATTCAATATTTGTTAAGTAGAGGAGGCTCGGGCAACACCGATCTACTGGGCAATAACGATCAGTAAAATCTTTTTTTAACACTGATACAAATGAGATCTTGCAACATTGCTAGTTCAAAACTGCTGCTCTTGAACCCATAAACGCAGATAAATTTTTCCCGAAACGGTGAGCTATATGAGTTTATTTATTGAAACATATAAACGCATAATGTGAAATCTTTGGTAGGCTTCCACGTTAATGAAGAATTTATGTCAAAATATTTTATTCCGCATACAAATTTTTGGTTGACTTCAAACATTATTCTCTTCTATTCATAACCTCAAAAAAAGTCCAGTCCACAACAATGTTGTCATGTATTAACTGAATATAAAATTTAGTGTATTGTTGGCAAAACCGGCCAGGCAAAACCGACCATGGTCGGTTTTGCTCTGACTACCGTTTTACCGGCCAATTATTATTGTACCACCCGTTCAATAACTATTTAGAAACACTGAAGGTTATTACGAGGTCTGCTTTTTTATAATGATCTTGTTTTATTTGCAGCATCTGAGATGGCTTACATGTATCTCCGAAAATCTTTCAGGAGGTGAAACATGGAGTGAAGAAACCATGTCCTTAGCATTAGGAGAAATAAATTAAGGAAAAATATCTCCCAGAAAGGCCTGGAAAGTATTTGACCCTATTCTACCCTTTGTGATCATATGAAAATTCACTCTTCAAAGGAAAAGTTAGAAAGATATTGTAGGAATTTTTCCAACGAAGAAGAAAAGGAGCTTGTGAAACACCTAAAAGAATTAGATAAAAGATTTTACGGATTAACTAACAGGGATTTCTGTCAAATGAATTTTGAGTTTGGGGACGTAAACATATTTGCCATCCATTTAAGAACAATCAAGCGGGTGAACAGCTATACTGAAATTTTATGCTGCGTAGTAATGAACTAAGCTTAAAGACTCCAGAACCCACTAGTGTTGCTTGTGTATTTAACCGACCACAAGTCGAAGTATTTTTTTTTTAAATTTTAAACATATCCTGAAATATGTATGCTCGTAAGTGTTCACTGTATCGGATTTCAAAACTTCTTAGGGTGTGACCCAAATAGACAGCATTACATTCTGGACATCTGAGTTTATATATACCTGATTTCTTTAATGTTGTTAATTTTGCTTCAATCTTTAACAATTTCCTACTTACGTTACTTTCTGTTTTAAAAGAAATTGTTGTATTCGTTGCTAAAGATATTATCTTTGAAATATTATTAGAAATATTTCCTGTATATTTGATGGTTTTATAAGTTTTTATTTCTTCAGTTTGCTTGGGAAATATTAGTTGTAATGCCACTTTTTCCTCTTTTTTATTATTTAGCTTATTTATCATATGTAATGGATAACCGTTGGATGTTGCTATTTGTCCAATTATATCAATCTCTCTATCAAAATTACATTTGTTCATAGGAACTGAAAATGCTCTATGTATCATTGAATTGTATGCCGCTAGCTTATGTGACATTGGGTGATTGGAATTATATAGAATTGTCACATTAGTGTGTGTTGGTTTTCGGTAAATTGCATCATTAAGTACATTATTACCTCTTTGAATTTTCAAATCAAGAAAACCGATTAAGTCATTTTCTTCAACGTCTAATGTAAATTTATTAATTTTTGGTTGTAAATTATTAAAGTGGTTGAAAAAAAATATCTAATTGTCGTTCACTACCTATAAAACAAGCTAATATGTCATCTACATATCTATACCAAAATAAAACGTTTATTGAAAATTACTTTCAAAGACTTTTCTTTCTAAACTGTCCATAAAAATGTTTGCCAAAATAGGTGATATAGGGCTACCCATTAGTAAACCTTCATTTTGATTATATACGTTATTGTCAAAAGTGAAATAATTCTGATCAATACATACATCAAACAAATTGAGTATATCTGATATTATTCCTGGATTAATGTTTTTATCGTCTAGTAATTTTCTAACAAGTATTACCCATTCTTTAGGAGGAATTTGGGTGAACATATTAGTAACGTCAAATGAAATAAGCTTAGCGTTATCTTGTAATTTGAATGCTTTTAACTTTTTGATTAGTTCTATTGAATTTCTAATTGAGTATTTAGCCTCATATCCGTAACTATTGAGTATATTGTTAAGCTTCTCTGCCAATATATTATTAGGAGTATTACCATAAGAAACTACAGGTCTAATTGGTTTATGTCCTTATGAAAAAACAAATATAATATAGCTATTAAATGTACAATTAACAATAAAGAATCATTTCCACAGAACAGTCAAATAATACTCTATTATAATACGGCTCTGGTTACTACTGAAGGTACAATGCTTTGCAAAAAAGAGAAGCATACTTGTATAAATTGAAAACTGCTTCCTTGAAAATTCATTTTTATAAATGGGTAGTACATTTCTATATAACTCCGGAGTAATTGGAATCCTAAATCATTAAAGAGAGGAGCATCATGATTATTAGACAGAAAAGATGAAATATAGAAAAGCATACAACCTGCATATTATGGTTTTCAATTTATTAGAGAGCGATTATTCATAATTAATATTCTGTAATAAAAATGAAAGAAAATTCAAAGCTGCAACTGATTGTATAACAATGATTTCCAAGTTTTTATGCAGTCGAATAATTAAAAACTTCGTTATGGTCAAAAATAGTGTTTCATATTAGAAACAGTCAAAAAAAACTGAGAATGAATATACGAAAATGGGAAAGGAGGAGCCGTTTAGAGAAAAGAAGAAGCGACATTAAAATGGGGGGCAACATGTGAAACCTGTTATTATATCTGAAGATCTGGAACGAGGGTATACTCTATGACCGTTGCTCTGCAATACGCTTATTTGAGAACCTATCGTCTCAATAGCTTGAATAAAGGATTCTAAATAAATGAGTAAATAATGAATAAAATAAAATTCTTTATTTTTTGAATGACAAACCAAGTTTGTATAAAATTCGTCAACAGTTTTCTTAAAAACTAATCTAACCACCTAACTAATTAACTAACTAGTACAGCCTAAAAGTAAAGTGAAAATGACGCATAGTGAAAAATATAGGATAATATACACAAAGTTTTTACAAAAACATTAGGTTTAAAATAATGATTTAAAATATTCTCAAGATTTTCCAAAAAAATGTCAACATTACCTGATGGTGATCGGTAACAATTTATTACAAAAAATTCAGTTTTATTTTTGTCCTTAAAAGAAAAGCAACAAAACTCAGCATCTATAGCGGTACAAAACTCATTTAAATTAAAATTATTTTTAAAAGTTATACCCTTCCTTACCCAAATTCCAACACCACCACCCTTGAGAGTGGCATCACGACAATAACTACTAGCTAAATTAAAACCCTCAACATGAATTTGCTCCACAAAGTCACTAGTTTCCCACAACTTCGTCAAACAAACTACGTCGATGCTCTTGTATTTATTAATGTCTAATATTAAGTCACATATTTTGTTTTCGTTCAGACTTTGCATATTTAGCAGCATTAACCTTGGGTTAAAATCTATTTTGGAGGCTGTACTGTCTTGCGAAGGTATAAAAAATTATTGACACAGGCATTTTTTTGCCAGATATTTGGTTCCATAGCCTTCCTGAAATTGTCTCGATAAATTCTTACTTTAAATGAAGAATACAGCTTTGGATAACGTGATGACATGCTTCCACAGATTACTTCAGGAAAATGTGGTTTCAATAAATCTTCCATTGCAGTGACATTGGTGTCCGGATCAATTCGATGAACGTGTAAGTCCACATATTTAGGCACTCCCTTGATGGTACCAGCGACTCCTTCTGTGTTTGTGCCCACAATTAATTGTCTTCTTTCACTATTTTTGCGCGGTACGGTTTGTCAGGAGTAATTGTTTGGTGAATTGTCTTGGTTTAAATTCACTATAGAAGACTTTGCATTTTGCTGAGCTTGCAACAGTTCATTAGGATCAACCTTAGATGAGGACTGATAGAGCAAATAATTTGCTGTTGATTTGCCTCTTTCAGTTGCTGAGTGAGTTTGAGATTCAGTTTTGTTATCGTTACCTTCACAATTCTGGACAGCAGTATCTGTTTCACAAGGTTTGGCAACATCTCCATTAACGAACTGTATCTTGATTTTTAAGAGATTTCGTACATTTGGCAACTTCTGTACTGTTTTCATTGCCCTCTTTCTGTGGTAGAAGGGAAATTATTAACTTTTGCTGTTCATTCCCACTCACTAGCTCTGTATTCAACCGTTTTATATATTCAACTTTTAACTTTGCACATTTTAAATCACATTGAAGTTGAGTTATTTCTAACCTCAAATCACTTTCATTCTCGATTACTTCACGAACTCCACCCTTCTCTTAATTTTCCAATAATTTTTTGGCATTCTCACTGATTTTTATTGTATCAGGCACCTTTTTTGATAATATAATTTCCCATAAATCATACTTTTTCAGGCGATCTTATTCTTGGGTAACTGCTTCGTCAGAGGCCATGTTGCCAACCAATGCCATATTTGCTTTATGCCGATGCTGACTTCAAAACGTTCAAATAAAAATAAGTTCTATCGGTACCACTTAGAAACAAACATTTAATCGGATAGGTGTAATAAAAACGGCGATGAAAGCCTAATACGGGTAGTAATGAGTAAGGTGCGGTGCACACTGGAAAAATTCATTTCGTGAAACCAGTTTCTTGAAATGGGCCTCATTAAACCAGTTGAAGATGAACATAGAGAATAAAGAAACGGTTCATCATCAGCTGCATGATGGATTCTTATGACGTCTGAGTTATTTTGTCGTGGTGGTTGCGAAAGATAAAAAACGAGAGTACAGGATTCAAACACTTATGAGTGATCGGGATTCATTGCTACAAGTAGAAACATCATGAGACAGAAAAATGGGAGGAAAAGAAAGATTTCTAGTTCCAGACGCTTGGGAAGTTTTTATGATAATTTGGAAGGGTCCAAGACTATGAAGAATAATTATAAGAATTTACTTGTTAATATTGCAATTCCTAATTACTTTCTTGTTTATTGAAATGTTCGTAAGCAGTTGGCTCATTGGTAGTACATATTGATGTTTAAAACTCCCCTGACTAGTTGTGTGTAGCAATATTGGACTTAGAGGTGGCAGCTGTTAATAGATGAAGTGGGAATTTTTCGACAGCTTATGACTGGATTACTTCTGGAAACATGTATGTTACGATTATGAGAAAATAACAATATGAAACGTGAAACTGGAGATACGGTGAACCTTTATTTCGAATTTAGTAAGACTTGCTTCAACGAAATCGATGAAAGTGCAGTTTCATGAAACGCAGTCTGCATTGCTCTGCGCAATCTTTCTTGGAAAAAAGATTTGTTTCACTTTCAATGAAATCGAATTTATTCCAATCAAATAGGATTTTTTGAAAAAAAAATTGAAGGTAGTACCTACCCAGATTTTTTTTCTCATCGTGTACGATAGTACCAATCTTTATTGGAAGTTTAACAGTGATCTGATGGCACATTTGCTTATAACAAAGGGATAAAGTTACCAAAAACAGTTTATTGCATTTCGTGAAGAAAGTTCTACTTAGGTGATATTGAATGTAAATGGTAAGCTGTAGATACAAGTAAAACCTACAGAACGAAGGAAATACGTTAAGATTGGTTCATGAGTTCGTTTGAACATTGGAAAAATGGATTAAAGGACCCCGCCCTTTTCTAATGGCAAAGTGGTGTTCCGTCAAATGTAATAAATTTTAAATATGATGTTGTACTCGACTTGTTGACCTAAAGTGTCCGTGGGACCAATTGAATCCTATGACTAATTTTTAAAATACAGGGTGTTAAAGTCGAGAAATCCATATTTTTTGAAACTACGTAACTTGATTAAAAAGAGAAAAATAAGCATTTTCAGTTGATTGTAGCATTATTATGTCCTAGTCTAACGCAAACGTACACATAAATAGTTCAAAATGTAAACATATACAGGGTGGTTCTCAGTTACATCAGGGGGAGTTTTTGAAATTCTGGGAGAATGTGATATGAAATGAAAACATGGTCAAAAATAAAAACTTATAGAATGTTTACTGTTCTGACATTGTATAAACCCATTTTACATTATATGTATACAGGGTGATTGTGAATTCATCCACAGAAAGGCGTTTCTTAAAAAATAAAAAATTACACTCTGTATATTAGGGAATTTGTTATCAATATTGATTATGCATTTAATAACTATAGAACAATATTTTTCATGGAATACAGGGTGATAGAGACATCTAATTCGTTTTTGATGTAGCAATAATTAAAGAAAATATCTCTTTTCAGAATCACTCTATATTTTTCAATTCGATCCGTCAAAATGTAGGATCTATTTATTTTTGTAATAAGCTTTAAGCAATTAATAACTTCATATAATTTTAGTATGATTCGTTTTTGAGATTCCAATATATGTATATAGTGAACCATATTAAATATCAGACATATCCAGTCATGTATAATAATTTCCATTTGTGAGTACAAAAATCGTAGTTTACTATCGGCCATGAAGCTAGTATCCATCGGTTGAATAGGAAGAAACAGAAATGCAAGTGGATAAAAATATTTAATGAATACTTTTAATGTGTACAGTAGTTTGTTATGGATTTGGTATCTTCTAAAAGCATTATTTTAGTAAATGATAAATATTTTATCTGGACCCATTTCAATATTTTCTGGAAGAATTCTGTCATGTACATCATCAATATAATTTAATAGTATAATTGATGGAAACTTAACATGTTCTTGATGCCCATCAGAACCAAGGAACCATATTACACTTGCTACATGAGCACAAGTTCCTGGGGTTCTAGTTCCTGACCTGCAAGTACAGAAATATCCCAAGATTAATTGCTCTTCATCGTCATCATTAGAATCTCTATAAACTACCCACAGCATATGTTAAGTATTATTTCTAAATCAAGAATATAGCCGGAATCTTGAAAAGCTCGGTTCTTCCACGTGTTCATCGATCAGTAAAATATAATCTTCCTCCCTCCTCCTAATTTATCCTGGATATTACTGGCCAGATGAACATGATATGGACCTGTTAAATTTTTTAAATATTCTTGTGATAAATGTGGAAATATTGGTACATGCCTATGATCTAATCGAGTCCATTGACCATGTCGTCCTCCAAGGTTTTCTTGTTCTACTCGCCGGAACAATATTTACATCTTCAAAATGAGTTAACATTTGATTTGCGAACTCCACTGTTCCAGGTATTGCTATTAAAGGATGGAATTTATCAAGTGAGGCGCCAGCAATAGAATATAACTCCCTCAGTTTTGCTGCGTGAGGTACGCTAACTCGTCCAGATAAAAAATGGATTTTGAATGTCCATTTCTGGCCTCTACTATCCAGCGCGTACTTGTTATTAAACGAGCCGTATTCGCATCGAACGTTGTTAACTGTGGTCGATTTCTAGATAAAAATGGTGGCATATGATAGTGTAGACCTAGTTCTTCTAACAACGGAATAGAGTCTCTGTATCCCCTATCTAATATCACCACGTCACGTTCAGAAAACAAAGTTCGCATTCCGTTGACGTCATTTGTGAATTCATAATGCAAAATAGATGCATCATTATTCTTTGAATCAGAAAAATATGGTCCATTAATAGCTAAAATATATCCGTCAGCTGCACATATGATTTCAGGTTTCAATAAATGTTTATTTTTATGAAAGCAATAAGACAGTCGCAGTGTCCGGAAAATGTTGCTTTTACCTATTTCATTATAGGTGCAATCTTTATATGCTATTGCTTTAGGAATATCAGGAGTAGGATTGTACAATTGATTATTATATGGAGATACATGGTTGTGGATATAATCCTCCCTTGTAATTGAGTCAAACCCTATGTGGTTTGGTACAAATCTATGTTGCAAGGAAGTTCTCACAATAGAAATTATTCTGCTAGTTGTTTGCCTGGAACCGTAGTTAAAGAGTATTTTCAAAAAAGCATCTGAAACACCATGTCTCAGGTTAATCAGAAAGGTCAATAAATTTTTAATATTAGTATTTCTCATTTTTCCACCATGCTCAATCGAGTCACAAAATTCATACAACTCCAAAAAGTTATTTCTGGAAAGCGAGGTTAGGGATTTGAAGTCCTCGTCACTAAAACTGTTTGTATCCTCTTAGTTTCTCACTTGGCAATTTTCAAGGGCCATATCTCTTAAACCTTGAAGAATCATATTTGTTATTTTGTGAGGTTTATTTATGAAATTCAAATCCTTTTGTAAATTTGGGCAAAAAAACCACCATCATCCAAATGATGGCCACAAATTCCTAAAAAATTGGGTACATATAAGTTACACGCAACAAAAATGTCAACTCTATACTTCAAAGTTACTCGTTGAAGGTTTACTCTTGATTCACATATTATGCAGGAGCGGCTTGTAGCAGGTGATGAAACATTTAACCGCAGGTAATTATTATTATTTTCTATATTTCTCAGTTCATTTGCTATAGAAATATTACAATTAGTACATATCCGTGTGTTGTCAAAAATATCGACGACAGGAAATCCAGCTGCTTGCCTTCTGTTACCGGTAATTTGAAGAAAATCTATGTTATCATCGCGAATTAAACGAACAGTTTGTCTTGGAAAATAAAAGTGGTCACAAACGTAACCCTGCATTCTATTTTAAAAAGCCATATTATAATATCTCAACACAACAATTAATGTTAAATGGCAATGAAGATGGCATTGCTAACGCACTTCATTTGTTTCCAAAGCACACTTGTTTAGAATAGTACAAAATTAAGAGATTCTGGTATGGAATGAAAAATGGTCAAAAATAAAGTTACATAGTGTTTACTGTATTGACGTATAAACCCATTTCACATTATATGTATATACAGGGTGATTGCTAATTCATCCACAGAAAGGCGTTTCTTGAAAAAAATTACAATCTGTATATAAAGGAATTTGCTAATAATATTGATTAAGGAGTAATAAATAAATACCAAGATAACAATACTTTTTATGAAATACGGGCTGATACTCACGTCTAATTCGTTTTTGGTGCAGCAACAAATGAAGAAATATGGATTTTTCAGAATCACCCCATATTTTTCTATTCGATCCGTCAAAATGTACGATCTATTTATTTTTGTCATTAGCTGTAAGTAATCAATACCTTCGTTTCGTAATTTTAGTATGATCCGTTTTTGAGATTCCAATATACAGGGTGATTCATAACTATTGGGGCATAGGCTAAGGGTAGATTGTTTGGACCAAAATAAGGCGATAGCACCAAATATACCTCAATAAAATGTTGCTGTGGAAAAAGTTAATGGGCGTTAAAGTTGAATTTTTTTTTTCGTTTTTTGATAATAATTTCTCTGTATATTTATCGACTGTCATCAAAATCGGCACAGAGGCATCATTTTATACAGGCAATAATATTTTATGTATTATTTGACATTTTGTTACAGGGGGAGCCTCGTGAAGAATTTCTGATGATGAAATTGACTGGTAACTGTTTTTGACGAATTTTTTTAGTGATTTTTATTAGAAAATATGACATAATAGTATATTAAGTACCAAGTGTCAAAACGGTTACTTTAGTCACGAGTGAAGCGAAGCGGAACGAGTTCCTTGTGAAACGAGTGACTAAAGACGTTTTAACCACGAGGTGCTTACTATACTTTTTCTTCGCCCGCGGGAAGGAAAACATTATATTATATTTGAATTATATTCATTACATGACGGACGATGACTGACAGCTGAATGATAAATCAAATGACGCAGAATAACAAAATTATCAAGGAGCATGAAATTTAACATATGAATAGATACACTTGATTTGGCGTTTAAAAAACAAAAGTTAAACGAGATGTGACTTTTCGCATTTTAAACACTAGTGTTTAAAGAGTCGTTTTGTGCATGTCAAACCCGTGTTCAAAGTGCGGTTTCAGTAGCGGAAGTAGAAAACCATCATTTCTACGTAATATTGGTATTCTTGTTCAAAAACGATATTCTCATTCATTTTCGAGAAAAACACAATTGAACAGTTCAGAGTATCGGAATGGGGTTTCAAATACTATAACTCACAAATGGTTATTATACTCGTACATGAATGAATATGTCTGATATTTAATTTGGTTCACTATATACATATATTGGAATGTCAAGAACGCATCATACTAAAATTATATGAAGTTATTAATTGCTTAAAGCGAATCACAAAAATAAATATATCGTACATTTAGATGAATCGAATTGAAATATATAGGGTGATTCTGAAAACGGAATTTTTCTTTAATTATTGCTGCATCAAAAACGAATTAGATATCTTTATCACCCTGTATTCCATAAAAACTATTGTTTCTCAGTTAATAAATGTATAATCAATAATAATAACAAATTTCCTATTATACAGAGTGTAATTTTAAATTTTTTAAGAAACGCCTTTCTATGGATGAATTAACAATCACCATGTATACATAGAATGTAAAATGGGTTTATATAAGGTCAGAACAGTGAACATTATGTAAGTTTTTATGTTTGACCATGTTTTCATTTCATATCACATTCTCCCAGAATTTCAAAAACCCCCCCTGATGTAACTGAGAACCACCCTGTATTTGTTCACATTTTGAACTGTTTACGTGTACATTTGCGTTAGACTAGGACATATTAATACTACAATCAACTAAAAAAGCTTATTTTTTTCTTTTTAATCAAGTTACGATTTCTCGACTTCAACACTCTGTATTTTAAAAAATAGTCATAGGATTGAATTGGTCCCATGGACACTTTTGGTCAAAAAGTCGAGTACAACATCATATTCAAATTTTTTTACGTTTGACGGCACTATGCCATTAGAAAAGGGCGGGGTCTTTTTCGAATCAACGATTTTTTCCAAAAAATATTGCATTTACGTATTTGTAATTTGCTTGCCTCAACAGGTTTTCTATTATCGAATAAAGTGACTTTTAGCTCGTTTCAAAAATAATTAGTCTCAGTTAAACTCGAATCATCGAGACAAGTGGTCGTTCCAAAAACGAATTAATAGTGTGTATAATTAAAATCAAATCAAGGTAATTAATGTAAAAACCGGTGAGATAATCGATTCCAATATTTTATTAGTTGAAAAGTTTCTTTCTTTCTCGTCTCATTATTTTAGCTGGGAATTTATTAAAATAATATGATAGTGTATCATTATATTCTTCCCTCATAAAAGTAGCGTTGCCATATCCAAATGAAACATTTCTGAAAAATTTCACATAGTTATGGCTTACGACTACGGGAGCGCATCAAATTCTACAACAACTAGTCAACGTCAATATTTTGAAGTTGGTAACTCTGATATGTTTCCAAAAAAGGAACAAGCGATCGTATTAAATAATGTAAATGACAATCTCCCTCGCTGAGACTATGTGGAAGCCGTAGCAAATATTGTTGGTTCCAAAAATATATTGTTAGCCTTCAGCATGCCAAATAATAGAATATATTTGTACTGGTCAACAGTCGAACCTGCCAAAGTTATAACTGAAAAATACTAAACTTTAAATATAAAACAGCACCAAGTAGGAGTTTGACGACTCATTACTCCAGCAAAGCGAATTATCTTATCGAACATCAGTCCATCAATACCACATAACATATTAGAAAGAGAAATCCCAAAAATTGGTCTTTTAAAAGTATCACCAATGTGATGCCTCTTTGCAAATCTGACAGGGAGCGAATACGCACACATCTTGAGTTTCAGACGTCAAATATCCGTAGCACCAAACGATGACATAAGTGTACTGCCCTCACTGGTCATTACATTTGAGGGTACAACATATAAAGCGTTTCTATCATTCGACGGAATAGCATGTTTCCGTTGCAAACCCCAGGACAAGTTGCCAAGCTTTGTCCAAATCAAGTACCAAACTCATCCAACTATTACGTAAATATACGAATACCCGTTGAACCAATAGCAATAGAAAATTCCGTAGAATATCATAGCCGATTTGACGAGTCGAATGATACTATACCATCAAAAACCTTTAAACTACTACGGGCAATATCTAACAATGACTTCTGGCGACCTTATATCCGAAAAAGATCCACTTATAGAAACAACTAGTACAATGGATAAAAAGTCCAAAATAAATAAAAAAAACCAAACACTGCCCCTCTGCATCCAAACAAAATCCAAATGCCGAAGATCTGAAACCTGTAAATGAATCACCTCAACAACTCCTTACATTTGAAGAAATCTCCGACTTTATGGATAACGCATTTTGCACACCTGACCCCTTAAGTATAGCCCAACAATAGACAAATAATATTCCTGAACTACTTGCCCTTCCCTACAACATTTACCCATTTATACAAGCAGCATAAATCCATATTGGGTATGTAAAACCACTTAAAACGGAAATTCCAGTACCTTGGTGAACACCACAGTGCGAAGAAGTTATTGAAGCAAGCTGAAGAGCATTATATAAGTTAAAAAAGAAGACAAACCAAATTACTTTAGATGATTTAAAAAGACTGGGAGCAAGATATGTCACTAAGTGATCTAAAAAGGACTCCTGGAAATAATTTGTCCCAACAATCATCCCAAATACTTCAAACTCCGAGATATGGACAAAAATTAGAAAAGTAATAAAAGGAATTTCATCACAACAAAAAATAAGAAGTTTATTTCACAACACTGAAATTATCTGTAATAATGCACTTATAACACAAACATTTCAAGTAGAATTCTCTAGGATATCAAATGATGAAAACTACGACCCAGAATTTAGTGAATATAAATGCGATACAGACAAAGAATAAAATTAAATCATACTACAGGTCAAAACCACCTATTGAATGTGCAAATCGACAGGAGGAATTAGAAGAGGTGCTGAAACAATGCAGCGATAAATTCAGCCCCGGACCTGATAAAATCCACCACACTTTTTTAAAAGCCTCCCAATAATGATAAAAAGTATTTGTTATAAGCATACAATAAAGTTTATAAAGATAACAAATTTCCAAAACCATGGTCAGAAGCTATCATAGTGCCAATACCCAAGCCAGACAAACCAAAGAACTTGGTAACGTCTTCCAGACCGATATCCCTAACATGTACAATCTGTGAGGTTTTAGAGAAGATATTAAGCCGCTGGTTAATGTGGCATCTGAAAAAATATAACCTTATATCGACACACCAAAACCGATTTTGAAAAAACAGGTCTGCAAACGATAGCATTATAAAGCTGGACTACGCAATATACGACGCCTTTGCAAATGGTCAGAAACTGCGGTGTATTTATCTGACAACATAAAATTCTACAAACGCTGATATATTGAAACAATAATGGAAATATAACAAAATTTATCGAACACACAACGTAATTTTGTAGTCAAAACAAATGGTGACTTATCTACCAACCAAGAACTGGAGAATATAATTCCTCAAGTATTTTCCTTCCCCCCGTTAGTCGCGCGAGTATCAAATTGATACATAGCATTATTTTTCAATAATACCTTGAATTTTATTGGAGATACGACTTTGAAGTTCGCAGTAGTCCTCGGGCAATTTGTTTCGAAGCAATTCCTAGAAATTCAAGCGGCTAGCACCACTCACTGGACCCTTAGGTACCTGAAGGCGCCGAAGGGTCGGGTTTATATCAGTGTGACACGCGCGAATCAATCTGTGGGTTGCAAAGCCATCGACATATCGTGGAATAATACCACGACGACATTCTTCTCTTACTACAAACATCTCAATCCACCATTATCAATCGACCTCCTCGAATATGTATCCTCTCTACCACGAGCCATAATAATGAGTGACCTAAACTCACGCAATACACTTTTCGGTGATACATTCACTAACCCCAACGGCAGACAACTCGCCGACCAACTTCTCTCACTTCCCCTCTCGCGGATTAGAAACAAAAATCCAACACTATTGAGTCACCTCGGCTCTTCAATAGTCGACCATATAATCTGACAGATTACTCAACCATATAGACGATGAATGCTCTATAGGCGACCCCATCTCCTCCAACTATGTTCCGCTACTGGTCAAAACCGCACTACACAACCCAATACCTGTTACGGTAATTTCGCGTGCTGACGTGAAAAAGTTATTGCATAGGGAAAGTATAGAGTATTAAAAAGCAATCTGCGTATTAGATTTATATATTACTTAGATAAAGCAAAATTATGATCGGTCCCTAGCTCTTGCAAGTGTGTATGGATTCGTGGAGATGATATAACCCCCTAAATAATTACCTCTCCCCAAGTATCCAGCACATAAATAATTGATTAGATAGCTAATACATTGAATTCGGTAAATAGCAGAAAAGAGTGTTGCGCAAAGTGTAGAAAATAGTTCACCGTTCATAAAATAAGCATTATTTTAGTTTATAATAATTGAAATGTCCCACGAAGGGGGTACTTATCGTTAAATTGGAGAAATTGACACTGTAGAATAGCCTCCGTAAATTCCACTAGAAAACAGCTGTATATTTCAGCTCCCGATTACTTTCCATCCATTATTCTAATAGTGGTTTCAATAAATCCACACTCGTATTTTAATTGTAATAATTTGCCTTGTAATCACCCATGAAGAAAAACGCCTAAAGAAAGAAAAAATGCATTGTGCTAACCTTCAAGTTAAAATTCACAAAAACTGACCTCTCGCACAGTAACCCTTATTGCCAGAGACGTTTGATTTAATTCTTCTCCAACCCCAACCAGTTATATCCGCATACACGTGTAGAAAATTGTGTAAACCACAATATCCCAAATTACACAATTTTGAAGAAATATTTAACAGATCTGCCTACAGCAATCAAACTTAATATTAAAAATATTTCTTTACCAGTTGTAGGTGAACTGACTATCATTTCGCTTAACACAAAACCCACATTTCAACTCTTTACTCGTAGTCGCTTCTTCCATGTTTTTGTTGATATGGCAATTGTAAAACACAACCAGTTCAAATGGTTTTTATTCTGCTGTTAATTATACCGGCTGTCCCGATTAATTAACGGAAAGTGATGAAATATATTACGGATATACTTAAATTCATTGCGGTGAGAATATTGGATTATTACTACCCCAGATGCATGTTAGTTCGTAACACTCTCCCCTTTCTAAAGGAAACAAAGAAAAAGAAACGAGAAAGGGAAAAAAAGGAGAAAAATCTAATACGAAAAAAAAATCAGTCTTCCTTGATATCCTTAATGTGCCAAAATCCCAATGACGCGCTGGCACTCCTTCCTAACCACCGTTACCACAGAATAATTTGGTCTAAATCAATGCAAACAGCTCTTCCCGCAAGTATCAATATTACACCAAACCATCGGAAATTTGATCATCAAAAAATGAATCATATCGAGTAGGCTCATCAGTAGTTACAACTAATGCACAAAAAATCCGGCTACCAGAGGAGGGTAGTGTATATATAGGAGAAGTGTTCGCCATTCATCAAACTTTAGTTGACGTAATGAGTAACCCAAAAAGAAAATACGCAATCTGTTCTGACTCACTAAGTTTCATAGAATCGATTCGACAAATGTATGCAAGCAACCCTGTAGTGTAACAAACCCAACAACTTTTCCACCAACTATCTACGCCAGAAGTAAAAATCACACTTATCTACGTTCCCTTACATGTAGAAATCGACGGCAATTAGTCAGCTGATACAACTGCTCAAGAGGCAACATCGTTAGAGATCGAAAGGTCTCAAATATATATTCACATTGATATCGACAACTTCCTCATGAAGTTAATTAAGCAAAAGATGCGAACAAAATGGAATAATGATCAAACTAGTCTCAAAAGCATTAAATCGCAATTTACTGATCGACTAATACTAACATCCAACCGATTAGAACAGACTAAAACATCAAAACTAAGACTTGGCCATACTCGTATAACGCGCGCTTATAGAAAATCTAAAGACTAACCCCCCAAATGTAACAAGTGCAATGTAAGACTGTCCATTAAACATATCCTTGTTAACTGCCCAGAATTTCAACAGGAAAGACAAAGGAACAAAATCTCCATAGATGCTAATGAAAATCTCAAAACTCTGGAACAAATACAAAAAACAATACAGTACCTGAAAGATAATATTATATTTAGTGAATGTTCATCTTTTTAGTAAATATTTAGAGAATCTAATGAACATCTTATAATTAATTATGTAGTAGAATGATATTGTTATGTGCTAATGACACTCAGCGGTCGAAGCACAGCCTCACAAAAAAAATAATTAGTTTAAATTTTATACTATTTTCAAAATAAAAAGACTTTATGAAAAATGTGGTGATGTAATACTGAGAAGTCGAACATTCTCGTGCTTATCCTAAACAGTTCTTTAATTGCCCCATAATATGTATAGCTGTAGTTTTATCGTAACCCACTCAAAAATTTCGTTGAAAAAAGGTTCGATTTGAGCGCTGCGGCGGGAGTGGTAGGTGGAGGGGAATGGAAGGGAGAGAAGGCGAATAAGTAAATTTGAAAATGACCGTTAGTAGCAGTTACTCAGTTGTGTGCTGAGCATCAATTTTTGAAAAACAATATTATTGATAACAATTTTGCTTTTTGTTATTGTTTTACAATACAATTGTTAAACAATTATCGATTTAAGGATAAACACTGATTAAAGGTACATAGCTCAAAAATAGATATATCATTGGAAAGTAGCGATTTCTCATATATTTGGTAATTAATACTTATTTTTAAAATTTCGCAAACGCATACACTTTTCAGTAACTTTTGTATACTGTTTTAAACAGTTCTTTGTGTTAGTATTACTTATACAGAAAACATATATGTGTTATAATCAATCTTTTTGTCCTTTTCAGATTCTAATATGGAAACTAATCAATGTGTTCTCTGTGATGAACCACTGAGTGAAGGGGATACTCGAGGATTTAGAGAACACGTTATCGCTACTCTCACTGCTACATGTGATCGAAGAAGAGATAAGAAACATATCGAGTTGCAAAAACACTTTTCAATCGTCGTGCATAATTGGTGCGTAACACTGTACAATTTAGAAGTACGTGTAAAAGCTGCAGCTAACCGAAAGTATAGCAAAAAAGAGAAGATGAATGGAGGAAGAACGTTAATTTGATTTTAAAAGCATGTGCTTATTTTGCGATATGCAAAAAAAACATTTAGTGTTGTAAAATCAGAGGATGCCAAGGAAAACAAAAAAAAAAAATTAGAAAATGAATATTTGAATGACGAATTTAATGGAAGTCTAGTGGAATCAAGAATGCGACCAGGCAATAAAAGCCTCTAAACATGCTTTCAACAGACTTAAAAGGCACCACACACCAGAAAACCTGATAACTTTTAAGATTCTGAGCGAAAAAGCTCGATGGATCATGAAAAAAAGTAGAAAAGAATCATGAGCAAGATATGTATCATCAAATAGCAGTTCAACACCAGTAAGTATAATCTGGGACAAAGCGAAACGTATTGAATGTAATAAAACAGATCATGTAATCTCACGGATTGAATATCAGGGAAAATCAACTTCCAGTTTTACCGAAATATTTCAAATATTCTCAGACATCAATGAAAAGAATTCTAATAGTGAAAACTACACACCCGAATTTATTTCTGAACTACAAAAATAATGGAGAATCTGAATGGATTGATGTTTCCCAAGACGAAATGAACCCTATGAATGTACCTATATCCTATGAAGAATTCCTCGAAGCTCTGGTTTCTTTCAAAAACTCCAGCACAGGACCTGATGATATCCCGTTCATTTTCCTCCAAAACATGCCAGATACAGCTAAGCATATTCTCCTGAAAATATATAATAAGATATGGACAGAAGGGGTATTTCCTGAGAAGTGGTCATAGGCAACCATAGTAATAAAACATGGTAAACCAAAGACAGATCCTCAATCATACAGACCAATATCCTTAACCTGTACAATATGTGAGCTGATGGAAAAAACTGTTAATAATCGACTAACTTGGTTCCTGGAGTGTGGAGTGGAGTAGTTTTAGGAAGGGTAGATCAACATCAGACAATCTCATTAGCTTGGAATCATATATTCACGAAGGTTATGCTAACAAACAAAACAACATAGCAATCTTCTTCGATATAAGTAAAGCTTTTAACATGATCTGGAGATATAACATTCTTAGAAAGCTGAACTCCTGGGGTATAAATGGCAATCTTCTAAAATTTGCTGGAAACTTCGTGGCAGAAGGTTAATGGAACCCTTTCCGGGAAGATAATGCAACAGAATGGTACCCCTCAGGGTTCGGTTTTGAGCGTCACCCTCTTTCTAATTGCGATAAATTAAGCTGTGAAGAAAATCAAACAACCTGTAGAAGCTAGCCTTTATGATGACGATCTTGTGGTATACTCGCGAGGAAAAATTCTTACCACAATCCAAAATAACTTGCAGGAGTCAGTGATTTTGATTGAGAGTTGGCTGAAATGCACTGGTTTCAAAATGTGCCCAGAAAAAACTAAGTGCATGCCTTTTACTAAAAAAAGAGAACTAGCCTGCCTAATCTGGAACTATGTGGCCAGAATATTCAAGTGATGGAACAGATGCGTTACCTAGGAATGATTTTCGACAAAAAGTTAAAGTGGAATGCCCATCTCAACTATCTCAGAACATCATGTCAGAGCGGCATCAATCTACTAAGAATTTTGTCAAACCAAAATTGGGGTTCCGACAGACAAACGCTCTTACTTCTCTATCGAGCTCTAGTAAGATACAAAATCGATTATGGCTCTATAATATATGCCTCTGCAGGTAAATCAGTTCTGAAAATTGTTAACATGGTACAAAATACAGCAATACGGTTGGCCCTTGGAGCATACAGGACAACGCCCGCTGATAGTCTCTACAGTGAAGCTGGAGAGCCATCATTGCAGCTGCGACGACAGCAGCTGAGCTTAGCGTATGCATCTTTAGTCTCTACTGATAGTCAGCATCCATTATATCATACCAACTTTTCAAACCGTTTTCGCAATCTGTATGAAAACCGAAGAAGACTAACATACCCCTTCTAGCAGAGGATCAACAAGTTCAGTTCCGAATTGAATGTGACTTTCCCAGTTACTCTTCCCAACAACAACTCAGAGACGCCACTTTGGCATATTGCCTTACCACCATTCAACCTATACCTCTCCAAATTCAACAAATCTGAAATTATTCCTAGTCTGCCTCACAATCATTTCCTCTCATCAATAAATGAATATTGTGATTATACTCACATCTACACAGACGCTTCCAAGTCAAATCAAGGAGTAGCATCAGCTTTTTTAAGCCCAAATACATCTAGTGGATTCAAACTACCTCCACAATGCAGCATTTATAGTGGTGAACTTTCCGCAATCCTCCAAGCAATCAAATACGCCGCTCATGATGATATCCACAATACTTTAATTCTTATAGATTCGTTAAGCTTGTTACACGGTAACCAACTCATTTATTCAGATCATCCTCTGACAACGCTCATCAAAGAGTGTGTTCACAATTAGGGAAAAATCCAAACGATTGGACTTGTCACATGTTGGTATCTCTAGTAATGAGCGGGTTGATAAAATTGCACGTGAAGCCATGGATGAACCAACCTTTCAAAAGCAAGAGGGAGTAACGTATACTGATCTGGAAAAATATATGGAATATGTGGTCTCTAACTACTGGTCTTCTGTCTGGGCAGAATCTGGAATGAAACCTTAAGTAATTAAAGATGCTATCAAACCATGGAGAAACATCCCTAGCCAAAGAAGACACCAAATAATAATCACCCGTTTGCGCACTGGACATACAAAGTATACCCATGAACACTTGCTGAAAAGAGAAGAAGACAAAATCAGTGATATGTGTCAGGTGCCAATGTCAGTTAAACATTTCATGGTCGAGTGTCCGAGGTTCGCGGAACAACGCCAGACGTACAGTATAAGTGCAGATTTGAAATCAACTCTTGGAATGTAGTGTAATTTAGGAAACTCATTCGGATTCCTCCATGAAATAGGTTTAGTAAACAAAATGTAAATTACTAAGCTCGTTACCATGTTGCTTATTACTGATTCCTATCTTTGATATGATGCTATTCAAATATTATTGTATGTTATAGTGACGTTCCTAGCCTAAATGTTATTTTAAGTCACTGTTATGTTATGTTGCTAACCACCCTAGTGGTGGATGCAACTATTATTTTCTAAATAAAAAAAAAATGGAAGTCTAGGTGAATGATTGAAACAAACTAAAAGTTTAGTTGAAGTTGAAGGTCGTTATCACTTTCAGTGCATGAAAGACTTTTATCGTGCTCGACAATCTACCGTTGTAGGACGTCCTCCGGAAGAGGATATTTCTAATACGGCAACGGAAATTATTAATTATATTATTTAACATGTGTCTAAAAGTCAATTTCCTATAAAGGATATTTTAAAAAATTGAATCGTTTCAGGTAATTCCCAATATAAAAGTTATTAGAACGGGAATATCTAGTTACTTCAAAGATGACGCTCTGTCTTTTTCCCAAATAAAGATTATTTAATTCTTTGTTTTCGCGATGCCAAAAATAAAGTTATAACAGATGCCTGATACAACAACAGATGTAGAACTGAAGAAGAGGAGAGGAGCAGAATTGTTGATTAAGCGGCATATATTATTGTTCAAGATATTAGAAGTACTTATTGCAACATGGACTCAAAAAAATTACCCACCGCAGATACAACGAGTCTTCTTAATTATACGCCGACTACTTTAAGACACTTCTAACATGTTTTTGTCAATTTTTGGAGTTTTTGAGGGTGATAATCTAAACACTGTTATTTTTATTTATTATCTTCATTTTACTAATTGTTAATTGGTTGTTTTTTAAAGTACAACAAGACGGTGTTGGGGACATTACGAGGGAACATACGTTTTACCGTGTGTTAGAAAGAGACAAAATACATATAAATTCGGTGTATCATTCTTTTTCGCAAACAGGATATCATAAAAGAGAAAACGTGGGCAGTTTAGTTTATTATTTGAGAAATAATAAGATTGTACTAAACTGATAGCTTAATGCAATGAACAATAAAAAAAATCAACATTACTTCCGTTTATCCCTTCTTGATTAATTTACAAAGAAATAATTCATTAGTAATAACCTAATTCACTATATTAGTTCGGTTAGTATTGGAATAAATGACAACATGCGAAATAAAATTTGTATTAATGATAATATGTGTTTCCAAACATCTCAATACTCATTCTTATAAATGGAAAACCCACAACGCCGGCCTCTCACAAATTCTTTGTAGCTACTAACAGTATCGCCAATTTTCATTGTATATTTGTATTAATTGTAAAATGCATTGTTCTAACACGAGAACAAGTTATAAGAAGATTTTAATTATGATAATTCAAGAGGTTGTAACAGATCAAGATATAATTAACTCTATCTATTCGTTGAATATTTTATTGTAATGCTGGAAATTGGTCTAGTTTTCAGTTTGAAAGCGGTTAAAACCTTTACTTTTTTCCAGATCTGGCAACGTGAAATTGGTCTCGAAACATCTGCTGTGTTTCGAATGTGTTACTAAAATAATTTGGTATCTTTATCGTTTGTATGCAAATGAGAACGAATTCTCTGTGTAAACACACACACACAGTACAAATTAAAAAAAAAACGGAAATAAAAATAAAATCGAATTCTAATGAAATAAAAGTAATATTATGATATGTACTAAATTAAAAAATAAAACTCAATTATTCAATGAGTCTTAATCAAATGTTCGAATAAACCCCCGTTTTGAGCTAAGCTGTAACCAAGACGGTTATAAAATTCTTGACGAGCACGTATGGGCATTTCAGGTGTTATTAGCATACAAATTTGTAAAATTTGTTCCCTTAGTTCATTTAGAGAAATGGCTCTGTTTTCTTGGAATCCATAAATTCTCGATTTTTTATGACCCCAGAAAAAGAAATCGTTGGGAGCCAGATCTGGAGATCTCGTAGGCCATCTTATGTTACCATTCGTGGATATTATCTGATTGGGAAATTGTGTATTTAAAAAATTTATTGCTAGTCTATAATTATGTGATGCACAACCGTCATGTTGGTAACAGATATCATTGAAGTTGACACCTAATTGTGTAAGGGCAGGAGTAATTTGATTTTCCAGCATGTTCAAATATTTTTGTCCGGTTAAATTGCCGTTAATAAAAAATGGCCCAAGTAAATGTTCACCTAATATTCCAATCCAAACATTTAACTTTTGGGGATCTTGAGTTCTATTATTGTAATGTTTGTGTAAGTTTGTCCTTGACCAATATCGAAAAACGGATGAATTATGTGCACCGTGTATGGGAAAAGTCGATTCATCTGTGAACAAAATATTTTTTGAAAAGTTTGTGTTCAATTGTATTCTTTCCATAACTATTTCACAAAATTCCATTCTACGGAATTGATCGTCTGGAAAAATGACACGACTCTTTTTCAGTTTGAATCCATTTTTTTAATACAGCCCGAATCGTTTTCGGATCAACATCAAAATCCTTTGCTGAATGAGTGGACGATTGTATGGGATTATTTGCCACACTGGCCAAAATTAAAATATCTCTTTCTTCTTTTTCGGGTTGGGTTTGACGATTTTGTGTACGCGGTCCATGTTTAGTAGGATTGACACATCCATGCTCTTCAAAAATTTTTATAACCGTTCTCACTTGTTTTTTGCTAATTGGTTGGGCATTTTCGGATGCCACAATAAACAAATTTTCTGCTATTTCTCGATATGAATGACCCTGGTAGTATCATTTTACAATTTGCACTTTAAGGTGTACTTGCATACTCAGTTCAATAAGATTTGCAAAAGATCGTTACCCATTCGCAAACAAATGTTTAGTGAAGTACCCAGATTGTACAGTTAAACATCTTCAATAGGCGCACGCGCGGGTCGTATTCGTCTGCTATAATAATCTACTCTGGCTTTCAATTCTCTGTCTCGTGGTTGTCGTTCTCTAATACACTGGTACCGCCATGTGACCATTATAATTTCCCTTTGGCCGTGAGAGCTTATCGTTTTAAGTTGAAATTAAATGTTACTGATTTCTCTCACAAATAAGAAGGAAATTTTCAAGGGCACGCAGAATCTAACGCGTGGATTGAAAATGAAGAGAGGAGACAGATGAAAATAGAATAATTAGAGATGCAAACGGAATCGTTTTATCAGGAGCATAAGAAACAGGCGGTTCTCATTGAGATATTTTTAAAACCAGAAGACAATTGAACAAATATTAGCATACGACTTATAACTCATTTCATTATATCCTGTTAAAGAAAATGGTGATAAACTGAATACACTTGTTTTATTAGAACATATTGTCGCTTTTGGACTCTGTATTGTTGCCATAGATTATTTCTTATGATCTTAATAAAATTATTATGCTTATATTCATTGATTGTACCCTCAATATCGACGAATGTAATTGTTTTAGCTATCTTCCAGTGATTTTTTAGTGATACTTATTTCAAATACCTACTAGGTACTGTGTACTACCCGAACTGATATAGCGAATTAGTGTATTACTACTGAATTATTTCTTTGTAAATTAATCATGAAGGGATAAACGAGAGTAATGTTGATTTTTTTATTTTTCATTGCATTAAGCTGTCAGTATAATACAATCTTATTATTTCTCAATTAATAAACTAAACTGTTCACATTACACATCTGTATTTCTAACATTAACTTCGTTCATTGCGATCTTCAACATAATGAGTTGTTTATACAATATTTTGCTGTGGTAAAGTGACTAGTAGTAGCCGGAATTCAGTTCTAATTCGTTTATTTGAAACTGCACGCTTCTCGAAGACGGTGCCTGCCAGACATCCCATTAAACATACCGTAATTGCACGTTTTCCACTTCATGATATCCTGTTAGCGAAAAAGAATGATACACTGAATTTATATGTATTTTGTCTCTTTCTAACTCATTGACGGTAAAACGTATGTACCCTCGTAATGTTTCCAACACTATGATACAATATTAAACAATTTAAATAGAGTCTGCAAACATATTATTTTCACCAGTGGCGTGGTAATAAGTTCCACTCAATCTCTTTCGATATTTTCAATTTAATAAATCTCGAGCATTTTTGTAGTGGCAGAGAAAACTATTCTTTCTACAACAACTACTACAGCTCATTATCTCGTATTCCAAAGTGAAACTTTGAATATAACAGGGACTAGTTTGAATCAATCACTGCGTTTTGATACACGTCTATTATTTTTAAATTCATCAAATATCCAACTATCAGTAAAACGGTGATGGTTTCTATCTATGAGATTGGAAAATAAAATTTAATTCGAAGATCCCTGAAAGAAGCAAGCGAATTGCAAGAAAACCTTGGAAAATATTCTTGAGCCATTCTTTTCCTGAAAGATTTCTGTCTGTTATGGTTTTTATTTCGAGGGCCGCTGATCCAGTCATTCCACGTAAAATCGAACACCGATTTTTTCTCGACTTCAAGGATTCGATCACTTTATCTAATTGTTTTCCTTAATTGAATTAGAAATCTGCCTTGTTCTATTTTATCGCAATACTATACTTGATAGGATATTGGATTTATCGAATTTGGACCTTTATTTCACCCTGAATTAGAAGGAAGATTTCAAATATGTATAAATATAAATCGATTGAAAATTGTGAGAGATGAATGTTTCGCGCAATGTTTGCCGAAAAGTGTTGTCAGCGGAATAGTTTGTTCCCTCTTTTGAGCTACCGTACAGAATTTAGAATCATACGTTTTCAATCAAAAGTCTAGAAAAGTGAGTGAGTATTTTGGTAACTTTACAACTGACATACTAGAGAATAAAATTATTACTATTGAATTTTTTTTAAAATGAAAGGTAGTAGTACATATTTGAACTAATATACTATTCAATTATTATAAATTTGATAATATCAGTGGTTTCCATCAAATTTCAAATTAAACTAATAAAAAACTCATCGGCTAACGTTACTCATATGTAACCCTAAAGAGCTAATGTAAAACGCGGCAACAGCGCGATTTTATTATAGGGATGAAGCTACCCGCGTACGGTCTGTTTCTGAATGTCAACGAAAGAGCGTAGTTACTTGTGTTTTTAAATTAGTACTACCGATTTTTCAAAAATCAGCTGTTGAACTTAACTTTAAAATTTGAAGTGTCAAGAAATGGACTTTCGATTAGAGTAAGTTATGCATATCTTTTGTTTTAAGGTTAAGTTCGAATATAATATGGAATTTCACAAATATAAGAGTCAGCCTTGCATTTCATACTATAATTTAAAAAAAATGTTGTATAGTTTTTTGTGGATAATGCCGTTGAAACAAGTGTTACCTTTTTGTAACGCTTTTGTAACGGTGCACAAAAAATTGTAAATTTCCTGAATTGTGTATTTCTTGTTTTTAGACTTGGATTCACTCTAGACGAGGCAATTCAGATGATATTGATGTCCAGGAAATATATGTTGAATCACCTGATGCGAATATATTAACGGACGAAGATTCGGGCAGAGAAGATGGTGGTGGATTACTGGATAACCTCAGTGGACAACAATTATTGCCAAAAGCTGGGTTAGTGCTTCCATACCCAGACAACATGGTATATTCATAGAATAATCTTTGAATACACCAAAAAGTTTGAGAATATTCCGAATCAACTAAGAATATTCCTATAATAATAATATTATTTCTAAATATTCTATTATTATTCCTTAGGGAATATTCACAGAACAAGCCTGATGAATATTCTTAAAACATTCGTTTTAGAATATTATCAATTTGAATAATCATTTAAGAATATACCAAACTGAATATTCCTAGAATATTCTTCTAAGCATATTTACTCATGATTATAGAAAATTAATATCATTTTTCATCAGGGACGAAAGTTATAGTTCAAACATTTATCCGGATATTGAACCCTACGCATAGGTGTAAATAGTTAAAATAACTTTCATACAAATAGTGAATATAATATATCAAATTAACCATGTATTGAACTTAGGGATAAGATGGGGGTGAAGAAAATGAATGTGAAGAAGAACGAGGTTAATTTCGATATATTGGATATTGATCCATCTGTAAATGAGCAGGAGCTCAAAATGGCGGTGTGCCGATGGACAGGGCTAGATCAATCAGAGCTCAATGTAAGGAATTTGAGGGAGAATCGTGGTGGTGTCCAGATTGCGAATGTGTGTATCAGGAGAGAGAAGGCGGAGGTAATAAGAAGACACAGAGGGGTCAAAATTCATTGGCAATACTGTAGGGTAAGGGAGAGGGTCACTCCTCTCCGATGTTATAGGTGTATGGAGTTTGGGCACAATGCCTAATCCTGTAAAAATAAGGACAGGGGCAGGGCGTGTTTTAACTGCCTCGAAGATGGACATAGTGCACGAGAGTGTGAAGGGGAAGCGGTGTGCCTGTTATGCAAGAAGGACGGGAACAGAACCGATACGATGGAGTGACCAAAATACCGGGAACTTGTTTTTGGCAAAGAAAAAAGGAGATATTCCATGCACAGATAGGAGAAGAAATTCTTCTTACATGGGAACGTGCACTGATGTCATGGCTAGCTCAAGCCCTTTCGGTGCACACTTGTTTCCTGAGGAGTTAAAGAGGAGGGTGGTTTAGTGCGGTGAAAGTCCCACACGAACTCGCAGCATTGCACTGCCCGCTGTGAGGAAGGCATTATCTTCCACCCCACCTCTCAGGGCCAAAAAAAACATGTATTGATATCATTGAAGTTCAGATAGAGATTATAAAATAAGAAAAATATCTCGACATGAACACCACATAAACGGTGGATACGGTGTGGATATAATGTTATTCGTCATATCGTCGTGTGATAAAAATAGAACAAAGATATGAATGATAATTATAACATTGAGTGTAAAGCCAAATCATGACAGGTACCCAATCGCGTCAACAAAAAGCCGCCAGCTAATTAAAATGCAACTGGCGTTCTCTGTACATACGTTTATTGGTTAATTTCTAATATCATGTGTCTGTGATGGGCTTAAGCCTGGCATGATCAAAGTCAAGTGTCAACAGGTTTCATTTATCTCCCGTTTTATCTAATATCAACCTATGAACTGGAGTGAATTAACATTCACTCATAGCTTAAATATATTATAAATAAAATATTCACCATTTTAACGTTTAGCAAAGAATACACCAACACAAACTGGCGAAACTTCGACTTTTAGACAGTTCATTTCAACTTTCAAATAAGTTATATGTCAATGTCATATTTCATGTTAACCAAAAAAAAAAATTATTTTGATTTTGTTTTCAACAATAGACCTTTTCATCACAATTTTTTTTGTGCGCATGCGTGCAGTTCAGCTATCTTTTTCGTACTGTTTTGTAGACCAGCATGTTAAAATGCCTGTGTACAAATAGTTAAAATCAACAAACTTCGAGCAAACAATACTTATTAAAAAAAAGAAATTGAGAGGAAATTAAAATAAAAGTATCTTATTTAAAATAAAAAAAAATGTTTGAAGTCGACTATGATTATATTATCTGTACGAAAAGGAAAAATAAAAGGTTATTTTAGAGTATGTGAGAGTGAGACACGGTATAAATGATTTAAAGCCAATAAATAATGTATTGTTTTTATAAGTTTACATTTTATAAATTTGCGATATATAGTAAGTAGTAATATTTACGCGAAATCCTATGATTCAAAATGTAATATGTTCATAACATCAGAATTTTTTCAAATTTTAATATTCATTATCAACCTAGATGTTGATTTTAGAGTTTTTACATGTACTAACAATTAATTATCATGGTTAATTGGAATTCGATAATTATATATCTAATTTTAGTTAGATAATAGATTGTATTGACAGCTAACCTCCCAACTACTCATAACGCTCATAACAATCTAACCACGTTTTTAATTGTTCACAATTACCCGCTTCAACTGAATTGTCAACAAGTACAGACTCATCAATATTTTGTTTTAATGATCAATTTGTTTGTGGAGATAATATTGATTTCCCATTCATTATTGCACAAAACAGTACGAAACTTTTAAACTACCGCTCTTTCAGCATAGAGGTTGCGCATGCGCTTGTCATGTGATGAAAAGTACTATAGGGACAGACAAAAATGACGTTTATGCCATCTGGCGTGAAAAAGCACAAACAATGTGATGTAAACACTACTAGTAGTATTAGTAGTTTTGTATAATCAGCGTTTTTAAATGTTCATTTTTTAAAACTGATATTAAATGTTCGTGATGTCGTCATCAAAAGTATCTCTCTTCTTTCATGGCTGTTCAAATATGCTGTATAAAATATTACGCAGTTGAAATTTTATAGTTTCCCCGAATATTCATTGAACACTGTGTGGATAACCTTAAAACGTTAAAAATGGATAAATGCAGTAAAAACCCATATGCCATTAAAATGTTCTAATTAATACATTTTGTTAACTATTATTTTGTGTATAATCAGTATGATACTACAATTGGCAGCTATTAGGAAAGTTCTAATTTTTTTTACATATATAAAATATTATTATCGAGAGAATAAAATGCTGTTTTCTGTACGATTTCATTGATTATATAAAATAAAAAAACTAGTTATGTGTTTGCTGACTTTAATATTATATAATAAGTTCAAATAATTAAATACTATTAAGGGGAAGAAAGTAAAACTTACATGAGAAAAGCATACAATAATTAATCACCATATTCTTTGGTATTTAAGCGACAGTACAGAATACCATTGTCAATGTAATGTATTCTGCATAGTGACTAATTTAAGAAAATATCGATATTTTTTATACTCATAATTGTAAAATTTCTACGAATGATTACTACAATTACATTTATAATTGCAGATACCACACCATTACAGCAACCGGCACGTTTATCTCAGGCCGTCGCAATACATTCTAGTGACTGTGACGATGTAACGCAAGTTTATGAATCCACACGCTCCAGCTTTTAACACCGCCTTATCGGAACGGGTGAAATTGATATATATCATTGCAAAACGTCAACAATAAGGATGTTTTTCAGTTATACCTCAGTTCTGTAGCCTTAACCCGACAGTTTGTTATCACGATACAGACTCCGAAGTATATACAAGTGACCAATTTTATGATTGGATATTATTCAGGGCGTATCAAAGATGAAGCCGATTGAGATTCAGCTCACTAAAGCCAGTACAACGAGCGGTATGGTACTTGAGGTACCAAATTTTTGTAATTTTTGGAGAATTTTCAGTTTGTTAGTACCATACAACCTCCTGCGTGTATACAAGTGACCGATTTTATGATTGAATATTATTTAGCGCGTCTTATACTTTAACCCTATTGATTTTCAGCTCATCAGACCTAGTACAACGGGTGCTATGGTACCTAAAGTGCCACATTTTTCTCTTTTTTGGAGAAATTTCGAGTTTAGTACGATACATACTCCGGAGTGTATACAAGTGACCAATTTTATAATTGGATATATTTCAAGGTGTCTCACAAATGTACCCTATTGATTTTCAGCTGACTATAGCGAGTACAGCGGGTCCTATAAATCCAGATATACTGCATTTTTGGTTACTTTTGGAGAAATTTCATTTTGTTAACACGATACATCCCCCGAAGTGTATAAGTGACAATTTTATGATAGAATATTGATCAGGGCATCTCACAGATGCGGAAAAGTTAGTTTTAATCTTTAAAACCGTTTATTTTTTGTCAAAATGCACTTATGCTTTTGGCGGGGCATATTTTTAAATTTAACCACACTCCGATGGCATTTTACCTCCTTTGTATGAGGTCCATTGGTCGAGTCCAGACTTAGACGATCAACCTGGTATCGAAATCTTGAGCATTCGAACTTTGGTGTAGGACCATGTGATATGGGTGCAATCTAAAATAGTATAATTATATCAATAAGACACATTAAAGGCCTGCGTTGTTAGTAAACGAAAAATGACTTTAAATGCATTAACTCTCGTAATGTTATTAAGAATTTTTTTCGCTAGGCATCTCATTATTTTTATGATTGGTACATTCTTATATTATTTTGCCTCACTTAATTATCATGTTGTTACTTAAAAATATATTCACACAGCATAAGATAATTTCATTAAATAGTTTGGTGTTTTATTGAAAGTGGACATAAAATGGCGGCAAATACTCGTACAATAGTCGTGTTTTCACAAGTTAACTTTGTTTCAAAATGATATTTTCGGTATAAGAATGAGAAACATATAAGTAGTTACCAACTGTACAAACAAAAAATATTAACTTATTTTTATCATTCTCACACCGAATAAGACATGCATTAATAAATAAGTAGCCACCTGTGTTCTCCTAAAATATTTGGAACGGTGGTTCGACATATACCCAGGTCTCTAGCTATGGCTCTGGTGTTTGAATGAAGGTTAACATTGACATAAGCCAAAACATCAATGATATTTTCTTCTGTTCTCCCTCTGCGTTGTCATCGGTACACAGGAAGATACACATTTCTAGTAGTACGCACACGGTGTGCGAGTCGGAGTAAAACTTTTCTGCTGTGGTGCCGTTTGTTTGGGTACTGCAGTGTATACACTTGAGCAGCAACGGTTGCATTTCTCATACATTCAAAATAAACTACCAACATATCAAATGCTTCTTCATTTGTAAGAATAATTTTATTGCGAAAAGATGGAGAGAGTCTATTAATTGCAACAAGATTAATAATTTTTGACATATGCGTCAAAATCATAGCTAGCTTGTTTTCAAATGGGAATCTATTTTGTATCTTACATGGCCAACTTCACAAATTTTGTTGTCATCAGTAAAGGCGCGTTGTATCAAACTCCTAAACTCGGTTTAATAATAACTCATGTTTACACTGTGACAGATTGATGTATTTATTATCAATCAATTACATCCGTCCAGTTATCATTAAACCGAGTTTAGGTGTTTGATACAAAGCGACCTAAATCGTAAATCATATTTTAAACTGTATTTGTTGTTGCTGGGCAAATATCGTTTTTTATTGATATTTTATGCTTTTGATTCACTAACATATCGCTTGAAAACATATAGAATATTCTTATATAATTGAAAAAATGTAGCACAACTTACTTCACCAGCCTTATAGACATTGGAAGATCAATTCCCGCCATTTACCTTTTTCTTACGATACCTCAGGATAGAAAAGAGACATCGCCTTGCGGTTTGCAGTGTTTTATCACTAATTCAGTCTACTTTATAAAAATCTACTTTAATTTGTATGCTTCCATTTAACATCGTTACGAGAAAACACAATATTTAAAAAAAAACAGCGCCCTCTAGCATTTATGTTATTAATAAGATTGCTTCATAATTACAAGTTTTCGATTGTTCAACAAAGCTCTTTCAAACAACATCAAGTTTAATAAAATCGGTCGAGCAGAACCGAAATTACGGGCGTTTTTTCGTAACAAGGTTCCTACTCTCCCCCACCCCTTATTTGAAGATATAGACTCAAACTTTTCATATTTAAAATATGCAGAATTTGTCAAGGAATATGATTATAATATTCAATATGCTTCTCAATTGAGTGTATTTTGAAAAAAATTGCATTTCAAAATTTGAACTGCCAAATGCGCACTCTAGCGGTGGACCTACAATTCTGAAAATAATTTCCAGGCGTTTCTGAAGGCCACTTTTCTCATAAATTTTTTTTCCCGAACCTGTGCTATAATCCACTCCTGAGATATGGCCGACGGCCGTTCTTAGTTGGCCACTTGGTACTTGGTTCAATGTTTTATTATCGTTTATTCTAATTTAAAACTTCATCATTCTGTGTATGGAATAAATTTTTATATACAATGTGATTAAAACGCGTTGTTAAAAATACTTCACTTTCCTTAAATGGCCACCCTGTATGTGAGAACGTTATTACAAAAATCAGTAATTTCTTCTGAGTTTCATTGTCTACGCCCTATACCTAAGTCAAACTGAGTAGAGTAAATATTATGGAAAATATATAGTCTACGTTGAGAAACAGAGAGATCGGCAAACATAGTATACGAAAGGATTAACATATTATCGAACTTAGACCAAAGTATGAAGAGAACGATTGAAAAACGGCTCTTCAGGCCAAAACATGAGAACAGAAAACATACAAAAGTTATTTTATCGTGACTTTTTCAGGAGTCCCTTGACAATTCACCTAAAAATTGCCTATTTGGAGAACAAAAACTGAGATTTCATAGAATTCTCATATTGTTGGCATTCATTTTCATTCAAAATTTTCTACGTTACAGTGCGTACTAACTTGAGCATTTTAATGCACATAAACAATGTGTGTGAAAATTGGCTCTTGTCAGTACTGCCTAAAAATCTTGTGCTCAGTTTGGACGGATTTGTCGTTCTATATTTGTGTGTGTTGTATTTGTTTGTTTAATTTTATAATAATCAGTATAATATTCTCAATTTTGTGGAAAAAAGTTGGTGTATTTAATCGAAATAAAATATAGGTACTTACCTATTCTGTTATTTACAATGATACTAGAAATAAAATGCATTTGAACAAATGTAAAATGGAGTGGACCAACGAAAAAGCGTTGCAATTAATTTATGAGTACGGAAAACACCCTATATTATGCTACGCCAAGCATCCACAACATTTTTCAAGGAATTTGAAGTCCGATGCTTGGGAGGGAATTGCATATAATTTAAAAATGGAAGAGCATGGAGTTAAAAAAAAAATAAATAGTTAATTGTGGTCATTTCGAAGAGAAAAGGCAAAAGGGACTAAAACGATTGGTACAGGAAAAGGTAAAAAGAAAGTTTTCTTTTTTCCCAATAGGTATTTATTGATATGTAATTGCTTTTTTCAAGGTCGTCGGGAAGTATACATTTCAAAGAGGTTCGCCTTTACTAGTATGCATTATCTACTTGACAAAGATGAACCAACACAGTCGGTACAGAAAATGTTGAGTACGATTAAATTTTAAGTTTTTTATATTTACCAAATAGTAAACAAAAATTATTTACATTATTATGCATACTTGTCTTGCCTTGCTTACTCTACCACTGCTAGTAAAATAGGTAGCAAACTCCTCTCGAATATATTTTGCTTCTGTGGGCTGACTTCGTGGTATGCTTCTCAATGAAATTAATGACGTCACATTTTCATTCGTTGATTCTCGCGAATTACCTGCGGTAAACTGTCCATTTACATTACTATCGAATGTAGCTGGAGGATTATATATATATATAGTTCTGGATTGTTTGTTTCTTCTTAAATAATTATGGAGGTAAACAATAGGCATTACGATGAGTTCTGTTTTTTGGGCTCCAATAGTATGGGTTTTCGCAAAATTCGAAAAACTGTAGAAGAAATCCCAAAAACAATTTCAATAAGTCTTCGCGCTCTGCTAAGACGATCATTGAATACTCGTTCTACTGACCCTTTCTTGTGTGTTCCTGAGAATGGCTTCATAGTATGTTTAGTCAGAGGAAAACATCGTCTTTGAGAAAAAACAAACGGCAAGTTTTTTACTTGTCCTGGTAGAGATTGTTCTGCTGGAAAAGACAGAGAACCGTCCTCCAGTTTTTCATGAAGCGTAGTATGTTTAAAGACATCACCATCTGAAATTCGGCCTTGGCAACCTGCATCAGCATATATAAAATTATAATTCGCATCAGCTAACGCAAATAGCACAATGGTAAATTGCGATTTGAATTTAAAGTAATCGCTACCACTGCCTATTGGCGCTTGTAAAACGATATGTTTTCCATCCATGGATCCATGAAAATTCCACCACTGTCAATATTGTTCCGCAACTTGCTGCCATAAATATAAAGTAACAAAACTAGAATCGAAGTTGAACACGCTATCAACAATATTCTATACGCAGCTGTCATCGGAAAATACGAATGACAAGATGATTCTTCACTGCAGGATGTACCACTCCATCAGCAACACATTCCATAGTCGCCTCCATCACCGTATTCTTGTTTTAATTCTTCATATTCTAGATCTACTAATTGTACTAACCAGCAACAAAATCCAGCTACAAATATGCCAGACCTAACTCCAATTTAGTAAATAACCTGTTTTTAATAGTTTGTTTCAAAAAAGTTTCCGGATTTTTATTTTTCAGTTCAGGATTATTGTTTAATTTGATTACATATACGTATATAAAAACAAATAATAAAATGTTAGTTTTCTCACCTTTACTTGATACTTTAGAGCTGAAATAAATGCATGACATACTTCAGGTAGATGATATGAGTTAATTCGAAACTTTAAATAGGTACTGCATACTTGTATACGAATCTCCTGTCGCCAGAAAACGCAGAGTTATTGCCAGTCGCTCCTCAACCGAAACAGCTTTTCTCAACACCGTATCCTTTTTACCTATTTTAGGGCCAATCAAATTAATAAGAGATTCAAAGTCTGTTGATGAAATACGAACAAAATTCTGGAAATGTCTATTCGATTCTTGAAATTTTAAATCGGCTAACAAACTGCCTCCACTATATATTTCCCGGCTTCTGTATAACTATGTAACCCACCATCGCTTATCTCGTTTTTTCTTTTTTGTTTGCTTGCTTATCGTGTACATAGGTAGGCCGCACTTGCCAAAGCAATTTTCCTATTATTACTGGCAATAAACATTTTCATCTAGTTTTTACTGTTAATAGTATTGTTAACTTACTTATTTTAAATTTTAAATGAAGTAATAATATTGAAAAAATAAAATAAGTAAATATTTAGCTCTGCTCAACTGGAGCACATATTTTCGCGCACAAATATGGACTTTCAATTAAAATTTACGTCGAAACTAAATAACTCGCACGAACGAATGTGCGCGCAAACTGTTTGTGTGCATAAAAATGTCAGTCAGTACGCACCTTTATAACAAAAGTCGGATGTTTGAGAGGCAAATGCTTGAATTGTTTCAATTAATTAATTTGGTTCATCAGCCGATTATCAAGCATCATTCTCTATTCTTTCAACGCATAACTTTCCACGACTATAAACTTTTCTTGCAAGATTTATCAATTTTCTTTCAGTACATTGAACAAAATTCATCAGTCCGGTTCACCAATTAACAAGATCATGTCCGACCCATATCTACTATGATTTTTGTCTGCTGCATCTGGAGACCCTTATCAAGAAGCTGTGACTATTCTGTTGGCGACTCTGTCTTCAACTCGACGTCTAATGCATTACCCTTTGCCACTGTAACTAAGTTTCGAACCGAGCTGTTCGTCACCGAGAACACAAGGGCTATTACTTAGACCGACACTCCATCTGTTACCCTTCATACGTGTATAAGAGACACCCTTATCTCTGGTCCGACAACTGCTGATATTACGCTTCCACCGTCGTCTAGCGCAGATATCGTTACGTTTTAATCGCGATAGATCAACTACGAATTTCCTTGTAGTTGCTAGCGCTTTAATGATTCAGAAGTACTTTATTATCATATGGTCAATGCAACCTTATTAGCTAATTTTGTGGTACAATATTTTCACTTTTTCCTGGTCTTATGAATTACATATCAAGTATTTCACACTCATGATAATATGATGAATATATTTCAGGTAATGATGGATTTCATACGAAGTTTTTAACTGAGCGTATAGGATTTTCATTTAAAGTCTGAAAGTTAGGCGAGCGGAGGAAACAGACAAGATTTATGTTTTTGTTCCCTCATTTTGATGCAAGTTTTGCTGTATAAATAAAAATAGGGAGAGTACGAAAAATTTTTCATCAAGAATGATGATAATAATATTAATAATAATAATAGAAACAGGTATGGACGATCGATTTCGCAATTGTGAATGATAACATTATGGAAAGCACAATCAACTTAAGGATACGAAAGTATTATGACCTCGCTCAGTACATTAAAGGGCAGTGGAAAATAAACTGAGTAACTATTATACCAATGCTCCTATACACAACAGGCATATTGACTAATGTAATTATTGTTTGTATGGAAAACGCAATTATTATAATGTTGCTGGTTCTTGATTCAGAGACTCTCAAATCGTCTTTGCCTAAGTTGAAGCAGACCTCATGGCGTCAATTATTTCCTGATGATGGCCCGAGTCTATTTGCAGATATGGTTTTATTGAGTGGCTGCTACCATGACCGGTTATTTTAGTCAATTGCTGTTCTCCAATTCCAGTTTTGGCTGAAGTTGAAACAGCAGTGGCACTTGCAGAATAAAGTATTATTTAGATCTTTTTGACATAAATTCCAATCAATGATGCAGCGGATTTGAACCAGGAAGATATTGTATTCGGTCCAAATGGACTGTTCTTTTACCAGCCTTTGGAACTGGGATTCTTCCAGCTAGGATTTGGCTTCAAAAATAAACGCTTCGTTTTGATTGGGCCTCACTTGCTTGTTAGTTTTTTTAACATTCTCACTGGGAATATTCATTCGTTGAGTGAATTCGGTATTAGCCACTTACTGTAAGCCATTTTCTTTGAAGCGCCTTGGCTGGTCTTGGCAAAAACCGGGTTATATTCAATGCGACCTGTTGGTTCCCCTCTTTTGTCAATTTCCTCCACAAAATATTCCAGTTGTGCTGCCGCTCCTTCATTTCCTCTCCAGGCCAATTCATAACCAGCAACGTGGAAAAAGTTTTTCTGCAGTCCTTCCGGAGAAAATCAAATTGGGTTGCAGAACAAGTGGGAAAAATAGAAAGGAACAATAAGGATAATAGAAAACTTTAGAACGCAATACAGTGACAGAAACGCAAATGCAACAAAGAAAATAAATAAAAAAGAATGGGAATGATACTTTCAAAATCTATACCAAAACAATCATACTACGGACGAAAATTATAAGAATGAAGTAATGGAGGGAGAAACCAGTAACAGGGAGGAATTTATAGATCCTGTGAAATAAATCAAACCAAACAAGGCGGCAGGTTCAGATAATATGAATAACGAACTAATCCAACAAGGAAGAGAAGCCATACTTCAACAAACATGATATGATAATGAATATGTTGAGAGAATAACGCATGCCAAATGAGTGGAGCATTGGACACATAGTTCCAATCTTCAAAAAAGGAGACCCAACCGACTGTAGAAATAACAGGAGTATAATGCTGTCTAGCACTTCTTCTTCTTCTTCATATATATATATATATATATATATATATATATAAAAAAGAAGATGGAGGAATATCGCGTGATATGTTAACAACAACAACAAAGAGATTCATGGGTAATTCACGCAAAATAAAGGGCTACTGAAATAGAGTGGTAACCGTGGACATGCATGTTTCTGGCTCATTTTGCTTCTTCAGCACGGCATAACCAAATAAGGATGTGAAATTTGGGAGCAAAGATGTTAATCGAAACATGGGAAAACACAAAATAACGGATTTCAGCAGGGAAACCAAACGCTCATTTGTGTCTTCAATTGGAAGATCCCGAGTTTCCAGGACAACAACCAACATCGACACGGTGGCGCAAAATTAGCCAGAAACATGCATGTCCACGGTTACCACTCTATTTCAGTAGCCTTTTATTTTGCGTGAATTACCCATGAATCTCTTTGTTGTTGTTGTTAACATATCACGCGATATTCCCACATCTTCTTTGTTATTTACTATGGGTCGGAAGGTTCATGGCGGGGGGGGGGGCTATATGCGCATCCGTGTCGATGTTGGTTGTTGTCCTGAGAACTCGGGATCTTCCAATTGAAGACACAAATGAGCGTTTGGTTTCCCTGCTGAAATCCGCTATTTTGTGTTTTCCCATGTTTCGATTAACATCTTTGCTCCCAAATTTCACAACCTTATTTGGTTATGCCGTGCTGAAGAGGCAAAATGTCCACGGTTACCACTCTATTTCAGTAGCCCTTTATTTTGCGTGAATTACCCATGAATCTCTTTGTTGTTGTATATATATATATATATATATATATATATATATATATATATATATATAGTTTATTTTGTATTCCTGGGATTGAAGACCATTTTTAAAGACATTTAACTAGTAGTTAATATATTTTTATTAAACGTTTCGGTCTTTCCATGACCTTCATCAGAAATAAAATTTTTGTTAAAACTAAAAGAAATGGTACAAGTTACAAAAAAAATGTTAATAGCAAATCAAACAAATCTTACCTTCGACAGAACGTTCATTTATTTATTCAATATCTTTTATACCTATATAAGATTTTCTGAAAAAGTGTACTTATGTTTTCCATTATCGTTTCTCCTCCGTATTTTAACAGCTCGTTCGGTAGACCATCGAGTCCTAATTTTTTATTTTTCTATGCCATTTCTAAGTTCTTCTTCTGTTATTTATATGTTTTGTTCATCCTCAACATCTTCTTCTTCATCTTCCTCTGTATATTCATTTCTAGGTATATTCGTTTCTGGATTATAAAGCTCTCTAATATAGGCTGTCCATTTTTCTCCTTCTATCTTATTAAGATTTTTATATTCATTGATTGGTTTTTTTCTGCCTTTAATGACTCTCCACACTCTACGTTGCGATCCGTATAGATCGTGCTCCATTTCTTTGGTAAACCGTGTCCAATACCCAGATAGCACCAGATATCCATGGAATGTCCTGACAGTCTTCCATTTGAAAGATATATATCCAAATATTATGGGGTATTCTGGAGATATCTAAAATATCTGTGGGTATACCTAAATCGAATATTCAACGTAAGTCCAGCTGGAATATCCTCAGATTATTCTTTTTAGAATATTCGAATCAAATCGTTCTAAGAATATTCTATGATTATTGATTTTTTTTCAAACGCTCTTTCTGTTTCATGGGCATGCGTCAGTGGTTGCAGTTGACAGTTGACGGAAACGATCAGTGAAAAATCACAGTAGGATAGAAATTGCTTATTAATAAAAAATATAATTATTTTATTGTCTCAGATGCCGTCCAAAAGTTGGACAAGAACATAACAAACAAAGAAGTTGAATTGAAAACAGGAATTTTCTTAGCCAAATGTAAGGAACGGCAGAAATCGGTTTCAATAAGTGTCATTGCGTATGGAGAAAGTCAGTGAAAATTATGTTAGTTTCAGTTATGTTATGAGGTACATTTTATATGTATGTATGAATAAATTAAATTGAACTCAATGTTTCCCGTGCTTTAATTTTTCCAATTAAAAATATTTTTTCGTATATGTACAATTCGAAATTTTGAAAGATTCCTCACATATTTGTAAGATATATACCAGGGAACACAAGATCATGGTACTCCCCCTTTTCTCCTTCAGTTTCAGATAATATTTATTCAAACTTAGGACATCCTATTTGATTACTGAAAGACAATTATACACATATTAATTATTATTATTTTCCGGTTCCACAGGGAGTGATACCAACTTCCGATTTTCAAATGTATATTATTACATGGTCGGTTAGGGATGATCCTAAGGAATCCAAAGATACCAGGTTTGTTGGTGATATCTCAAATACTACGGACAAAAGTGCCAATAACTGTCAGAATAGTTATTTTATAAGATTTGCTATGCTACTTTTTAATCGATATTTAATAGGTAAACAAGTTTTTGTGGAAAAAAAAAACAATTCTATCTAATTTTACTCCATGATATACAGGTCGTTTCATTATTAACTTTCAGGTATTATTAGAAATTATAATATAGGTTTGTCTTAATCATTACGTACGAATGTAAGATTGCAGAAAATTACAGGGGATTCAATTATGAATTTTTTAACTTACAATCCTTTAAGTACCTGTAGCTCTTGAATTAATCACTCCAGACCCCAAGTATGCTAGTTAGTTGGAATTGTTTTATCGAGAGAAACACAGAAAGGCAAAAATATACAGGTTGTCCCATTATTAATTTTGAATGCGACGTCACGTGACCAAAAACAAATACCTCATTGGGTAACACAATAACAAGGAAAGATGCAGCATTTGCTCTAATTTACACCGCCAAAATTATAATTATCTATCACTGCCCAATTCTGATATATTACTTGTCTTAATCGTCGTGGGACATCCTGTATATATATATACTTATCCCATCCAACTGGTAACTTTCAGTACACAATAGCAATATTATTTTGAATTATTCCCTTCTCCACTACCACCTCTTTCGGACTATTAAATAACTCGAGAGAGTTGGTGAAGTAGCTATTATTCTAGTTGGGATATCTATTAATTAAAGATTCCATTAATGCATAAAATTTACTCACAGTAATAATATCCTAATCCAATAAATTCCAAGTTGAAATCCCTCATACACACAAGTTCATCTACCGTATCAAAAATGTTCCCAACGAGTCTTCCAAAGAATCCATAAATAAATTGATGTTCTGTACATGAGGTTTGCAAACAACTTCTACTGTTATAGGGTATCCAGCACTGGTCCCAGATAAATTCCTGAGAACATTTTATAACCTCCCATTTAAGTTTATTATTATTATACGAACACAAACTCCTTCCATTTACATTACGATCCAGCCTGTATAGTTCATAACCTTCAATATGAAATTGATTACTTTTGACTGAGTTTTTAACCACGTTTCACAAATTGAGATCTATGGAATTATAATTTCATTAACTTTATGCTAAGGAGGAAAATAATCTTATATTTAAACAAGCGATATTTAAATGAAGCATTAGTAATTGTGAGACGATACAAACCAATATTAGACGAAATATAATTAAACACTGTATTGTTTAGGTATCCATTATAAACTTGAAAAGTAGACAAGTTTCAAGCAAGACAAAAAGAATAATGGTTATTACTCTCGAACAGGGAGAGTCAAATTGCACCGTCTGCTAAAATTTAATTGGAAAAACAATAATGCTGTAATTTAATTGTTATTTAATCCTTAGATTGGTTTTTCAAGGTTCTGTCACCATGTTTATATGTGACAAAAACATCTCCGTGGTTGGTTCACACTGTGCCCTTAGTTCCAATAGTCGTTAACGTCTTCTTTATAATTCCTTGTTGAGACGACAGAAGATCTTCTCTTATTAGTACCTATGCCATGCTGTTTCAACCATTTTTATAAATCAGATTTTTATAATAAACTGACAAAAATTTCAGTATTACCGGCCTTTTATTACTGAAAATTTCACGAATCCCGAAACCGGCATCTATAGAGTCTAGATTTACCACCATATTCTTATTTTTTCGAAACAAACCCGGAACCTTGTCGTTACAATGTTTACTATCATTTATATCAATTCCATGAATGGTAATATTTTCAAGCTCAACTTGGTTCTCAGTTTAACTTCTAATGAGTATCAGGTTTTCGACCTTCTGATGTAATAAAACATTTTCATATTCTAGGGTTACCATTTTTTTGGAGAAATTTTGTCCTATGGTTGTAGTTATTGTTTTGGAAATGCTAACAATAAACTCATCGGATGTACATAGTTTAGTAATTAAGTTATTCACTATCACGTGCAGTTCGTCTTCATCTTTCTTACTAAGAGTTGATGTTGATATATCGTAAAGTGAAGAAAGGTAGGGGAAAGTTGGACAAAACAGGATAGTCGGATAAAACGGGATACCAACCAATATTTAAAAACAAGCAACGCCATCTGGCAACCAGGGATGGAATTCGGTAAAAATAACGTCTGTTTGAATATAGTAGGCGATTTTTCCACTTAATTCGTGTTCTGTGGTGTCAGGTGGCAGTTTAAAAAAGTGTAAGTGTTTTTAAATGAAACTCAAGGTCTCTAGTTGATTCCACAATATAATACAAGTTATTGAAAATTCTAAAAAATTGACAATTGTTTGGATGATATTGATTTATCGAAACAATTGTCAATTTTTTAGAATTTTCAATAACTTGTATTATATTGTGGAATTAACTAGAGACCTTGAGTTTCATTTAAAAACACTAATATGAGCATATTCCACGAAGTAAGGGTCGAGACAGTCAATTTCATAAAAAAGTGTTGTTATGTTATTTACTTTTATCAGCAGTTATTGAGGATTTTTTAGTTAAAACAAGCAAAATAAGTAACAGTAAGTATTTTTCAAGATTCTGTAAATATTTAACTATATTTTGCTGAATATGTGAATATGATAACTAGTTTTCGCCATAAACATTTTAACAAAACATTGTGCTCCACGTGCAGTCGGGCAAAATGGCATACCAAGCGGTCGGTTAACAGCAGATACTATACCGTTTTGTCCAACCAAAAACGGTAGAGATTTTATAGAGGATTTTGAATTTCATTTTTTTACAGGCCTGTTACAAGATGGGAAAGTATAAAAGAGCAACCGATCGGCAGTCTTGGAATGAGGAAAGTATGCGCCAGGCGGTGGAAGAGGTTCTCGAAGGACTAATGGGTTACCTTAAGGCTTCGAAATAATTTGGTGTATCTCGGACAACTATTAAAGCAAAAGTGAAAAAGATGAAAAATGGGTCTCTCGAACGATTAGATGCAGCAAAAGGGTTTACGGCGTCACAGACCGGTTTTCTCTGCTAAGCACGAATAAGAGTTGGTGCAACACATTTGGTCTATGGAATCGCGATTATTTGGTGTTATTTTGAATGACTTTCGCAGTTTGGCTTTCCAGTTAGCTCAACGCAATGGCTTAGCTAATCAATTTAACAGGGACAAAAAAATGGCAGGTAAAGCTTGGTTATACAGTTTTCTAAGGAGACATCAAAACGTTGAACTTCGCACCCCTGGACCAACATCACTTGCTAGATCCATGGGTTTTAATAGGCCTGCTGTACAAAAAATTTCATCTTCACTCTCCGACGTGCTTGAAAAATATAAAATTCCACCTGAAAGGATTTACAACGTCGATGAGACATAATAGCACCAAAGAAAAAATCTAAATGTTTATCACTGCGTGGAAAAAAGCATGTCGAGTGTATATCCTCAGTAGAACGCGGTATTCTTGTCACTGTGGAAATTTGCATGAGCGCTACTGGCGCCCCCGTTCATTTTTCTCAGATACAGAGCAAAGCCGGAGTTGCTAGATGATGCTCCTCCTGGAAGTAAAGCTTTTTATCATTCATCAGGATGGATGCAAAAAGATTTTTTTTCGAATTAGTTCAATCAATTTATTGAGTTTTCCAAACCATCCTAAGAAAACCCTGTCCTCTTACTTTTGGACGAACATACCACACATACAAAAAACTTAGACGTTATAGACGAATCTAGTGGTAACGGTGTTGTAATGCTCTGCTCTCCACCGCAATCTACGCATCGCTTACAACCGCTCGACGTTAATTTTATGTTGCCACTTAGCCCATATTATACGTCGGAGGTTCAAAAATGTATGCAGCAACATCCAGGGCGACCAGTTACAATATCTCAGATAGGTGAGCTTTTCGGAAACGCATATATGAAAGCTGCTAGTATCCAAACAGTTGCAAATGGATTTAGAAAAACGGGCATTCAACCTCTCAATTCGGAAATATCCGAATATTGGATGTTTGATCCAGCTGAAACCACGAACAAGCCGATAAATATTCCTGCAATTGGTCCAGTTGAAGAAAATAATGGGCACCCTCCACCACGTATACCATCACCAATACCACAAAAGCTTGTTATACAACGATCATCAAAAACCCAAGTTGCAGGTAAAGAACAAAACGATGCAGAAAAGTTTGATGACTTTTCAAGAATATCGTCATTGCCTCCAGATCCATCCACACCAAAAAAATGACATCAGCTCCTGTATCTGTCCCTCCCGTTCATAGACTACCACGAAATTTGAAGTAACACCTCAGGAAGTTGTGCCACTTCCTTACGCAGAGATAAAAACTAATGCTGATGATAAAAGAAGGAAAAAAACGGCTGTGCTAACTTCAGCAACTTATAAAGATAAACTTGAAGCATGTATAGAACACAAGCCTATCAAGAAGCCCAAACTAAATTTTGAAGAAAAAAGGGAAAGTAGGGATTAAGAAAGAAAAAATTTAAAAATGTACCAATAAGGGAAGAAAATAGAAGAAATTAAATAAAAATAAGGACAGCAGTTAAGAAGATGAGGAGGATGACGAAGAAGCTTGCATTTATTGTACATAACTGTATTCTAAATCTAAGGCGAACGACGGTTGGCTAATATGCCAGGACTGTCGGCTTTGGGCTCACGAAGTTTATGCTGGGGTGGAGAACAATGGTGGGCTGTACTTATGTGATTTTTGTCGGTGTTAAACTGTTAATTTGTTTTTTATGTGAAAATAACATGCATAATGTGTTCGGTTTCCAAGTTCTATAGATATATTTTACTTTAATATCTTTTCTATTCATATTTAAATACCATTCTATTTTATCCGACCAGGAGGCAAAACGGGATACTTTACCTTTTTTAAAAAATATGACTTTTTCTATAGTATCGTCGAGATATTTGGAAATAACCATACTCAAACATGGAAAGGGGTCAATGAAAATGTTACAGTAAAAAAACCGTAGATATCCATAGTTTGATTATAGAGTGTCGGGTCAAAAAACGTTAACTATCCCGTTTTGTCCAGCTCTCCCCTATATAACTTTCAGTCAACCGCAATATCCAAATTCTTTAGCACTACGATATTTCCACAGATTATGTATGACTATACTATCACCTCAAATTTCAGAGTTTTTACGACAATATGCCCTTGGTAAATCGATTTTAGAGCAGCTCGGTGGCAATAGACGTCTACCCAGCTTAACACATACTATTTCCCAAATAAAATAATAACTGGGGGTTCAAGTTTTTATGTCACTGATTATATTTTTTTAATACATATCTTCGAATCGTGGCGTGATGTCCCAATTCCAATATTGTAGGGCAAATTCCAATACAACAAATTATTAGTTTTAATATGATCCTCCAGTTCCTAAGAACGAAACCATATTTACCTGACTGATTGATAAACTTGCAAAAAAGGTACGATTCTCATGATAATTCCTATGTTTTCTTGTTACTGCTTTTCGTAATGTAACTTCTAGTTTTGTTCACTTGGCAATTACGATTAATTAAAATTTGTACTTAACAGAAAATATGAGTGTAATATTTTCGTGTTTAACCTGCGGTCGTTTTCCGTAAAACAGAGAATCCGCTTACAATTTTTTGAGATTAGGGTGTTATATATGGAAAATACTAATTGTACACTTTGTGCAGGTCATTAAGCAGTTAAAAATATTAAATTCCGCTTTGAAGATAACATGGTTAATGAACGTTTTAAATTAAGCGTGAAACATTTCAACATTTCCTGTTACTTGTTTTTCGGGCTATATTATGCATTGTGACAAGCTACTACCGCAGCATATAAAATTCTTTTTTGAATTGTAAACTGGGTTGTTTTACGCTAACGATTACAAACGTTTAATAATGGAAATTGAAGTATATGGAATTTGTGGATGTATAATTTTTTGATCTGAAGGCATGCTCTTATTACTCAAATTTCACTATTGGAGAGAATTGTAAATTAGTTTAATTAGCTAATTTAAAACCAGTAGTAATCGGAGAGAAATTATAAGAATTAAGCTGCCAGATTAAGAAAAAACGCGGTATGGTGAAAATTTCTGAATATTTATTAATGTGATTATGTTGATTTATTAACAATAATATGTATCAAAATCAAGATTAAAAAACCACATGGCAAATATTGCAATAATTGATAGTTATGCACCGACGGAAGAAGCAAAAGATGGAGACAAAGATGAATTTTACGAGAAATTGGTAGAGGTATGTGAGGAAACCGCAAGACGTGATACATTAATAATTATTGGAGATATGAATGCGAAAATAGGAAAAGAAGACTACTCAAATAATTTTGCAGGGAAGTACACTATACATGAAACATCTAACGATAATGGACGCCGACTATGCAAGTTAGCTGAGGAGCGCAACATGTATATTAGCAGCACTAGTTTCAAGCATAAGAAAGAATATAAAATTACATGGATTATACCTGGGACTACTACGGGGAACCAGATAGATCATGTTCTGATAGCAAAAAGAAGATCAAAGATGATACGGGATGTAAGATCATACAGAGGAACAAGTGTTGATACTGATCATCAATTAGAAATTGTCAAAATGCAAATAAGAATTGTAAATATAGTAAATAGGACAACAAAATGTATGAAATGGAACATGCAGAAACTGAAAAGTAGTGAAAATGAATATGGGGAAGAAGTAAAGAAGCAACTACAAAAGAGCAAAGAACAAGATAATATCGATGAACAATGGAAGGAAATAAAAAAAAGTATAATAACGGCAGCAGAGGAAGTGGTTGGTACAAAAGATACAAGACAGAATAATGAATGGTTTGATCAAGAATGTAAAATAAAGATAAAAGATAAAAAAGACGCCAGACTAAAATGGCTGCGAACTAAGCAACAAAAATTTTATGATGAAAACAGAAAAATAAGAAAAGAGAGCACCAAGTTGATAAAAGCAAAAAGAATAAAATGGTTAAATGAAAGCATGGACCTATTAGAGAATGATAATAATATAATGTAAAATTATATCAATATATAAAGAAACAAAGCAGAAAATCAACTGCAATAAATTTCAAGGAAAAAGAGTGGAGTCAATATTTCAAGAATTTATTAACGGGAGAAGATGGGGAGTATGAAGAAGATTATATGACTGATAATGATACAGGGATAGAATACGAGGAAAAACCGACCGAAGAGGAATTTTACGACATAATTAAAAAATTGAAACACAACACAGCAGGAGAGAAAGACGAAATAATAAGTGAGCTGATAAAATATGGAGGAGATGACCTAAGACATAAAATATTTAAAATCATGGAAAGAATATGGGAATCAGAAGCAATGCCAAAAGAATGGTCTACTGGTATGATTATAATGGAATTAGTTTATTCAACACCGTATATAAAATACTAACAACGATAATAAATGAAAGGCTATGAAAGGTAATGGAATCAAAACTAGAGGAGTATCAAAAAGGTCTTGGGAAAGGAAAATCAACAGTAGATGCCATACATACTATAAATCAAGTAATTGAAAAATGTTATGAACACAATGTTGGAGTCCAAATGCTATTTATTGACTTCAAGTAAGCTTTTGACAGCTTGAAACGGAGGACAATCATAAAGGATATGGAACAACTTAATGTACCACAAAAGATCATACGGTTGGTGAAAATGACGATGAAAGATTCTAGGGCAAAAGTAATGACAAGGGAAGGTCCATCGGAGGAATTTGAGATAAATGCTGGAGTAAGGCAAGGAGATGGGCTGTCAGCGGTATTGTTAAACATAACAGTGGATGGCATAATTAAGACTTGTAATATCAATGGAAGCATAATTAATAAATCAAAACAAATAATGGCATATGCTGATGATTGAACCATAATAGAAAGAGACCGAAAGAGTCTTGGGAAAGCATTAGAGAAAATTGTAAAGGAGGCGGGAAAAAGGGGATTAAAAATAATAATCAGAAGAAAACAAAATATATGGAAATGAAAAGAAAGAAGGAAGTCTACCAACCAGAAGCAGTAAAGTTAGATGAATTCAGTTTTGAAGTTGTTAACACCTTTAAGTATCTGGGAACAATTATTAGTAACAAAAATGACACAAAATCGAGATAAGGCAAAGAATTCAAGCAGGGTATAGAGCATATAATGAATTAATAAACATCATGCAGAGTGAGAGAATAAGCCGAGCAACAAAATTAAGAATCTACAGGACGGGATAAACCCGGTAGTTACATATGCGGCAGAAACTATGGGACTGACAAATGAGGACGAAGAGTAACTAAGGATATATGAAAGAAGAATACTTAGAAATATTCATGGACCGGTCAAACTAGGGTATAACGAGTACCGAAGACTTATGAATTATGAAATTAGAAATATATTAGAAAATGAGGACATAGTAAACACAATTAAATCAAAAAGGATTCGTTGGTACGGACATGTTAAAAGAATGGAGAAAGGACAGGAGGCGAGGAGAATTACAGGAGAGAGCGAAAATGACCTGGAACACCAAAAATGAGATGAGCAGATCAGGTTGTGAAAGATATAAAAATTTTGGGAGTACAAGGCGGGGAGAGACAGATGCAGGACAGAGAGGAGTGTAGAACAATTGTCGAAACTGCAAAAACCTCGAATAAATTGTAGATGAACAGGAAGAAAAACGTGGGCTGACTCCCCACAAGATACAGTGTCAAAAGAGCTCAATCTGAGCGGCTACAACTCCAATGGGAGTGTATAGCCTTATATATATATATATATATATATATATATATATATATATATATATATATTAAAGATATAATACTTACTTTTATAGTAGATTTAAATGTATATGTTTATTTATTTAGAATTTTTGTTTTAGTTTGGCTAGCTCAGTTTGTTTTTAATATTTGTTTAATAATTTATTTTAATTAGATTATTCGGGAGCATGAAATCCTTTTTCCCTTTGAGTCCTAGCAATTTATACTGTTGTAATGGTTGAAATAAAAAGAAAACACATTATTTGAAATCAATTTAATTATCAATGCAATATTTATTTGATAAAATAATATGCGACGCCAATGGATATATGTACCTATTTATTGATTTTAATAATATCATAAATGCGCATGCGTGAAAAAATTAGTCATGCGCTTTAGCATGAAACGAACAATTATGGTACGTAAGAAACATCTATATTAATACAAACATAGTTTGTTTGATGATGCAGATAGGTAAATGGATTATACAAAACATAAAAGAATTTATATATATATCATAGTCATATATGATACAAGTAGCTGTGGGAAGAAATTAGTTATATACATGGATAGAGAAATAGAAATTATATACAGATGGACATAGTTATTGCATTATGAAATTTGAATCACTAGATTTATGCGATTACAAAATGGCGTGATTAGCGTAAGTACATATTTTAATTTATATAAAGTTCGGCCTTTTATTAAATTTAATGATTTATGCAATGAATAGACTATATAAAGTCTGTTTCTTTCTTTTTTAGATCGATCATATATTTGCAAAAGTTTGTCAATTTATGAAATTAAGTACTCAATTGGGATTTTGAGTTTTTACACTATTTATTGGCCAATAAATGATTTGAATACACTGACCTGTTGATCTTGAATTTGGAAGAAAGTCTCTGGATCCCAGGAACACTACACTGAATCTCCAAAAAACCAAAGTTGTTGAAAATTTCACAGATTCCTATCGGAAAACTTGTTACAATTAACTGTAAGTATTTCTAATATTGTATTTAATAGTACATTAGGAGTTTAAATGTCTTATACCGGGAATATCTTTAAATTTTTAGGAACACTATCCCACACACTCCTCGCTTCTTAACACCAGCTACCGTTCTCCTTAAGCGTCCCCTCGATTCTCAACTTTTTTAAACAACACAGTCTTTTGTTCTTTTCCAGATCACTATTCAAAAGTTTATTTATTGATTCACAGTTTGTTATGTCATCTTTTACAACCAATAAGATATTGTCTTTTGTAATCAGATAATTGAAACTTCAATCACTTATCAAAACAATTTTATACATACAAATACATTAAAATTGTTTATACTTAGATACACTTACATAGTACAACATTCAATATTATTATTGATAGTATATTCTTGTTATACTCATATTAATTATAAATATAAATTCTCTTATGTTATTTGTCTATATGTCATTATTTGTTTATCTATGAAATCTATTGGATTATATTCTATTCAATATTTATATTCGTTCTTATTCTTAAATTAATGATTATAATGAATTAACTATAGTAATATTTGTTTTCATTTCAGATGAACAGCTGTTATGATATGGAAATTATTCTTCGTCTTAGGCAACTTTATTTACACCATTACATTGGTTAGGCAATATCTATATTTTATGTTAACATTGAGGTAATTCCTTATTTATTATATTGTTATTGGCTGTTATTTAATATATCTTTATTTGATATGTTGTTTAAATTAAGAAAAGTGTTTCCTTTTTACTTGTTTTCTTAAATTATGTTATTTTCATATATATTTCATACTAGCAAACTTAATTTTATAATACTACTTCTCTTATTATCTAAGATATCTTGTTCAATTCCCCTCAAATTTAAATTTAAATGATATCCATAGCCTGGATATTTATTTAAATTTCAATTTTCTTATTATAAATGATTGATTTTATTTTATTAAAAAAAAATTTAACAATTTTATGGCATAATCTTACTTTCTTTAACTATGTTTCTCAAATATTTGTTCACATTTTTCCTACTACAAAATCTATTTCTTTCAATAACTGTCTCCTAATTCTTTCCTCAAAATACACTTGATTAAGATCAATGTCAATTTATATTTTTAATATTACTTCATATAATACTTCTTTATTATCATTTCTTACTAACATCCACTTATATATCAACTTATTTCTTTGTAATTACATTATACTTCTATATACTCCTCATATCATATTTCTTTTCAATATTCATTATTCAATATAATTCATTATTTCTTAAATTCATATATACATCAATATCAACTTCCTTATTCCTTCCTGTATTTTCAAGTAATCTATAAGATTCTAATTGACATTAAACATTACCTCCTATATTTTTAATCAATATCATTCATTATTATCCTTTCCTATCCTTTATTACTTACATCTTATTTCCTTATTTAAAAATGTGAACTTCTATTTGATACTTGAGTTATTCTTATTTTATCCCCTCTATCCTATATTCTTTAATAGTTTCATTCTATGTAAAACCAGTATCTCTTATAAATTGTTTCCTTTATTTGCTATATATATATAGATTTGCCATACTCAAATTTTTTTAAAATGTTTTAATTATAAGCTTTATCTAATAAATTTTTCTTTATATTATATTATATTTATTTTTTTAGGTTCTGAAGAAACAAACGTGATGAATTTAATTGGATTATCAGCTGCCAAATGGAAAACAAAACTCTGTCTAATATCTACTTTATCTTTGTACACTACTTAATATTAAATTTTAAATCTATCCTTATGACTATCATTTTCTCTTTTCAAATATTATTCGTAACATAACATCATCTATTAATTATTTATATACATGACATATATATAATTGTGTTATTCATTGTTTCTAAATTCTATGTACATTATTTATATCGACTTCCTTTCTGTATCCTTTCCCTTTTTCATTGAATTCCATTTTCGTCTCCATATTTCATTCCTATTCTCTTGTTCTATTATTTAATTTGCTTTTCTTTTTTTAACCTTTTTCTTGCTTTCTTCTCTTGTTGTTTGATGCTCGATAAATTTCTGAAGCGTCTGTATATTCTCTACCATATTCTTTTTAACTCTGTTGTCCCATATCTCATAAATTTCTTCCCATGAATCCATTAAAATTTGCGTTTCCAATTCTTCCATATTATTCATTTCACTTATTATTATTTTAGAGAAAGCTTTTGTATGAATCATAGTCATCATGTTGTCCCATTTTATTCCTGTTACTACATTATTATAAAAATTTCCTGAACATCCTATACCTCCTTTATTTCTTCTTATACTATCTTCTATTTCTTCCACTGTGTCTGTTAATCTTCGATTCATCTCTTGTGTTTCCTTGTTAATTTGTCTACCTAAGATTTGACTCCTTTTTTCATATATTCCTGTCGGTTTTGTTACTCTGCCATCTAAATTTATAATTTCTTTATTCACTTTTTCGTAAGAATGTTGATTTACCTGTTTACTTACTTGTCCTTGTAATTTTATGTATCCTACTTCTCCAGTTTCCTTCTTAATTTCTTTAAGTTTGCTTTTAATTATTTTAATAAACACCTTCGGATGAATAGTATTTATATTCCCATCAAACTTTACTCCGATATCCATGTTTCCCGTATAGATTACTCCACCTCCATTTCTCCTAACGTTAAATTCAATTTCTTCCATGCCTTCCTGTAATTTTCTGTTCATTTCTTCCAGTTCTTTATGAAATATTTGTCCAATGTGCTCGTTCCTCTCCTCACATGTTCCTGTTTGTTGTTGTACCTTTGTATCCAAATCCTTAAATTTCTGCTCCGCATTCTGTTGGTAATTCTGCATTATCTCTTCTATTGTTTGTTCCTTGAATTTTATATTTTCCACTTCTTTAGTTATATCTTCTGTTTGTTTTATAAGTTCTGCTTGGATCATTCCCGGTAATTTTTCTTCTATGCCTCTCTCTATTTCTTGAATATGTTCAACTATTTGATTTTCTATCTGCTCTCTAATTTTAATACCGTTTTCTTGAATTTCAATCCGTATTTGTTTGTTTTGCTCCACCATATCTTCTTTCACCTTATTTATCTGCTGCCTACTTTCTTCGTTTTCTTCCCTAAGTTTTCTGAATTCTTGGATACTTTCAGTTTTCACCTCTTCTATCTTCTTTTCCAATTTATTCATATTTCCATTAATTTTATCCATCTTCCCGTTTAAGCTCCCCTCTATTTTATTTATATTCCCATTCAAATCATCCTTCATATTATCCATTTTTCCATCCATTTTGTTCATATCTCCCCTCATATTGTTCATATCTCCCCTCAATTTTTCCTCCATACTGTTCATGTTAGCCATTAATTGTTGCATCATGTTCACCATCTGGTCATCTCTACCTGTTCTTGTTGGCGCTTCCTGTCTCCTCTCTTCTTGTTCCACAGCTTCCCCATCTCCTGTCATACTTTCTTCCTGTACATCTCCTTCTAATTGTTGTCCTTGTTCCAAATATACCGCTTGGTAATCTCCCATACCATGACTTCGTTCTTCCCTTTCCTCTTCTGATCCACTGTCTGCTCCTACCTGCCTTCCATCTCTCAACGTCATTCGTTTTGCCATTTTTAATTGAGTTTAAAATTTACAAATATAACCAAAAATTTTTAACAACGCCCCACGTTTTGGGTGACAATTAAAAACAAACACTGTATTAATTACTTACTTTTATTGTGAAATTAAATGTAGATGTTTATAATTTAGAATTTTTGTTTTAGTTTTAAGTTTGTTTTTAATATTTGTTTAATAATTTATTTTAATTAGATTATTCGGGAGCATGAAATCCTTTTTCCCTTTGAGTCCTGGCAATTTATACTGTTGTAATGGTTGAAATAAAAAGAAAACACATTATTTGAAATCAATTTAATTATCAATGCAATATTTATTTGATAAAATAATATGCGACGCCAATGGATATATGTACCTATTTATTGATTTTAATAATATCATAAATGCGCATGCGTGAAAAAATTAGTCATGCGCTTTAGCATGAAACGAACAATTATGGTACGTAAGAAACATCTATATTAATACAAACATAGTTGGTTTGATGATGCAGATAGGTAAATGGATTATACAAAACATAAAAGAATTTATATATATATCATAGTCATATATGATACAAGTAGCTGTGGGAAGAAATTAGTTATATACATGGATAGAGAAATAGAAATTATATACAGATGGACATAGTTATTGCATTATGAAATTTCAATCACTAGATTTATGCGATTACAAAATGGCGTGATTAGCGTAAGTACATATTTTAATTTATATAAAGTTCGGCCTTTTATTAAATTTAATGATTTATGCAATGAATACACTATATAAAGTCTGTTTCTTTCTTTTCTAGATCGATCATATATTTGCAAAAGTTTGTCAATTTATGAAATTAAGTACTTAATTGGGATTTTGAGTTTTTACACTATTTATTGGCCAATAAATGATTTAAATACACTGACCTGTTGATCTTGAATTTGGAAGAAAGTCTCTGGATCCCAGGAACACTACACTGAATCTCCAAAAAACCAAAGTTGTTGAAAATTTCACAGATTCTTGTCGGAAAACTTGTTACAATTAACTGTAAGTATTTCTAATATTGTATTTAATAGTACATTAGGAGTTTAAATGTCTTATACCGGGAATATCTTTAAATTTTTAGGAACACTATCCCACACACTCCTCGCTTCTTAACACCAGCTACCGTTCTCCTTAAGCGTCCCCTCGATTCTCAACTTTTTTAAACAACACAGTCTTTTGTTCTTTTCCAGATCACTATTCAAAAGTTTATTTATTGATTCACAGTTTGTTATGTCATCTTTTACAACCAATAAGATATTGTCTTTTGTAATCAGATAATTGAAACTTCAATCACTTATCAAAACAATTTTATACATACAAATACATTAAAATTGTTTATACTTAGATACACTTACATAGTACAACATTCAATATTATTATTGATAGTATATTCTTGTTATACTCATATTAATTATAAATATAAATTCTCTTATGTTATTTGTCTATATGTCATTATTTGTTTATCTATGAAATCTATTGGATTATATTCTATTCAATATTTATATTCGTTCTTATTCTTAAATTAATGATTATAATGAATTAACTATAGTAATATTTGTTTTCATTTCAGATGAACAGCTGTTATGATATGGAAATTATTCTTCGTCTTAGGCAACTTTATTTACACCATTACATTGGTTAGGCAATATCTATATTTTATGTTAACATTGAGGTAATTCCTTATTTATTATATTGTTATTGGCTGTTATTTAATATATCTTTATTTGATATGTTGTTTAAATTAAGAAAAGTGTTTCCTTTTTACTTGTTTTCTTAAATTATGTTATTTTCATATATATTTCATACTAGCAAACTTAATTTTATAATACTACTTCTCTTATTATCTAAGATATCTGGTTCAATATATATATATATATATATATATATATAAATTTTGGGAGTACAAGGCGGGGAGAGACAGATGCAGGACAGAAAGGAGTGTAGAACAATTGTCGAAACTGCAAAAACCTCGAATAAATTGTAGATGAACAGCAAGAAAAACGTGGGCTGACTCCCCACAAGATAGTGTCGAAAGAGCTCAATCTGAGCGGCTACAACTCCAACGGGAGTGTATAGCCTCATATATATATATATATATATATATATATATATATATATATATATATATATATATATATATATATATATATATATATATTTATATATATATATACATATATATTTATATATATATATATATATATATATATATATATATATATATATATATGCTACAACGATATGGTAGGTATGAAAAAATATTCTATGGATGTTTCAAACAAATTGTATTTTACTTCAACCTCTACAAAAATGACATTTTACTCACTTAATTTCCGAATTAAAAGCGACCATATTTGAAGGCAAGTATTTTTCGTCCAGTCACTTTTTGTCCGCAACCTCTTTCAGTTCACTGTGGTCACTATGATACTACACGGTGTGAGAGCGGCGATTGAGTAAATCCATGATTTAATAAAAAACATAGAAGCCTGTGACAATAACTATCAAATTGATTATTTACAAAATCCGCTAGATTTTACATGTGAATAAGAGCGTGGTGTGAATATTAGTGTCCATAATAATCAAGCATGAATAGTGGATATCAGTAACACTCATCCAGAATAGCGGAAATTGGCAACTACGGCCAAGTTGGATTTACTCCCCCAGAAATCACTAATTATATACGAAAAACGATAAATAGGCTAGTAAAACGGTGCACAAAGAGGGGTCTAAGTTTTGATGTAATTCTTTCTTTTAATTTATTCTATGTTTTTTGGGGTGGTGAACACGAATCTGAAGTTGTCCAACAAAAATTTGCTCGGCACATAAGAGAAATCATGAAAAAAACTACGAAAAATCATGTTCTTCGTACGTCGTATGGTTTCCACGCAAAAGAGTGCTGAAATATGGAAGAAATCAGTAATTTTTGGAAAAAAGCAAGAAATAATGAATCAATGCAATTTTGCTTTCAAGTGAAAGAATTCATCTGCAGCGTCTCTCCTGCCGACGTAAGGCAAATATCGTTCGGCTCGACTAGACTGACTGGAGGGGGTATGCGTCAAGGACACATCTTCATGTCTGAGTTACTCGGTTCGTTCACTGCAACTACCGTGGTGATATCATTTGTTCTGTCTGCAATGGGGCGAAGTCCATGTATTTTCGTTTCTGGGTGTTTTTGTTGAGATACAATATAACTACACTTCGCAATATCCAGTGATAAGTGTTTTATTTTTGAAACACATTTGAGTGAGGATCCATTGAAAGTGGTAAAAGAATAGAAACTTTACGTGAGGCTAGTAAAAAAAGGAATAAAATGAAGGGAGTTATTTTGGCGGGTAAAACGTCTGTAAACATACATGTTCCATGTCAGAAAAATTACACAAATGAAAAAATGATAGGTGCTTACCTGAAGAAGGCTGCTCAACCAAGCACATCTTCGGGAAATCTTAGATCATCCTCTCAGTTTTATTTCAAAACAAATTGTTTTGTGTGCGGAACACGTATTTCTGAAGACTACACAAGGTTACAATAACGACTGCGTCATCATAAACGTGATTTGTTACATCAGGTGATAAAAATTGAGATGAAAGAAACAATTATGGAGCGGGCTTAACTACAAAAGTACAAAATCGTTATATGTAAAAACACAAATATCCCTAGTAAAGAAATTTGGTATATATAAACTCAAATGTTCAGGATGTTATGCTGTATATTTGGGTCAAACCTTTTGAAATCCAATACAGTGAACACTTACGAGCATATAGATTAAAACAACCGGATAAAAGTACAAAATTGTTGAATGTAAAAACAAAAATATCCCCATTGAAGAAGTTTGGTATATATAAACTCAAATGTTCAGGAAGTAATGCAGTATATTTGGGTCAAACCTCTTGAAATCCTATACAGTGAACACTTACGAGCATATAAATCAAAACAACCAGATAAAAATCCCATTACGAAAAACATCTTCTTGACATCAATTATTCATTGACACCTAACACAGAACTAAAAGTACTACATATTTGTGATAACAAACTAGAACTGGATTTCCTTGAAGCGTTGGAAATTAGGAGACACTTAAGAAACCCACAAATGTTCGTCACGCAAAACATCTACTTGACACCAATCATTCATTGTCACCTAACACAGAACTAGTTGTACTACATATTTGTGATAGAAGAGTTGGAAATCAGAAGACCCTCAAGAATCCCACAATATGAAGTCGTGAATGAACAGATAAATCTAGGGAGTTCTCCACTATTGAACTATCTTCTTAAGTGATAATTGTAAAGATCAGCAAATATAGTTTTACTGATTTTCCATATCATTGCACAGTTATACTTATCCTAATTGAGTAAATGATATCCAGGATATCACCATAGCGCTAATAATATCTGAGCTTCAATGTTTGTAATATCACATCTTCTTCTTTTTTCTATTAACATATATTAAGTCAATCACAAGGTAGGTCACTTCTTGGTCTAGCCAAAAATAACTACTAACATCAGGTAGGCATCAAATGAAATGTAACTTCTGTCATTCTAACGATGATATTCAGTTATCGAAACAATTGTCAATTTTTTAGAATTCTCAACATTTTTCATTATATTGTGGAATTAGCTAGAAACCTTGAGATTCATTTGAAACACTGATATGAGTAGATTCCACGAAGTAAGGGTCGAGTCAGTTAATTTCATTAGAAAGATTTCGAGAGCAGATTTGACTTGACTGTACCAGAAGTAACTACAAAAACATTACAAAACATCACAAAACATTTGGTTCAACCAAGAATGTCTTAAAAAAAAGGTAATACCAAATTTTGTAAATATAAGATGCCATACTAAAACACCGCAAGCACAGAAAAAATAAAATGTGCTCAACGAGTATGGCTAAAAGAAGAATGTAAAAAATGGTTTCAAATACATCCAGTAGAATTTGACTGTTTAGATAACAAAAACGGAGAAAGTGTCAGCGCGATGAAGCACAAGAAATTTAAGAAACAAGAACTAAACCTACAGAAACTTGAACACACACAACATAGAATTCAATACTCTGAACATCATGAAACTGTGAGTACCTACATACACTTTGCACCACGATTTGAAAACCTTCTAGACACTAATTTCACAGATAGTGAAATCGAATTTTCAAATAAAGGTTCAAAGTACAGCATACACCAAAATTTACGTATAAAACTAAACAAATTATAGCTACAGAGTCAGAAATAGCTTTAAAATCTAATTCAAATAATTTTCTTTATGAGAAATTCCCCATTTAATCAGAAATATTGAACTTTCAAAAGTTAAACGTCCAACAAAAAATGTCATTACATTTTTAAATGCAATCAAGAAAAAAGTAGAAGAAAATAACCTCACAGTTACAAAATCTGAAAAGGGGAACACAACTGTCATATTGACTTTCTTAATCTTATTCAAACTTTCCATTTTCACCTCATCAATTTTCTTTTCCAAGTTACTCATGTTTTCCTTCATATCATTCATTTCTTCCCTCATATTATTCATATCTGCCCTATCTTCATCGTGTCCATCTTTTCATTAATACTAATCAAAAATTCCATTAACCGATCTTCTCTACTTATACTTTCATGTCTCTCTTGTCTCCTATCCTCTTGTTCTTCTCCTGCAATATCTCCCTGATTATCTCTAAGAGTTTGTTCTTGTTCATCCCCTGAAAAATCTCCCTCTGAATGTTCTCTTCCCTGTTCCATATACTGCACTTGGAAATAAACCATATCATGTCCTCTTTCTTCATCTGAACTTACTTCTGTACCTACCTGTTTTCCGTCCCTTAATGTCATTTTTCTTTCCATCCTATCTACTTATTTTTTCAATACAACAGAAGAAATATCTCAATATTATTTATAATTAGATTCAAATTCTTTCTATATGCGCCCCACGTTGCGGTAACAAATTATGATATATTTGTATTTTATAATTAGTGTTGTTTTATATAGATTAATAAAGTTTTATTAGTTTTAGTCTTTTATTTAAAATAAAATTATACCTTGCCTATATTTCCGTTGGTACGCCTATGGTATCAAACATATTCCTGTATTTAGAATTGACACTTGAAATGAACTGAATAACTATTTCCTGTTTCTGATATTGGGTATTGAAACGACAATGAAGAACACTGTTATTATATATTATCAAAAATGCAATGGAAATTGAAAAGAATTATATATATATATATATATATATATATATATATATATATATATATATATATATATATATTTTGAAAATAATTAGTTTGTAGATTTGTTTATATGAGAATGGAAGGGTAATACATACTAAGAAGTTTTTTTTTATAAATTGGGATAGTTTTTAGAAAAGTTGAGTTTTAATTATGTAGATTAAATTATTTTTGAAATTAAAAGACCATTAAATATCCTAATATAGTTAAGAAAGATATGAAATTAAATGAAAAGATATGTAGATAGTTATAGGAAAATTAAGTTAGATGATTCGTTTTTGTCCATAACAACGGGAAGAAAAAACGGTTTGTTGATTTTGAAGCGAAATATAAATCATATTCATCCCAAATAGGTTTGATAACATAGGCGTCTCAACCGAAATTTAAACAAGATATTTATTGACAGAGAACAATGCTTTAAAATCCAGAACTCAAAGGGAGTAAGGAGTAGTCATGCTCGACTTGATATATTTACCTTGAAAATAAAATAAAACAACAATAATATAGAAATTCTTCTTAAACACAAATATTTAATAATATATATGGATTTGTTAGTTATTTTCTCATTATTCGTTACTTTAGTAGTTAATCAATTATTTGCCAAATAATCATGTGTCTTTCTCGGTTTACATTACTTATTTTTATACTTAACTATGCTATATCCGTATTTACGACAACGTTCTGAAATTCCTACCCTGTCATTCATCATGAAGCTGAATATTGAAAATATAACCGGAAAAAATACGCAGCTACTACATACCCACGTACTCCGACCAAAAGGAAATGCGACTTCTGACGACTGAGAAAAAACAGGTTTACAAATCATTATTGCTCAAATTGTAACAATCGTATTTGCAATAGATGGTCAGTTGATTCCTTATTAATAGGCAACACATCTTGCTCATTTAAATATAAATAAAAGACATATATGCTGGTCCGATATAGATAATTAGTGTGGTTAGAAAAAGTCGGCTCAAAAAATAGTTCTAGATAGTGAGTTAAAACAATAAGCTTGATTAAGCCATCTTCATATAAAAATATCGTCAATAAATCAATATTAAACCATTTCTCAATCTTAAATAACAGTGAATTCAGTTCAAGAGTTGAGTGAACTACGAGTTTGTCAATTTCCTTGATTTACTCTATTCATCCATACCTTTATCCCTAGTCTTATTTTGCAAAACTTGGACAGGAGAGCCGGAATTGGGGTTCCTTTTTTTCATCCAGATAACGGGTAAGTTTACTTTTCCGAATTACATTATAATCTACAGTCCCCTAATATTCTTTAGAATCATACCGTACAATATTTTATATAATTATATATTTTGATAGTCAATTATGCTAATTAAATAATTTATAATCAATCTGGTCAATATATTTTGAAAATTTTTAGTTTAAATGTAAAATAACTAAATGTTGGATATAATCTAAAACGCTAGCAATCATGTGGAAAAATCAGACGCGAGCTTAAATATTTAATAACGATTTGTTTTAACTGCACTTACTGGAACGTATACATCAAATAAAGAAATGTTATTTGCTTCACACGACCGATGTTTATATGCATATGGTTCGTGTTACCAAAAAACGCATAACTCAATATATTGAACAATAACATTAAAATTTTGTAATTCAAATAGACAATAATTCCAAATGAATTAATAGTACAATTAGTACTTGACTGGGACTAATTGTCATAATATTGGTCGGCATAATGCTCTGCGAATGCTTCATAAATCTATTGGCTATTTGCTGTCGTGATTTGCTGGTGGACACGCTATCGAATCAGTTCGAAATAGTGTAGTTTGCAAATTTGCATTTTCAGCTCAGCCCATTTTCGAATTATACATTTGTGTTAATCGTATAGGAAAGTATGTCAACTCTCTGAATGTATTTATTGGGGCTGTAAAATGGTTTAATGATATTGGTATTTTGGAATATTTGTGAGTATTGTTATTAAGAATTTTATTTAGAATTCATAAACGTTCATCACGATATACTAAAATGTTTCTTGTGATTATGAGGAACAACGTTGACGTTTATTACAGCAATAAACTTTTGTTCAATCTATAAAATGAAGTAGATAATATTTAATCGTTGAAAACTCATTTTAATTAACTTACTAATAAATTAAACTGGTTCATTGATTAGGGGAAGAGAATGCATAACAGACCCTGAAGGCATAAAGGTCCAAACATATCTCTTATCACCATTAGCACCATCTCCCGATAAGATGGGAAAATATAATCCCCGCGTAAACTTCGGGCATTCGATTGGACTTCTGTGATTGTGACGTATGATTTAACTGCAAATATTATTTTTAGTATAAATTGATGTAAAAATCGATATAATTATGAATTTATTTCTTATATTCTGTTTATTATCGTCAGTAATTGCTACTATGCGTTGCATGTGTAGTATTTTAGCTTCCAGAAGACCTTAATGTTGTCGTATATAGTTATTGCTGTATCCTTCAAATGTTTTTGTTTTGTTAATTACAAAGAAAATTCAGAACGGACCTCTTGAACCGTTTTACCTTCTTTGACTAAAAATTACCTTAACTCTTTTATTATGTTTTTGTTTACAGTGAATTAATAACTACTCGTGAAATCAGACAGGCAAAAATGGTCAGAAGAATGTATGAAACATGTGATTCAAATGCTTTCAACTGGAGTTATGGGCCTCAGAAGAGTTGGAGAAAGTTTAAAAATCCCAAAAACGACATTTAAACGACAGCTACTTATTTATAGAACAAAAAACAAAATATATATGAAGCGGAAATCAAGAAGATGGGGAGGATCATTGCAATTTCTAATAAGGAACTGGAGAAAGAGCTTATGTGAAAACATGGAAACTCGTTTTTGTTGGCCTCGTAATAAACGATTTTATGAAATTGACTGTCTCGACCCTTACTTCGTGAAATATGCTCATATTATTGTTTTTAAATGAAACTCAAGGTCTCTAGTTAATTCCACAATATAATACAAGTTATTGAAAATTCTAAAAAATTGACAATTGTTTCGATAAATCAATATCATCGTCAGAATGACAGAAGTTACATTTCATTTTATGCCTACCTGATGTTTAGTAGTTATTTTTGGCTAGACCAAGAAGTAACCTAACTTGTGATTGGCTTAATATATGTTTATAGAAAAAAGAAGAAGATGTGATATTACAAATATTGAAGCTTAGATATTATTAGCCCTATGGTGATATCCTGTTCATCATTTTTCCAATTAAGATCAGTATAACTGTGCAATGATATAGAAAACCAGGAAAACTATATCTGCTGATCTTTACAATTGTCACTTAAGAAGACAGTTTATTTGGTGGAGAATTCCCTATATTCGACTGTTCGTTGACAACTTCATATTGTGGGTTTCTTGAATGTTTTCTAATTTCCAGTTCTTCAAGGAAATCCAGTTCTCGTTTCTTTTCACAAATATGCAGTACTTCTAGTTCTGTGTTAGGTGTCAATGAATGATTGGTGTCAAGTAGATGTTTTGCGTAGTGGGATTTATCTGGTTGTTTTATACTGTATGCTCGTAAGTGCTCACTGTATCGTATTTCAAAATTCCTAAGGGTCTGACCCAAATAGACAGCATTAGATTCTGGACATTTGAGTCTATATATACCTGACTTCTTTAATAGTGGTATTTTTGATTTTACATTTAACAATTTTGTACTAACGTTACTTTCTGTTTTAGAAGAAATTGTTGTATTCGTTGCTGAAGATATTATCTTTGAAATATTATTAGAAATATTTCCTGCATATGTGATGGTTTTATAAGTTTTAATTTCATCAGCTTGTTTAGGATATATTAGTTGTAATGCCACCTTTTCCTCTTTTTTACTAATTAGCTTATTTATCATATCTAATGGATAACCGTTAGATGTTACTATTTGTCTAATTGTATTAATCTCTCTATCAGAATTACATGTGTTCATAGGAACTGAAAAAGCTCTATGTATCATTGAATTATATGCTGCTAGTCTGTGTGACACAGGGTGGTTAGAATTGAATGGAATTGTTACATCAGTTTGTGTTGGTTTTCGGTAAATTGAATAATCAAGTACATTATTAACTCTTTGAATTTTCAAATCAAGAAAATTGATTGGGCTTTTTTCAGAATTATTTCACTTTTGACAATAAGATATATATTCAAAATGGAGGTTTACCAATGGGAAGCCCTATATCACCTATTTTAGCAAACATTCTCATGGACAATTTAGAAAGAAAGATCTTTGAAAGGAATATTTCGAAAAATATTTTATTTTGGTATAGATATGTAGATGACATATTAACTTGTTTTATGGGTAGTGAACGACAATTAGATGTATTTTTCAACCACATCAATAATTTACACCCGAAAATTAAATTTAATATTAGACATTGAAGAAAATAGCTCAATCAATTTTTTTGATTTTGAAATTCAAAGAGTTAATAATGTACTTGATTATTCAATTAACCGAAAACCAACACAAACTGATGTAACAATTCCATTCAATTCTAACCACCCTGTGTCACACAGACTAGCAGCATATAATTCAATGATACATAGAGCTTTTTCAGTTCCAATGAACAAATGTAATTTTGATAGAGAGATTAATACAATTAGACAAATAGCAACATCTAACTGTTATCCATTAGATATCATAAATAAGCTGATTAGTAAAAGGAAAAAGTGGCATTACACCTAATATATCCTGAACAAGCTAATGAAATTAAAACTTATAAAACCATCACATATGCAGGAAATATTTCTAATAATAATTCAAAGATAATATCTTCAGCAACGAATACAACGATTTCTTTTAAAACAGAAAGTAACGTTAGTACAAAATTGTTAAATGTAAAAACAAAAATACCACTATTAAAGAAGTCAGGTATATATAAACTCAAATGTCCAGAATGTAATGCTGTCTATTTGGGTCAGACCCTTAGGAATTTTGAAGTACGATACAGTGAGCACTTACGAGCATACAGATTAAAACAACCAGATAAATCCCACTATGCAAAAAATCTACTTGACACCAATCATTCATTGACACCTAACACAGAACTAGAAGTACTGCATATTTGTGAAAAGAAACAAGAACTGGATTTCCTTGAAGAACTGGAAATTAGAAGACATTTAAGAAACCCACAATATGAAGTTGTCAATGAACAGTTGAATCTAGGGAATTCTCCACTAATAAACTGTCTTCTTAAGTGATAATTGTAAAGATCAGCAGATATAGTTTTCCTGGTTTTCTATATCATTGCACAGTTATACTGATCTTAATTGGAAAAATGATATCCAGGATATCACCATAGGGCTAATAATATCTAAGCTTCAATATTTGTAATAACTTCTTCTTTTTTCTATAAACATATATTGAGCCAATCACAAGTTAGGTTACTTCTTGGTCTAGCCAAAAATAACTACTAAACATCAGGTAGGCATAAAATGAAATGTAACTTTTGTCATTCTGACGATGATATTGATTTATCGAAACAATTGTCAATTTTTTAGAATTTTCAATAACTTGTATTATATTGTGGAATTAACTAGAGACCTTGAGTTCCATTTAAAAACAATAACGATTTTATGTGTGAGACCTAGCAGAAAAAAATTAAATCGAATACAACTTTGACTACAAAACAAATATGCTGGCAGCTATTCGGTCGTAAAGAGAATCCTGATTTCAGCCTACGTGAACCAGAAGCGACTTCGGTCGCAAGAGCAAGTGGATTTAATCGGGTTTCAGTAATTGTGAAAAAATACAAATCGACCCCCGATAATATATTCAATGTTGACGGAATGAGCAAGACCACTGTGCCCAAGAGTTTGTCAAAAATAATCAGTGCAAAAGGGAAAAAGAAGATCCGTTTATTAACATCTGCAGAACGAGGCCAGCTAGTAAATAATACTTTCTGTCAGTGCTGATCGGCCATATATACCACCACTCTGTGTATTCCTCAGACCAAACAATACATCGGTTCAAATAAGAGAACTAAAACGGTCAAGAGTATGAGAAAGTGAAATAAGATATGCAATAAAGGTTATGAAAGATAACAAACTTCCAGTACCTGACATTTTGTTTTTTGTGTGTTTCCTGTTTTTTAATGAATAGAATAATTCTCTTATTCACTCTGTGCATTAAATATTGATTGGAACTTTTTTCAATAGTAATCCAATATAATATCCAAGTATCTTCGTTTTTGAACAAGTTTAATTCTAAATTATAGTTAATTTCCATCTTATTTGGAATTGAAAAGGTATTGTGAAATATTTATGCAATGGTTGACAGAAAATTCAGTAGTTAATCCAACAAATGGAAATACATTTTGTATCATTTCATAATACTAATAATTTCATGATAATCTATTACTGCTTCCACTAATTCCACTGTGATAATAAACATGAGAGAGGAGTTAGTGCACCCATTTTCAATATCGACTATCCAATAATATGGCACGCTGTTGTAGAGTTGGTAAACAGTACAAAATAGTCAGCATTTTGGTAATACAATGCAAATCAGTTTCAACGTTCTATGATAAGTAACATCTGGTTCAGTGAGAGAACTTGCAATATATAGGGACTGCGAAATATCATCTAAAATTGGTCAGATAAGTAGTTGACATGGAGCAACCACACTCGGTTTATTTCATTGTGGAATGATCACTGCTAAAGTATTCAACAAACGAAGTACTATTTAATACGGTAATTGCTCGGTCAAAGACTTTGTGTGGAGTATGAAGTAAACTACAGTTTAGATTTACACCATACTAAATGTATGAGACAACCAAATAAAATTAATATCGAACAAATTGTGGAGTTTAAGCATACCCATTCAAGTTACTTATAATTCAAAAATTGAAATACTAAAACAGGTTGGTTGAATACAGAGTGAGCCAAAGAAAATATTCCACCTCACATCATTTATTAGACTACAAGGAAATGGAGAAACACGTCGACTTTTATTCCAAGGGGAACACACATGCGATTAAGTAGGGTCTCAGATCACCAGATTTATTCTCCAATGATTTTTTCCTTTCCGGATATTTTTAACAAAATGTTCATCAACAGAGCTCTGAAAGAGTCAGGAATGTTAACAAATAGAAAAATTGTCATAGATTTTTAGTTGAATATATATGAGGTATAAAAGTATCTTTTTTGACAAAATACCCATTACCTGGCCTATGGTGGAAATAATTAGGGGAGCTAAAAAGAAAGTGTTAATTACGTATTTTACGACAATACTTTTTTAAAATACAATTAGAGATCAGGTGTACAATTAATGTCAAACTAAAATCTGCTACAATTTTAAATTCAGCCCTACAATTAATGTCGAACTAAAATCTAGAACAGAATTCACTTACCTATCCTTATATATAGTGTTACGAAACAGCACACTGGTATAGTCCCTAAATCCGACACTGTCTAAGCCAGGTATGAAAGTTAAAATTATGGCGGATACGCAGTTTTTTTTATAACTGTTTACGATTGTGACTATCTTATCTAAACATAGTTTTTGTGGCCAGTCTTATCTAGAAAATTCCAGAGTCAATTGTTTTTGTGTGAGCCGCAATCCAGAATTTTCTAGTAAAAAAGGCACTAATATATATATATATATATATATATATATATATATATATATATATATATATATATATATATATATATATAAGGAACCGACCCAAAGTTAGTTAGTTTAGTTGATAAAGTGATCTCGTGAAATAAACAAGAATGCACTGAAATAGCAAACAGTAAATAAGTGAATATAAATTAGTTAAGTGTTTATATAAATTAGTTTAAGTGAATATACTGTGTATATAAGTAGTGAATGAATAAATTAAGTAAGTAGCCATACCGTGTGTTTAAAGTTTATTACACCCGTTCATTGTTTAAATAAATAAGAAAAACATTACAATAGAAATAAACGCTGACGCTGCATCTTCTATTGTTGTTGATCTAGGCCTGTAACTCCTCGATTCCTAAGACTGGAAAATAATGGAATTATTTTTCGGTTCTAAATTTTCTTCTAATTAAATTTTTGCTTTCTTGCTTTTTTCTGATCTTTTTTTTGTATCTTCTTAAAAAATGAAATATTGTTGTAGCTACACAAATAATTATTATGACCGAAAATAAACCAACTGTTGTGTGTGTTTTTTGAAGTTTCTATTTCTATAATTGGTTTTATATTTTTGGCAATTTTATTAATTTCGTACAGTCCTTCAAAATCAATTCTACTTAAATCCGGTAAATTATATTTTTGTACCTCTAAGAATTTTGCATCTAACTTTGGTAATATAATTGATTTTCCTCTTCGAATATTCTGGAATTCTAATAATTGATGGATTATTTATTTCTAAGTATTGGTTTGAAGTGCATTTGGACAATACTGTTACAGCTGGATTTGGAATGATCAATACTTCATTATTAGTTACTTGTTCAATAATAATTTCTTGAAGGTTTGCGTCATTGGCGTAACAATATTTGGGAGAATGGCCATCTAATATTTCCATGTTACAATTATCCCTTGATTTGAATTCTTCTAGGCAATAATACTAATTTTTTGATATTGGACATTCTTATTTTAATAATGTTGCTTCATCTGTGGCTTTGACCAAGGAGGGTTGAAAATAAATAAATATTTAATGATTTTGGATAAAAGGATATAAATGGTAAAATTCAGCAGGTTTGGATTTGAGTATAGGCACATGTATAGCAAAAGTTATTTTGGACTTGGCAAAAAGTTCCTTGTGACCCAGAAGTAAATAATATGTTAGAATAATATTAAATCTCGGAATTTGTTCTTCTTTATCTATTGTTAGTAAATATTTTATCAATTATATAATTTCCGAATTTGAGATTACTGAAGTGTGAATCGAATTCAATTTTGCAAAGGTAATTGCAGTTTCAATATTATTAATTAATATAATTAAGCTTTGACAATCCAGATTAATCTGGGAAATTGTACCATAAAAAGTGATGAGGTTATTTAAAGTTATTATTTTATCCTCTAAAGAAATATGAAATTTATCTAAGTTATCCTGAAGTTTTTGCTGATTTAATAACAAAGTTGTCAAATATTCATTATAATGATCAATTAATTTTTTGTTTAAAGATATCTGCAAATTAAGTTCATGAATTATCTCTCTTTGATTTTGTTGCAAGATATCTTTCTTCATCGTCAGGGTCAAGATTGCCAAAAAGCCATTTATTAACTTTGCCTGCAGCATTTCTCTGGCCTCGGTGAATAAGCAAATAAGTCCATAAAATGGCTAATTGAGATATCTTCATGTTTATTTATTTGATATTGATCCCCAGCAAGTGAATAAGCAAATAAGTCAAAAGGTGTATTTTTGTGGCATAGACAGCTATGTGAATATTCAAACATCTTGATAAATTTTGACTTTTATAGTATAACTTAACTTGTCTTATTTAAGGCAGAATTTTTATTTTGTTAATAAGCCGATAAGTCAACTTATCGGGTTATTCACGTCTGAACACGTAAGATCTGAATCGCACAAATACACTTATCTCATTATAGACGCCTTCCGATTTTTGCAAGACTTGTACATGTGTGTACATGTCTGTTTATTCACGCTTTTCAATTCAGTTTGTATTTTGAAGTAGTGTCAGCCACATGCAGTCTAATGAGTTTTGATAATAACGGTCGGTATTCTGTATTTTAAAGTGCATATTTAATAATTTTTGTGATAAAACAAAGAGTTTTATAACAATGCATAGAAGAACATCACATATTTTGTCTCTGTGCAAGAAACAAGAAAGCGGTACAGATAAGTTCCTAAAAAATTGCCCGTTGGCTGGCGACGCCCATGTTCCTGTTATGTTGTTTCTTTACAGATCAACCAGATGTGGAAGAAGATAGCAGAAATCGTCAGTTCGTATTCCAGAATGAAATAGCTTCGGAAATATCTACCTATCAGCGAAGTCAAGAATGGGTTTCAGCACAAAACTCACTCAAGCCCTGCAATGAAACTGTTGTACAACATAACTCGGTAACCCAGAAGGAGTTAAGTTCTACAGACAACCAGGTGCCAACCTCTAACATAGACGTGAACAATTCAAATTTGTTTGTCAATTTTGAAATACCAGTTATACAAGATCTTTCAAATATGGAACACTATGCTCCTAACATTGACGGCCATATAAAAAATAATGTACTTGAAAATACTGATTTTTCTGCTTTCTGTGTTGACAGTACTACTTTGACAGATGGTTTTCTTCACATTGAAAAAGAGCAGGTTGAAGCTGCTGTGTATTCTGTAAAATCCTTAGTTGAACAAACTAATATTTCCACTGAAGAGTTCTCAATTGAAGAACAAATACTCGAAAAAGAGCAGGAAGAACAGGATTTTTCTGACGACGATAGTTTAGTAGATCCAAATTTCGTTGCTGGAAATACGGATGCTTCTTCATCAGAAGAAGAAATTCTGCAACCGGTGGCCAAAAAGAGAAAGAACCAGAATGCCACAATGAATAATAAAGGTATGGGAACAGAAATTTGCCTAACTGTAAAAAGAAAGGTCGATCAAGGAAACAAAGGGAAATGGCAAAACTTTTAAGAAATACTGGTAAAGAGTATGTAGATGAGAAGGGGAACACTGTTAAAGCTAGAATTATGAAACCACTTACCGATTGCAGAATGGAATGCGAGAATAAATTTTCAGATGAAATTAGACACACCCTCTTCAAAGAATATTGGAAGCTCGGTCAGCATGACAAAAGAACAATTTCTTGTCTTCCCTGATTTGCATTTTCGAAAAAAATACTACTCGAGTAAGAACTTATTCTGATAGGGTTCGAAACTATTCATGCAAGTACGAACTTTCAGTAAACGGAGTAAGAGAGCCAATTTGCGAATAATGCTTTATTGACGTTTTCGGAGAAACAAACGCATTTGTAAATCAGATAATACTAAATAGGCAATTCTGCATATCCACCATAATTGAAAATGATCAAAGAGGACGAGATGCGCCAAAGAATACATGGCCTGAGGAAGTTTTGGCTGATGTGGTGAAACACATTCAAAGCTTTCCTGCATATGAAAGTCATTACTGCCGACAAACGACATCAAAAAAGTATCTTCAGTCAGATTTAACTATTTCTAAAATGTATTCTCTTTATGAAGAGAGTAGAGACAATTGTGTTTCACAAACAATCTATGCAAGAAATTTTCATTAACTTGGATTAGCATTGGAAAACCCACAAAAAGACACCTGTTACAAATGTGACACATTAAAAATGAAAATTATGTATGCAAATGAAGATGAAAAGGCTAACTTGATTTTGGAACAAAATAATCACCACATTTTGGCTAAAGAAGCTGATGAGTCAAAAGCAAATGACAAAAAAATTGCGAAAGAAGATAGATCAGTAGCTGTATTTGCTTTTGATCTGCATCAATGCTTACCCGCTCCGTACCTTAAAACATCAATTTCATTTTACAAAATGCAATTATGGACCTATAATCTCACCGTCCATAACTTAGCCACAAATGAAGCAACCTGCTATCTATGGGATGAATCTGTTTCGGGAAGAGGTGCGAATCAGGTAGCGTCTTGTCTATATCGTCATATTGTGGATCTTCCTAGTGATGTGAGAAAAGTGTGCTTTTACTCGGATACATGCGGGCGTCAAAATAAAATCACCCACGTAGCTGCTATGTTCATGGCAGTATTACGTGAAAAAAATTCAATACAATCTATTGATCACAAATTTCTGGTTCCTGGCCATACGCATATGGAATGCGATGTGGATCACTCAGTCATCGAAAAAGCAAAAAAAAAGACCACAATGAGAATAAATCACCCTTATGACTGGGTACAGCTAATAAGGAGATGTAAAAGCACTAAATCATTTAAAGTAAAATTAATGGAATGCGATGATTTCTTAAATTTTGCCGATTTATTAAAAAGTTGTTTTGTAAATAAAAAGATTTCTGAAAGTGGTAAAAACTTTCTCTAGAAAGACTTGCAATGGGCACGTTATTGTTCGGAGAACATTGGTATACTTTATTATAAATCATCTCTAAAAAGTAAGGAAAAATTTAAATCAGTAAATTTTAGACGTCGTGGTAAACAACTATCAGGTGCAATAACTGTTTCAAAAATACACAATGGACCTTTTCCAATTAACAAAGAAAAAAAAGGATATCATGGTAGTTTTACATCTCATAGATAAACAATTTCATCCATTCTATGAGAACTCAAAGGTGGCTGATGTTCCAGATACCGATCCAGATTTGATTGAGGTTGATCCCGATGAACTAATGTAAATTGATTATATCCATCGATGAACTGATGTAAATTGATTATTTCCATGGTCATTACTATTGTTTGTCTCAGGTTGTTGTATATTACCTTATATTATAAAAAATAATGTTCGTGAATAATATACTATGTATGAAAATAAATATGTTTATTTCAAATATCTTGAGTTATCATTAAAAACTCAGTTGTGAGTAACCGGATAAGTGGATTAAAATTGTAATTTGAAAACTAATTTATCAAAAATATGTTTCCAATGACAAATCTTATGCTCCAGAATGCAGAAATATTATCGAATATACAACAAATAGGTATTGCGATTTACCACAACTCTCCGAAATGTTTTTTGGCTCTCCTGAACAATTTATCAAATTTGACTTATCTGTTTATTCACTGAGGCCAGAGATTTATTAATCCCCTTTTCGATCTGATATGTGTGTAAATAATTTCTGATTTTTTATCTAATACGTTAATTAACAGTTTGGTTGTTCCCATCATTTGTTCTGTTAAATTATGATATGATATAGGATTAGTAGCATTACTTTCTATTAAACTATTTCTTAAACTATGAAAATATCTTAAATGTGTTCATTTATTAATTTCTCTTAAATCTATGTAATATAGAAAAGTGTGTTTTGTATAAATAAGTCCACAGGATCCTATGTTTATAGGTAAAAGTGAGTTATTCAATTTGATTATTTGTATATATTCTGCCTTACACCTAGTGTGAAGTTGAAGAATTAGTATTACCATAACTATCGTTGTCACTTTCAGCTTTCTGTAACAATATTTTAGAATTATTTTCAGGTTTTCTGACTATATTTTTATGAGACATTCCTGTATTGGTTTCTAATATTATACCTGAATCTTCAATCATTTGTGCTTCTTTAAATTTCTGTTTTTTTTATCTCTAAATTTTTGTTGTGTATAAGCAGTATCTTGATTTCAATATATTGGTGGTTCAGTTCTATTTTCATTTCTTATAATAATTATTTTTTCTTTAATATGAGCATTTTTATTTTGAATTTTTTCATACAAAAGTTTAGAAGCTTCGTTATGATTTTGTACAGGGTTATTGGTTATAATTTGACCACCCCTTTATTTCTCTTATGCGTACAGATACAAAAAAAAGTTTCATATAAAAGTTGTAGGAGTGTAAATGAACTTTAATAAAATGTACTTTGCACACCAATAGCGTTTTTGAATTACGGGGTATAATATAAAAATATGTTTTTTTTAATAAAACTCCCTGTATACTATGACATATTCGGATAGGGCCTTTTTTTCTCATAACAAAAATATATACTTTTATAGGTCTAGCTTTTATACTTTCCAAAATAATAGACAGTAAACAGTAACTAAAGTATTTAAGTTAGTATTTACCTAAAAGAAGTAGTGGGCTATGCATGGCTTACTGCACTTGTTGATATTATCTGTCAAAACTAAGTAACTTCTGAAGTAATAGACAGTAAATGTTTAAAAAATAGGCAACTGGGTCTAACATTAACAAAGAACATAAAAAACAATACAGTGTTCATTACGAATCACTATACAATAGCAAACAACATAAAACGCAATACAGTGTTTATTACAAAATAGAAACTGATTTGATATATTCATAAACTTTGAGCAAACTAAAGTAAGTGCTCTTAGTGGCCACCGTTAGTTTCAATATGAAGTTCATACTTTTTCCTTAAATTTTCTATACAGTTCATAATTTTATTACCAGTTAGATGGTTAAGAAGTTCAATTGCAGCTTCAAGTTTCTCTCTAATTATTACAATACTGTTACTGGTATCGGAATGAACTTTTTGTTTTAAATAGCCTAATAAAAAGCCATCTAAAGACGTTAAATCAGGACTATTTGGCGGCCATTGAATCGTGCCACTATTACCTATCCAAGCTGCGAACTCATTAGTTAAGTGTTCTCGCACTTCTCTTACATTATACGGAGGTGCTCCGTCTTGTTGCCATATTATGACATTCAGCGCATCTTCTGGAAATTCCTGAAGTGAATCGTCATCTTGTGGCAGCATGCCATCGGAATATAATTGACCCATTCAAATTAGATTATAGAATATCAGCCCAACTACTTTACCCCAAAAAATTCCACACCAGACATGAATAGATTTTCGACTTGATTTTTAATTTGTTTAATTTTGTATTTCCTAAAACATTTTCGCTCCCACGAACATCTATTTTTTCTGTTAAACAGACCTGATGAAGAGAAAATTGATTCATCCGTCCAAATAATTTGTTTAAAGTAATTTTCGTTGTCGTCTAAATTTCATGTCATATGTTGACAGAATTCCAATCGTTTTTGCTTATGTTCTTCACATAGTTCCTGTACTGGTAAAATTTTGTAAGGACGATAGTTATTATTTTTTAGTGTTTTTTGAACTTTATAGTAACTTCTCTGTAATTCGTCGGTCGCATTTTTTATACTACTTTCTGCATTCTCTAAAATAAAAATAATGTTTTGATGTGTCTCATTATAAGAATATATTTTTAAATAATTTATTAATTTAATTGAATAATTTTACCTTCAAAATGTAACAGTATATTCAACTGTTCTTCTTAATTTACTATGGCAATACGTTCCTCTCTCAAAAAGTTTTGATAGACATTGACGTGATGGTGAATATTTACAAATGTGATTAGATTAGGACATCGTCGATTTGGATACAATTGTAGATATTCTCGTTTTGCGGCACATTTATTATTGTTATTTTTGACATATACAGAAAATATATCTACTTTTTCAATAGCCGTATAATCCATTTGTGAAAAATATAGCTAGCAATTGGTCGTATTTGCTACGTTAGTTTACAATTTTGACAGATAACATCAACAATATTGCAGTAAGACATGCATAGCCGACTACGTTTTTTAGCTAGATACTAACTTAAATACAATTGACTGTCCATTATTTTGGAAAGTATAAAAGCTAGACCTATGAAAAATATATTTTTGTTGTGAGAAAAAAATGCCCTCTCCGAATATGTCATAATATACAGGGTGTTCTATTTGAAAATATATATTCTTATTTCATACCCCCTATTGCAAAAACGCTACTGGTGTAGAAAGTATATTTTATTAAAATTCATTTATACTCCTACAAATTTTATTGGAAACTTTTTTTTGTATCTGTATGCATAAGGGAAATAAAGGGGTGGTCAAATTATAACCAATAACCCTGTACATAATGTGATAATATTAAATGATCGTTCAAATCAAATGGAATTATATAAATGGAAAGAATAATATTTTCATAAAATAAAGATCATTTAAATCAAAGCAAAATCATTTAAATTGAAGAAATATCGTTTAAATCAACTGTACCCTAAGCCATTAATGATTTCAAAATGTATCAATTCACATTTTAAGAAAATGAATAGAATTTTAAACAAAAAATTGAATGTTGCATAATATTGTAATGTTTTTCTTATTTATTAAAAGTTTTTATTACGGGTGGGATGAATTTCAAACACTCGGTATGGCTACTTACTAATTTATTTAAACACTAAACTAATCACTAATACTTAATTTATGTATACAGTATATTCACTTAAACTAATTTATATGAACAGTTCACTAATTCACTTATTTATTTGTTTATATCACGATGTCAAATTATCAACTAAAACTTACTCTTCCTGATCAGTCCCTTATATATTAAAGCCGTTTTTACCAGTAAATTCTGGGTTGCGGCTCACACAGTCACGAATAATTTTTCTGGCCATCTTTAGATGACTCTGGTCACAGAAACAATGTTTACATAAGATAGTCGTAAACTCGTAAGCAGTTTTTTATAACTGCGTATCCGCTATAATTTTAACTTTTATACCTGGCTTAGACACAGTCGGTTTTAGGGACTATACCAGTGTGCTGTTTCGTAACATTACCCCCTCCTTAAATGGAAGTTCCTCCTGGAGCTTTTGTGTAGCCGAGACTGGGTGTTTGAATCGGCAACTGGCCCCATTTCTACACTTTCCGATCTCATGGAAATAGCAGGGCACCGTCTTCATCGGATACTGATAACGGGGGTTGTAGCTGCAAATTGATATCTGGACACCGGTATCTTGAAAGATAATCTCTACCATGTTCCTGATGATTCGCCAATCCAACTGGTTACTCGCTATCTTAGGCATAGCCACTTTCCTCACGTTGGAATCCAACACATGGTCTCGGAGGTTTCGAAGTGCTTCCCACACATCGCGGTAGGTAGATCGATCTTGGAATTCATTTTTAGTTACCACGTAGAAGACGTACCGCGAATTATGTTTCAGTTTCAGTGTCTTGCCAGGGGCTGGAATCTGGTCTTCAAGTTTTTCTAATTTCCCGAACTTCTTTCGAAAGACGGTTGCCAACCCTCGTGCGTTCTTGATACGGGCGGGGATGTTGTATGCCAGTTAATAATCTTCCGGGAGAGTGAACAGATCTAGTTGTTGTTCCGAAGTGACTCCATATCTAGCTTTCCCGGTACCTCCATACGTGCCCATAAATTCCTCGAAGGTAGGGTCGGACACATCACGAATAAGGTTTACTCCTTCCCCCAGGTCATGGTCACCTTCGATTGGCGCTAGTCGGTTTTGTTGAACTACTTTTGGTTTTCCATTGGGGATCATGCTTATGCGATATATAATAACATTGATCCTTTTCTTGATTAAGTATGGACCTTCCCAGGATTTTTGTAATTTTGGAGAAAATCCTTTTCTCTTCGTCGGGTTGTGTAACCATATTTTGTCCCCTTCTTTAGAACCGCCTTCTGTGGCCTGCGTATTGTACCGACTTTTCATTCTGTTGCTGGCAACTTGAAGATTGGTTCGAACTAATTCATGAATATCGTCCAGCTTTCTTCTCAATTGGATCACGTAATCTTCGCCTGCTAGATCTTCTCCAGGCCGGCAGCCAAATTCCAGGTCACAAGGAAGCCTCATTTCACGTCCAAACAGGATTTTCGCCGGTGTTTCACCCGTGGACTCATTGACAGCAGATCGATAAGCCAATGCGAATAGGGAAAGATACTGGTCCCAATCTCTCTGATGGCTGGATACTACTTTGGACAGGTATTTTCCAATAGTCCTGTTCATTCTCTCGACCATTCCATCTGACTGTGGATGTAAAGCTGTTTGCCTGGTCTTCTTCATTCCCAGTTTGTCGCAAATCTCCTGGAATAGATGGCTTTCAAAATTTCTCCCCTGGTCACTGTGGACTTCCAAGGGTACTCCAAATCGGCTGATAAATTCATTCACCAATACATCCGCGACAGTTGTGGCCTCTTGGTTGGGAGTATCGTAAATTTCTACTCATTTTGTGAAATAATCCATTACAACCATTATGTACTTGCTACCATTTTCTGTCGTCGGAAATGGCTTCCAACATTGTACTGTTTCATGGGTGCCTTTCTCTTGCGAGGTGGTCCATTACTCGTAGCACGAGTCGTACATTTCTTACACCAGTCCTTCACATCGTCGGAGCTGTCCATCCAATAAAACCTTTCACGGACTCGCTGAAGGGTTTTCTTCACTCCCAGATGACCTCCCGATGGACTGTCGTGTAACTTCTTCAGTACCTCAGCTACTCTTGTTCTCGGGATAACTAGCTGTCTCCTCATCTCGGAACCATCATCGTTTTCAAGGACTCTTTTCAACAGCCCTTCTTCCAGGACAAGAGATTCCCACTGAGCCCAATACGCCTTGAGTGTCGGTGAAAATCTTGACACTTCTTGACTGGTAGTTCGCCGATTCTCTTTCTTCCATTGCCGGATCATCTTCAGGTGAGGATCATTCTCCTGATCTTCTCCGATTCTGGTGGGTGACCATTCCTCGTTGACTACAGTAGTTCTTGAAACTGCGGCTTCCCTAGATTCCACCTTGTTGCAGTGGGAGCAGTCTGTTGGGCACGGCCGTCTGGACAGGGCGTCGGCATTTCAGTGACTCACACCAGCTCGATGTTCGATGTTGAAATTGTATTCTTGAAGTCGTTCAATCCATCTAGCGATCTGGCCCTCGGGATTCTTGAACTGCATCAACCACTTAAGTGCTGCATGATCAGTCCGGATTAAGAGCTTCCTACCATAGAGATACTGGTAAAAGTGTTCCACGGACTTCACTACTGCCAAGAGTTCTCTTCTTGTGACGCAGTAGTTTGGTTCTGGTTTGGAGAGGACTTTACTGAAATATCCCAGTACTCTTTCTTGCCCTCCTTGGATCTGTGAGAGCACTCCACCAATTCTTACGTTGCTTGCGTCAGTATCCAGAATAAAGTCTCCCTACGGTTAAGGGTATCCTAATATCGGCGCAGTAGTTAAATGCCTCTTCAAGGTATCAAAAGCCGTTTGACAATCTTCGTCCCATTGGAAAGCTCTTGCTTCTTCTGTAAGTCGAGTTAGAGGCTTAGCAATGTCTCCAAACTTACTGATAAATCTTCTATATTATGTGCAAAGACCAAGGAAACTCCTGATTTGATGTTTGTCGGTTGGTTGCGGCCATTGCTGAATGGAAGCAATTTTCTCTGGATCCACCGCCACTCCTTCCTTGCTCACTATATGACCTAGATAGTTGACTCGGTTTTGGAACAGCTGACATTTCTTCGGGTTTAACATAAGCTGGGCAGCTTGGAATCGTTTGAAGACGTCTTCCAAATTCTTCAGATGTTTCTCAAATGTCTTCCCCAGTACTACGATGTCGTCCAAATAGACCAGGCATGTCTCCCAAGACAAGCCTCTCAAGACATTTTCCATAAGTCTTTCAAATGTCGCAGGCGCATTACAGAGCTCGAATGGCATGACGTTGAATTGCCATAATCCAGATCCGGTGGTAAAAGCTGTCTTCTCTTTGTCTTCTGGGTCCATTTCCACTTGCCAATAACCAGACTTCAGGTCCAATGTGGAAAACAGTTTGTTGCCGGCCAAAGTGTCTAGCGTATCGTCAATTCGTGGCAGAGGATAGCTGTCTTTCTTCGTCACGTTGTTAAGCTGGCGATAATCCACGCAGAATCTCGTAGTTCCATCCTTTTTCTTGACGAGCACTACTGGAGACACCCATGGACTAGTAGATGGTTCTATTACTTTTTCTTCTGCCATCTCTAAAATTATTCTTCCAGCTTCCTCTCTCTTCGCTCGTGAAAGTCTTCGAGCTGATTGTCTAATTGGCTTAGCATTACCAGTATCGATTTTGTGTTTGACGGTTGATGTTCTGCCAGTCTTTCCTCCTTTTGGTACGAATAAGTCTCGGTACTGCAAAAGAAATTCTCTCATTCTCTTTTTTTCAGCTCGATTCAAATATTGACCAGCTACTGATAACATTTGTTCGAATCTGGCAGTGGAATTGTCAGTGGTCGTTGTTTGACGAACTATAGACGTCAGTGGTACGCAGGATCCAATCTTAGTTTCCTTCTTGATGGTAATTGGGTAATCATTCACGTTTATCACACGTACTGGGATCTCGTTCGCCGATGTAACCAATCCTTTTCCAATTAGTACTCCTTTGCCAACTTCTTCGTCGTGGTTCCTTGGCGCCATCATAACCGGTGTACCTTCCTCCATGATTCCCTGTAGCCGTGCTAATATCATGGTTTCGCTTCGTGCAGGTAGAAGGTTATCTTCATGTACAGCTGCCAACACCGCGCTGCTTTCATATGGATGCATGAATACCTCCTCGGAACCAACTTTAATGGTTCTGTTTCTGAAGTCTGATTGGAAACCATGTACATTCATTACGTCCATTCCCAGAACCACGACTTCTTTAATGTCAGCTACGATTACCGTATACGTGAACTTTTCAGCACCAATTCACAATTGGATTTGTATCTCACCGTAAACGTTGGCACTTTCACCTGTGGCGGTCCGCAGTCGCAGTTTCGTTGGTAAAAGCTTCTTCTTGGAGTTTATTATTTCTGGTCGTATAATGGTTCTAGTTGCTCCAGTGTCAAACAGCAGAGCATAGCATAGCTCGCCACAATTCCAGCATCTGATCTTTCTCGGCTTCTTGTCCATCATATTTTTCATTAAACTGACGAACTGGTCAAATCTGTCTTCGTCACCTTCTTCTTGGATGGTCCTGATTTTGTTATATCCTGTAGCCTCCGTTGCTACTTCATATTCAAGGGCAGCAGTCAATGCGTCGACTTATGTTTTCGGATGGGCTAAACGAAGCGTCCTCTGCATATCGGGGTCACGTAAGCCATCAACAAAGGCCTGAATGCCCAGACATTCCATCATGTTCTCTGGTGCTGATGGATAAGCAAATCGAACTAGTCGAGCAATGTCCACTTCATATTCTTGAAGGGATTCATCCCGTTTCTGCCTTCGGTTCTTCAGTTGAGATTGGTACAAATGTTCTAGATGACCATATCGCATGTCCAAACTCTTCTTCAGCTGCTCGAAGTTATCCGATTCTTCCAAAGGTATCGTCTGGAGTACATCTAAGGCATCTCCGCGGAGCGCGATGGTTAAGTTCACTGCCTCCTCTCTATCGGACCAATTATTCACTCTAACGGCTGCTTCAAACTGTTCCACATAATTGGTCCACGACATTTTTCCATCGAACGTTGGGGCCTTGACTCGGTTAAAACTGCCAATGTCTTCAAACTTAGGTAGTGTTTCTGGCTTGCAAAGTTTCGTTTGCTCGGTCTTCTTTTCTTCCTCTGGCGTGCCTCGCGTTCTTGAATCGGCAATCTTTTACTCCAATTCCTTGATTTTCTCGTCTATCGTTGTAATCTTATTCTCGATTTTCTCGTCCATTGTTGACATCTTATCCTCGATTTCAGATTTTAGTGACGAAATTTTATCTTAAATATCAGCGGCAATGTCGTTTTCCATTAATAAGATATCGGCAGATATATCGTTCTTTAAAGTAGAAATCTTCTCGTCCATGTTCTCTTCCATGGCAGAAATTTTCTCGTCCTTGTTAGCCGAAATATCATTCTTCATAGTAGAAATCTTCTCGTCCATGTTAGCCGAAATATCATTCTTCATAGTAGGAATCTTCTCGTCCATGTTCTCTTCCATGGCAGAAATCTTGTCGTCCATGTTAGCAGAAATATTAGTAGAAATGTTCTCTTCCATGACAGAAATCTTCTCGTCCATGTTAGCAGAAATGGACAAGATTAAGGTGGAAGCCTCGTCATTAAATAAAACTGTTTCTGGATCAAAGCCGTCATTTTCCAGTGCCACTTTATGTCTTTCCACTAATTCACTTTTCTTACCGGAGGTTTCCAACTCACGATCTTCCAATTCAGCTCTTAATTCCGCCACCTTCAGATCCCTTAATCTCTTGGCCATTTTTAAGTAGCAATTTATTTTTTTACGTAGCAATTTATTTATATTAACCCACACCTGACACCAATGTAATAATTTTCTTATTTATTAGAAGTTTTTATTACGGGTGGGATAAATATCAAACACTCGGTATGGCTACTTACTAATTTATTTAAACACTAAACTAATCACTAATACTTAATTTATGTATACAGGATATTCACTTAAACTAATTCATATGAACAGTTCACTAATTCACTTATTCATTTGTTTATCTCACGATGTCAAATTATCAACTAAAACTTACTCTTCCTGAGCAGTCCCTTATATATTAAAGCCGTTTTTACTAGTAAATTCTGGGCTGCGGCTTACACAGTCACGAATAATTTTTCTGGCCTTTCCTAGATAACTCTGGTCACAAAACCAATGTTTACATAAGATAGTCGTTAACTCGTAAACAGTTTTTTATAACTGCGTATCCGCCATAATTTTAACTTTTATACCTGGCTTAGACAGAGTCGGTTTTAGGGACTATACCAGTGTGCTGTTTCGTAACATTATTACTTTGAAACTTATTATATCTATTCCTATATCTTCCGACTTTCTTGGTCAAAAATATTTTGAGCTAGATAAATTTTAGTTCTCCTACAGTTTCTACATATTCTAATACTCTGTGCAATGAACAAATTTACACATTGAATTTATAAATGTATTTAGAGCGGTTATTACAAATATTTTTATTAAATATTCATTTTGAAAGTATAAATCATAATTTCCTTTAGGATCAAAGTATTCTTTAATAAATTTGATCATATTTTGTTCCAGGAAAACCTCAGATGACAAGAAAAAACTTTGAGACATCTTTACCAGGGTCCAATCCTCATTGAAAAGGCCAAATGGTTGGATTTGCAAGCTCTGACTGCATTCCTTGAGAGACTGGGAGCGAGGGTATTTTATCAACAATAACCATTTGCCGAACAATCTGAAGAGAGCGATATCGAATTTGTCGATGACCCGGCAATAGACGCGTGATTCGGGGGTAAAGTGGCATGAATCCAACGTTAAACTTTCATTTTTTTTGTTACGTTGCTAATTTTGAATAAACGCTTATATTTTAAATAATATTCTTCGACAATAAACTCATTGTTTACCAAAAATTTTGTATACGTTTTTCTTTCAAGTTGTACTTCGTATTGAGTCAGTAAACTGATAATTTCGATTTTATCCGAATGCGTCCAAAGTGACTAAAGTCGTTATTCCCCTGGACCCTCCATATATCGCACCTTCGGGATACATTGACGCAAGTGCCAGTTTGTAAAATGTTGAGGAAACGACTTTAAAAGTTTTCAGAATACGTTAGACCCAAAACAAAGACAATACAATATATCTGCTAAGTACTTGAATCTTTAAGGGAGCTTTTGATCTCTGTAGTTACTAGGCCTAGTTTGATATTTACATTTTGTACCTGTTAGAGGGGTAAAAGAGGTATTATCCCCTCAATTGTGTCATTGTGGCCCTAGAGCTTCGTGTTTTTTTTTCAATTAAGGCAATTGAATTAAATATCTTCAAATAGGTACCTAATTGGAATAAAAGAAAGGGTTATTAGGTAACTTTAATGAAAAATAAACTAAAACTGGGTGTTATAAAAAATTCCGTAATATTTAAGTACTATATTAGTGTTAAACAACTTTAATAAGTAGTCTTTCTTTCTTCCCGCGAATCCAATTTTGGACTTATAGTCTTGTTTAACAGTCACATCATTAGTCTTTTTAGAACGGCTAGTTCTAATTGGAGCATCTATCCATTCATCATCGTATGCAAGTTCATAATGGAAAGTATTCATTACCTTCTTAATTTCCACCATCTTAATTTCGGTTAACTTTATTTGAGCATCATTAACATTCTTTGTTGTGTTAAAACCCATTTCCGCTGCCAAGGATTTTAAATCATAAAAATCGCTTATTGTTAATTCATTCACTTGAAAATGCGCTCCCCTCTTTATGGCTGTACGGATCAGAGAAATGTATTGATCTGGAACGTATATGGGTCCAGATTTTTTGGATCTTTCAATATTCTTCTCTATTAGGGAATGGGCAGTATCACCTTCATTTTGAGTGCGTTCCCTGATGAGAAATTTGTGGGTTATACTGTTGATATTTAAATGGGTAACTACATACAAGTACATAGACAGTATGAATTCGAAAAAATTTATGTCGATTCAACTTGATAAAAAAATAATCCTAATAGAAACACTAACCGGAAAATGATGTTGCAGTTGGGATGACTCTGTTTTATTTCATTGAGATATTAGAATACACAAGATCCAATCTCAATTGCTCCCCTATGTGCCAAACCTACATGCCAAAAATAATAGCTGGTGATTTTCGTATTGGTATCGGTAACCTGAAAATGAGCAATTGATTATCACAAATGATGAACCGTTTCACCTAGCCCTAATCACTGTAAAGTTATAACAATTGAGTTTAGAATGATAGAGGAATGCTGAAGAATCTCCTATTGGGACAGGAACTACTGCCTGTAGATCGTTGATTACAACAATTTGGTTTGTACCAGGTTATCCACTTTTTTCATCTCTTCTGCTTTTTCTTGTCTACTCAATTCATTTTGTTTCATATGCTTTTTATAACTTTCTTCCAAACTTAACTTCTCATCTCCAACTGAGTTCTCATAAGCTTCACATTGGTCGCACTGATCCTTTTTCGGAACATGGAATCCAATATTGAGCTGGGTGTTGAAAATTCGAGAATACGCATCATAGTTCGCTGATGGTTTATTAGCGAACTTGCGCAAAGATTCATAATTTCGGTGCAGTTCCGCTATAGTAAGTCCACCGTCTATGAACTCTCTGCTAGTACTAGCTCGCACATAGTGGCTTTTTACTCTAGGTATAGAAAGTATGTGTGCCCGTACCGATTCTCTAATTTCTTCGTCTAGTTTCAAATGTTATGCGTGGGTATCTCGCTTGTTGTGATAATCAATAAGATAATCGCATGGTGAAGCAGTTATCAACTCAGCCGATGTTCGTGAGTAGGATTATTTTTTCGACCTTTTCTGGTCTAGATCCAGTGTGTTTTGCAGTAGCTGAGCTACACGTCAGGCTGGGTGTGATTCTTCATCACGCACACTGGTCTTGTTCTAGCGGATGCTATGGTCCTTAAGGCACTGTGTTGCGCAATTACTAGACCCTGGTTATAGAAAACTCCATTGTCACTCGTTCGTTGACAAAAGTCGTTTGGCATGTTCACCTCAGGTATGTTTCTAGCTTTGCCTGAGTAGGGATTTTTTGTCGACCGTTTCTGGTCCAGATCCCATGTGTTCTACGCCAGAAGTGACACCTCGTGCAGAATGTGATTCTTCACCACGCATACTGGTTTTGATCTAGTAGAAGCTCTGGTCCCGAAGGCTCTATGTTGCGCGATACTAGACCCTGGTCGCGAACCGTCATTTCCCCTCCTTGCTATGGTAGCTGAAACGCTTGCCACCGCTCGTGGGGTGTGGTTCCAGACAACCGGTTTTACCGTTCTTGGTGAAATGGTTCTGGACAACCGCTGTCACCCTCCCTGGGGTGAGGTTGCACAGATCACCTCGCATGGGGTACGGTTCGATAACCGCTGTCACCTTTCCTGGGTGAGGTTGTACAAACCACCATGAGCGGAGTACAGCTCGACAACCGCTATCACCCTCCGTGGGGTGAGGTTGTACAAACCACCATGCGCGGAGTACGGTTTGACAACCGCTGTCACCACTGTAATAATCAATAGATTCCACTATGATCCTAAATGAAAAAAATGCTATCACCAGTTGTATTAACCTAATAACTCTGCTGTCAAAATGTCCCTAATGGACCGAGAAGGCAGCATAGCTGGCTGTCACCACCCACGATTTCGTGGGAAACAGGAGTCGACGGCTCCTGTAAGAAATATTCGTAAGAAATATCCTCGGCTGCTACCTTTTGTCGTTGGTAATGAGAGGTCTTGTGTTATGGGGTAACGTCAGTTAGAGGGGTGTGTTGAGGAACAATTTTAGGTGTAGCTCTTATTTGTATATGTTAGGTATTCATGCTATCCTGGTTGAGAAAATAAATTAACCGACAATGATTTCTTAAACGAGTTTAATAAAAAAAAATAAGAAAATGAAAATAAATTACACCAAATTGACAAAGCGTCAGGAATAATCGTATATAAGGTCTTGTGACTGTAATTAGATAAAACCAGTGATAGGACCGAGAGAAAACTTGATACCCTTTTACATCAACGCGAATGACTGGCAGAATAGAAAGAGATTTGTTATTTTAAAAATAATCGCCAGAACCTAAATATTTTCGCGCACCCTATATATGAAACTTTGATATTAGCAATTTAATATTCAACCTCAAATATGCTCTCTATTCCCAATTCATACGGTGAGATATCACCATTAAATACTCTTATGCGATATGAACTATCATAACACAAATTAAATTATATAGATATAATATCATAGAATGCGGGCTGGCAATGTTAATAATCTGATCAAACTACAAAAAAAGTCATAATACACAGTTAGTATCATTTTGGAATCAGACTTACCAATTCCCGAACTGGGTGTTTACAAGAACGCCGACGGACACGATTCGCGTTTTGAACCCTCTCAGAGCGCGTACAGTAGACGCTCCCTTGTAATCTTCGTTTCCCCTTTCAAAAAAAAATTATACCGGATTGCTAAAACACTACTTTAATTATAAATTACTGAAACTCAGGACTTCTCAAAAACCGTTATCCGCGAAACCCAAAAAGTACTAGACCGTTCGCGACCACGAGTTTTTACCAATTGCCCCTCAATTGTTACACCTTCGCCGTTTCGACATTTCTCTCTAGTCAGCAATCTTTTATTTTTTTTTGTACCTGTTAACTTTTGATTGGTGGAACTTATCGTTCAACGTAATTGTGTAGTACGTTTTGTACCTCGACTAACAATTGAATTTTTATTTGATTCCGCAAAATTTCGTTATTTTGACGCCATCATTATTTCCGGTTAAAATTTTTTTTTTCTTTTTGCAATAAGACAGACCGCTTAGATAAGTGTTTTCTCCATTGTATGAATGTGAACGACCGTTTTCTATAGTTTGAACGTTACAATGTAAAAAGTAATTAAATTGACTGTCTCGACCCCTACTTCGTGGAATATGCTCATATCAGTGTTTTTAAATGAAACTCAAGGTATCTAGTTAATTCCACAATATAATACAAGTTATAGAAAATTCTAAAAAAGTATATGGTTGAGAAGTAATTTCGTATTGATGATTTCCGTGGTGCGTTTGAACAATCTTTTCATCTAAAATAAGGCACGCTTAACTTGTAGAATCCCACGATGACAAAAAAATCAAGGATACTTACGTTCACCCTCTTGACATTTTCCCGAAACAATATCCTCTTCAATGTTATTCGTTTCCAATGTTTCGCAATTTGCATCTGATTGTTTTTCTGTAGTAGTACTACTGCTAATTGCGCCAACCTTTTACCATGCGACTCCATCTCTAATAAGACAAACCAACTTAGGAACTCAGTCTTACACAGAAACAATTTCCCAAAATACATTTATTACTCCATTTTCCAGAAAAGCTACCATCATTTTTGGAACAACAAAGCACATGCACTCTTCTTCAAGTATTGCGCACAACTAACCACTCGGACGTTGTAGTTCCAAGAGCGAATAACTTTCGCGCCATTTCCACAAAGACATAGGCGACATCTACTGACAGTTTGTACAAACACAATAATGTCTTTGTAGTCCCAGTAATATTGAAGATTTTGCAATAACTTGACATCGAAATGTGACTTTGGGGAAAATTTGCACTTACGTAGTTGTTTCTCCGGAGGTGCGATATTAAGTCAATCACAAGGTAGGTCGCTTCTTGGCCTAGCCAAAAAAAACTATTAAACGTCAGGTAGATATCAAATGAAATGTAACTTCTGTCATTCTGACGATTATATTTTATATCGAAACAATTGTCAATTTTTCAGAATTTCCAACATGTTTTTAATATATTGTGGAATTAGCTAGAAACAGTAAGTTTCATTTAAAACACTAAGTTATCAATAAATAATTTCTAGTATCAACTTATCAATACGGAACCTCCCCAAACGTTTTCATTGAATATTCGAGCCCCAAAAATTCCCATCAGGGCCTCTCAGGTCCAACGTGTGCATAGAAGTAACTATTTTCCACGTGTATGCTGTTGGGTTAAACAGATAACACATGGAGGGTTTTTTTCGTCACCTACTTCAAAGATAGAAAAGTTGAAATTTAGATGTGATTGGTCATATTTTCTTGTTTTAGATCTAGGACAATCTCCACTAGAACCTGTCGATGTACAATTCATACAAGCCACGTAATTCTCAAGTTTCAGTTTAAAACTATGTCCACAATTCATAAAAGTGCTTAGTGTTAGAATACCTGAACTGAACTGAGAATATCGCTTGTGCGTTTTCCATGAGTGTCATGTTGATTCAATTCACATAGTTCGAGAAAGGTGGGGAAACTTGGATGCGTAGCCTGAACTTTCCGATAGCATCTCCCGTGCCATAGGGTACGGACACAAAGAATGCATGTAAATCAGCGCCTAGTTTCGGCGCCAAAAATCAGCGCTTACAAGTCATCTCATTAGTACACAATGAACGCCGGTTTTCGGCAACTTCCTACAAGATATCTGGTTCATCTTTAGATGAAGACTTGTTATTAACAGAAAATACATTTCTTAGGATGCAACGCACAAAGCAATGCATACATCCAGTAAATCGTGAACGAAAATTTTATGGTGAATATCACCATTTATTCCAATCATTGAAGCAACACAAACAACGCTGTTTTCACTATATGAGAATGACATTTGGGACATTCTCCTACATCTTGGAAAAAATTAAAATGCGGCTAACCAAAACGTGGTGTAATTTGCACAAGCAGCCAATCCTTCAAGAAGAAAGACTCGTGGTTACCATTAGGTAAGTAAATTGATTTTTTCTTAAATATTTATTAAACAAGTAGAAACATAATTTCCATTCAACCAATGTCATACATTGAAACAAAAACAGAAAAGTAATAAATTTAGTAAAGGCGGATAAGATATAGGAAAATCCTATATATCTAGCAGGTCGTTTGGAGACTCTGGTTCTGCCAACGCTGTATTTTCATGAGCTGTGGTGTTATAAAGAACATATCCATATGTTGAACAGGCTGAGGCAGAGTATAGTGAGGACGAAGAATGCGCTGCCAGAAGGGGAAATCTGTGGAGTAGGTACGTAAAGCGCGCTTTGTTCATATGGGTATTCGTCTACAATTTTCTGGATCCGTCCCCGGAATGACAATATTCTGTTTGGTGGAATTTTACAAACGTGGGGCAGCAAACTTTTGAAGAAACTGCTGTGGTCATCTTTGTCCACTTCGCGTTTACGTTTATTTGCCTTTTCCTGCAAATGTCGTAATTTTTGGTGCTCAATTTCTATCATTTCTTCATTAAAAGAATTACTATCCCTGTTGCGGCTAAAATGGCCTTCTCAATACTTTTTACATGAAGTATGCAAAGTTGCTCAAGCCGGCTCTGTTTTAAATGTATCGCCATATCGTCTTTGTCCAAACGGAGTATTTAAACTAGTCTAACGATATAGGTAAAACGAACACTACCGCTACGCTGAACGCAAATAATTATTGTGACTACTTTTGTGAGTGCACTCCGTGTTTCGGCTACAAGAGGCATCAGTTGAGTCCGTTTGCGCACTTATAGTTATAAATATAATCTTTGGCTCCAACGCAACAATCCCGTTTCCTTTTTATAGCTGCCTTGTGCTTATTAATCATTTCAGAAGAGTTCTTCTTATTGTCAGCTTCAAGATATTCAGTTTTACTGGAACTTGGTGCACTAATAGAGTCCTCATGTGTCAATGTCGCTGAGTCTAACTCGGTGTCTTGCATGGACACATCATTATCGGATTCGGCATTTTCTTCTTCAATCTCGGTAGATTCCATTGTGGCGCAATTTCCACCAGAAATTCGCGCTTTCACAATGTCTTTCAGAAATAAAAGGGATTGAAAATATGGCCATTTTACCGTGTAATTCGGTGCAGGCTCCTCCGATCGGGTTTTTGGTATTTTTCCAAATTCTACAGAAAACTGGTCTCACAAGAACTTCAATTTTTTCCTAAGAACCGTTTCTTGAAAACAAACAATATAGTAATCAATGATAAAAGCTAGGGACTTTAAGGAACAATAATATGAACGTTTGAACGATAGTGATTTATTGTATTTCTAATTGTTGTAACTTAGCAATAGAAGATCACAAAATTCTGTACTTATATCCATCTAAAGAAAGTTATGATAATATTATTTATTACAGGTATTTGGCTACATGCTGTTCATTGAGGACGTGTCGAATGGAAGCCTCAACCGTAGGAGAGATCATATCTGGAACTGTAGTAGTATTATGGGAAGAATTACAACCCGAACATATACCTATTCCAACGACGGACATCTTCCAAAAAATAGCTGAAGATTTTTCCAACACATGGAATTTCCCGCATATTATCGGCGCCATTGATAGAAAATATGTCCGCATTATTTGTCCAAAAAAATCTGGGTCGGTGTTTTTCAATTATAAAAAAAAATTTCTGTAGTACTTCAAGAAGTAGTTGACGCCAATTACAAACTAATTCCCTTAGACATAGGTGGATATGGAAAGCAGAGTGACGGCGGCACATTCCAATCATCGGATTTTTATAAACTACTCACTTCAAAGCAAATGAAAATTCCAACGGCTTCTTCTCTACCTGGAACAAATGTTAAGGCCCCGTTCGTTTTCATAGGAGATGAAGCATATCCACATTAAGATTTTATGCTCAAACCATATAGCGGGACAAATTTATGTATTGAAGAAGAATGCTGTAATAACAGACTCTCCAGGGCACGTAAAACCGTTGAATGTACTTTTAGGATCCTGTTTTCAAAGTGGCGAATCCTATCTAAAGCCATCGAAACTAATATAGATATTGCAGACAATATTATCAAATGTGTTTGTATTTTACAAAACACAATTTTTGATAGGAAAGGTATAGAAAGACACCTAACCGATATAGAAATTGTGCCAGAAACACAAAACAATCAGCCTACTGGAAGACCGTTAAATTCAGTTAAAACTATGAGGGATATATTTAAAAACTTCTTCACTGATAATCCTCTAAAATTATAGAAATTAACTACTTTGAATAAGGGTTATTTTACATACAAAAATGAAAGTGTTTGTGATTTGTAAACCTAACCTAACTAAATGGGTAATCTGATACATAATACTTAACACTAATTATTATTATGATTCCATGAAAAATTGTGATAAAGTACACTCACCTCCAATTTCCATCTCATTAGAAATTTCCATCCATAGTTTCTGCACTATATTCCTGTTGCTGTGGGATTGTCCCACAATACATTTCTTTGAAAATCGCAGGAATCAGTAATTCGACATCCATTATCGCACGTCCAGCTCCGAAAGGAATCGACCAAGAACTACGAATACATTCAGGTAAAAAGTCGGCACCGACCTGCATTGCTTGTGTGCGGGTGCATTTGAACACGAAATAAATTATTGGCGCTTATAATCGTTTATTACCAGCAAGCAGGCAACCTGCTTACTTTGTGTACGTACCCATAGACTAGACAGTGTTGCTTAGTGCAATTAGAATTCATTCGTCTACGAATTAGTGTTTTAGAATTAAAACAGGGCGCACAGAACAAAATTGGGAGAACCACTGTTCTATATGATAAAATTAACAAACGTTTGGATTGAACCATTTCAAATGAATCAATTAATCTAAAATATAAAAATGAAAAAAAATTCCAGATCAACAACAACCATAAAATGGAAATACTTCTGAGGCTTCAGGCAATTTGTATCCGAATTTCAAATGAATTGTTTCCATATTGATGTACGCGGTAGTTGATAGAAATATCAATGCGACAATATCAGATTCTAGCTAACGAATAATAATGAATACAACAATCTATACACCCACTCAAACTCTAATGCACGTCGAGAGTAATAGCACCGTAGCATGATAGCAAATAATAACCAATAGATTTATGCAACATTCGCGGGACATAATACAGGGCCTCGATATGATAATTACAATCTAATATAAATCACATTATTCATTTTAACGAGTGCAATCACGGCACGGTGCATAAATATCAACAATACTTGTCAGGTTTTCCCAATAACATGTATCTATCACGCTATGTATAGATAGTTTGGGATTATTGAATTCGAAAACAATGGGAGTTTCAATGAATAGATACGTCGACTGGAATACATATGGAATAAACTACGTTAAAACCTTATTTCACACAGTTTTACGTTGTATAAATTTTAAATGGAATTTACGTGGCAAAAATGGGCAATAACTGATAATACATTATTATTTGATGTGAATACAGTGCAATCGAAAGAAAAAGCATAATTTGACAAATACATTTCTTGATGATCTTTTGGATCTTTTTCCGTGTGTCAATTATATCTGATAACATAACCGACTAATGTCAAATAATTTTGTTCTGTTCTTCACTATTAATAGAGAGAGATGCCACTCAATAATTATGTCGGTTATGTTATCTGATATTAAACAGGCACGGGTAAAGATCCAATAATTCAACTGTATGTAATTTGTTATGAGATTTATATAAAACTTGTGTCGATAATAATGAATGAGTACTGGTTTTAAATGATATTTAGTTATGTTATATTATTCTCCAGGAGCTAACTATATCATTTAGAACTGTTGTAACTGAAAGGGGAGAGACTGACTATTTTGATGTCAACATTATAAACATATTACTGTATATCAGGTTATACGAAAAAGTAATGACAGCACTAAAAATAATGTCTTATTCCACTACTTTAAATTCGACTACTTTCTATCCATATGACTTTCAAATAAAGGCTTGGTTACAGAAACCGACAGTAGACAAAAAACGGGCTCAGCGGACTCGACTGTCAACTATTATATATGGAATAACAATCTCCCACACTAATTGAAATAAAAAAAAAGAAGTCATTGAACAAAATCAACTAAGTATTTAGGTGGATGAAGTATACGCTGTGGACGACCACGCACTGGTTGATGGGCCGCAGTTTCTGTTCGTGCTACTCGGGGTGGTTCTGGAACTGTAATATGTTTAAGAAGCCAAAAAAATAAAAATTGCACTTGAATAATATAATATTGGAAACTCTGAAAGAGGGTCATAATATTAGCAAAAAAATGAACTTGTGACCACACACCCCAATAACACAACCAACTACGATAGTTTCAAAACTCTCCGGCAAGCAAAGATGACAGTGTGCTCAATGCAATTGAAGAAGACTAGGCAACAAAGTGAATGTCGTATCTCGGATGAAATGCGATATTTTCGTTTTACGGCGTGAAAGGCATATGATTCTGTGTGGTACCAAGAACGGGGTCCTTGTAGAATACGTTTTAGGGGAAAAATTCTTCCAAGCAAAAGCAATGAAAAGAGGTTTAGATTTTGAAGAAACAATACAATGAAACTTACTGTTCCTAGTTAACTCCACAGTTTATTGAAAAATCTTAAAAATTCTAAAAAATTGACCGTTGTTTCGATATTACCTAAATATCATCGTCAGAATGACAGAAGTTACATTTCATTTAATTCCTACCTGATGTATAATTATATTCTTGAGTGATAATTGTAAAGAACAGCAGATAGAGTTTTCCTGGTTTTCTATATCATTGCACAGCTATACTGATCTTAATTGGAAAAATGATATCCAGGATATCCCCATAAGACTAATATTTGAGCTTAAATATTTTCAATATCATATCTTCTTCTCTCTATTAACATATATTAAGTCAATCACAAGATAGGTACTTCTTGGACTAGCCAAAAATAATTAAACATCAGGTAGACATCAAATGAAATGTAACTTCTGTCATTCTGACGATGATATTTAGGTAATATCGAAACAATTGTCAATTTTTTAGAATTTTTAACGTTTTTCTATAAACTGTGGAGTTAACTAGAAACAGTAAGTTCCATTTAAAAGACTAATAAAAGTGTGTGAAATCATATTTTGGAAATTGTTCAGAAGTAGCCTTTAAAGTTTTTGTGAATAAGAATATTGTGTTATCTACCTCAGTTTCACCTAATTTCATTAGTTTTTTTTTGCTTCCAGTAGTTGACTTTTCTTCACATTATAATATAATTCATGGTAAAAAAATTGGAAATTTCAGGGAAAAAAAATAAAAAAATGTACAGTTTTCTATTTACCAACAAGGTCTTGGTATAATTAAGTTTGATATTGTTGGGACTCAAGTTTAAACAACAACAGACAATTCACTCAAAAATAAAAATTTCGATAAAATAAAACTAAGGCACCCACATGAAAAAATATGAGTTTTATTTCTACTGAACAGCAAACAAATTCTAAACAAAAATTATTGGCTTCCAATTATTGAACCATCAAACTCATTCTGGGCTATCAAATCAGTATGAACCAAATCTCTGTAGTAGTTATGGAACTGCTTTGGAATCCATGTGAGGAGATTTTGCAGGTGCTTTTATTTTTTAGTAGAAATAAAATTTGGTCTATCTCGTAAGGGAGATAGTTCGTCTGGAAAAACAGTATGTCGCCCAGATCTGGTCAAATTAATGCTTAGAGAATGTCCACATTCGAAATCGGTTTTGTAGAATAGTGGTGCACTATTCTTTGCTCTTGTAGGAAAACCACTTTAGATATCGAAAAACCATCTTCCTGCTCAGACTTATTTCGAGAAATAAACGGGGATGTGGGATTCTGATATAATTGCCTAACAATTTTGAAATCAGTAGTTTCCATACTAGGTACTTCAAATGGGTTGTTAGTACTGCACAGTCGGGCTAGTTGTTGCCAATCCCATGGCGTAATTATTTGAAAACCCGTAGTTTTTTTTCTTGTCCGTTCAATCATTGAGTAACTGCCATCCACCTCAAGATAAGTATGGCCTCGTGACAAAAACTTATGGCTTATTGTTTTAGGGTTTGGAAATCTTTTTAAAAGCCAAAAGTATGTCATAACCATTATCATATTTCTATTCTGGGACGGGCAGTTGTCAGACCAGATAGTGATCTCTTCGTGCTGTGGATTAACTTTTCCTAATGCCCATTCAATTATTCCAGAAGCCATTTCGTTAGCATCACGACTAGACTTTAACTCATCCCTCATAACACAGGATACTTTTTTAGTAGTGGCATTATACACGGTGTAGTTGTAGGTCCAAAGTTTTAAAGAGTAGAAACTTTGAGCGTTTATTAATACTTGGGTAAGTAGACATTTCTGTAAATCAACACAAATTATAACAGTGATTTTCTCATGTTCCACAGAGTACTCATAATCTTTTTTCTTTAAATCGTATTTTCTTGAGGATTCAGATAAGTGTTTGTTATACTCTTCTTGTAATTTTGATTTCTCTGCAGCATTTTCAGCATCACATATTTCAATTGGGAATGAGTCACAAGTATCGCATGTATCGTTATTCGTTGGCTTGAATGACAAATTATATTCGGAGTTGAAAATATCTATATATAGCCACTCCTTGGCAACTTCACTTTCCTCTAAATTTTTGGCATCACATTGGGATCGGCACAAGTTATACATTTTAGATAAATTTAAATGACTGCCTAAATATTTTCTCTCACTCTTTTCTCTTGAATAGTGAGACTCTTCGATAGGAAACTTACTAATATGTTCATACAAAATCTGGAATTCTTACGTGATGGTTATGTCTACCCCTCTCATCAATTGAAACAATTACACCAGATTTCCTTTTTCCGAGCGAAGTTGTTACAAATGTATGTGATATTGACAATGTGTTTAAGAAAAATATTTTACAGACTGTGACGATTTTCCCATTTACCTCAAAGCCATATTCTGTTGTGTGGTTTCTAGCATCACCTCGCCTACCTGATCTAGGTCTTTTTTGATTAATCAGTACTAATTTGAAATGTGACGCAACATATTGGCGTTTGCGATTTATGTCATTTGAGGAATTCCAAAAGAAAGAGTGTATAGATGACCTTGTTTCTGCATTGATGTTTTGAGAGCATTTTTAATAACATCCTTCTTTGCATGGATTTCCTAACATTTTGGCGCATATTATTTTGGTTTTCAATACATGTTCTTCTCCACTCGTAACTTTATGTGTCTGTACATTAATTTTCCAGTCTGCATCCTGCCTACGTCTTTTCATTCCTTTAGGTGTAGTCTCTCCTATTATTTGATCTTTATGGGTACCGCTGTTAGTATTTATTGACCTCGTCTCTGCTTCTTCATCGTCACTCTCTACTTCCTCGTAATTTGGATCTCGTATACTATCATCAGAATCTTCAAAATTGCGTATTCGCAAATTGGCAGGGTTTTGTCCGATTCGCGCTAAATCTTGGACGTTACTTGTTGACTTGATGACGATAAACTTAAGTCCATATCATTTTCGTTTCCTGAAAGTTTAAAGAAGGTTAGTTTCTTATAAAGGACAATCTTAGAAACTGTAATATTTTTTACTATTATTATCCTAATTTTTCTTAACTTGACTGACCTATTGCAACAACTGCAGGTTTGACGTTGAATACAACAGCTGTATCGGTAGAAGGGCATAGGTAAACATCGGATATAACTGTATTGTTAAAATTTCCATTACTACTTGCACTCATAACATTAGTTTGAAAAAAAGTGTTGTTTTTTTCCACCCTATATCTTACATCTGCAATTTCAAACATTAACCCTAGAATACTATCGTTATTGGATGATCGCTTAATACTATCGACACGTAAAATTTACGTATAATAAAAAAAAGGTCATGATGTTTATAGTATGTATTAACAATATTTTTTTTATACAAATCTAAAACATTAATGAAAATATAATCAAAACTAACAATATTTTTAGTAAAAAATAATAACAAAATAGCAGTTACAAATATTTTTTAAGCACAGCTAGGGCATATTTTAACTTGGTGCTCCCCACATATTGGTTTTTGGCATTTTAGACAGTATGTTGTAGTCATTCTCTTCTTAGCGGTAGCACATTTATGGCAGTATTTTCTAGGACCTTTATTACTATTTTCTGGTCCTTGAGCTTCCTTTTCCTCACATTTCTTTCCCAGGACATCCTCAATAATTTTTTTCAAGTCATTACTCATGTTATGTACCGTTTGCAATCGACTAGTCTGATGAGCCTCTGTTAGTTCTTTATGTAGCTCTAGCATATACATTTGCCTAGTTATTGGCTTTCCTCCTCGAGTAATAACATTGTGTGAGTAAATCACATAAGAGTTTATGCAGGCTATGTTTATCATATTATAAAAAATGCACATAGGCCACCTTTTGGTTTTTCGATTTGCACACATGTTTTGACACATCTGGTCAAAAGTGTCTACTGCTCCTTTAGTCGCATTATATGTGTGAATAATTTCTGGTTTCTTGGTATCTTTGTTAGTAGTTCCAGATGATGTGTGCATTGTAGATAGTAGTGTTACTATTTTATTAGCTTTTGGTTTGTAGGACACCAATGTACTATTGGAACTGTATGCGAATAATGATGTTCCTATCTGGCGGTTTTTATCAATTTCGACCAATGCTGGTGGGATGTGGGGCTTATTCTTCCGAATTGTTCCAACAATTGTCAAGTTATAAGGCCTAGAAATCAGTCTGTCAGCTAAAGGCACATTAGTGAACCAATTGTCCATTGTGACGTTTCGGTTCGTACCGTAAATCGGAGTAGTTAAAAGTTCAACAAAATAATCCGCCAAAGGACGCCCGTTAGTCTGAGTAGATTTGCCAACATATGGACTGGCATTAATAAGATATTTTGTAGAAACGTCACATAATAAAACCAATTTCAGTCCGTACTTCGCCGGCTTATTTGGAATGTACATCCGGAAAGGACAGTGGCCTCGAAATCCTACAAGTTGCTCGTCAATAGTGACATACGAACTGGGCTTATATTTTGTCCTACAAAGCTCAATAAATTCGTCCCAAACTTCAGATATGGGAGCAAACACAGTAACATTTCTTCTTTCGGCCCGAGTTTCCTTATTATCAAACCTTAGACAAGCAGTTAAAAAATCGAATCTTGATTTACTCATGGTTGCTCTGTAGCGTGTCCCACAATAGGAAGTATCAAACATCATTTTTGATGATAAATGGTTATCCTTCATAGCTGCAGCAAGTATATAAATTCCCAAGAGAGCTTTTAGTTCAACCAAATTTGTATCAGAAAAAGTTTTTGTTGACACTTTGTAATTTTTATTCGCTCTATTAATTTCTTGATTGGTGCATAAAACTATTTTATTTAGCATATCGTCCGAGAAAAATAATTGAAATATACGCAACGGATCTAAAATTTGCCTTACTTCAGCGACAGGACCCGGCCTTATGTGTACAATATTTTTTCCAGGAATTTTTCCTTCTACTTTGGCTTTAGAACTCCACTTATATCCATTTTTTCCTTCCAAAGTTTCAAAATTAGGTATCAAAATATGTTCTTGGGTTTCCTGAGGGGTTTCTTTGAGTTGCTAAAAATAATTATATAGGTAAGTAAATTGTTTTATTTTAGTAGGTTTGCATAACTTACTACTTCTTGAGATTGTAATGTAGAAGCTACTAGTTCGCCAGAATCATAAGATGCTTGTCTTGGCTTCTTTTTAGGTATTAGAGATTCTTCGGGTACCTTAGGAGGTTTTTTGAGATGCTAAAAATAATAATAGGTTGGTAAATTGTGCTATTTTTTAACATTATAAAACTTACTACTGCTTCCTGAGAGTCTGATGTTGATGCAACTGGATCTTCAGAAACAGCAAGTGCCATTTTTACTCCCTTTTTAATTAATGGAGGTTTACTGAACTTTTTAGGTTCCCAAAGTTTTCTCAAACAGGTTTCCAAAGCTTCTTCTGGATCCTCCTCTTCGGGCAAATAATCTGGGTCGCACAGACTATCATCAGATTCACTATCTGTAAATTTTTCTTCGATCTCAATATTATCTTCTACTTCACTATCACCACTTTCATATAAGAGTTGTTCAAGTTCGGCATCTGTTAGTCCTTTTCTACTCATTTTCACAATATAAAATAACCGTACAATACTATCGATACGTCAGACTTACGTATTAAAATTTATCTTTTAATACTATCGACACGTAAATTTGACGTGCAGAGATTAAGATTATGGTACGGCATGCACACTACCACTTGGAAAATTGTACTAATCTGTGCAGAACATCTGGAATACATTATAAAGAGAGCACTGCTAGCGGCTGGAGTGGGAATTCGAATGGGCGGGGTTGCTGCAGAAGAGTTTTTGCACAAATACGTAATTTTTACGTATGATAGTATTCTAGGGTTAAAGAGGTAATTAAAACAGCTACTAAAAACTCTGTGCAGTAAAACATTGTCTCCACTCTCAATTATGATGTGTAATTTTTAGCCCAATACCAGCTAATAATTGGCTTTCCCCATTAGTAAACAACCAAATTTTTGCCAAAAAAACTAAATAAATGTGTGTGAGTTACTTTGGTGTTAGTACTGTTCATGATTGAATACACTTCTTGTACTTATCGAATTGGACGGTGTAAATGAAAAACAATCTGGTACAAACACTTTTACTTGGTATCGATAAATATTAATAATAATAATAATATATGTTTATTTCACAACAAAACGGAAATTTACAAACTATAAAATTTAACTAACATTTTTGATGTAGAAGTAAACAATTAATCACTGAAGCTGAGAGTAACTAGGTTACCAACAACTTGTGTGTGATATAATAAATAGATACAGTAAAATTAAATTATAAAGATACAATTAAGTAAATATTATTTTTAGTATTGACGGTGTCAGTATAATAATAATGATCAATTCGGTATAGTATTAACAAATTTAGTAATATTGACCAGTTCAGTATATATAGTGAGTCGGGTAGGTAGATAAACATTAATCCGCAACACATACATGCACATATATTCGCACACACATACAACCACATATTTTTATTTTTATATCTTGTTTATTATATTTTGGAGAAAATCTCTATTTTTTGATAATATCCATCTTTTTATTTCACATTTAAAGCTCTTATATCCTCCAATGTTTTGTAGTTCTACAGGTACTCGACTTAAAATTTTTGGGCCCAAGTAATCAAAGCAGTGTTGTCCAATAGTTTTTTCTCTTTTAGGTAAATTGTATGTGGTCTGTTTATGCCTAGTATCATGAGTGTGTTCAAGACGTTCTAATATATGTTTATTTCGTTTCAGGTAGGGCAGTATTTTAAGGCAGTATAATTGCCTTGAATCCATAACTTGGCTCATCACAAATAACTCATCACTTGGAAACCTGATACTCTTTTGGTTAATAATTCGTAATATCCACCTTGGTAGTACATTTACATTTTCAATGTGGCAATCATATAGTCCACCCCAACCAGAGATGCCATAGCTCAGCTGTGACTGCACTAACGAAAAGTACAACATTTTCAAGTGGGGTATATCTAAGATGTCTCTCAAGTACTTAAACCTTGACATTAATCCTCTTAGTTTGTAAGCAATATTTTTTGTTTGCAGATCCCATTTTAGATGACGATCAATGATAATTCCAATATATTTAATCCTATCTACTTCTGTAATTTTAGTACTCATGTCAATATCCAAATATCCGAGATTTGGTAGACCTGTCTGGTATGATGTGAAATGGATATATTTTGTTTTTTCTACATTTAGTGTTAGTTCATTGGATTGAAAGCAGCTTTTTATTTTTTTAAAAGCGTTTTCAGCTTGTGTTTCGACTTGAGTCCAAGTAGGAGCGGTAAAAAGGATGGCAGTATCATTGGCGAAGCTAATAATATTGCCCCTTATGTCAGGAAAAGTAGGCTATTTATATAGAAATTGAATAGCAGCGGGCCCAGTACAGAGCCTTGTGGCACGCCATAGGTAACATTTCTAGCCTCGCTTATGCAATTGTCGATGGTTACATATTGTTTTCGCTCACTCAAATAACTCTCCAGCAGCTTATAAGTTTATCCACGCACACCGTAGAATTTCAATTTGTTTAATAATTTTTTATGATTAACGGTATCAAAAGCCTTAGAGAGGTCCACAAAGATGCAACCTGCAGGGAATTTTTTATCTAAGGAATTGTATAGCGTTTCTAGTAATGAGCATATTGCATCATCCGTGAATTTTCCATCTCTAAAGCCATACTGATTTTCAGAAATAATGTTATGCTTATTGAAGAATTTAGCTAGCCTACATTTTCAGATCTTTTCAAAAATTTTGGCAGATAATTCACTATTTTAGATATATCACCGTTTTTAAAAATAGGCTTCATTAACCCTGTTTTCAGCGTCTTAGGAAATATTCCCGAACTAAAGCATTTGTTTATCATATAGGTAAGTGGAGTAGCTATTTCATGTTTTATTTCTTTCAAAGTTTCCGATTTAATGCCGTCTAGTCCTGGTGACTTTTTATTTTTTAACGAATTTATAGTATGTTTCACTTCAGCTTCATCTGTGGGTTACAAATACATAGTTGTGTCTAGAGTTTGTATATTCTCAGCATAATTTTGGGAGGAGGGTATCGTTCGGGCATAATTTTTCCCCAAATCACTGAAAAAATTATTAAATGCATTGGCTATATCTTTGGTGCCATTAATTAGTTGACTTTATTCATTTAAAATGTTATCTATTTTACTTTCAGATTTGGATTTGCCACATATATCAGTTACACATTTCCATAGTGCTGCAGATGAATTGGAGTTTTTATTGATAAGTTATTAGAATAAGTCTTCTTTGCATTTTTTATGAGTATTTATAATTTGTTTTTATAGTCATGATATTTTTTATTTAAGAGTATGTCATTAGGGGTACTTTTAAGTTTTTTATAGATTTTGTTTTTTTCGTTTATAGATTTTAGTAAACCCGCAGTAATGCATGGTTTTTTAACCTTTTTAATTTTCGATCTTTTTACAATACTTGTACATTCTTCGATATTTTGCTGTAAGATAGAAAGGAATTGATCTCTACATTCATTCACCCCAGTAATCTTGTATATATATATATATATATATATATATATATATATATATATATTTTGCCAATTTTTATTTCGCAACTGTTCTGTTAACTTTGGATAATTAATAAATTTTTTAGGTTGATTTTCGTTTTTTGTTTCATATATCTCTTTAAAAGTGCTATAGGGAGATGGTCAGTTATTCCGTAGTCAAAAATAAATGATTTAATATTATTATTTTCATGATTTAAATTTTTTACATAAATGTGGTCTAGGCAAGTTTTGTGCTTATGGGTCTTGTTATTTGATTAATGTAAGAGACAAAATCCAATGATTCTAGGGTATTTTTATATTGTTCAACGTGATCGACATCTGATAAAAGATCAATAATAATGTCACCCATCAGTATATGAATTTAAGATTCCTTTCCTTTTTTATTATTTAAATAACTATTGAGGTTCGTACTAAAGATTTTAGGACATATAATAGGTGATTTATACAATGCGGTTATGTGAACAGTTTCATTTCTTAATTAAATTTCAAATTCTATTGCTTTAGTTTCAGAAATTTTGACAATTTTGTAAAAATGTGTTAGTTCATTATTTACATACAAAACTACTCCGTCGCATTTATTATAGTCCCCATCATTATAAATTAAGTGATATCCATTTATATTAAAAATACTTACATCTTTCTGTCTAATCGTTTCTGTCAATGCAATCAAATCAAAGTGTCGGCCTGCTAGTTTAGAAAAAGCAAAAATTCATCTGAATTTTTTTGGATACTTATGATATTCATATTTAGTACTGAGATTTGACCTTTTTTGCAATTTCTATATGTACCAAAATCCGATATCGAATTTATTACTTGCGCCTCGATTTCCTTGTTCTCATACCGACTTAGATACAAATCCATTTGTTATGATTTATATTCGCACAATGACATTAGAAGATATAACAACTTTTTTTGTTTACAGTCACTTTAAAGGAACGAGAGAAAGAAAAGTTAGTTTCTAGTATCTAGAATTTAACAAACATTGCAATGACATGAACACAAACAATTCAGAATTTATAAGGAAAAGAAAAACGTAATTGTTCTTATAGGATGAATAAATAAAAATAATTAAGCATCTTCGGCTTATTTTACTATCGGCTACATCAACAACGTGTCGACACACGTATTTTATTCCGAAGCCATTGTTCATCGTGCGCATTGCTAACGTATTTTTGACGGCTTGCCTTCTCAAATGTGGCATTGCCACATCAAAATAAAAGCATAATATTCTTTGCAAAAATATGAAGTATGCTTTCCGAACAAGTACCAACCTTTTGTAATGCTAAAAGGTTTTATTTGCAGTACAGCAGTATCCTCAGAGTTTAATTCAATAATATTATTTTTTTCTTGCTGATCAAGGTTCGCAACAAAGCTGACGTTTTCTTTTCTCAAAATTAAAACAGATTAATAAAAAATAAATTTTATTTTCCAAAAAATAAAAAAAGTTTGTTTACTTACCCTCGTCGGTGCTGTTAATCAGATTATTTGGTTCGAAAGCACCAATAATGAATTTTCCAACATGATCTTGATCCGTCTCAGATATGTTATTTAAGGCAGTTGGTTGGAATAGTTCATTCAACGTTAAGGCGTTATCGCCAATGACCTCTAAAAAAATTGTCCAGGAATATTTTTGAAAATATCAAGTAGCAGTATTAAGTCCCTGTGGACTTAATACTATACAATTATTAAGACACTTTTGCTGTTACATAATGCTAAAAATGTGTGTTTATTCATCAATAATAGTATACAAAGACATAGAACATAAATCCCATGATAATTTTTGCATGCAAAATATTTTAGCACTTTATAGAACATAGTTTTGAGGTTACCTTACCAGTAATATCTGAACGTTAATTATTGTTTTTAGACGTTGATGGTTGGTCTTTGAACATTTCCAAAATTTTTGTTGGTCGAGCCGAAACATCAAAACCGACTAAATGATTCCACTACAACACTATGCACAGTTTACTGTTCACTAAGCGGACTTAACACTGACTTGGGGATTTTACTGGACTTAATATACTAGATGATAAAACAGAATCTTGTAAAAGGTTAAAAATATAGTTTTATTTCAGACGATGATGTGACTTAATATTGTTTTGAATTTTCTAACTCTGTTGTTTATTTACGTAGGACTTGGTACAATATCGTATTTAAAAGAGGACTAATATTAACCTAACTTGAGCAAAAACGCTTTTTATCAAAAATGGACTCATTACACTTTTATTTTGGGGTAGAGACATATATTCTGGTTGTTATTACTTAATTTCTTTAGCTTAGCAATTTTGTGTGAAGTTTTATTTTAATTTGGTTTATTCATGTTTATTTTAATGTTTTCAAGTATCTATAGGTTATAGGAAAATTATTAAGAGAGTGTGTTGGAAAATACCTACAACTATTATTCAGTCGAGTTTAACTCGATATTTTAGTTGGCGGTTGCTAATAAAGTGGTTGATAATTTAATTTTGTCAGAATAAATAATGGGAATTGTCAGTTTTAGTTAATTGTATTTCAATACGTTTTTCCTCCTATGTAAATATGAGTTTGTGTTGTCAACTGTAATAGAATCATCTAAAACTGATCTAGAGTCTTTTATTCATCTCCCATCATACAAAATCGCCTACCTCTAATTTTTTGCATAGAGTCTCAAAATTATGTACTTTCCCTAATGGTAAAATGAAAATATATGACGCCATTACACTGGCTTTCTAAAAGCGCGAGAGCAATAGAGTAAATAGCAAGATCTGTATCTACAGTGCTTACGATATTTTGATATTAAGCCGGCGACACATTTGCGGCTGCGGTTGCGATTGCAACCACGCGGTCACAACCGCTATAACGTTCACACATACAAGCATACACCTTGTCATACCGAGTCCGTCAGTCCAATAATGAACATGGATATGATAGAAAAGGTTGCTATAATTTATGCTCAAATTAAGAAATCGAAGCGAAAAAAGGAGGTACTGGGTCCATCCTTTACACAAACCGCGCTTGACGAATGGTCAATTTCATTGTCTTTTCCTACGGTTGAGAGAATATCATGAAAAGTTTTCTAACTACTACAGAATGAGCATCACATCTTTCGACGAATTAGTGACGTTGATGCAACCCCACTTGCAAAAATCAAATAGACACTTCAGAGATTGCATCTCCGTGGAAGAGAGATTAACAGTCACTATAAGGTAAGAAAATAAATTTTATTTTATTCTTGGTAAATAAACAATGTTAAATTCTACAAATCTCAGATTTAACTCAAGTCGGACGAGTGTGAATCAGTGGGTGAAAGAACAGACTGTACTGTATGAGATGAATATGGGTTTGATTGTGATGAGTCAATGGAGAATGATGTGGAAGGAAAGGTTTGGTGATAAACTGGCTGAGAAATAGGGGTATTATATGAAGCAGTTCAGAACTGATTATTAAAAGAGGACTGAGATGTTGTACTCGTATACCTTTGGAGAAGGTGCATCATTTTTATCCTAAACAAAAGTTTCTGTTGTTCTCTTAACGTTTTAACTGTTGGTAACAGAGATTTGAAAAAGTTTAAGTCGTCGTCTTCGATTCCAGATGGTGGTTGCTTATTTTTTAGAAGTGACAACAGTTTGTCTTCAAATGATTTTTTTTGTAAGGGATTGCTGGTCGGTTGATAAATGGTGTGGACCTTTCCGGAACGTCTCCGGTTTCTTCTGTATTTTGCAATACACTTTTTTAATGGGAAGAAGTACGATTGCAACGATCGTTAAAGAATGTTGTCTTGTATTGTCGACTGTTTTACAACCACTAGAAATGCCCAAACCTACCGTTGAATTATGAGAAAATATAGCAGAACAGTTTGATCAGAGAGCCAATTTTCCTCACTGCCTTGGAGCAGTTGACGGAAAACATATTCGTATAATGTCACCACAACATAGTGGGACGACATTTTTTAATTGTAAAAAATACTTTTTCCTTCAAACGTCAGTAAATCTGTCGCCGACTGTGTAGGCGACCGTAAAGTTTCATTTTTCCTCCGCCGGAGCTTTAGTTTTCACTTTCCCGTCAGCGGAGGGAAAAGTGTTATCATAGCAACATATATGGAAACGCAGCTGGAGACGCAATAATTGTAAAATTAATATTGTTGACAGTGGCCACTGACAGCTTTATGTTATATTACTATAGCAACAACCTGTGCCTACTCACCGGCACCGGTCTAAACCGTCTTGCGAACCTAATTATGTTTAGAAATTATTACTATCAAAAAGAGACGTTTTCGCGTTAACTTGTCGACATTTGAAAAAAAAGCAGCATATTTTATTTGGAGGAAAAGTTACTTTTCATGACTTGCTGTCTATTACCAGCCTCACTCCGTTTGACTGTTAAATACGAGCGCGTCATGAAAATATATATATAAAATAATATACTATTTTCTTCGGACGTCAGTAAATTTGTCATTTTTCGACTGTATAGGCGACCGTAAAGTTTCATTTTTCCTCCGCTGGAGCTTTAGTTTTCACTTTCCCGCCAGCGGAGGGAAAAGTGTTATCATAGCAACATAGTGTAATAAACACGAGATATGACATAGAAAATCTTAAGAACGCCCTATATAGACAATTTTTTTCAATTCGAAATAACTAATAACTGTTGACCACAACGAAAGAATTGATACAAACAAAATATGTTATTGCAAGGTTAACAAAACATTACAGATGACGATTGTGTCATGATTTGTTTACCAGTACGCTACAAATTAAAAAATAATGATATAGGAAACTTACCTTCACACAAGGTAAAATTTAGAATAAATAACGAGAAAATTTGAATCAAAAGTGGGAGAGAATGTATCTCTCCCGAAGAGGCCATTCTAAGTACTGATGCACCCTTCACCCCCAACAGTAATAGTGTGCAGTTTGTGACTAGTGATATTCCAAAACGTAACTTTTTAATGTACAATTATTTTATCATATTTTTTATTGATCTTTTGTATTATATTTCCTTTGACTTAACCGGGTGTCCCAAAAAAGGTAAGGGACCCCACAGTTCTTTTTCGGTCATATCTAGTGTATCATATATATCGGCGCCCCTCATCTACTGGTAGAATCTGAACAGTTATAGGTATTTATCTTATGTTCAGGGACCATTTCCCTATATATTTTTTCTGATTATTTGAAATAACACACAGATAGTTATATTGTATCCGGGATCATATTTAGTCCTATCTTTGTTTTGATTATTTGCAATAGCGCACAGATATTTATATTGTACCAGGGATCATAGTTAGTCCTATCTTGGAGTTCTGATTATTTGAAATAGCGCACAGATATTTATATTTTACCAGGGATCATATTTAGTCCTACCTTAATGTATCAACTGATAACTTTTTCAGACATATTACCGGACATCCAGATACCGGACACATCATAATTAAATCTTCTGAATTTCATTGATATAGATTGTATTCTATTTTTTTTTCCCTTAGAAAAACGTAATTAAACTTCAAAATATGGGATATAAATTTATCTTTTTTTTTATTATATTGTACCAGTTAACTAAATTTCACAGGATTCGTATTCCAGAAACTTTGGCAATATAGATATAGGGTTTACAGGAATTCGTATTTGATCCGATTCATAAAGTTTCATTTGATTTCTATTTATTGCCTTAATTTTTGAGAAGGATATCCAACATAATTATCGCTAAATTTGTATAGGGTACCATACTTATTTAGGTTAAGTACCAAAAAGACATTCCGCTTGTTACTTTGTTATTTTTTATTTATCTATTTTATATCACGTAGACTATCCAAAAATCAGGAGAAAGCCGTGTATATTATATTTATTCGATTGCCAAAACTTTCGTATATGGTTTTAATATTTCTTTTGTAATATATGCTTGTACATATTTAACCTTTCAGTTTATTTCCTTAACCTCAACCCTCACCTCTCCCGTACCAGCCAAATAGGACGGGCCGACTCGACCTGCACTAAGAACTCGGGCTTGGCACACTGTATAAGCCCAAGGGGCCTCACGACGACCTTGATCGCATAAAACAGGAACCGCCTTTCCCCCGAGGTAATCCCGCAGGGAGATTTCTGGTTCTACATTTTGTGCCGCAAGGCACTGGTGACAGCACGCTGCAACGATTTTGTTCTTTGGATAGGAGAGTACAGTAGGGCATTCCGTTCTCTACCGACAGGAAAAAAAGCAACCCGAAGGATTGCCGATCCCCTTACACTGGTGGTGGATAGGGATTAGTTCCGACTCGATTACCTTTACCAGGATAATACCGGTCGGTGGTCATCAAAAGAACAAATACAAACATGGGAAAGAATTAAGAAATATTACACGAGAACCAAGAAGTATTACACTGGTGACAGCGGTGGGATAAAACCATTTTCTCTCGGAGGGGTAATAGCTGTTGACTGGAACCACATCCCATGAGTGGTAACAAGCGGTTCAGCAGCCATACCCAGGAGGGAAAACAATGGTTCACCACCAGGGTCTAGTATAGCGCAACATAGAGCCTTCGGGACCACAGCTTCTGCTAGATCAAGACTAGTGTGCGTGGTGAAGAGCCACATCCTGCACGAGGTGTCACTGCTGACCCAAAACACACTGGATCTAGACCAGAGAAGGTCGAAAAACAATCCTACTCAGCAACACCGGCTGAGTTGATCATTGCTTCACCGTAATAATATGGATAATACCGATCCTATTTATTACACTGGTGACAGCAATAACTACAAGGCGAACATGCCAAACGGCGTAAGGTGAAATACTTTAGTCAACACAGAGTGACACGGAGTTTTTCTAACCAGGGTCTAGTAATTGCGCAACATATAGCTTCCACTACATCAAGATCAGTGTGCGTGATGGAAAATCACACCCTGCTCAGCATGTAGCAAAACACACTGAATCTAGACCAGACAAGGTCGAAAAATAATCCTACTCAGCAACATCGGCTGAGTTGATCACTGCTTCACCATAAGAATGTAATAATATGGATAATACCGATCTATTTATTACATTCAGAATTAAGAATTATTACACTGGTGACAGCGGTGGTCCAGATACTGAATCCGTACGACAGGGGGTTACAAGAGGGGAAGTTCTAGAAATAATCCTTTTTTTTTGTAAACTATCCATTTCAGGCACCTAAGTAATTTCGATTGTGATAAACAAAATAGATAAGGGACGCTAGGAAATAAAACAAAATGCCGTCAGAGTCCACAGGGGATTCGAGTAATATGCCAGCAGCACAAGAATACCACAGGCACCACCACTAGGGGTGATCGCCTCAACTCTAACAGACTTTACAGGTAAAGATGCAGCCAAATATATAGAAAAGTTGGAACTAAGGGCCAAACTTGACAGATGGTCAGTAACAGAAACAGTGACACTACTGAAATTCAAACAAGCGGGCGCAGCCCACGATTTCTTCAAAGCCGACCCAAGATTAGACGCAGCCGAATTTGAGGAAAAAATACTTAGGAAATTCGTCCCAAGGAAATCGATCGCTGACTGGTGGATGCAGCTAGTCCAATGCTACCCGAGGCACGACGAAGACGTTGCAGCTTTCTGCACAAGACTACGACTAATAGGGAACAAAATATTGGAGGAAGACAAAAAAGGAACAAACTGAGAATAGATACCGAACATCCAAAGGGAACATAACGCGGTACTGTTGAATCAATTCAAAGCTGGGCTAAGAAAGGATCTTCTCAGAGAAGTAGGATTTTACATACTACATAAAGATGACCTCAATTTAGAAGAAGCAAAGGAGATAGTAAACTGCCAAGAAACGGCAGCCACAATGATGAGCGTAAGGAACAACGGTCACAGAGTCGCTTCTACGAATGTGCAACGGAGTTGCACAGCATGTGGGAAATCGGGACATGAAACGGAGGAATGTAGACATAGCGCAAAATGTATGTACTGTAGCAGACGAGGCCACTGAACATCAAAGTGCAGAACAAGAGAAGCGGAAGAAGAAAAAAAATGTCAAATATGTAGAAAACAGGGAAACTGGGCAGCATACTGCAGAAACAAAGAAAACAAGGAATCAACCACAGATATAAATGTATGCCACTACTCCGGAAAACAAGGCCACTGGGTCAAGGACTGCAGAAAGAGAAGGATCAATGAAGAAACAATGGAATACAAAGAAATGGAATCAATAAAGAAGAATCAGAACTCAACTAAATAACTACGGGGAATACAGCGGACAAATGAACTCCAGAGGAAAGAATTGGAACAGAGAAGTATCACAGACACACAAACAACACCATGTCGGACAAAGGCTCCAAACAGGAGAGAACAGGGGATGACACTCCACAGAGAGAAGACAAACAAACAAGGAAGACGGAAGAAAACATTTTAACTAACAAGGACCAGCGTTACTCCCCAAACAAGTGGTCAAGCAGAAACTAGGGGAACTTGGACTCACAAAAGCAAAGACAGAAATCAAAAGGCAACACAAAAGGAAAACAAAGAAGAAGACAAGAAAAACCAGGTAAAACAATGCATCATAACGGACCGACGATAAGTAAAAGCGAAGAACTCCCGTATATAGTACTCTTAAGAATAAACGGTAAAATCGAACCTTGTATGATATACACAGGCGGATCATACTCTCTAATAAGTAAATGAATAATAGCAGACAAGGAATTAGACACGCGGATCACGGATCAATTAACCTTAAAAGGCATAACGGGACACACAATCCACCTCTACGGTTCGACACAAATAGCCATAGCGACAACAGAAATTGACTATAATATCTACACCTAAATAATCGCAGCCGAGGACGGTATAATGGGAGACACAGCAGTATTACTAGGAAGAGATTTTCTAGAAGAACAGGAGGCAACAATCTCATACAGAGGAAACCAACATTGGAAATATGGGGAAGGAAAATACCGCTAATGAACCCAACACAAATCAGAGATTCGCTAAATAACTGTAGACAAGTACAGACAGAAACATACGGAAAAATAACGGCGAAAAGGGAACAAGAAAACCCTAGAAAGAAAGACACGTGGCAGAAATGGCTAAAAATAGTGGAATCAATGTACAGACAAGAAGAAACCAAACCAGGAACAGGCATAAATAGTTCGGTAGGAAAAATAAAAGAAACTACAGGCAGGGATAAAACAGGAGAAAGAGAAACTACATACACAAACCAAAAATCCATTATTGACGAAAAAGGGCGCACAGACACAGAACAAAAAGAGGAAAACGGAAGAAATGAAACAACCGAAGTTATCAGGAATAGCAGAGATGAAACAGAATGCACAAGGACCTGCACAGATATATACACAGAGGATAGTTTGACCATACCAGTGCTAACTGAGGTTCACACAATCGGGACCCTGAAACATAATATAAAAGGAAATACAGTCGTATGCGAAACTCATGAAAACGGACAACATACAATCAGATTGGCAAACAGCATAACAAAAAAACAAAGACAAATTCCCGTAAGAATAATCAATACATCGGAGCAGGAAATCAATCTCACAAAAGGCACTAAGCTAGGGAAAGCCTACGAATGCTCAGAAGAGAAATGACTAAAAACTAATATACAGGACACAATCGGAAAATTCGACATTAAAACATAACTTCGAATTAAACCACATTGACACACTAAGCAAAGAAGAACTAGTGAAGCTAATACAAAAATACCACCATCTATTTACAGATGACGACGAAACTCTGACTAGCACCACAAAAGTCAAACACCACATAACTCTGGAACCAGGCTCTCAACCAATATGCAAGGCTCCATATAGGATACCTTACCATCAACGAGAGACACTGCAAAAAGAAATCGATAGGCACTAGCATCCAAGGTAATCAGAGCATCCTTCAGCCCATGGTCAGCACCGGTAGTATTAGTAGTAAAGCAGACCCCGGAAGGAGAAAAAAAAGTAAGAATGTGTATAGATTATGGAGCACTGAACGCAGTAATCAAGAAAGAATACTACCCGCTACCAAACGTATCAGACCTACTTTAAGGATACAAAACGGGAGGCGAAACGTTATTTCCAGTAATCGACGTAGCTGAAGCATACCACCAAGTAGACATGAAAGAAGAAGACATCCCGTTAACAGGATTCAGCACATACCAAGGTCACTACGAATACACCAAAATGCCGTTCGGATTAGTAAACGCACCATCAACGTTCCAGAGATTCATGAATGCCACCTTGAGAGGGTTAACAGGAATAAAATGTATGGTATATCTAGATGATATCATCATATTTAATTACACGGGAAGCAGGGATCATTTAGAGAAATTAGAGGAGGTAATCGAAAGACTATCAGAAGCCAACTTTAAACTAAAACCGACAAAATGCGAATTCATGCTAGTGAAAGTAAAATATCTAGGACACATTATCTCAAAAGAGGGAATAGCTCCAGACCCACAAAAACTGGAGGCGGTGTACAAATATGCCCTACCAAAGAATGTAAGAGGAGTAATAGGATTTCTAGGTTAAGTAAACTGGTACAGACGCTTCATACCAAATATAACAGAAATAGCAGCACCATTAGTAAACTTAACGAAAAAGGATACACCGTTTAAAATCTCGGAAGACGTAATAACGGCAATGAACCAATTAAAAACATCACTGACCTAAGATAAAGTACTAATATTCCCCGATTTCACCAAACCCTTCCTACTATCAACAGACGCATCGAACATAGGCGTAGGAACAATATTGAGTCAAATAAGGAATGGCAGAGAAAGACCAATAGCATGTGCGAGCAGAACACTGAACAAAGCAGAAACCAACTACTGAACTACAGGAAAAGAATTGCTAGGCGTTATTATTGGAATTAAAACCTTCAGATGTTACAGTTACGGATCAAAATTCACCATAATAACAGACCATAGAGCACTAAAATGGGTACTGACCTTAAAAAACCCAAACTCTAGGCTAACACTATGGGCCTTAACACTGGCCGAATACGACTTCGAAGTAATACACAGAATGGGAAGAAGACACGGAAACGCGGATGCACTGAGCAGAATGTACGACAAAACATGCAACTACATAGAAACCACATACGAAGACTACTTACAATATATTGCGGAAAACGACCTACCAGGGAAGGACAAAATAAGAAGGAAAGAAGGAGACCTATATTCCCTCCAAGACGGAGAATCAATAGCCCTCCTAATACCAAAGAACAGACCCAATCAGGAACCACTAATAAAGAGGATAGAAAAGATATACACTCTACCGGATATCTCACAAGAACAAATAAAATCGGTCAAAGTATAGGACACATTAGACACGAAATTCTACTTAACATTAAATAGAACATCAGTCAAAGAAGAAACATCATACGAAATAATGTGGAATATTATCCAAAAGTTGAAAAAACAATGCGAAGAGAACGCGGAAAAAGGCATAACCTTCATAACCAGTCAAGAACAAATTCCAGGACTAAGCTGGGACGAAATCACAAAGATGATACAATTCACATTTTACGGGTCAACCACCAAAGTAAGCATACTAAAACCGATCCCAACCAAAGACACAGGAAAATTCCAAATAATCGAGGCAGACGAAGAATGGGAACCGCTCTGGGACAAAGAATTACTGAAAAAAGAGCAAAAACGCGACGATTTCTGCAACAGCACATAACAACAACTAAACAAAGAGGATGAAACGAAGCAAAAATATTACATCTACAAAGAAGGGCTCCTATACAGACAAGATCAAGAAGACAACGGGGACCAACTAGTAATACCTAGAGAATATATCACCAAAGTTATAGAAGATTTTCACGACTCACCAATTCATTGTCACCAAGAACAACAAAAGACGCTATTGGCAATAAAAAGATGTTGCTTCTGGCCAACGATGAGAACGGATATAATAAACTACTGTAAACGCTGCGACGCATGCAACAGACGAAAGACCTCACCACACTTTAGAAAGGCACCACTCCAAAGATTCACAAAGTTCACAGAGCCTTGGGAAATAACGTCAATGGACATAGTAGGCCCACTACCCACGTCAAACAAAGGAAACAAGTACCTGCTAACATTTCAAGGTCATTTTACTAAATACTGCGAAGCAATTCCGATACCGGATCAGAAAGCAGATACAGTAGCAAGAGCTTTTGTAGAACAAATAATATGCAGGCACGGAACAGCCCAGAAATTGTTAACAGACAGTGGAACCAATTTTATGTCAGAACTAATGAGGGAGACATGCAAACTACTAAACATAAAAAGAATACACACAGCGAGCTACGCACCAACCACCAATGGGCGAATAGAAAGACTACACAGAGTACTAAAAGATATGTTAGCACATTACATATGTACTAATGGCATATCGGGGAAGCATACACACATCAACAGGATACAGCTCGTACTTCCTGCTACATGGGAAAGATCAAGCAATACCGTTCGACAATTTTATCAAGCCAAGGAGACTGAAATACAACTTATACGATAACTACGTGTCAGAGCTAGAGGCGAGACTTAACCAAATATACACAAGAGCACTAGAGATCACCGAAAAGGCAAAAGACTAAAGGATAAATAGATACAACGAAAAAACCGCCCTAAGAGAGATTAAACCAGGAGTCCTAGTTTACCTACTAGACATAAGTAACACACCAGGAATATCCAAAAAACTTCAAAACCGATGGACAGGACCATTCGAAATAAGAAACAAAGTAGGACCAGTCACCTACCAAATCGCGTCAAATAAAGGGAAAAAAGTACATGTTGTCCACAATATTAGATTAAAAACATACTATGGCAAACTGAACGATGATCAACACGAGATTATAGAGACGACAACGACTCAGAATAAGGAAGTCACAGCATACGAACAGGAAGAACCACAAGAAGAGAACAGCGACGACATAAACACAGGGAAACTAGCAGCATTACCACTATGGTCAACGGAGAAAATAACACAACCGCCCAGGGAAAAGACACTAACCCAAACAAAACAACAAAAATATAAACCGAGCGGAAGGCTCCCAGTCTCACTAAGACCCCCACCGGAAATTCGAAGGTCAGCCAGGATAAGAAATCGGATTCCGAGCGCACCCAACTACATGAATATGACATGGGCACAAGCTTCACAATTATACAGGAACAAGACGAAACTAACCAAACACTACCATATATCATACAAAATCAGGCGAAAATATCCCATAAACATACAACAAATACATCCGCTTAATCACTCAGTTGGTTCACACACACCGAGGTCACACTAGAATCGAATTTCGTTTTAAAAGTAGATAAACCCTACGATAAATTAATACACATATATATACACCAATAAATAACAATAAGTTCTAAGGTATAAAATAGGTAAATCAGATTAAATAACACAAATTCAGTCATATTCCATAATGGCTACAATAAGTATATTGTTCACTTAGAAGAATAAAACAAGGAAATCATTTTTTTTTCATTAATCAACACACAAAACACTGACATTACATAAAGCAAGGTCAAAGAAGTAAACAACCGTAGTCAAACAATGCAACGCTTGCAAAATAAATCCAAGGTATTTTTAGATTCCATTTCGGTAAATACAAGGTGAACAAATAAGTTACATTTTAGTCACCAACTAGAAATATAAAAACAGACAATAGTCTTACACTAGGAACTCAATTGACAGTCCTAAATGATTGTACAGTTCGGTCAATTGAGAAAAATAAACAAAGGGCAACAACGCAAATGTAGCTTTAACGGGGGAAGATAAAACATCATAACTGTAATAAATAATCATTATGCTTTGAAAATATGTGAACAATGAATGTAAACGAATGTAATTATTGATAATTGTAGAGAACTGTAAGTGCACGACCTTGGAACGACACAGCGCCCTCCTGACCTGGGTAACACTAGTTATGTGCGGGCTTCAAACAGCAATTACGTTAATTGCCTACGACTGTTCGAACCCCAATACAAACATCACAGTGATCTCCCTAAAAGACGTACAAAAGTGCCCGGAACCCGAGACGACGTACGCGAGTGAAAGCAGGTACATTCAATTAATTCAACGCAACGGAATCAAACTACAAAAAGTATGGTCATGCCTAGTAGAAGTAACCAGACTCATGTTTCACTGCGGGATGCACAGCCACACATCCGTAGTCAACGAAGGGCTGTTCACCTACATACATAAATTGGGAACAGAAGAATGCAGAGCCATGAATAGATACAAAACAATACAACTGTATCAACAGACAATCGACAATATAATCATGAATGGGACAACAACAGCATCAATCAAAATAGGCGGGACTTTAGATAACACCGGAACTTGCAAGGGGACCTCCTACCAAGAGAATGGAAGAAGTTGGAACGACGTGGTAATAATAGCCGCAGTCAAAATAACAACAAGAGATTATCTAGCCAGGGTGACTCTCGACACAAACGAAATCCATCTAAAAGAAGGCATAACATGCAAATTTACAAATGGGTATTGTTTCGACACGACCACGGGCGACGCAACCTGGACCAGTTACGAGCCAACCACGTGTGTAGATCACCTAAGCCAGCTATACAAAGACATGGGAAACAAACACAAGAAAAACTGAAAGTCATAGAAGAAAAAGACAAAGTTTTCGCCTTAACACTACAGAAGAGAAACCTACTATGCGGTATCGAAGTTTAGCAAACAGAGCACCCAAGAATTGTCATGGCCCTTGAAAACAACCAAAACCTTCAACCGACAATGCCAATTCTACCCCAAAACGTCGATCTCATGAACTACGTAAATAGCAAACTTTTGTATATAGAGCAAGCATGCAAACGTGACGTAAGCATGCTATATACAGATACAATACATAGAAGATGCATAATAAAGAGAGACGTACTAAAAAACAGACTAATAATGGCTCATACACTACTAAACGCAGTTAACGAACCTGGTCATATAGGCAGAGTTCTAGGCGAAGTACTATACATAGTGAAGTGTACACCAGCCACAGTTAACCTAAGAAGGACCGAATAATGCTACAACGAGTTACCAATCGAAGTTAACAACGAAACAAAATTCATGGCCCCACTAACCAGAATAATCCAAAACCACGCAGAAGAAATAGACTGTGACAACATGATACCACCACTATACTACATAGAAGATCAATGGTTAGACTTAAATCCGCACCCCACAATAGCAAACGAATCTAAGATACTCAAACCAGACGAAGAAATGGACCTCCACTTTGGTCCCATCCAGCCACTGGGAGCAAAGGGTCTATACACACCAGAAGAAATTGATGCAGCGCAAAGAACACTCACATTCGGAACGGAAAGAAAAGCGGTCGAAAACATAATCACCCGCAGAGCAGCCCGACTGAACGCCAACAGCCAAGGTTACACATTGTCAGATATTTTCGATGCAAAAGAAATTAAAAACCTAGCCGAATCCACCCTAAAACATACTTGGGAATGGTTCACGGAGATAGGTTCAATAATAAGCGGTATAATTGGTATATACTGCACATATCAACTACTAAAATACATGGTAGACACGATATTAAATGCAATCCGCATCCAGCAGACAGTAGGATGTGGTATCGCGATGGTATACAGCATATGGGATTCCCTTACGGCATGGGTAATACACTCCCACAGCAGGACCCAGAAACAAGACGAATATGCGATAGAAATGGAGCAGATAAAGCATCAAGAGACGAGCCACCCCTGATCGCAACATTGGAAAGAGAGAAATCACTCCATGAACGATCTACTAAGCAGCAGTGTCACGAGTGTAAATAATCGTGACCTAGGTCAGGGTCAAAACAGTTAAATCGAAACGTGAGTGAGGTCGATTGCACGGTACGTGAAAACAAATAATAAGCAATATAAAGTTCAGGTTAATGTACTCGTCAAACAAACAATGTTAATATATTAGTTAAGATATAAAAAAGATGTTGGACCTGAAACGACACAACACTTTTACAAGAGGGGAAGTGATGTAATAAATACGAGATATGACAGAAAATTTTGAGAACGCCCTATATAGATAAATTTTTTTAATTCGAAATACCTAATAACTGTCACCTCAACGAAAGAATTGATACAAACAAAATGTGTTATTGCAAGGTTAACAAAACATTACAGATGACGATTGTGTCATGATTTGTTTTCCAGTACGCTACAAATTAAAAAATAATGATATAGGAAACTAACCTTCACACAAGGTGAAATTTAGAATCAATAACGAGAAAATTTGAATCAACAGAGGGAGAGAAAGTATCTCTCCCCGAAGCCTAGAGGCCAGTCTAAGTACTGACGGTCCCTTCACCCCCAACAGTAATAGTGTGCAGTTTGTGACTAATGATATTCCAAAACGTAAGTTTTTAACGTACAATTACTTTATTATATTTTGTATTGATCTGTTTTATTATATTTCCTTCGACTTAACCGGGTGTCCCAAAAAAAGGTAAGGGACCCCACAGTTCTTTTTCGGTCATATCTAGTGTATCATACATATCGGCGCCCCTCATCTACTGGTAGAATCTAAACAGTTATAGGTATTTATCTCATGCTCAGGGACCATTCCCCTATATTTTTTTTATTATTTGAAATAGCACACAGATATTTATATTGTATCCGGAATCATATTTAGTGCTATCTCACAGTTTTGATTATTTGCAATAGCGCACAGATATACATATTGTACCAGGGATCATAGTTAGTCCTATCTTAGAGTTTTTATTATTCGAAATAGCGCACAGATATTTATATTCCACCAGGGATCATATTTAGTCCTTCCTTAAAGTATCAACTGATAACTTTTTCAGTCATATTACCGGACATCCAGATACCGGAGACATCATAATTAAATCTTCTGAATTTCATTGATATAGATTGTAATCTATTTTTTTTCTCTTCGAGAAACGTAATTAGGCTTCAAAAAAAGGGATATAAATTTATCTTTTTTTTATTATATTGTACCAGTTAACTAAATTTCACGGGATTCGTATTCCAGAAATTTTGGCAATATAGATATAGGGTCTACAGGAATTCGAATTGGATCCGATTCATAAAGTTTTATTTGATTTCTATCTATTGCCTTAATTTTTGAGAAGGATATCCAACATAATTATCGCTAAAGGTGTATAGGGTACCATACTTATTCAGGTTAAGTACCAAAAAGTCATTCCGCTTGTTACTTAGGTATTTTTTTTATTTTTTTATTTTATATCACGTAGACTATCCAAAAATCAGGAGAAAGCCGTGTATATTATATTTATTCGATTGCCAAAACTTTCGTACATGGTTTTAATACTGCTTTTGTAATATATGCTTGTACATATTTAACCTTTCAGTTTATTTCCTTAACCTCAACCCTCACCTCTACCAGCTAAATAGAACGGGCCCACTCGACCTGCACTACTGACTCGGGCTTGGCACACTGTATAAGCCCAAGGGGCCCACGACGACCTTGATTGCTCAAGCCAGTAACCGCCCCTCCCCCGAGGTAATCCCGCAGGGAGATTCCTGGTTCTACATTTTGTGACGCAAGGCACTGGTGACAGCACGCTGCAACGATTTTGTTCTTTGGTTAGGAGAGTATAGTAGGGCCTTCCGGTCTCTACCGACAGAAAAAAAAAGCAACCCGAAGGATTACCGATCCCATTACACTGGTGGGGGATAGGGATTAGTTCCGACTCGATTACCTTCACCAGGATAACACCGGTCGGTGGTCATCATAAGAACAAATACAAACATGGGAAAGAATTAAGAAATATTACTCGAGAACCAAGAAGTATTACAATAGATAGAAACAAGAAAACAAGCGAAAACAACTCGAGATTTATTAAATCAAGAAGAAAACTAACACTTTTATTTATCATTCAAATGAATATTGAATGTACAATGCGAGATTGTTGCATTTTGAAAATTAAACCGGCGCAATACCGTTGTAGCATCTTGTTATGAATTTAGAGTAGCGTTTACAACTGTTGATGTTACCGAGGATTTTAGTGATGAGGATTCAGTGCAACTTCTGTCAATTTCAGCGATATTTCAATTTGTCGATATTTGAAGGAAAAACAGCATATTTTATTTGGAGGAAAAGTTACTTTCCATGACTTGCTCTCTATTACCAGTCTCACTCCGTTCGGCTGTTAAACACGATCGCGTCATGAAAAGTATCACTTTTCCTCCATATAAAATAATATACTATTATATCGTCCTTATGGCCATTTCTGATGCAAATTATTGCTTTACAGTTATTGATGTAGGAGCGTATGAAAGAGAATCTGACTGTAGTGTGTTTAGACATAGTACTCTTGATAAAAATCAGTACAATAATGAGCTTTTAATACCTAACCCATCAGGTCTTCCAAATTTGGGTGATCGTGTTTACCCCTATGTCCTAGTGGGCAACGAAGCTTTTGCTCTGCACGAAAGTTTATTAAGGCCTTATCCAAGGCGTAAACTAACAGATATCAAGCAAATTTTCAACTATAGGTTAACAAGAGCTAGAAGGTTCGTGGAATGTGCCTTCGGAATTCTGGCTAATAAGTGGCGTGTGTTCCATAGTAGCATATTAGTGCAACCAGATTTTGCAGTGATGGTGGTAAAATCAGCTTGCATCTTGCACAATTTTGTTAGAAGAAGGGATGGTTACAAATTTGAAGACACGCTAACGTGCTGCTTAGATGATGCAGATGTTAACGAGACTGGGGGTCAACAACTACGAGGACAACATGTCAGAAATCTTTGTTACTGATTACTTCGTATCGCCTGAAGGCAGTTTAACATGGTAAACTGATATTATATAAACAAATATTTTGTGGTTGTTTAATATACAACTTGTAAAGAGTAAATAAATCACTCTTGGTACTTTATAAAGTACCTATTTAAGTTATGAATTTTTCTTACCTCTTGCTCTCCTCTCTTCCTGACTGCATGAATTGTGTTTAGGACACATTCCTTCCAGAATCTTCTGCCAAGCAGTAAATTTTGTTACGATCTTTGTATGCCTTGTCGGAAACATCCCACAAGCACATCTTACTTTGCACCAGAACAATAAAATTTTCGGTATCGAAGACGTTCATGTTAAAAACTTGTCTGGCTAGGTTTGTGGTCGCGCGGTTGATGTGTCAGGAAAGTAATAACATGTTGCATTTTGGACGGCCAGCAGCGCGAGCGCGGCAAGATGCGGTTGCAAAAGTGGTTGCTGCCGCTTGGCGTCTAGTGTGACACCATTCCATAAACAACCATGTATTTTACAGAACAGCGGTTGTGACCGCGCGGTTGTAACTGCAGCCGCAGCCGCAAATGTGTTGCCGCTCATATATGAACGGGAAATACTGCAGGTTACCATATTCTTGTTGCCGTCAAAATAAAAGTTGGGTTACGATAAATTAAAAATCGTTTTATGATCTTGGTTTAAGTTAGGACTTTGCCCAATTGTTCCTGAACATGAGATACACAAATTATTCAGAAAATCTCCGTATGAAGGCCGGTTACGACCGTTTGGCAGAAATTTATCGTTTTCATATCTCTTTAAATGCTATAGTTTTCAGGCTGGAAATTCTCAGTAATTTACAATGTTCATTAGAATATCGTTTCCAATTAATATGAGTTGGCAAACTCGAAATTACTCTTACACTAGCGACAGTTTATTGCATACTTTCGTGATAAATATAAAGGAATAAACGAAAACACGACGAGAGAAAAATGCTCAGCTAATAATAAGCTTATTACGATGTTTCTGATTGAACCCAGAGGCTTGTTTTATATTCGATTCAAAACTGCCAGCTTAATTACATCTCAGAACCCCCGAGAAAGTTTAATTTGGTTTTGATTTGTTATAAAAAAGTAACTTTTTCATTTCTTTACTGTTTTTTTCCTCTCAATAACATAAAGAAGATCGTGAATTTAAAACATAGAAATAACAACTCATCAAAATTCAAACCAATTTTCGTGATAAAAGGGAGATTATATTCTACTTGATAAGGAATCGCTTCTCCATAGCTTGGTTGAAAATTATAACTTTTGTAATCTACCAAAATTTACACCTTAAAAAGGAATGGGGTGACGTACGAAGTATTTCGGAAGTACAAAAGCACTGAACATCTACTGTATCGAACTTCGTGGTACTTATCGCATTGTTTTCGAGTTATAATTAGTATGGAGAAGTTCATTGTTTACTACCGCCTGAAAGGAGTAATCTGTTTTTGGTTTAATCAGCGAAGAGTTTTGATAGAGAGGGATATGAAATATCTACTTTCGCTAATTATTGATGGAAAACAATATAAAATTCAGTCAAGTGTTAAAACGATTATTAACGAATATAATAATAATAATAATAATAATACTAATAATAATAATAATTTATTTTCAAAAAACTTCATATACAAAAAACAGATGGTTCACAATTTCAAAATAGTTTGCAAGTTTATAGTTCATTCATGTGAAATTAAAATGAAAATAAAGTAGGAGTAATACACTGAAGTCATTCGACTTGTGCGTGGGTGAAGTCTTTCGACTTGTGCGTGGGTGAAGTCTCTTTATTCTCGAGAAGGTTGGTACGTCTATTTTGTTATGAATTAAGACTAAACAAAACTGAATAGATACAGTAAAATTCAAGACACGTGAAATACATATATAAAACAAAACAATAACTCCCAATTAGACAGGTAACTACAAATAAATAGCAATTAAAATGATACTACAATCTACTATTAGAGATATAAATATTTTTTAGAACTACCAGAGCAAATAAAAGAAATACACAGTTTACTAAGGCGAATTCATTAATTGTTAGTTCTTGGTTTTCTGAACTATTGAGATAACGTATTTTTGATGGGCAGCTAAGAAATATAGGGTAAAGTGAAGTATTTCAATTTTACATATAATAACGCTCTATGTTAATTGGATCTGCGAGACAATTGTATTAGTTTGCAGCCATTTTTTGATTTCCTTTTTGAACATTATAGGTGAGTTTATTTCACGAATTTCCAACGGGATTACATTGTACAATCTTGGACCGAGGAACAAATGACTTCTCAGGGTAAGAGTTTTGTTCACTTTTGGAATGTATACAGCAAGAGGTGGATTTCGGGTCGAGTAATTATTCTTTGTAGAGTTTTTGGTTTTGGTAAATTTCTCTTCATTTATTACACACCGAAAATGAAGTTGTTCTATATCAAGGACTTGCGATATGTCAAACAGTTCTACTGTCGGAAATTTTTTGTCTTTACCATAAATTATTGTTAAGATCCATTTTTGTAGGATTATGATTGGGGATATTATGATGATTATATGTACCACCCCATGTAATTGAACCATACCTGAATTGTGATTTAACTAAGGCGTACTATATAGACTTCAACTGTTCAACATTTACCATCGTTTTGTAGTGCCTAAATAAGTAAAGCAAACTACGTAATTTTCCAGTTAGTTTCTTAATATGGTGTTCCCATTTCAGATTGCAGTCGATTATCAGACCCAAGTAGTTAGTTATAGTGGTGGGTAGTATTGAGAAAGTTATTGTTGGGGTTGTTCGCGAGAGAGGGGGAAGTTTTCGAAATTGATTTTCTGTATACTGAAGGGCACATAATGTGTTTTATCAAAATTGATGGTTAATTTCCTAGAGTAAAACCACTCTTTTATTATTTTTAAAAAGTCTTCTTGTGCCTTATTGAGTAAGTTTGTCCAATCATTTGCGTTATAGAAAACTGCAGTATCATCTGAGAAGCTTATAATTTGGCCTTCGGTATCAAGGGAGAACGGGTTATTTAGGTAAATATTGAAGTGACAGCGACCTAGCACGGTGCCCTATGGTATAGTATACTTGATGGTTTTGAACTTACTCAAAGTTCCCCGAATATCTACACATTGGCTTCTTTCTGACAAATAGCTCCTCAACAACTCCAGACATGGTCCTCTCATTCCAAATGCCTCCAGCGTCTCAATCAGTTTCTCATGGCTTACGGTATCGAAGGCTTTAACCAGGTCCACAAAGAAACAAAGTGACGGTTTTCCCTCGTCAAGGGATTTATATATTTCCGAGGTTAGAGAGGCTATTGCATCTTGAGTGGACATAGTATCTCTGAAACCGAACTGCCGCGGAGAGAGGATCTTATATTTTTGTAGGAATTTGCACAAACGTGATTTGATGACTGTTTCTATTATCTTTGCAAGGCAGGAGATTAAAGATACAGCCCTATAATTCAGACATTCCAATTTGTTGCTTTTCTTATAAATCGGTATAATTTTGGTCTTTTTTAATGAACTGGGGAATGTACCTTTTTTTCCAGCGGATTATTTGAAATCGCATTATTTTGCTGACGAATTTCTCTTATCTCAGTTTTTTTATCATTTTGGTTTGTAGACTCCCCGAGTGTTTCCCATAATTTTTTTTAACTGTTTTTATTTTTTCTAATTTTGTCCTTTGAAAAAGTTTACTTGTTGTTGTTTCCTTTGTGAGAAGATTGAGACTATTTCTATAAGTTCTATATTTAGTTTGGAGTTCAACATTTTCCCGAACTTCGTGCCTCTCTTTATTCAATTTATTCCGGACCACTAGTGATCCAAATTTTCTTTTTCTTTTTATATGTTTTACTTTGACCATGGACTTCTGTACATACATTTGGTTTTTCTCTGTTAAATTATCTGCCAAGTTATCTGCATCCTCGTTCTGTAGAAAGTTGTTCCAGGATTCCGCAGTGATGAGTGTTTTCAGTCTTTTATAATTCATCGTATGTGGGTTCATCGGGCTATGATCTGATTTCTCAGTTATATTTTTAATTTCAAGCATTGTAGTGAAATGGTCGCTAATAGAGCTTTTAAACGCGATTGGTATAACTTTGTTAACTATATTCCTAGTAAATAAATGGTCCAAGCATGAGCGTGACTTTCCTTGAATTCTGGTGTATGTATTTATTTGTGAGATTGAATTGTTTTCATTCAGAATGTTAAGGTAATCATTCGAATCATCCGTTTCAGAAAGTATATTTATGTTCATACCTCCTCCAAGAATAACCTGATTATTATTGTCCTTCAAGTGATCTCTAATGAAATTTTCAAGACACTGATTGAACGCTGGTATATCTGTTGATGGTGACCTATATATCCCTACAATAACTATATTACTCTTCTCCAATTCTACTGTTAGTTTTATTGCCGTGGATTCGTGTATTTTGAGTACTATAGTTAATACATCTCTTTATGAAAATTACTACTCCATCATTTTGATTGAGGTTTCCTTCGCTATATATCAGATCATATCCCTTCAGCCGATATAAATGGGTATTTTCAATGATTCTGGTTTCTGTTAAAATTTTGCAATCAAAATTCTCCTCTATTTGCTGTTAGTCAATCTGAACATCTTCAAAGACCTTCGAGAAACAAATATTTTGGTTGTACGCCGAGAATCCGTTTATGGATTTGAGTTTGTTTCTACAATACTCATATGATTCGTATAAATAATTATCTGCTGTATTTTCCTCAAAATCTCTAATCTAAGCGTCGATATTATATTAGTAAGCAATAAACCCAAAAAACAAAGTAATAGACGGAATTGAAGGCATCAACGTGAGGGTTAATAAATGCATTAACGTTAACAAAGTGGTTGAAATGATTATATGCTAATCTATAGGAATAAAAAAAATGAAAAAAACATGTATAAACGAGTGGAGCACCAACTGTTAATTTGTATCTATTTATTTGAACGTTGGCTTCGTGTTCTCTCTTTCAAGGCAGGTCCACCAGCTATTGGTTTAATGTTCTTTCTGTTTTCGATGTTTTTGGGTGTGTTGGCATTGATAATAGGTTTCTTGTGTTCTACTTCTTTGAAATCTTCCCGTGTTATGGGGATGGATACTTCCTCTGGAAATTCGAATTCTTCTTCAAAATTTCGTAAATTCGGCGTTGGAGGAGCACTGTCCGCGGTGCGTTCCTCTGAGCGATTTATTTCTTCTAATTCTTTCACAGTATAGGCTTTATCGTTGACGTAGAGTTTATTTCCTTGTATATAAGATCTATCGCTAGGATCTTCTCTGGCTTTATTCAAGAAGGTTCTCAAAATTCTATTTTCACGTCATTGTTCAAATGTAAGATCGGATGAGATGGCAACGCCTGTGCCTTTTAATTTTTTGCACTGCTTCAGTATCTCGACTTTCTTCAAATATGACAGGAATTCGACTTTCACAAGAGGTTTTTCTATGTTATTGAGGTGGTATATATTATTGTAATCAGCTATTCTAACATCATTTTCCAGTAGTGTATTTACTTTTTCACTCATAGTATTAGCTGTGTTCTCTTTATTTTTCAGGCCAAATATGTTAATATTGTTCTTCTTTGGATGTCTTTCCAAAGTCTCTACTTTATTGTTCAATGTTTGGTTTTCTTTTTCAATATGATACACTTTTTGTTTGAGTTCCTCTACTTTCATTAATTAAAAGTCTTGTTTCGGTAGCTTCAATCGCAGATTTAATTTCCCTTCTGTTCTTCATTACTTCTTCTTTCAAACTCCTAAACGCATTTATTGAATCCGATTCCATACCTTGATAAAAGTTCGTCTATGGATAGCTTTGAGTGTTTTATTTTTATTTGAGTTTTTGTCTCTCAGCTGGGCAATGAACTGAGTTTCACTGCTTAGTAATGTATGTTGTTCAAATCCTACTATTATATATCGTTCATTACCATTATTGATGTGATTAATGCTTATGAGTTTGTAACGTGAATTTCGTTCACCACTCATAATATTTCTCGTCGATGAAAGAGTAACGTAAATTTCGTTTACCCCTCGTAACATCGAATAATACTTCTGGTCGACGCTTGTCGAGCTTTCAGTTTTTGGAAGAGTTCGTCTCATTTGGATATATGAGCCAATGCACGCTAAGGTTCGGTCCTTGTTCAATTACTTATTATCGATTTCAACATTTTATCGTATCGAAGTGCATTTCTTACAAATGGTAAGTTTTCGCTTAAAATGTATAATATTTGTCCGCTAATCCTTTATCATATGGTACTTGATAGTTTCAAATTTATTTTTCTTTAAAACATTCAGTACTAGAGATATTATGTCGATTTCGTTTTTGTTATATCTATTTTGTTCTGGTTCTTTATACATTTTTTTGTACCAATGGAATTCTACGTTGAAAACCATTGAAATAAAATTAAGTGAATTCGTAACTTTTTTATGATTTTTATTATGCTTCTATTCCTAAAATCCCTATTAAATTATTCATACAGGAAACATGAACCACGTGTTCTGGTTTTCTTATATTTTTTCAATATCAATGGAATTCTACGTTGGAAAGCCATTAAAATAAAGTTAAATAAATGAGTAACTTTTCTTATGATTATTATTGTGCTTTTTATTTATGAAATGAATGAATTTTCTTAAAATATTGTAAAATACAGGATATATGAACCACGTTGTTTGATATTATTTCATAATTTTCTACATATGTTACTTGTACCTACGGCAATTTCAATCTCCAGATATCATGCATTTTACTGAATTCAAGAACTATATCTGATTCAATTGTATTTTCTAGCACTTTTCCTTACCGGACTAATTTTTCCGTACCGGCCGAAAATCATCTGACTAGACTAATTCTTCGTAGCGACAGAAACATTTTATTTGTGGATGAATTCTACCTGCTGGGACCACAGCTCTATGCACAACCGAAGGGATTGAACGTAGCACAGCCAGATGATTGGTTCCAGATCCATTTTTCAAGTCATCCAGATCATCTTTGGAAAGAAAAACCAAGGAAAGTACTAATGTCCATAATCTTTGACAACTATAGATTATTTCCAACGAATTTTCATATAATATCAACTTAATAATTTGTACTAATATAAATTAAAACTATGTAAATATTTAATTCTTGGCTAAACTTTAGTTTCCTTCAGAATCTAATTTTTTTATTCGTATTTTAATTTACTTTCAGTTCTAGTTTGTTTTTCTAAACTCATAAATTAAATTGTCAAATTTAATAACATTTTTTTTTAATTTTTTCAGTCAAATTATAATTTTTTATCAATAAAACCACTTGTAAATAATTTTGAAATTTTCATCTGTTATTCAATAAAACTTCTTGTGAATTTTAAACAACTTTGTTCATATTTTTTTTATATAATCTTCCAACTTCTTGCGTTGCTGACTGAGATTAGTTGATGTTAGGTAACTTAAAGACTAGTAGAACTCAGGGTGGCGCCCACTTATCTTTCCGTCTCGTTACGTAAAAATAAGTAGGATTACCCGAGAACCGGTAAGACCTACTTCTTGGGTCTCTACTAGTATATAACCCACGACTGAGTAGCTCTCCGACGAGGTGCTTGTTGCAGGTTGCTCTGTGTGTTTTTCATTAATTCATTTTAGGTTTAGACATACCAAAAAATGGAATATTTGGTGACAGCACTTTGTTACACTCTTTTCATTAAGGCAGGCAACACATCAACTGCTTTTATTATATTTTTTTGTGCTAGTATTTGGTATTTCCAATACATATTTATACAGTAATCACGCAAAGGTTGGAACACGTCAATTTTATTGTTAAGTTTTGCTTTTTTGTATACAAGTACTAGCGGTGTGTCAGAAGCCAAAAACGGTGTCATCATTCAACGCCCGCAGAAAAAACGTGTTTGAAAGACTTCGCGGGAGAGAAAATAACATGACAGTAAGTGAAGTAGTTACATTATGTAGTATTGTGACAAAAAAGGGAGAAAGCACTGTATACAGAGTAATTAAATCGACTAGTGAGTCCAATACGTCGACGCCTATGCCTCAAACTAGAGGAAGAAAAAAAATTGAACTGGACCAGTGGTCGCCAACCTGTCGGAGGCAATTCTGGTAGCTCTCACAACGATTTTAATTTGAAAAATACAAACTGCAAAAATCAGAGGAGCATCCAAAAATTCCACAAAAAAATCTAATTGTCCTAATACTAAACATAAACAGCGGCAACGTTGCGGTGAGCGACCTACCGCTGACGCCATCAAGCTAGAATCGACTAGAACCGACCAGCCGGACCAGCGCGTTAGTGTTCGAGAACAATCAGGATTGCTTTTGACGGGATAAATACGCAAGGCGCGGCGACATTGCGCTTAGTTTGAAACTGAACGCATAACCAACGTCCAGCAGTTGAGTTAGTAGAGAACAACAAAAAATAATATTATGGCAAGCAGTTGTAAGAAGGTAAAGACATACCACTTTCATTCGGAATGGGAAGAACAATACTTTATTACAGAGGTTAAAGATAAAAATGTGTGTTTGTCATGTAATACTTCGGTCTTCGTTGCTAAAAAAGGGAGTATAGAGAGACATAATAAAACTGGACATTCTAATTTTGAAATTTCATACCCACTACATTCTGCCGCCAGAAAGGAGAAACTGAAACAGTTAAAAAAGCAGTTAATTGGACAACAATCAATATTTTAAGAACAGTCGACCAAAATAAGGCTGCAACTGAAGCATCGTACCGTGTGTCCCAGATAATTGCACAAAAAAAGAAACCTTATGAAGACGGGAAACTGATAAAACGGGCGTTTTTAGGAGCTGCTGATTCGTTATTTGTCAACTTTAGAAATAAAGACGAGATAGTTTCAGCTATAAAATTTATGCAACTTTCTGCTAATACAGTGATGAGACGTGTAGAAGTAATGAGCAATGATATTTTTTGACAGTTAAGAACAGACTTGGATAACTGTGTTTATTTTTCACTTCAACTGGATGTCGTTGACACTGCCCAGATAGCCGTGTTCGTCAGGATGGTTTGTAGTGATTTTACGATTAAAGAAGATCTTTTGAAGTTTATTCCACTAAAAGGACACACTACTGGACAGGAATTGTTTTCTCATTTCAAAAATATTATTTCTTCCGAGATGGTTCCAATATCGAAAATGGTAGGCTTGACAACCGGTGGCGCTCCAACTATGGTGGGTTGTGATAAGGGTCTGGTGGCGTTATATCGTAAAGATTAAATTCTTCCGCAATTTCTCTGTTACTACTGCATTATCCATCAGCAAGCATTATGTGGAAATTTCCTGAAACTAAACAACGTTATGAAACTGTTGGTAAAAATTGTGAACAAGATTAGAGCTCAAGCGTTACAAAGAAGATTATTGAAAACCTTGGCCGATGAAGTTGACTGTCAATACGGGAACCTACTCTGAAGTCCGATGGTTGAGTAGAGGACGGATGCTGAAACGTTTTAATTATGTCCTATCTAGCATAGTTCAATTTTTCAAACAACGTGATGAACCGAATCCGGAACTAGAACATTCAATCTGGATTAGAGATTTTGGTTTCCTCGTGGACATTACAGAGAAATTAAACAAACTTAATTTGCAGCTTCAGGAGAGAGACAAAGAACTAGCGGAAATGATTTCTGATAAAAAAGCATTTATCAAAAAGTTGGAGTTTTGGAAACAAAACCTTATTAACAGCGATGCCAAGCATTTTCCTATTCTTTCAGGAAAAATATCTCAAAATCCATTGGAACCCTATGACAGCGAATATCATGTGGAAATAGTATCTACCCTGAAGAATAACTTCAAGAATCGTTTCAAGGATTTCAGCGAAATGGCTTAAGTAGCGCAGTTTGTTGTTTCACCCTTTATGGAAATTGATATCCAACAGTTTGCAACTTGTGTTATGCAGAACTTTGGCGAAGACATCGCTGCAACAGAAATGGAAGTAATTGAGTTTCAAAATGATTTAGCCTTAAAATCGTTAGTCTCCATTACCAAATGTATCTGGCCTATTGTAAGTAAAGACAAATTTTCAGTTCTATGCCGTGTTGCCTTAAAAGTGAAACCATTATGTGAAAGCATTATTCAGTTCAACCTATTGGTGTGAATCTTCTTTCTCCAATATGAAGTTTATTAAGAACAAATATCGCAATCGACTTACAGATGAACATTTGGATAATTGTATTCGAATGGCTGTATGAAATTATACTGCAAACATTGAAAAAATTATCGATGAGTCTGAGTGTCAGCCTTCTCATTGAACGTGCTTTTTCATTTTTCAATGTTTATGTTCATGATAGTGCGTTACTTATTTGTTGTTATTATTAACCATTTTTAAATCTTACGTGACATGCCGTTGTGGTTGGATAAAATTTTGTGTTTATTTTTCAAACACCTTCGTTTGGTAGGTAGGAATGTAGCTATGAACAAGTGCGTACAAGTAATATTAGTTATTTGGTTATTACTAGTACCTATGTATTATCTATTACCAGTTGAATAGTAAAATAAATACATATGATGATAAATTAATGTGAATTATTCCATTTACGTTGCGTTACGTGGCTTCTGTGTGGGTAGCTCGCTGTTTATTCCAAAATTAACAAAGTAGCTCAACACGTTGAGAGGTTGACGACTACTGAACTAGACGATCAACAAAAGCCGATGATACTTCGCGCAGTACATGGATTTTATTTCAATAATGAGGTACCAACTTCAAAGAAAATTGCATCATCTCTTCAGTCTAATGAAGCTTTGCAGCCAATATCAAGAAATCTTCTAATTGCCTTAATTGAAAAACAGGTGATAAATTTATGGCGCAGCAAATATTTAAAAGCTATAGAAAAGTATCGAAGAGATAACAGAAAATTATATTACACCGATGAAACCTGGTTAAATGAAGGCCACACAGTTACAAAAGTTTGGCAAGATTTAAATATAAAGAACAAAAGTCAAGTATTCATAGAAGGACTATCGACTGGATTAAAAGCTCCATCTGGAATAAATAAACGCCTCATTATAACACATATCGGCAGTAGTTCAGGATTTGTCGAAGGAGGTTTACACGCATTCGTTCCTATTAAATCTGGCGATTACCATGACGAAATGAATGCGGAACATTATGAAAAATGGTTTTCTGAGACTCTCTTAAGATTTGAGTCAGGTTCTGTTGTCGTTATAGACAACGCACCATATCACAGCCGACGTATCGAGTAGTAACCAACAACCAAATGGAAAAAAGCCCCCATTGAAGAGTTGCTTAATTAGAATATTCCATTTGATAACAATTTGTTAGAAGTAGAATTATTAAACTTGGCGCGGCTGCACAAACACAAATATATTCGATACGCAGTATATGGATTGGCACAAAGGCGAGGAGTAATTCTCCTCAGATTACCGCTCTATCATTGTGAGCTGAGCCCAATGGAGCTTGTTTGGGCTCAAATAAAAAATGATGTAGCAAAGTAAAATGTCACTTTTAAACTAAACGACGTTTATGAACTTCTTAATGATGCTGTATGTAATGTGTCATCAGAATTATGGACAAATTGTATGAAGCATGTCATAAAAGAAGAGAAGAAGATGTAGGATCTTGATAACCACATTTAAATCACTATAGAACAAGTGGTTGTGAATCTTAACAAAGATACTACTACGGGCGATGAATACGAAGATATGTTTGATGAATCTGAAGATATTTTAGAAGAATTGTAATAATTAGCCACTAGAATTTAAACGTTATTCTTATTCCTTATTTTTTTAAACCACCATAAGAGATTTACTTTAGCTGTTTTATGCTTTTTTTTAAGTTTAATGCTTTCTTTTTCCTCGAAGGCCTTGCGCTCTACCATGCCTTTTAATGTTTAGTGAGTTACGAGAAGATCGAAACCAGTCCAACACTTACTTTTCCCCATTAAAGACAAAAACGAAGCTTGAGAGTTCAAAATTGGATTTTTATTTCGCCTGTCGACCTTTACATATAATTTAATACCTGGCGGATCACTGAACTGAGGAGCAATTGTTATTTAAAAGAAGATAATGGTTGCACCATTATATTTTCCGTAACCTACTTTGAGTTTTAATTTGCTTTTATTACTTATTTAATTCAATTTTTTCATTGGTTTATAAATTTATTTTTTGCTTAATATGCTGATTTATTGCTTTTTCCGCAAAATTTGAGCTGTTCAAGTACTTTATTTTTAATATTTTTATGCTATTAGCACTATTTTCACAATATTTTACTCTAGTTATTAACTAATAAATATTTTTTTCATTCTTAAAATAGTCTGTTATAGAATTGATTCCATATTATAAGGTGAAACAGTTTGTAACACAAAGTTTTAATTCCTTTTAGTAGTCACGATTTGTTATTGGCTATAATTGCCTTCAACCACTCTTTTGGTAGGAACATTTTCAAAGGAAAATCGTTTTTTCAATGCACAAAACCATTTATATCTACATTGCTAAAAGATACATTTTTTTTAATAATTAAATACTTGTGTCTGTAAATATTAAATGTCATCGTACGCTTATGAGTTGATGATAAAGATGCGAGTCTAAACCTCTTCAAACGATAAGAATGGTATGTGTCACTCTACGTTATTTCGGTACATTATTATAGGAGAATTCTAAAATAAAGTAGAAACTAAGAATAATAAGATGAGAGAGCTCAGCTATCGAAATACGATAGTACTTAAAGATCAATATAGTTGATTGACGTTTATTCGAGCATTATAACAGATACTGATGACATGTTTTACCAAACGGTTTCACTTTAATGAGCATTAAATATTTTCCTGTTACCGGTATATATGTAATGTAGATGATAGTTAGTCCAAAAACGGATCGAGCAATTTAAAATTGATCAACTATTTCTAAAACAGACACAATCGCTTTCGTAGCCAGGAAGAAAGTATTTAATAGCCTTTGGGACTATCTGCGTTCTGTTTTAGGATAGTGTACCATTGCAGGAAAGATAGAGAAAATAGATAGTTTCACCTCAAAACTTTTGATAGATCAGTAATAAGTCCAATAAAAAAATTCATTGTAAAAAAGCTCTTTCACTTTCGCTCTAACCCCAATACTGATTATTTCTAGAATACATTCAGAGACTCAATTTTTAGTTAGTAGAAGAACTGAAAAGAAATTCTACTAAGATATAGAATTCATTATGTTAATATATATGATCATTAGAGACTTAAGGATATCTATAAAACTTACATTTTCCTACCAGCAAATCCACTGTTCACATTGAAAACTTTCCTGGCTAAGTGCTAATATTTAATAAATAACAAATTTCCACACGAAGAAGCCCCAAACGAGAAAATCTAAAGTGAATTTCGGTAGTTTTCGAAAGAAGAATTGCTACCATGCAATTTTAATAGTTTCCTCTTATAATAAATAACAGGAGGAAGCTTATAATGTAATTTGAACTTGCTTTAGACGGCAAAGGGATTTCCAATAAAAATTTACCGAACACGATTTTAAAGCAAAGACATATATTAAGTAGAACAAACTTGGAGAATCTTAGCGGGATCGTTACATTGCATACTTGATAAATGAATGGGAGTAACGTGATTCTCTCGATGATAATAATTAGACGTGGAAATGAAGTACTAAAAGAGCCAAAAACTTAAGTGCGAGACAGATTGAGAAGGGATTTATTGCATTCGCTTCCTGAAATTATCTAGAAAAAGTGCACCTACACTTTATCTCATACAAATCGGAAACCACATTTGTGCAGTGCAAAATGCATTCGGGAAAATGTATTTCCTGAAGAAATTCATGGCTTGGCAACACCTGGAATAGGCTCAAATCGTGATCCGAAGGGTTTTCGAGGTCGCTGATCTCGAAAATGACCTCTAAATTGACCCATGACCTATCTAGAGCTAATCAGCTCAGGTACCACTTATTGCAAATTACAACCTCCATCAACAGAATACCTCATGGGCGACTTACCTATTTCAAGATTAACACCTGCTCGACCTTTCAGCCATGTAGGCATAGATTAATATGGACCCTTCTTTAATAAAGATTAAAAATTGAAAAAACGGGAATGTAATGAAGATTTACATAGCTATATTCATCTGCCTTGCTGTGAAGGCTGTATAAATTTGAGTCGTAAGCGGTCTATTAACAGATGCATTTCTTGCAGCCCTCAAACGATTTATAGCTCGGCGAGGAATTTGTACAGATATTTACACAGACAATGGCATAAACTTTGTTGGAGGACGCAACGTGATCAAAGAATTATATGCGTTGTTAAGCAACAGTGAAACTCAACAAAAAATAAACCATTATTGTGACACAAATGAAATTAAATGAAATTTTATCCCAGTACAAGCTCAAAATTTTGGTGGACTTTGGGAAGCCGCTGTTAAACCCTTTAATGGTCACCTCCGTCGCATAATATGTAACACTTTTAACGTTCGAACAATTACCCACTTTAAATACTGAAATCGAAGCTGTTTTAAATTTCCGCCCTCTCATACCAATTTCCTCTGATTTCAACGATTTATTAGTCATAACACCCACACATTTTCTGATTGCCCAGTCCTGATTTTTTCAATATCTCAACAAACATGTTATCAGTATAGGAAGATATTCAACAAATGCGATAATGTTTTTGTCTAGCGAGTCGCGAGAATACTTGAGTGAATTAACTACATGTCATGAATGGATTAAACAACTACTAAATCTAAAAAAAAGGGACAATCATTTTATTGAAGGAAGATAAACTTCTGCCCTTACAATGGGCAGAATAATATCAACCTATTCTGGTAATGATGGCATCGTACGTGTTGTCAGAGTCAAAATAGCCAAGAGAGAGTGTGATCCCAATGTGCAGAAAATAGCACCACTGCCAATCGAACAAACCGAAGAAAATAAGAAATAATTTGTAATTTCTAATTTTTTTTTATCATCTTTTTGTCGAATTTATAATTTTTCTATCCAAACTAATGTAAAAGCAAATCCTATTTATTATATGTTAATTATTGTTGTATCAACATTTAATCAAGTATATCATTTTTGATTTTATCTTATCTAACAATTTTATTGTGATTAGTAAATATGTATAGTATAATTGATCGGCATTTGCCTCTCAATGGGGGGAGTATGTTCAATATGACGATGGAAGACATTTTGTGCTGTCATTTTGGAGGCAAATAACCTAAATACTCGTATTATACCCAACCGCAACATATCGATAATAACAAAAATATGAAAAAAGTTGTTGATTAAATGTCAAAGAATAAAAAACGCCAAGAAAACACGAATAATTATTTTTAAAATAAAAGTCATATTTATAAACCAAAACTACCTGCAACCATTTAATTATAATTGTAGACAATTGCTTATATTAAACGCAATTTATATAATCAATTAACATTGGGTCTGATTATATATTTCATTGCAACGATCCCAATGTACACATATGTGGATGAATTGGAATTTTCTAATTTAAAATAACGATTTCTGGTTATTGCGTTAACTATAATCGTACAGGTTGGCAAATTAATTATGGCAGTCGGAAGTTTGGCAACGTCCGTTGCGCCGTAGCAAAGACGTATGTGGATTGCAAGAGCTCACTTCGCTGACAGAATTCGCAAGCTTCGTTTCGACAGTACAGTTCAGAGAAAAGTGTGATTACCGGGGTTGTGCAATACCAATTTGTTATGGCGACTCCAGAAAGTAAAGTTGTTCATGAAAAGTTGAGTGAGCAGTGTCGTGAAATAATTATGAACGTTTTAAATTTCATGACCGAAGAGGTAAACAATGGCAAGTCAAGAATCCCATTACTAAAGGAAAGTTTTAATTATTGCAATGAAAATTTTCAAACCACAGTAATTATTTAACCAATTCACACTAGATAATAAAATTTTTTAAATCGATTTTCGTACATAAAATATTTATTTGTTAAACGATTTAAAAAAGTGACATTAGGGTGAGACAAAGCATTTTATGCACTCATCTGTCAATTTAATGCACTCATGTGTCATTTTTATGCACCTTTATGTCATCATTACAAACAAACCGACGCCATTTGCAGTTCATTTAGAGCAACCCAAATGAGACATTTTTTGGTTTTTGCATGCCTACGGCTCATGCGTCAATTTTTCCATTTGTGAAAGAAAGCACCACTTTATGCACATGTTGCATAAGTAACTATTCTGTTTCTGTCTACAGGAGTATATAAAAGGGCACATGTTTATTTGGTGTAAGATACCTATTCAAATTTAATAGGTTATTAAACTTATAATCATAATTATTATATTCATTTCATACCTATTGTAGGAATTTCCCATAAATTCCTACAATGGATCTTAATTTAACATTAAGCGAAAGGTTCGAAGTTTAAATCTCCGCGCCTTTTATTCATGTTCACGGAACCAATTGGTACCTCCCGCGCCATAAGTCGCAAAATTACCGCCAACGAAAGGCAATCAGTAGTCTTGGCTCACCTCTTGTGACGATATGATCAAGTGTTGATTCATTGGTTTAAATACATACCTAATTTCGTTTATCAATTTAATGTAACTGCAACAAATGAGAGTGTAAATATGACGTGAAGTGCTTTTCCGACATTGGTCGGTGAATTTCTGTATTGTAAGTACTATTTTTATTAAAAATTATTGTTTGAATCCGCATGGTCGCCTAGACCGGTTCATCGGTAGTTTAGCGCTGTTGCCGTATCCAATACTAAAGTTTGGTACTTCGTTCTTGTAAGAATTTAAATAGAGGGATTGTGAGTGAGCCGTATTTTTATTACTCCTTTATTCTCAACGACAATTTCAGCGTTCCCGTCAACAAAAGGTTGGCGAGTCTTCTTGTTTTAAAATACTCAAAAACATGTCGGGAAGGAAAGGATCAACCAACTAAACTTAGAGGAACCAGCCAAATATCGCTAAGGCGAATTTCCCTTCTCGTACATAGTTTTTATTGGTCCTTCTAGCCGGATTTAGTCTGTCAATTTGACATATCCATTTTTGCCTCTGCAGCAACTTGATATATCCATTTCCGCCTTTGCGGCAATTTGATTTCTTGGGTCTGCCTGAACCCTATTCTTCTTTTCTCTAATAAACATTCCAAAAAGTTGTTCATTAGACTCTCGTGAGGGCTGAGAAACTGTAAAAAATAAATACTGAAACAGTGATATGTATATAAGTGCGATTTGATTGCTCGGGAAATTAAAGACAGTCCGGCAACAGCGCGCGAAGCGAGTTCTGAATCTAGAATGGTCAACTGCTGGCCGTTTTTACTTCAACGACACCTCGCTCAAGCGGGGTGTATAGGATTAGGAGCCGGTTTGGAAGTGTTTATAAACAGCATATTTTGAAGAAACTAGTGTTTATTTACATGTCGGGTTTTTGTTACCTCAATAATACATGGTATAATAAATACATCGTTAAGTTTGAGGATATTTAATTAATGTATTAGTTATATTTAGGTACATTTTCTTGCACTGTTAAAAATAATTTACAGTTTTCTCAATGTTTGATATTTTGTTTATTAATCTCAATATTAATTAGCAATGTGCGTTTATATGCATTTTTAGTACACTGTGAAAAATAAATCACAGTATTTTCTTCATTATTACTTTGGATATTTAATTAGTGTATTTAGTTATATCTAAGTACATTTTCTTACACTGTTAAAAATAATTTACAGTTTTCTCAATGTTTGATATTTTGTTTATTAATCTCAATATTAATTAGCAATGTGCGTTTATATGCATTTTTAGTACACTGTGAAAAATAAATCACAGTATTTTCTTCATTATTACTTTGAATATTTGATTAGTGTATTTAGTTATATCTAGGTACACTTTCTTACACTGTTAAAAGTAATTTACAGTTTTCTAAATATTAGATATTTTGTTTATCAATTATCTATGTGCGTTTATATGCATTTTTAGTACACTGTGAAAAATAAATCACAGTATTTTCTTCATTATTACTTTGGATATTTAATTAGTGTATTTAGTTATAAGTAGGTACATTTTCCTACACTGTTAAAAATAATTTACAGTTTGCTCAATAGTAGATACTTTGTTTAATATTGATTATCTTTTTGCGTTTACATGCAATTTTAGTACCCTGTGAAAAATAAATCACAGTATTTTCTTCATTATTACTATGAATATTTGATTCGTGTATTTAGTCATAGATAGGTACATTTTCATACACTGTTAAAAATAATCTACAGTTTTCTCAATGTTTGATATTTTGTTCATGTATCTCAATATTAATTAGCAATGTGCGTTTATATGCATTTTTAGTACACTGTGAAAAGATAAATCACAGTATTTTCTTCATTATTACTTTGAATATTTAATTAGTGTATTTAGTTATAAGTAGGTACATTTTCCTACACTGTTAAAAATAATTTACAATTTTCTCAATATTAGATATTTTGATTATGTATCTCAATATTGTTTATCTTTTTCCGTTCACGTACAATTTTAGTACACTGTGAAAAATAATTCACAGTCTTTTCTTCATTATTACTTTGAATATTTGATTAGTGTATTTGGTTATAAGTAGGTACATTTTCTTACACTGTTAAAAATAATCTACAGTTTTTTCAATGTTTGATATTTTGTTTATTAATCTCAATATTGATCATCTATTTGCGTTTACATGCATTCTAGTACACTGTGAAAAATAATTCACTGTAATTTCTTCTTTATTATTTTGAATATTAATACCGTATTTGTTTATAAGTAGGTTATAAGTAGGTAGGTATTTTCTTACAATGTTAAACTAATTTTCAGTAATTTGCATGCTATTGAAATACTTATCGAATTGATTGGAAAAGCTCTTTGTCTATTCGGTTATTCCATATATTGTAAAAATTTACTCGCTACTTTAGAAGCTTATTTTAATTCAGGTGGAGTTCAACTTTGATTGGTTACACTTTGATTCAATCATGTCGCTAAATCACTTGAAAAATAAAAGAGGGGGTTTCAAATCGCAATTATCTCGAATTGAAACATTTGTGTCGGAGCTGACTGGCTCCGAAGAGGTCTATATACTTAAAGTCAAACTTAAAAGCATATCTGGTCACTATGACAATTATCAAAAAGTCCAATTGGAAATCGTTTCATTATCTAACCCGGACGACGACAACTACTCTTCCGACGATGAGGCCGAGAACGTTGTCGCCGACCGTTTTGAAAGTTGTATTGCTATGCTTGAACTTCTAATAGAAAATAAGCAAAAAGAATCACTCAATTTAAATACTAGGCCAAACGATGTATCTAATGTCGTGTTACCTAAAATTAACATTAAACCTTTCTCAGGGGCTGCATCAGAGTGGCCATCCTTTATTGACTTGTTCACAGCACTGGTGCTTAATAATAATAATTTAAAGTCGGAGGGTGAAAAGTTTTATTACCTTAAAGGGCTGTTACGTGGACCACCTTTGGAAATGATTGAGTCCTTAAGCGTAACAAATCAAAATTTGAATATTGCCTTAAATATTCTTAAAAAGGCATATGACGATAAATATAAATTACTGTATTCTTTGTACCAAACTTTGGTGGATCAAAAACCTGTCTTGAAAAGTACTCCGGTCGAGTTGCGCGAATTTCAGATATCGACGCGTAAGACATTTGATTTGATTAAAAATATGAATTTATCGCCGGAAGTAAATTTTGAGTCATTAATAATATTTTTAATGGAGCAAAAACTTGATTTTAATTCAAGACGAGCCTTCGAAAGTGAGCGCAAGCCAGAGCTTATCCCTACAGCTGAATATTTCTTTGATTTTCTACAGCAACGCCAATCAATGTTGGAAAATTTAAATCTGTTTGAAACCAACACTAAGGGTAAATTCAACCCCAAGTCTAATAATGTTAGTAAAAATAGGGTGACATTGGTATCTAGTTTAAGTTCTTCGCAACAGTACCATTCTAGTTCTTCTCGGGTTAATAGACCGAGCTGTCTTCATTGTTCAGACCCCTCTCATCTTATATACGGTTGTTCCAAATTTATGTCCTTATCACCTCAAGAGAGGTATCAGATAGTCAAAGCTAAAAAATTTTGTGTAAATTGCCTGAATAGTACCCATAGTACTACCGATTGTAAATCCCTTAGGAGATGTACAACTTGCAATAAGTCTCATCATAGTTACTTACATTTTGACAGTCAGAACAGATTGCCAAACAACTCTAACAATCGTAATAATCCTAGAGCCTCCTCTTTCGGAAGCCCCAATGTAACCTCTCTATCCAATGTAAATAATCACCCCTCTCCTATTAATGTACATAATAATACGTCCCCAGATCAAATTAATAGATCTAATTTCATAAATACCAGTTCTGCATCACCTAATCAATCACCTGAACCTCCGGAGTCAGTGAGATATCAAACTGCTTTGACTGCCATGTCAGCAAAAGACAGTATTGTACTATTGCCTACGGCTTTAGTGAATGTTAACGGTTTCAATGGTCGGTGTTTGGTTGGACGAGTTCTTCTTGATTCCGCTAGTCAAATGAGCGTTATTAACCGTGCCTTTGTACAAAAATTGAATTTAGTCTCTCGAAAACAAACTCTTAATATTTCCGGATTAGGTAGCAATAACTACACCTATAGTAGAGAAGTGGTAGATATCACATTTAATTCTCAAATTGCACCTTACAGTACTTTCACTATATCTTGCTCGGTCATAGATAAAATAACAAATAGTTTACCACAATCTTCTATCTCACCTTCTAATTTTAAAATTCCATCCCATATAAAACTTGAGCTAGCTGACCCTTTATTCTTTGAATCCGGTCCAATAGATCTTCTTATTGGCTGTGATTTATATCATTACCTGCTTAAGGGGACCGTACTTAAAACGGATCCTTATTCTCCTTCCTTTATAGATACTCACCTGGGATATGTTATCGCGGGTCCTATCCCTTTGAGAAATGCTAACTCCTCCCAGCATAAACCTAAGTCTGCTTATTCCTTTTTGACGGTTTATAATGATCAAGTCTATCAATATTCTGACCTCCAAAGGACAATGGAGAAATTCTGGGAGCTTGAGGAAATTCCCGAATGTCCATCACAAGATCCCAGCGAGGAATATGTTGAACAACTATTTCGGGATACAACCGTTATCCTACCATCGGGGCGGTATCAGGTAGATATGCCTCTACTCGCAAATCAGAATAAAAAACTAGGCCAGTCATTCGGTATAGCCATCCAACGATTCTCTTCTCTTGAAAGAAAATTCAATGCTAATCCTACCCTTTTCTCTGAATATAAAAAAGTAATTTCAGAATATCTAACACTCAATCATGCTCAAGTCATTCCTCTGTCTTTCTATAACACTGTGTCTAACGATTTCAAGTATTTTATACCCCATAGGGCGGTGATACGTGAGGAAAGCGCATCCACCAAACTTCGGATCGTGTTCGATTTTTCGGCTAAAACCGATTCAGGTTTCTCTCTTAATGATTTAACGTCGAAGGGATACCAAGTTCAGGATAACCTATTCGACATTTTGTGCAGATTTAGATGCTATAAATATGTCCTGTGTGCTGACATCAAAATGATGTATAGATTCATAGATATCAATCCCATGCAACGCTATCTCCAAAACATACTGTGGAGGGATAACCCCACGAAACCCCTTCAATGTATCCAATTATCTAGGCTTAGTTTCGGACAGAACTGTGCCCCTTTCTTGGCCACCCGAGTCTTGAAAGACATTGCCTTAAATAGTCCCGATTGTCCAAATGCGCAGCAGGCTATTCTTCATCAAACTTACATGGATGATATCTTAACTGGAACCAATAAGGAAATGGACTTATCGGCTCTTTATGCCGAATTGACCAATATGCTTGGAAAACATGAGTTCCAACTTCACAAATGGCAATCAAATTCATTCAAGTTTTTACAGTCAATCGATGAATTACCTAACGCTGAATTGGATCGTAGTTTTGACGATTCGTCAAGCAAAATTCTAGGACTAAAATGGAATCCTGCGTCTGATATTTTACACATCCAAACTGCCAAGTTGGCTGATTGTTCTCATATAACGAAACGAAGGATATTAAGTACCGTCGCCAGTACATTTGACCCTCTTGGGTTAGTAAACAATCTGACCGTGTTTGGCAAACTGTTAATGCAATCGGTCTGGAAATCCCAGATAGGGTGGGATGTTCCCATTTCCGATACATCCATAATTACTCAGTTTAATAAATTCCTTTCTTTATTAACTGAAGCTGCTCACCTCCGAGTACCCAGATACCTATTTAACCAAAAAATTATTACTTCGTGTTCTCTCCACGGGTTTTGCGATGCCAGTCAAAAGGCATACGGAGGGTGTCTCTATTTAGTAGCGATCTACGCTGATAATTCTAGATCCTCTCGCCTAATTTCTGCTAAATCTCGTGTGAATCCTTTGAAAATTACTTTAACTATTCCCAAGTTAGAGCTGTGTGCAATGGAGCTATTGTCCACTTTAGCTCGCAGAATAGTTCAGATTCTGTGCATTTCTCTTCACATCTCTTCCATAAATTTATGGTCCGACTCTCAAGTCGCTCTCAGTTGGGTGAAACGGTCTTCTAATGATTTTTCTCCCTTTGTAGCTCGGCGTGTCCTAACCATTCAAAACAATAGTAAAGAGTTTATATGGCGACATGTCAAATCCGATTTAAACCCAGCCGATTTACTTTCTCGTGGTAAATTCCCATCTGATGTCTGGATTTTTTGGTTCGAGGGTCCTCGATTTCTACTTGAATCTAAAGATTTTGATTCTATGGATTCTTTCGAACCTATTGACGACTTGCCTGAAGTCAAAAAGGTCAACCTTGCTATAGTCAACAGCGACTTAAACTTTTGGGAACCTATATTTTTCCGATTCTCAAAATTTATAACCTTAAATAGGGTTATAGCCCATATATTCAAATTTATAAACCTATCGAGGAGAAAATTCAGAGACGTTGGTTCGTTATCTGTTGACGATCTCCGAATTGCCCATGATTTTATAATCAAACAAATTCAACATAAACACTTCTTCAACGAAATTCGTTGTTTAAAAACTAACGTTCCGATTGGAAATAAAGATTTAATTCCATTGAACATTTTCTTGGATAATGACGGCCTTCTAAGAGTGGGTGGCCGATTACAATTTTCTACTTTACCTTTCAATCAAAAATTTCCCTTGCTGTTACCACAAAATGATCATGTTGTTGATTTGCTAATAATACGGGAACATCGCCGTCTTGGCCATGGTGGAGCCCAAAATGTGTTAGGAAATTTAAGGCTACAGTACTGGCCCTTGAATGGCACTCGTCTTGTCAAAAAATTGATAAAAAGCTGCATCACCTGTTTTAGATTTAATGCCCAGTTCGCCTCTCAAATAATGTCCCCGTTACCTCTTGACCGAGTGCAAAAATCTCGCCCCTTTTCCAAAACTGGCATCGATTTTGCTGGACCTGTACAAATTAAATCTTCGCGCTTAAGAAAAGCCCCAATACAAAAGGCCTACATTGCCATATTCATATGCATGGTGACAAAGGCGATCCATATCGAATTAGTAAGTGATCTCTCTACCGATGCATTTATCGCCACTCTTAAAAGATTTCTCAGTCGTAGAGGGAATCCTCAGACTATCTATACTGATAATGGTTCCAACTTTGTTGGAGCAAGGAATCAATTACGAGAACTCTCCATTTTTCTCAAATCTTCCGAAAGTATCAATAAGATACAGTCTTTTCTTTCAACTACAGAAATTAGTTGGAAATTTATTCCTCCGCGGTCACCGCACTGGGGTGGCTTATGGGAAGCGGCTGTGAAAAGCGCCAAATCCCACCTCACCAAAATAATTGGCAATTCGTGCCTTACCTTCGAGGAACTCTCCACGGTTCTGAGTCAGATCGAAGCTATCTTGAACAGCAGACCATTATACCCGATGTCAAATGATCCTACCGATCTATCTCCTTTGACACCAGGTCATTTTTTGATCGGAGCACCTTTAACCGCTTATCCCGATCGCGATCTATCTACCATCCCTGTAAACAGATTAACTTTTTGGGAACAATGTACTAAGATGAACCAAGAATTCTGGAAGAGGTGGAGCACCGATTATCTGCATCGACTGCAGCATCGACCTAAGTGGTGTGAAGCCTCAAACAATCTTCAGCTTAATCAGCTTGTACTAGTGCAATCGGAGGACCGTCCTCCTTTGAATTGGCCCCTGGCCAGGGTAGTGGAACTACTAACTGGCAAAGACGGCAATGTTCGTGCCGCACGTGTAAGAACTGTGGATGGAGTTTATATTCGTCCTATTACTAAGTTAGCTCCTCTACCATGTATGGACTGAGTTCTATCTACATTTGGAGTGGAACGTATTTTTTTTTTCTTTTTTCTTTTTCTTTTCTCCTTCCTTCTTGCTTAAAATTTGGATTCTGCTCCTAAACTGTTCCTCTCATCTTTGCCCCGGCCCCCAGTATGTAGGAATTTCCCATAAATTCCTACAATGGATCTTAATTTAACATTAAGCGAAAGGTTCGAAGTTTAAATCTCCGCGCCTTTTATTCATGTTCACGGAACCAATTGGTACCTCCCGCGCCATAAGTCGCAAAATTACCGCCAACGAAAGGCAATCAGTAGTCTTGGCTCACCTCTTGTGACGATATGATCAAGTGTTGATTCATTGGTTTAAATACATACCTAAATTCGTTTATCAATTTAATGTAACTGCAACAAATGAGAGTGTAAATATGACGTGAAGTGCTTTTCCGACATTGGTCGGTGAATTTCTGTATTGTAAGTACTATTTTTATTAAAAATTATTGTTTGAATCCGCATGGTCGCCTAGACCGGTTCATCGGTAGTTTAGCGCTGTTGCCGTATCCAATACTAAAGTTTGGTACTTCGTTCTTGTAAGAATTTAAATAGAGGGATTGTGAGTGAGCCGTATTTTTATTACTCCTTTATTCTCAACGACAATTTCAGCGTTCCCGTCAACAAAAGGTTGGCGAGTCTTCTTGTTTTAAAATACTCAAAAACATGTCGGGAAGGAAAGGATCAACCAACTAAACTTAGAGGAACCAGCCAAATATCGCTAAGGCGAATTTCCCTTCTCGTACACCTATCTCTATTACGTTTCGGTTTTATTATTTGTTTTGAACCACCTTCCGATTTCAGTTATACTTACGGTTTGGTCATATTAACCTTCGACCTTTACATATAATTTAATACCTGGCGGCTCACTGAACTGAGGAGCAATTGTTATTTAAAAGAAGATAATGGTTGCACCATTATATTTTCCGTAACCTACTTTGAGTTTTAATTTGCTTTTATTACTTATTTAATTCAATTTTTTCATTGGTTTATAAATTTATTTTTTGCTTAATATGCTGATTTATTGCTTTTTCCGCAAAATTTGAGCTGTTCAAGTACTTTATTTTTAATATTTTTATGCTATTAGCACTATTTTCACAATATTTTACTCTAGTTATTAACTAATAAATATTTTTTTCATTCTTAAAATAGTCTGTTATAGAATTGATTCCATATTATAAGGTGAAACAGTTTGTAACACAAAGTTTTAATTCCTTTTAGTAGTCACGATTTGTTATTGGCTATAATTGCCTTCAACCACTCTTTTGGTAGGAACATTTTCAAAGGAAAATCGTTTTTTCAATGCACAAAACCATTTATATCTACATTGCTAAAAGATACATTTTTTTTAATAATTAAATACTTGTGTCTGTAAATATTAAATGTCATCGTACGCTTATGAGTTGATGATAAAGATGCGAGTCTAAACCTCTTCAAACGATAAGAATGGTATGTGTCACTCTACGTTATTTCGGTACATTATTATAGGAGAATTCTAAAATAAAGTAGAAACTAAGAATAATAAGATAAGAGAGCTCAGCTATCGAAATACGATAGTACTTAAAGATCAATATAGTTGATTGACGTTTATTCGAGCATTATAACAGATACTGATAACATGTTTTACCAAACGGTTTCACTTTAATGAGCATTAAATATTTTCCTGTTACCGGTATATATGTAATGTAGATGATAGTTAGTCCAAAAACGGATCGAGCAACTTAAAATTGATCAACTATTTCTAAAACAGACACAATCGCTTTCGTAGCCAGGAAGAAAGTATTTAATAGCCTTTGGGACTATCTGCGTTCTGTTTTAGGATAGTGTACCATTGCAGGAAAGATAGAGAAAATAGATAGTTTCACCTCAAAACTTTTGATAGATCAGTAATAAGTCCAATAAAAAAATTCATCGTAAAAAAACTCTTTCACTTTCGCTCTAACCCCAATACTGATTATTTCTAGAATACATTCAGAGACTCAATTTTTAGTGAGTAGAAGAACTAAAAAGAAATTCTACTAAGATATAGAATTCATTATGTTAATATATATGATCATTAGAGACTTAAGGATATCTATAAAACTAACATTTTCCTAACAGCAAATCCACTGTTCCCATTAAAAACTTTCCTGGCTAAGTGCTAATATTTGATAAATAACAAATTTCCACACAAAGAAGCCCCAAACGAGAAAATCTAAAGTAAATTTCGGTAGTTTTCGAAAGAAGAATTGCTACCATGCAATTTTAATAGTTTCCTCTTATAATAAATAACAGGAGGAAGCTTATAATGTAATTTGAACTTGCTTTAGACGGCAAAGGGATTTCCAATAAAAATTTACCGAACACGATTTTAAAGCAAAGACATATATTAAGTAGAACAAACTTGGAGAATCTTAGCGGGATCGTTACATTGCATACTTGATAAATGAATGGGAGTAACGTGATTCTCTCGATGATAATAATTAGACGTGGAAATGAAGTACTAAAAGAGCCAAAATCTCCAAAAACTTAAGTGCGAGACAGATTGAGAAGGGATTTATTGCATTCGCTTCCTGAAATTATCTAGAAAAAGTGCACCTACACTTTATCTCATACAAATCGGAAACCACATTTGTGCAGTGCAAAATGCATTCGGGAAAATGTATTTCCTGAAGAAATTCATGGCTTGGCAACACCTGGAATAGGCTCAAATCGTGATCCGAAGGGTTTTCGAGGTCGCTGATCTCGAAAATGACCTCTAAATTGACCCATGACCTATCTAGAGCTAATCAGCTCAGGTACCACTTATTGCAAATTACAACCTCCATCAACAGAATACCTCATGGGCGACTTACCTATTTCAAGATTAACACCTGCTCGACCTTTCAGCCATGTAGGCATAGATTAATATGGACCCTTCTTTAATAAAGATTGAAAATTGAAAAAACGGGAATGTAATGAAGATTTACATAGCTATATTCATCTGCCTTGCTGTGAAGGCTGTATAAATTTGAGTCGTAAGCGGTCTATTAACAGATGCATTTCTTGCAGCCCTCAAACGATTTATAGCTCGGCGAGGAATTTGTACAGATATTTACACAGACAATGGCATAAACTTTGTTGGAGGACGCAACGTGATCAAAGAATTATATGCGTTGTTAAGCAACAGTGAAACTCAACAAAAAATAAACCATTATTGTGACACAAATGAAATTAAATGACATTTTATCCCAGTACAAGCTCAAAATTTTGGTGGACTTTGGGAAGCCGCTGTTAAACCCTTTAATGGTCACCTCCGTCGCATAATATGTAACACTTTTAACGTTCGAACAATTACCCACTTTAAATACTGAAATCGAAGCTGTTTTAAATTTCCGCCCTCTCATACCAATTTCCTCTGATTTCAACGATTTATTAGTCATAACACCCACACATTTTCTGATTGCCCAGTCCTGATTTTTTCAATATCTCAACAAACATGTTATCAGTATAGGAAGATATTCAACAAATGCGATAATGTTTTTGTCTAGCGAGTCGCGAGAATACTTGAGTGAATTAACTACATGTCATGAATGGATTAAACAACTACTAAATCTAAAAAAAAGGGACAATCATTTTATTGAAGGAAGATAAACTTCTGCCCTTACAATGGGCAGAATAATATCAACCTATTCTGGTAATGATGGCATCGTACGTGTTGTCAGAGTCAAAATAGCCAAGAGAGAGTGTGATCCCAATGTGCAGAAAATAGCACCACTGCCAATCGAACAAACCGAAGAAAATAAGAAATAATTTGTAATTTCTAATTTTTTTTTATCATCTTTTTGTCGAATTTATAATTTTTCTATCCAAACTAATGTAAAAGCAAATCCTATTTATTATATGTTAATTATTGTTGTATCAACATTTAATCAAGTATATCATTTTTGATTTTATCTTATCTAACAATTTTATTGTGATTAGTAAATATGTATAGTATAATTGATCGGCATTTGCCTCTCAATGGGGGGAGTATGTTCAATATGACGATGGAAGACATTTTGTGCTGTCATTTTGGAGGCAAATAACCTAAATATTATACCCAACCGCAACATATCGATAATAACAAAAATATGAAAAAAGTTGTTGATTAAATGTCAAAGAATAAAAAACGCCAAGAAAACACGAATAATTATTTTTAAAATAAAAGTCATATTTATAAACCAAAACTACCTGCAACCATTTAATTATAATTGTAGACAATTGCTTATATTAAACGCAATTTATATAATCAATTAACATTGGGTCTGATTATATATTTCATTGCAACGATCCCAATGTACACATATGTGGATGAATTGGAATTTTCTAATTTAAAATAACGATTTCTGGTTATTGCGTTAACTATAATCGTACAGGTTGGCAAATTAATTTTGGCAGTCGGAAGTTTGGCAACGTCCGTTGCGCCGTAGCAAAGACGTATGTGGATTGCAAGAGCTCACTTCGCTGACAGAATTCGCAAGCTTCGTTTCGACAGTACAGTTCAGAGAAAAGTGTGATTACCGGGGTTGTGCAATACCAATTTGTTATGGCGACTCCAGAAAGTAAAGTTGTTCATGAAAAGTTGAGTGAGCAGTGTCGTGAAATAATTATGAACGTTTTAAATTTCATGACCGAAGAGGTAAACAATGGCAAGTCAAGAATCCCATTACTAAAGGAAAGTTTTAATTATTGCAATGAAAATTTTCAAACCACAGTAATTATTTAACCAATTCACACTAGATAATAAAAATTTTTAAATCGATTTTCGTACATAAAATATTTATTTGTTAAACGATTTAAAAAAGTGACATTAGGGTGAGACAAAGCATTTTATGCACTCATCTGTCAATTTAATGCACTCATGTGTCATTTTTATGCACCTTTATGTCATCATTACAAACAAACCGACGCCATTTGCAGTTCATTTAGAGCAACCCAAATGAGACATTTTTTGGTTTTTGCATGCCTACGGCTCATGCGTCAATTTTTCCATTTGTGAAAGAAAGCACCACTTTATGCACATGTTGCATAAGTAACTATTCTGTTTCTGTCTACAGGAGTATATAAAAGGGCACATGTTTATTTGGTGTAAGATACCTATTCAAATTTAATAGGTTATTAAACTTATAATCATAATTATTATATTCATTTCATACCTTTCTCTATTACGTTTCGGTTTTATTATTTGTTTTGAACCACCTTCCGATTTCAGTTATACTTACGGTTTGGTCATATTAAAATATGTTTGAACTAAAATCTGAAGATCGTTTAAAACAAATAATGAACTGAAATGTAATATAGTATTTTTGAATTAAATACTTCTTTTAAATCGTTGAAAACCACGACAAATTTTTTTTCAAAGAACGATCACTGAAAACAAATTTAATTACTTCCTCATTTTATTTTTATAAAAATAAACATGAGTAAAACTTTTAATACAACATTCAAATCGACTTATTTTATTGTCAGGTCATTTAACGAGTTTCTGATGCTACGAAAGTTGAACCAAGAACGCTTTCCCGTATTAAAAAAGGAGCACTGGCAGGAAGTAATGCTGACACTGATGTGCCTACTAAAAAGCAAAGACCGTCCAGTATCCGTAAGGATCAATTCGACAAAACTATGCTTAGAAGGTGCATAATAAATTATTACTTATCCGAGAAGGAAGTACCCAAGTTAAGAAATGTACAACAAACCTTTGCGGATAGTTATGGCTTCGCAGGAAATCGCGAACCTCTGCGGAAACAAATACATTCTTTGGGTTTTCGTTGGACCATCATGAGAAACAATATGGAACGTTATGGAATGAGACATTTACGCGTACTATATTTAGGAAACATAAAAAAGTGCAGAGAACAAAACAAACCTATCATTTATATGGATGAAACATACATTCAATCATGTCACACGCACCTTAAAGGATGGAGCGACAACAGTAACGAAGGAATAAGAAAACCTGTTTCAAAAGGTAATAGGGTCATCGTTGTGCATGCAGGAAGTGAAAATAGTTTTGTATCTGAGGCTGGAGAAAATGACGTACAGAAATTATGAGAAGTGGGTACGAGACAAACTTATTCCAAACCATTCAAAAAACGTTGTGGTAATTGATAACGCCCCATATCACAATGTTCTAAATGAAAAATTACCTACGACTGCTTGGACTAAACAACAATTATAAAACTGGTTTTCTGAAATAAACATATATTACAGTCAACAAATGTTGAAACCGGATCATTATAAAATTGCAAAAATGTACAAACCGCAATATAAATCTTATTAAATTGATGACTAACTTGTTCATTCGACATGGATTGCAAGTTTTAAGGCTACCCCCTTATCACCTGTACTTGAATCCGATCGTACGTGTTTGGGCGGCACTTAAAGAATACGTGGCCAAACGTAATGTTACCTTCAATTTCACAAAGGTTAAAGAATTCTGTAATGAATTTTTGGACACATTTTTTGCAAATAAATGGAAAGTAGATTTGACCATGTTAAAAAGATTGAAGATTAGTGTATGAACAGTGAACCACTTTTAGATACTGTTGTAGATAATAGTATTATTAATTTGGTCGGAGACGGAGGTAGCGAGAATGATGAAGTTGATATAGAAAGTGATTTTGAAAAATCATTTGTATATGCATATCATTATTTTACTGTTGATGATCCCTGTACATCTAAAACATATTTTTCATTATAGTGTTTGTTTGTAGGTGGTATGACTGAATACATTAATCGCAACAAATCTAGAAATATAAATAGGTGATATGAAATGGTAGATATCAGAGACGACCACTAGGGTAATATAATATATGTAGCACATCTGTACATAGTTCTAAATAAACAATAATTGACGGCACCCAGAACCAAGATTTTTTGTTTTGCCAGTCCTAGGCCTGTAAAAAGTGTGAAGGGATGTTCTAATTTCATGGTAAATATTTGCAAAAAAACAAAAAAAATTTATATGAAAGTAGAAATATCTACCACGAAAAAGCTTTAGTATTTCATTTATGGTATCAGTTTACTTATTAGACCATGTCTAAAAGCAATTTGTTTTTCAAATTTCATATATAAACCCAAATTTTTACATTATATTCTACTGCATATTATTAGAAATAACAATTTTAGAGAGCTTGAAAGGTAGGTTTGTCATTAACTATTACTACGAACAGATAGGAAAAATCGTTGACCATTGTTAAATTTAGAAATTAGTTTAACAATCCTTACCATATTATACGCTTTATCTACAAAATCTACCGGCTTCCAATTTATATACAAATAAACCTCAATAACGAATACTATGAAGGTTCCACTGAAAAGACATTAATTTTAAGTAAAGTTGAAAGTTTATGTCTCTTGGAATCTATTCATTATTTATTATTTACATCTCATAAAATAATAAAGGGTAATTATAAAATTCCCCGTATGGTTTTTGAAGCAATAAATAATTATGTATGTACTAAAAAACCAATTTTCGTAGAAAAATCTAATGGTTTTTGTTTTGTAAACTCAATTTTATATAGATAGCATTGTACATGTGCCACAATTTATTATTTCTACATCCAAATTCAAAATATTGTGTACGTATTAGCAGCCTCATAACCTTTAAAACTTTGCATGCGAAATGTACGTCGCCTGCTCTTCCTGGTAACTGCGTTTACAACTTCGTCAAGTTGTATGGCTTTCTTGCGCATTGTCAACTGCCAAAATTAATTTGCCAACATGTACCTATTTTGTAAGATGTGGACCACTAAATTCTAGTGTCTGGCAAACCTAGGGTTCTAATTAACGGAGCCACCCCTACAAATGGTAGTATATCTGCATCAACTTGTTACTTTCAGTGTAGTACATGTTTGTTGAAAATGGAAATTTGTGTTTTCTGCAATGAATTGAAAGAATCTTTCATCAAAGTACTGGTGAAAATGATCGACTGGAGAAAAATGTCCCCTTTAATGAGAATTTCTTGGTCGGTGAATACTATACCAGGCGTTATCATTTGTTTCCTTCTTAGTTTTGCTTGTTGTACCTTTTAATCTCTTTCTTTTTATGGTTGTAATAGTGGAAGTTGATAGATCAGCTAACTTTCTAATTTAGTAGAACTAGTAGAAGTTGATGGGCCAGCTAATTCTGTTAGTGATTCTTCATTCGATGATGGTTCATCAACATGTGGCACCTGGAAGTTTGCACTTGGAACACGGGAAGAAATGTTCATTTCATTGCTCTCACTGGAGTAACTAGGATAAATTCCTATTTGTTTGAAGATATTTTCAAAAATTTCATCATTGCTGTTATCAAAACCACTATTAGAAAGTATAGTTTTATGCAAAAAACTCTTCGTCATCATCGGTTACCCCAAAATCTTTTAGTCCGAGAATTTTGGCCAGTTCTTCATCAGTAAGGTATTTCTTACAATCTGTAACAATTAGACATAATGACCACATACGTGTAAAAATTATTTTGAATATTATTTTCAAGAGTATGAATAACCACTTAAGCTTTAAAAATACGTTCCGAATAATAGTTACGGCCGATCAGCTTTTTTAAAAGGATGATTTATGCCTACTGCATTTACCACGTGGTCTCTTTGAATCAGCTAGGTTAGTCAAATCCGTCACTGCTATATTTCTACACAACTCAACTGTTCTCAGCGACTGATGATCGGCGATACCAGTGAGAACTTCACTATATCGCGGTAAAATTAAATAACGAGAAAAACGATTTGTCCACTTATTCGTACAGTGAGTCTGACGAGAAGATAGAATATGCCGCACCGCCCAAACGTAATAGTTATTTGTGAAACAAGTGTCACAATGACTCGTGTTGTAGTACGAGTACTACAGAAAGTCATTGTGGCACAAGTATTACACAATATTTTTTATAACTCGCATTTATTCAATTATTTAAATAAAATAGAATTTCATATAATCCCTGTTTTTAATCTAGGAGGAGGGGTTCGAACTTAAGTTGGCTATGCTGTAGATTCCTTATTGGTCAGATCACAGATGATTTTATTCAGCACTTCTGACTTTTGACATATTACAACCGAATAATTGTGTAAATTGTAAACAAACTTTCATTTAACCAAAAAGAGGATGATTATTTGTTTAAAAAGAGCTTCATCGGATATGCTCTTGTGATCTATTTATATTATATCATGAACAGAAATATTTCTGTAATACATCTTCACATAGATATCTGGTAATTTATCCCAAAACGTTTTGTATACCTATATATTGATCCTATACAATACAAAAATAAACAATTGACAAATCATTGATAAATAAACGTTAGCTTACTTCATTCATTATTAATTTTAATATATAAATCATTCTAATTTGACTTTAATATAATAATTTACTAGTTAGAACAACGCCAGACCATTTTATTTATAATTTGTGTCAAGGTTAAAGTCAAATGTCAAATGAAAATATAACTAAATTCACTAACCAACAGTACAATAAAAATTACTATAACAGTGTTCAAAGAGCTTTATTGTGACACTGTAAACAATGTTATAATGAAGTCTCTTTTATACTCGAATTATAAAAAATATACTCCGGTAGTGAACGTATTAAAAACCGGTTAACAGTAAGACTTTTTATGTGATTGGCTTAAGAAAACGATACTTTAGTTCCCCGGTGATAGTACTCTAATAGTTAGTCCCTTTGTAGTTTGCAGTTTGTGCAAAGAACCGCGAAGCACCCAGTTACGCAAGGCACGAGTACTACATAAAGTCATTTTGACACAAGCTTTACACAATATCTTTTATAATTGCCATTTATTGAGTTTTTTTATTTGAATAAGAAATTTACATTAGTATTTTCTGTGATCATTATATTATGTTGGTACTGTAGTGACAAGTGACAGATATATAAAATTTGAATTTCAAATTTCTACTCATAGTTTCACTTATTGTGAAATTAACAATGAAATGTCAAATAAAAATACCCACAATAACCATATGTATGATATCAAAACTTACTAAAAATATTATCAAAGGGATTTCATTGTGACACTGTGAATATTGCTATAATGAAGTCTCTTCTCTAGAGAAAAAATTAACACCTACTAGAAGAGAAGGTAAAACCCACTCGTTTGTCCTTCGAGAGCTGGCCGGAGGACTGCAGATTATCGATATTAATGAAGAAACGGAAGAAACATACAAAATGCCCACGAGAGACATATATCGAATGAACACCAAGGGAAGACCACTACACCTAGTAGTAACTGATTCAAAAATAACTCTGGACTTTTTAAGCAAACGCCAGAGTTATTGAACATATAAGGGTACAATGGAAACATCGATGGCACAACAAACCCATTATACAATGCCACATATGTCAATTGTAGGGACACGCTACTACCAACTGTGGAAGAACCCCACGTTCTCTGAAGTGCACAGGACATATTCTCGCGTGGAGTGTACTAAAGAAAGAAACAAACCAGCCAAATGTGCAAACGGCGATGGTGAGCACCAAGCCAATGCTGATGTATCACCTATCCCCACAGTTAATCCCTGGAACAACAGAACCATCCCCTACCTCACCAGCCAAAACGATTTCCTCAGTCTTCCCTCAAAACCATCCCCACAAAAACCACCACAAAATATTACCCCTTCCCCCAATCCAACAAAGATCACAACCAAACCTGATGTCAAACGTCTCCACAAATTTCTCGGGAATAAACAACATGTTTCGAGATTTCCACAGCTTGGTCACCCGGGACGAACTTTCCAGAGCCGTTTCTCACCTAAGACAGGAGATGACAAAAGCCAAAAACAATATTGAGAAATTTCAAATCTACAACAACTTCGTTGCCGACATAGACAAGTATGACATCTAGGCAGGTAGGTGGTGAAACAGGCTCACAAAAACGATATAATAATATAATAATAAAATCATTTTCTGTAACATAAAAGGAGTTATTAAAAAACTCCATCTAATTCGTCACTTTCTCGATATCCGAAAACCAGATACATTCTTTCTAATCAAGACGCTCCTAAAACCAAAGTTAAATACTTTGAAAATCTACCATATCGTCAATTCGGACAAGACCACCCCACCAATGCCCCTGTTGGCGGTATAGCTCTATAAATCAAAAAAGCATATACTTCAAACTCCTGCAACAAAACAGTTCATGTATTGAGCATATCGCTATACTATCTGTCAACAAAATTAAAATATAACCCCCCCACCAATAAATTAATAGAGTTCGTTTACTTGTTTGACCTTATCTTGCTAAATCAATTGTTTTTGTATTTTTCGCGTACAATTATAAACATGTTATTATCAATATTCAATTAATCGTATTTTCAAAGATTCATGGTTTGATTCTTATTAGTAACTCTTCCTATAATTACTAGTGACCTTATGGGTCGATAGCCGCTACACCCGTCCGTATCCACCTAAAACTCCCTCACACCATACAACACCCCATAAACCACATATACGTCTACATCACCACCAGCTGGTTAAATTTCAGAAAATTCATAAATAATAACACTAACATCACAGACAAAATAGAAAACACAGAACAACTCATTTAAACAATCGGAAACCCACAGTACATTATCGTTGCCGCCTGAAACCATACAACGACTCTAAAACCCAAACCACCCCTCCATAACACCATTCCCGACTAGATCACTACACTTAAATAAGACAAAAACAAGATACGAAAAAGATGGCAACAATCTAGAAGTGAAGAAGATCGCCTTCAGCTCAAATACTACCAAAACACAATAAATACCCTTATAAAAGATTACAAAAATTAGAATTGGACGAACTTCCTAAGCAAACTGAAACCGGAATACAACTCACTCTGGAAAATCGCCAGATTTTTCAAAAATCAAAACAAAAATATAACTAAAATAGAAAACAACGGACACACAATCACTGACATGATGGAAATTCCTCAGAATTTTGAAGAGTACCTTCAAAATAATTTTATAAACAATTAACCACACACAGATCACCATAAACACGTATATCAAACAGTTTACTAACACTGACACTCACTAGACATATTAAACAAAAACAACCTAGCATCATTTATAAAAATACACAACACTATACAACAACTTTATAATCAAAACTGACATCTACTCCGATATGCTCAAGATTCCCACCTGTAATCAAAGCAAACAAACAGCCATGTTACGTAGATATTATCATTCTTAAAAGAATTCCATCGTTCACAGACAAACATAATTTATTAAGACCCGAGCAATACGGTTTCTGAAGTGACCACAGTACAATAGCCCTAACAATCATAGTATTAAATTTCATAAGAGAAGACTTTCGGAACAAAAACAAAGCCATTATGGTCGCGATCGACACACAGAAAGCCTGTATACGTATGGCTCTTGGTCTAATTTCAAACTTATACAATTAAAAATTCCTAATTATTTATTCAAATTCAATAACTCCTATGTCACAAATGAACAATTTCACATGGAAATAAATTACCATATCGCTGGACCCTATCAGATCCAGGCTGGAGTCCCGTAGGGCCCAGTGTTGTCATATTTGCTCTATTCTTTAATCATTCAGGACCTCTCAACCTCCTCAAACATATTAACTGCCATGTACGCAGCCGGAACTTGTTTTATACCATCTGCAAAGAATCCAGATGCTGCACTAACATCATACAAACACACATTAATACACAAATACTGCCATATTTCATGAATCAAAAACTAAACATAAATGCCTCCAAAACGGAGTATTAATTGCTCAGGTAAATCGCCAGGAAAAATAGCTCGTTGCAATCCGAACTTTGTGTACATGGACAAATTATCTCTACTACTATAAAATACCTATAATATACCATCCAAGGTAATACAAATGCTAACGCCCACACTTGTCGCCAAGTACAAAAAGCCAATATTGCAATGAGTAAACTTTACCCTCTCATATGCAAACACAGTGAAGTTTCCACACATTATAAACTACTCAATTGCAGACAAATCGTTAGACCAATCTTAACATATTCAGCACCAGTATACTACACAGGAACAAAGCATAACTTTCACTCCCAGCAGGTGGTACAAAACAAGTGTCTGAGAATGGCAATAAAACACAATACCAGCTACCCAAAATATCCTAGAAACTCTTGGTTGAATGACAAAGCCGAAATGCCCACTATCAAAGACTTCATTGCTAAAATATTTACAAATGTTCACAATAATGATCTCCGAAATGCTCTCACAGCCGCAAATGGCGCAGAAGACATCCGCGATAGTTGATACAGGCTTCTCCATGGATCGCTAATTACATTTCAACAATCAGAGGTACACTCATTTCGGCACAAAACCAAACTGAACCACCCCAATTTTTTCCAAATATAGAACAAATCAACGTCTGGCATGTTGCCTCTCCAAAACTAAAACCTCCATCAATTATTGAGACCCTGTTTTTCAGCTGTTTTTCAGGGAAAACTCAGCCGAACGAATCTAAGAACTATAAATATATGCAGGGGACAAAGTTAGTTGTATTGACGAAAGTTTTTGGACAATGCTGTCACCCCAAGGAGCCTAGAAAACTACATACGACGTACGCCGATAACAGGAAGAAAGCCAGAACACCGGCAATCACATTTAGTTCTTTCTATTATCTGTAATTTCAATAGAGTACCTTTTTAATAATAATAAGTCTCTTCTATATGCGAATTATAATATTGTAATTTTTTTATGGAACGAACAAAAGTAATTTTATTCAGTGCATGTTCATTTATTTAAAAAAATCTTGTTATAAAATAACAAATATTTGTACATAAACGTAATACAAACATACGAATATTCTATGAAAATATGTAGCCAAACATATACCGTCCTATTTAAAAAAATATAATTCACTATCGTTATTTTGACACATTTACGCCACTGTTACAGTGAGTTTCAATGCAGTTCTATGTGCGATTTACGAAAATATAAACATTATGGGGCATATTATTTGAAATAATCGATTTATAAGTTGGGATAATGCTAACCTGGGACATCCTGCACTCTCAACCACAAAGAAACTGCTTGAATCGATCTAATTTTTGCGCACATTGTAGCTAAGTGAAAATAGTTAATTTAAAAAACGCAACCCAATTCAAATAAAGCGGTGATCTAAGTAACTTTTATGACTCTCAGAAAACGTGTTGTTGGGCTTTTGTCGTCGAAATCAAAAGTTTTTTCATACTGTACACATACGTGCGATAGAAATCAATTAACTTTGAGACTCGCATACAGGATAGTGATTTCATTAGTTTCAAAGGGACCCCAATTCTAAAATCTGAACTTTTCAGCCTATTTCCTTTTCAGAGAAGCTTTGATCTGTACAATGACATCCGTAATTCTGTGCACGATCTAGAATGTCGGTAAATGTAAGGCACATGAGTGGCGGAAGAAATTGGATATTGTGGTTATGTATTTATTTTTTCTGTTACTCAATCATACGTTAGTAACGATACTTTGGCAGATATAGATTTATACTCTGTTTCTATTGTCATAAATTGATGTAATAGTTAGAAATATACCATAAATTATTTTTCAGCTGAATGTGATTGTAATAATATTCAGTGGTTGTGTTTGTTCTATTGACATTTTATTATACTAACTATTCACATGTGCCAAGTATATTAATTATAGGCCAATGATTTTACATTTATTGATTTATTGTGTTCTTCTCCTTATTTGAGATCTTGGGCTCAATTCTTCCGAACTATTTACTCAGATCAAATTTCCTACCTAGATAGTTATAATAATTGAAAGAAGCTGCACTCACGTGCGTCTGACCATAGTAATCACTCCTTCCTGTCTGAAAGTAAAAGGTTTACATATATTTCCAATTCACATTAAATTTTAGTTCATGCGAAAATCTGACAAAAGTTTACAAAGCCATTTAAAATTTACAGTTAATGTCCTTCAGAAACTTACAAACTAACAAAACTACACAATCAGCAGTCTCTCTCAATATACAATTCAGATTAAGCACCATAGCAAGCGGGTTTAAGCATTTAATTATGTCTATATAAAATTTGTCCCTTACACCTTTGTTAATGGCACACTCAAAAAAATGTGGTTAAGATTAGCTACTGCTCTACAATCGCACAAAGGAGACTACCAGTCCAATTTTCTTTAGGTGATCTTTGGAATAACAGTGCCTAATTCTTAATCTTGAATAAGTGGATAATTTAGATTTGTTCAATTGGCTTTCACTCAACCATGGTTTATTAGGGAAGTGATCCAATAGCCTGTATAAATGTTGACCTTCCAAAACACACAATTCTCTCCATTCTTCTTCCCATAATTCGTCGTTATCAGATTTAATATTAGGTAAAATATTTCTATATTCAACCAAGTTGAAATTTATATGATCCAACTCAAGGCTTTTCTTGGCGAGCTTATCTGCCATCTCGTTCCCCTTTATGGAGGTATGGCTCGAAATCCATCCCAATTTTATAAGGACGTTATTTTTCTTAGCCTTTCATAAATCGTGCCTAATCTCCAGCTCTGTGTTTTCCGAGGAGCCGCTGATACCACATCTAGTTATTTTACTTAATGCACTTGCTGAGTCTGATAATATTAACGCTTTAGGTATGTAACATTTTATAATTCTTTTAATTGCAATGTAAATGGCAAAAATCTCCGCTGTGCATATACTGGCTTCATTACAGATTCTGACTGAAGTTATATAAGTGATATTGTTGTGTTTGTTGTAAATTCCAAATCCAACTCGATTTTGTCTGTCTTTGGATCAGTCTGTGGAAAATATCTGCCAATCCTGCCATTTTTCCATGATAATATTATTAAATAGGGTGTCATTATTAAGCGAGTCTTTACATACATCAAATGTAATAAGAGGAATGTGAAGTATTTGAGACTCAAATTCATGAAGATAGCAAGGAAATTAATCAAATTTTTTTTAGAATAAGAAGATAGGCAAGAGCTCTATCGAGCCCCTCCAAAATTGGAAAATTATGAAGCAGTTGTATATTGTTGTTATTCTGGTACAATTCCAGAAGACCTCTTGAAACTACATTATTTCCAATTGACAAATACTTAATAATATACTTTTCCGCCAGCCAAATCCTCCTTCACTTAAGGGGAAGTTCACCAGTTTCAGCCAGTAGTGAAACCGTCGTGGGCGACGTTTTCATCGTACCTAATACCACCCTGAGTGCTCTGAATTGAATTTTGTCCAATTTGTAAAGGTTCTAAAGGGAAGAATTATAAATGAGGTGGGATCTTACCAATCCCCTGTAAATCATCATCAGTAGTTTGTGATCTGCACCCCAGTAATTCCCTGCTACAGACCTCATGACATCAATGCCCTTTTGGGCCTTCACAACTATGTTATCAATATGAATTTTAAATTCAAGTTTATCGTCAAACACAACTCCCAGATAGTTATATCTATTCACAAAGCCAATGGAATGTCCATTGACTATTATATTTTAAGGCCTATCTCTAGTAGATCTCCTTTGAAATAACATACATTTTGATTTCAGAATTGACAGTTCCAAACTGTTATCCTCCAGTCATTTGTATATATTGCTTATTATTTCATTCATTTTCTGACACATAGTGTTTAGATCATTTCCTTGAATTATAACATTTAGAAAATCTGCATATCCAGAAATAATAACGCCCTCCAATCCCAAATCAAAAATTTCATTAGTGAAAACATTATACAAAAGGGGACTTAACGCTGACCTTTAAGGCAGCCCCTTCTGAACCAACCCAGTGTTACATCTCGAGGAGTTGTCTCTGATAACAACCTTCCTAGACCAAAATAGTTAGTTATTTGAGTTAAGGATATGGTGAGAAATATTATAACTAGCGAATTTGTTGAGCAGTAGGGGAATTCTGACATTGTCATAGGCAGCTTTTATGTCTAAGAAAACGACTAAAACCTTATTTCCTTGGTTAAAGGCATTATTAACACTGGAGGTTAGCAAAATTAGTTTATCCACAATACTTTTTCCCTGTCTTAATCCGGATTGAAATTTACTTAAAAGCCCCTCTTATTCCAATTTATGGTTAATTCTGTTTTAATAATACTTTGCAACACCTTCATTACAGACGATTGAAGGGCAATATACCTATAGTTGCCAATAATAGTAGGGTCTTTAAAAGGCTTTAGTATAGGATATATTATTTGGATTCTCCAGGATTCTGGTATGGTTCCATCTTAAGGGATAACCATTCAAAATTGAAAGTAGCCTTTCCTTACACAGTAATGGCAGATACTTTAGCTGTGAGTAATAAATTCCATCCGCACTTGGTGTCGAGTCTTTCCTGTTTTTTAAAGCACATTCCAGTTCTTCCATTCCGAAGGGGACTAGATCATTAATATCCGATCAGTTTATAGTAATATCCAGCGGGACATTCGGAATAGTTATATTATCAAGAAACTTATTTAGATTATCCCTTACAAATGAAGTAGATATTTGAGGGATGTACCCATTTTTAAAGCCCTTAATAATCCTCCATGTTGCTGACAAGTTCTCGATTTAAAGTTGCACAGAATTCTCTGAAACTATTTCTTTTTTTGAGTCTTAGAGTTCTGTTAGCTTTTGCAACTGCCAAGTTCATTACCACATAATTGTCCACAGAACTGTTGTACAAATATATCTTAATAGCATTTTTCCTTTCCATTACAACGTTAGTACAAACCTCATCCCACCATATGGTGGGAGACTTATTTGTTTCTCTTTCTTTTTCGGTGATGCCTCCTCAGTTGCTTGAGTAATTATACTTGTGAAAATATTATATGAGCAATCAGGTATTCCAGCCATCAAGTGATCACAGACATTGTGATACATTCTCCAATCCATTTTCTTGATATTGTGTTCTATCCTCCTAATATCTGGATTACTGTTCTGCGGAAGGTCTTGAGGAATGTAATCGTCTGAATTCATCTTTATAATTATAGAGAAATGGTCACTATTGCCTTTATCTGAAAGGATAGTGGTCCAGGAGCAATTTATTCCAATTTGACAGGAATAGAAAGAGAGGTCTGTCATACTGGGATTTTGTCCTGGAAGGTTGATTCTAGTTGGAGACGAATCAATAAGATTAACAAAGTCTCTATCCAAAAAAGCCTCTTCTATTAGTTATGATCACTTCTGTTATTCCCCCAGATTATATTTTTTGCACTAAAGTCCCCCCCCCCCAATAACAATATTACTAACGTTATTCTGCTCATTACAAATATCTGCAAGAAATGATTTATTCAACCGTAGATTGAATGGGACATAAACGTTTAAAAAGACTGTATCACTCACAGACGCAGCTTGTATCTGCATACCATAGGGTTTATTATTAGTGTTGAGATTAATTAATGTTACTAACAAGGAATGTTTCTTGCAGCATAATTATGTCAGGATTCTCCCTGTGCAGGAGTAATTGAAGATTAGTGTTATTCGAATTTATACTACGTATATTCCACAATGACAGTGAATGGGGAAATTAAATTAAAAACCCAAAATGATGATGCACAAGGGAAATTGACTGGATGAGACTTTTCGAGTGCCTCCTCCATTTGCTCCTCAATTACCTGCTGGCTGAGTCTGAAGCAGACTTTCTGGCAGGCATCAGTGAGATCTTTCACCATATTACATGTAAGTGTATCACAGGTTCCTAAACCTGTAAAAGATGCTTCAACTATTGATATGAGGTCCTCTGCATTTGTGCCAGTTTATTTTTAAATAATCTGAGAGATTAAATATCTCATTCACATTTGGTGTTGGTGAAGATGGGAGTGGGGTGCTATTTGGACTTAAGGGATTATTATTTCTAGTATTGAAGAGGCCCCTTTTGGGGTAGAATGAGCTGGAGTAGCTGAATTGATCTTACCTGACATTGAATTAATGGGTGATAACGGATATATTGAACTACTTAAAAGGCAGGCTTTATGAGCCTGATTATCGAATTCTGGGCTTATTACTTTTTTCCTTTTACTTTGTGTCACAGTAGAACTGTATGAGGGTCTACTAGGTTTAGGTATAGTCGAACTCCTTTGAGAAACATTTACTAGGCTATTAGATACTGATTTAGGAGTCAGAGGAGGAAAGTTAACATTATCTGGCAGGATATTATTATTCAAAATCTCGTCTGGAGATACTACTTTTCTAGCATCAAAGCAAGACAGTTTTTGAAAGCTCATAACTTCGTTAATTCGTTTTTGTTTAGTTAGTTCATCACATACCTCTGGTTTCTTGATACATTGAAAGACTAGATAATTCTTCTTGCAGTACAGGCAAACCTGTGAATAAGGAAAATTATCACATTTTTCATGTAAGTGAATATCGGATCCACATTTAGCACATCTAGCCTTACTCCTACATTGTTTCGATGAGTGATTGAACCTGTGACAGTTTCTACAAAGCAAGATAGGTCTAATATATGTAGACACCTCCAGTTTGTTAGAATAAATATTAACAAATCTAGGAAATGATTTATTTGTCAGCGAATGTAAAAATATAAGAGCCAGTCGGTACATACTTAATTTAATGATCGGATGTATCTTCTATTTAGTATCTTTACTTGCAGTACTTTACATACTTCACTTTCTTCATTGGTTTTTTTTATGAATTCTTCTTCAGTTGGATCTGGACCTACACCTTTGACAACTCCTCTGCATGAGACTAAACTTACCGGGATACACATTTCATAGCCCATAGCTACGAACTATTTGTTCTCTTTAAAATCATTAGCTTCTTTTGGTAGCCTAAAAGTGATAGAAATTCCATTCCTACCTTTCCTTTCAATTGATTTGATTCCACATATTTTTTTTTATTCAGTAGTCTGCCCAATTCCACTGGGTGTAAGTTCCCCACGTTCATATCTTTATGCTGGACCATAACCTTAAAGGGAGCTGAATCATACACAGAGTACTTTATATTTTCAAATCTTGAGATCTTTTTGTCTTCGTTGATTTTTCCACTATTATCAAGGCGTCCTGTTTCCACAGGGGGGCCCGTCCCCCCGTACTATCACCCATATCAGGTTAACTTATGCAACTACTGAACTACTGCTATTTTTACAAAAATATCATGTATAACTATTTGCTTACTGGTTTTACTAATAATTATATTGAATAACCTAGACTATATTCAAAGATTCTTATTATTTCTAAAGATTTCCGTCACACTCCCTCACCTTGTCACAGCTCGGTTTCTGATTTATTGTCGTTGTCTCAACTCCCTCGTCATCTTCTTTTTCCTTGTTCTGTCTCCTCGACCGTCCGCTGTCAGTTGCCACTCCTGTTCGTTGGGATTGCAGTTAGTGCACACTAGACTACATCTCCCGTTTTCACATATATATCAACTAATTTTTTTTTGAATCTCACTTTACTCACTTATGTCTTATATCTACATTTATACATTAAATTCATTGGTTCTGTACCTAATACATAGAATTACAGAATGTTTACTGATGGGCATACATTTAAAAGCTAGTAGTTATTTTTCAGTAGTTATAATATTTCAATTTTGACGGCTGTACAATGTTTCTTTTCGGCCTTACACTATCAGTGGTATCGCGTGTTGCCTGTAAAGTGGCATTACCTTTTTTTACCTTGTTTTTGTTTTTGATATGGATTTTTGATTTCTTTCAAATACTGATCAATTATCTAGTTTAACTGTAAATGTTCTAGCTTTTATGGATTTATCTACAATGTTCCCTGGTTACCAACTACTTTTATCTTGTTTTTGTACTCTTACTTCACCCCCTCTTTAACCTCCTAGAGATGGCGCCTGCTATTTCGCATTGAAGGTGGCGCCGGGCCTCACAGAACCTTCATAAATAAAGTATCAATTGAATCGTTGGAATAACTTTTTTCATATTATATCTTGATTTTTATATATATTTTGATTGTAGAAATAGAATTTAACAAACGTAACTTCATAGGTTTTATTTAATTATTGAATAATTTTATATTACTAAATACATGTAAAAGTAGACAGAGAGACGTATTGAGTTTAATATTAAACAAAAAATCAACAAAGAATAACGAAATACTAACTTTATGATTCTAATTAGAAAATGTATAATAATATTTCAGTCTATTAACGTTGACATTGGCATTTATTTGCACAGTTAACACAAATAATTTTAGCATGACTCAGACATAGGAATATTTGGTACTTTACACAATAATATCTAGTTTTGCTCTCTTTACGACACTCTGAGCACCTTTTCCTAGTTCCTGGAGGAATCTCTGGCCTTTCAGCACCAGAAGAACTCGTTGAAGCTGCTTGTTTATTCTTTTCTTGAACTCCTGGTGGTATATTTTGAGCAAAGGAACGGCGTTTTACGTGATCTTCTATCAAAGATAAGGCCAAATTTCTCAAGAACTTTCGTCTGATCACTTTTGAATCTAGGTTATTAGCGGTATGAATAACCTGGGCATTAATCCCTGCAATGTTCATCAATCCAAAAAATATCACCATAGGCCAACGTTTTGTTTTACGTGCAACATCATAATTCGATGATAAGAGATCTACCGTATTGACACCACCCTTTGTCGAATTGTAACAGGTAATCATTTCTGGTTTATGTTTAAAACCGGAAGTAGGATCTATAGAATCGTCATGATGTAAACTGGAAACAAGAAGAACATTTCTGTTCTTTTTTGGTACATACGATAGCAGGGTAATGTTTTCTTGGTAACCAAACATACTAGATGTTATTGGTCACTCTTTGACATTCAAAAATTCTGGTGGAAGTTCCCTTTTGTTCTTACGGATAGTACCAACGTGAGTTTTTTTGTGTGTCACCAGAAAGTTTATCGAACTATTAGATGCAAAATAATTATCGCACGTTGAATTCCTTCCAGATCTAGCCAAAGGAACAAGTAATCGTCGAACCAAACTCTCAGTATTATTTTGTACTCGAAATGGTCCTTCCGGCTGTTGGTATACATATACTTCAAGGTTGTATGTGTAAGGAATTTTGGCGTCGACTACAGAAAACACTTTAAAATCATACCTGTTAGGTTTACTGGGGATGTACTGTCTTAACACACATCTTCCCCTAAACCCTAATAAAATTTCATCAAGTGTAACGTAGTCTCCTAAAGTATATTGTTTTTGACAATTGGTAACAAATAAGTCAAAGAGAGTTCTTATTGGCGCTAATTCCTCAGTTGCTTTTCTAAAATCTCTAGTTGTGAGGTCATCAAATCGCAGTACTCCCAACAAAAACTGAAATCTATATTGCGCCATAGTCAGCCAAAATATTTCCACTCCACAACATTTTCGATCCCATAGATCTTCGAAATTCAGACGACTACTTTTTAAACTTTCAGCTATATGAAGGAGACCAAGTGAGGCTTTTATCTCTATTTTATCTGTAGGTCGGGCAGATCTTTGTCTTGTAAAATTTTCTGATATGGATTGAATGAACTTATTGGTCTCGGCCACGATAATGTCTAATATATCATCAGAAAATTAAAGTTCCCAACACTGAATTGGAGTTTTGGCTTCCCTAGCTGAATATTTTACTCCAGAAAGGTGACGAATAAAATTTTCAATTCTTGTGCGTACGTTTTTTTATCGGCCTGTGTTTTTTCTATATAGTTACTAGATCCTTACCAATGAGGCCAGGTTATTTTGTCGGCTGGGAAATAGGTTCTTCCAATTCATCACCACTGTGTTGTTCAGTATCGGTATTTTCTTCCTTCACCTCAACACAATCTAATTCGTGAATCACTTTCACTTTCTGCATCACTTTCACTTTCTGCATCACTTCCTTCTGGGGTAGAAGTATCTTGTAATAATCGCTGCAGCCCCTCCTGCTCCTGCTCATAAGACATTTCAAATTATTTCTGAAAGCAATAATGATTTATTATTTCACAGTATTCAATGTGAAAATATAGTATTTAGTACCTTCGACTGCAATAAAACTGCAAAATTTAACACAGACTCAGCATTATAAAGCGAGTCACAAACGGTGGCACCGGGCCTCTTAGGCCGTATAGTTAGATTACTTCGTTCATGGAGCTTATAACAAACTAATTCCAATAACTCACGTTGACGAAAACAAATCTAGGAAAGTACTGAATCACTTAAGGTCGTCACTCGAAGACACTCGAAATGACAACAAAAAGAATATCGCTCGGGCCTGACAGGCCCGGCGCCACCGTTAGGAGTTTAAAAACGTTTTTTCTTTCTTTGGTGTTTTTGTCAAAATAGTATTTTTGAATTATCTGTTTCCCTTTTAGTAGGGTTTCATTTACATTTTACTTAGTAAGTGAACCTTTTGGTGAAAGACTAGTTACCTCCCTGTCTGTATCAGAGGTTCTTTGACATTTGATGTTCTGAAATTTAGACATGTGTCACAATTTGTAGTTCTCATTATCTTTGTTGATATTTGGCCAATGAAGACCTTGGCTGGCTCTTAATTGACATTTTGTAATTCCCATGTGATTATAGTGATTTTTTTCAAGCATGTCATTACTTAAGATTTTTGGTATATTAATTTTGTTATTTTTAAATACCACATTGTTTGTACTAATTATATGGTCCCTACTATCCCAATATGTTTTTATTTCACCCAATAAATTATTTTTACTATTCGGTCACCCTTCTAAGACAAATTTTAACAATATTTTTAGATCTGTGTCCTTTTTTGTTTCCTCCTGTATTATTTTGAATTTTTTGTCTGATACCCCAATTATTTTAGCTATTAGGTTTACCTAAGCTTCAATTTCGTGCTATAGGTCTTCATTACTTTTGTAACCATTTATAAATTGTCTGGATAGACAATCTGTTAAAATTTATTGAGATCCCGGTTTATATTTTATTTCCACGTCGTAAGATAGCTTAATAAGCATTTCTTAATGGGCATTTTATTGAAGGTTTTTTAGAAATAGATGTTGAAGGTTCATGATCACTTTCTACTGTAATTTTTTCCCAAATATATATTGATGGGAGCGAACACAGTCAAACACAACAGCCAGCTATTACTTTTCGATTTGTGCATATTGTTTTTTACATTCAGTTAGTGATCTTGATGCATAAATTACAGGCAGGTTGTTTTGCAATTACACTGCACCCAGCCCATTTTTTGAGGCGTCTACTGACACTGTGATAGGTAGATTGCAGTCAAAATATTGCAAAACAGATCCGGAAGCCAATAATTTTTTAATGTTTTAAAAGGCTAGTGTGTGGTTGTAATTCCATTGAAATATTTAATCTTTTTTTATAAATTGCCTTAAATCATTTGTGACCATCGATAAACGATAAATTCGGTTTAAATTTCAAAACATAAGTAACCATGCCCAATAGCCTTTCCACATCTTTTTTATTCTGTGGTGTTGGCATTTATCTGATGCTATCAGTTTTTTCACTATCAGGTTTCAATTCTGTACCAATGATGTGCCCTAGGAATTTCATTTAATACAGATTGAATTCACATTTTAATTTTTTAAAATTGATGTTTCTACTTTCAGCCCTTTCTAAAAGTTCAAATCATGCTGCTCTCGATCTTTTACAAACACCAATATATCATCAATGTATGAAATTTGCCCTAGTATGCCCTCAAAAGCTTGTTTGAACGCTTTAAGAAATACTTCATAAAATTATGTTCATAACAGTAGACTAAGATTTCATCAATACACGATGTTAAAAATATATTTGCATCATTATTCTGCGGGGATATCTACGCAAATATACGAGGTATGTTATGATCAAAATTGATATATACATAAGGTGTTTGTAATTATTAAGACTGTTGAAATATGTAGATATAAAAGTTAATGACACACACACACACAGTTTCGTAGTAGTATTTTGATTGGGGTGTCTATCTAAATTATAACAAATATATGTCTGAATATGATACTGAGAAACCATCAACGTACATACTCTATACAGAAGCGAATAATTTGTATGAGGAGGCAATGTATGAACTTTACAGTACGATGAACTCGAAAATGATGTAGAGTTTATAAAATCCATTACAGCTGATTCTCCAGAAAGTTATATTCTCCAAGTTGATTTGACGTATCATATCAATTTGCATTATCTACATAAAGACTGTGCTCCGAACACCGCAAACCCCACGGCTCAAAATTAGCAAAATTAATGACCACTGTACACGATTAAGAGAGTGTTATAGGTACTTTACATTATAGGAATTTAGAGCAGACATTAGAACATTGGTTGGTATTGAAAAAATTTCACAAAGTTTTGAAATTTAAACAATCCACATGTCTAAAACAATACATCGAATTAAACAATCAATTGAGGACTTAAGCTGTGAGTGACTTTGGAAAAAGATTTACGGATGAACATTGCTGTGTTTGAAAATACAAGGAATGTATATGCAAAAATGGAATTTGTATCTTCCCATGATGGTCGTTATGGTGCTGAAATCTCATTTCTATCTGCGTTATTGCAATAGAACAATTTTCAATGATGATCCGACTATATACGAGGTATGTTATGATTAAAATTGATATATACTTGAGGTTTTTGTAATTATTAAGACTGTAGAAATATGTAGATATGAAAGTTAATGACACACACACACACACACAGTTTAGTAGTAGTATTTAGATTGAGGCGTCTACGTAAATTATAACAAATATATGTCTGAATACGATACTGAGAAAACCATCAACGTACATACTCTATACAGAAGCGAATAATTTGTATGAGGACGCAATGTATGAACATTTACAGTACGATGACCTCAAAAATGATACTGAAAAATGATGTAGAGTTTATAAAATCCATTACAGCTGATTCTCCAGGAAGTTATATTCTCCAAGTTGATTCGACGTATCATATCAATTTGCATAATCTACATAAAGACTGTGCTCCGAACACCGCAAACCCCACGGCTCAAAATTAGGAAATAAATGACCACTGTACACGATTAAGAGAGTATTATAGGTACTTAACATTATAGGAATTTGAAGCAGACATTAAAATATTAGATATTGAAAAAGTTCACAAAGTTTTGAAATTTAAACAATCCACATGTCTAGAACGATACATCGAATTAAACAATCAATTGAGGACTCAAGCTGTGAGCGAATTTGAAAAAAGATTTACGGATGAACAATGCTGTGTTTGAAAATGCAAGGAACGTATATGCAAACATAGAATTTGTATCTTCCCATGATGGTCGTTATGGTGCTAAAAATCTCATTTCTAGTCTGCGTTATCGCAATAGAACAATTTTCAATGATGATCCTACTCTAGGGAAAATTAAAAAAATCTGCATTTTCAATAAACCAACGTATGTGGATATGGAAATTCTCGATATTTCCAAAACTGGAATGTACGCTTTCACTATAATTTTATGCTTCCAACAATGGGAGTAGACAATTGTAAGCTATTGTACACCGACACTAACAGTTTTGCTTACCAACTCACTTGTAACGATGCAAATAAACATTTAATTGACGCAAACATTGACAAATTTGATACATAAGACTACTACACTAATAATCCATACAATATACCTAGAGCTAATAAAAAGTATTATGCGTAATGAAATATGAGTCTAATGAACAAATCATCACACATTTCGTTGGTCCAAAATGTATGGGTACAAAGTTCAGTGTGGGAGTAAAAGTCGTTAAAGAGTATTAAAAAATGTGTAGTAAAAAATAACTTTTGATGATTATGTCAATTGTATGAGAAATTGGAAACAGATGACAATTACTCAAAATACGATACGTTCCTTTGCCTATGATGTGTATAGCGTTGAACAAACCAAAATCGCGTTGAGTCCTCACGATGATAAAAGGAAATTACTTCATAATTCTTTAGATACACTTCCGTGGGGAATAGAATAATTTTTAGAATTGCTACTACTACAAGATAATTGCATTAAAAAACATAACTTCAATTCTAACTTTTATAACTGAAGTTCATTTACCACATAATTTATTATTAAAATATTGCTAATCATTGAAAGAAGCAGATGATGATTATAAGTTTTGTGATTGGTTTCACCAGCATCATATTAGAAATTTGATTCTAAGTCAATGCTGCTGTCATATCGTTAATGAGATCCAGGGCATTGAATTGTTATATCAACTTTAATGT